>CM074858.1:112590000-113790000 GCA_037501455.1 Lantana camara
TATTACTACAATGATTAGGAACAAATCACGTAAAGACCAAGGGACGGGTATGTCCGAAATTAATCCTAATAATAATAAGGGTTAATTACACCTAGCCTCCAAATTAGATGGAGTAATTACAATTTATACACCACTTTTAGATATAATTACAGATACCACCCTCCTAGAAAATTTTAATTACACTAAGCTCCCAAAATTCTCCCAAAATTTTAGGGCACCGTGAAAAAAGTGATGACATCAGCAAAACTTTTTATGAAAATCCAAAAATACCCTCGTTGACTATAGTCAATTTTTTTACTTCCCAAAATATCCTTGGGGGTTACATGAAATTTGTTATTTTATTGTGGGGGTTAAGTGTAATTTTGACGCCGAAGTTTTCACATGGGCCAAGTACCATTTGTTCACAATCAACCTATAAATATGAGCTTTATGTTTTAACCACACAACTAAACCAGATAAGTCTTACCATTTGTTCACAATCAGTCTATAGATATGAGCTTTGTATTTTAACCACAAAACCAAAGTAATACAATAACTCTGCAATGGCTTCACAACGCATTAAAAAGGATACATTTCTTACAAAACAAACAATCTCAGCCTGATAGACTCATAAGTTCTGTTATCTTACCTGGCAACCTATGAGAAACAGACCTATCTACAGTGTGTACAAGAAAGTAAAGAACATGTATAATAAAATTTACAATTGCAAAGAATAAAATAGAAACGTTTATTGCTAGTTGTAACTCTGAACTCTCTTCTCAGAAGCATGATTCATTTCTAGCTTCGGAGATGATGGGTGTCGAGGCCACCAAAAATAAAGTCCCAAGTAACGAGTACAAATAAATTGCAAATAGTGGTAAAAGGGGTCGATCCACGGAGAGATTGGACAATATTATAACTTTCAAATAAACCAAGGAACGAGCTGAAACAATTAAATTAAACAATCAAACGATATGATAAGTGCGATATGAATTAAATATGTATGTCTGTCTATCAGTAGCGGGTTTTGCACTTTGAACTTTGCACTTTGCTGGGCCCCAGAGATTTGTACAAAGGAGCCCCAGGATGGCCAGGTCATCCGGTTACTCCCGAGTGCAGTCTCCACCTATTTGCAAGGATGTAACGGAACCCACCAGGAGGTTTGGTTGGGGGATGGAGTCCTGAGGGTTGGATTGAGCACTCCCCTCACCTGTTTGGATGGTTAGGGTAGGATCAACCCTTCCATCACCCGGAGAAGAGGTAGGTATGTCTGATTTTGCTTCTGTTTGAGCTTAGTTTGAGTTTGATATGAAGGAGTTGGTTGGATTTGCACTCGTACTCGCCGAGTTTTCTATTTATCTGTTATAAGTTCGTGAAACGGGGCTAGATTCATAAATTAAGATAAAATTTGGTATATTTTAACCTCTTAAAACAAACTTTGATATGTCTGCTAGGTCTACATTGTTTGTTCTGTTTTGTTAAGTCACCTTATATATCTATTATCATGGGCAAATATTTTGGCATGCAAAAACTAATTCCGGATTCACGAACATCTAACTTGACTGTGTCGTGCTCTATGTATATGTAGGTATGTCTGAGTAGCCTCTAACTCAGTCTTTTGACTGACCTCTCCCTCTTTACAATTTTAGCTTTGTAGGTTTGCTTTAGGGTTCGAGCTTGGTGAAGTCAGTCAGTTTGTGGAGTCCGTTCGAGCTGGTCCTTTGTCAAGTCTGCATTTTGCATTTTGTATATTGTATTTCAGATTACATATGTGAAATCGTTTAAAATTGCCTAGAATTTATAGCATGTTAACACATTATTCTTTCCGAATTCTCATACTTATTTTCATACATTCAGTTAGCCTAACTCAAACTAGTAATTATGCGTCACAAGATCAAAGCAAAATTAAGAATCAGAGTCAATTCTCATTTCATATCACTCTCTATGGATAAGCATGTATAAAAATCTACTCAAGATAAATAAATCCAAACCAAGCTCACAACCCCTCCCCCACACTTGAATCGAACATGGTCCCCATGCAAGAATAAAGAAAGATGAGTTGAAGAAAACTCCCTCATATCGTGGAAAAAACTGGCAATGGGCCATGAACTAAAAGAAACCTATTCTTGCAAAACCATGACTCATAACACGGATCAAGAGTCTCGGCGGCAAATGGCAATCAACATGCATATTACAAGTAAAGATGAGTCATAAGGAACAAGCAACACATCAAACATGAATAGGTCTTAACAAGCAACATCACACAACATCCTAGAGTTAAGAGTTTAATAGAACCACACAAAATCCCACAGATGGGGCATCAAATGTCTTCACAATAATCCTACCACCAACCCACACGGGGGATACAAATAGAGTTCAAGTAGCAAAATCAACAGACAATAGGAAAAACAGTAGCAAGATATGAAAATGGAGGCTTGAGTTAAAGAATATCCCTTCTCATCACATCAATTGCATCACCAAGGAAGGGATAAAGGACTAGCAATCACTCCAGAGGGTTGTTGGGCCATCCACGGAAATATGTAGTCATGTTCTCATTCCAAGTCATGAAATGGTCATTGAGAACCTTGAAATTTGCCTTATTTGCTTCAGTTGCTCGATCTTGCGCAACATGGATAGCAACGACATCATCCCTAACACCTGTCAAACCAAGCTCCAAACCACTCATCCGCTCCATAAGTCCAGCCATAGTTGGGCCATCCTCAGTTGGGTCTCCATCCTCTTTGGGCTCCGGTTATTGGTGCTCAACCGGGATAGGTAAGATGTTCAAATATTCCACTTGATCCGGATTTAGATCCTTCTCTCGCTCCACTCCCTAAGCATACATAACATCATACTTGTAACGGCTTCGCTTGGGCTAATAGTTTACCCATTTGTTGAGAGATGCCCCCCCCCCCCCACCTAATGATCAAATCCATATGAGAGAGATGGACCTCATCCAAGAATGGATTCAATGTCAACGGTTGCAAATCTTCCGAAGGCTCCCAACCGACAATCATGGCAATCATAGTAACAAAACCACTATATGCAAACTTTCCTTGCTTCCTCTTCGCCACAGTGTACATTTTCTCCATGAATATATATGTACTATCAACACTTATATCTCAGCCATGTGATCCATGAGAGTGAGCTCAGTAACATTAATGTGTGTGTTGGCATTTGAACGGGCATAGAAACCGGCAGATAAAATATAGTGGATAACTCTCCAGATGAGTGAATTAAGGTTTGAAGCTTTGGTGTTGCTCTCATTGTGCCGTTTAGGATTTGGAGCTAAACGATCCTCCATACATTTTCCTTATGCTCGATAGTCCACTTTGGAAGCTTAGTGATAGACTGCACCCTAGAGTTCCGGTTAGAGTTTGAAATCCAAATACTTGACGTAGATCCGCGGCGGTGAGGGCATAGTCATGGTTGTCAATGTAAAAAGTCAGCTTAGGGCTCTTCCACCGCATCGTTAAGAGGACTCTATTTAAATCGGGGTAAGTAAGGGCTGATTTGCTGAAGAATTTGTTCCATTCAAGGCCCCCAGCCAACTTCTGGAAATGCTTAAAAATCCTCAACTCTTGCATCAATGGAGCATGCATAAAGAAGGTCGGATATAGCTCTCGATCAACCACTCCGTTATATGGATTATAGGGTGGTACAAGCCTAGAAGAAGACCCTTTGGATTTCTTTGAGAATGAAGCTCCATCAGCATTCGGATGCTTCTTAGGTGCCATTTCTGTGCACAAGATCATCTGACCAAGAATTAACAACCAAGAAACACAAAAAGTCATTCAGGAATTTCATCAGACATCTTGTGTGCACCAAAGAATGTGTGTGGATTTCAACAAAAACTCAAGTATGTGGTCAATCTAACATGCTCAAAAGCAAGAATGTAACATGAATAACTCAACTCCTATCAATTAACTCTAAGAGTTCAAGACATTTGTACAAAGTTTCAACCTAGGGTTCAAAGAACTATCATGCTTCTCTTTCAACAAAATCTCAGTAAATGGACGTTTCAAGCAATAAAACCACACTCACACTAAGCAAATAAACAAGTGAATCTCAAAGTTTCAAGGCAATTTCGGACTAACATGCTTCTAGGGGTAAAAGACATAAAATCTTCACAAAAATGATAAGAAAACCAAAAATCTACTCAACCCTAAGCAAATATAGCATGAATGCAACAAGTTCTTCAAGATCTAACAAGTAATAAACAAGAATTCCAAAATATAAACCTAGGTTTTGGATTTGGGGGAAAAAAGGGTGAAAAAGCTCCTATCTTTGCCCTTGGGATGCGTGCACGGGAGAGAAGAATAATGTTGTAAGTTTGAATGAGTGTGAAAAGTGTATTGTGAAGAGGTTTGTTATGTCGTGTGTTGTAGGAAGAAAGATGACAGACCTGATAGTTGGGGTTAATTAAATGAAAACCCGTTTCAAAGTTTAAAGGGAAAAACATATTTTTGGAATTCAAGAATCCACGGTCGTGGATTCTGCCTGTAGAAAATATCCATGAATGTGGATTTGAGGCAGGCGAAATCAGACAACTCCTATGGCGAATCCACGATCATGAATTTTTTCTTCGAGAAAAATCCACAACCGTGGATTTGAGGTAGGCGAAATCAGACAACTCCTATGGTGAATCCATGGTCACGAATTTTTTCTTCGAGAAAAATCCACAACCGTGGATTTGAGGCAGACGAAAAATAGGTGCTTATGGAGGGAGGTAAGTGTAATTATCAAAGCTTAACATCCGAAATTCACACAAGTCAATCACAAAATGACTCAAATGCATTGAAAACACACTGGAGATGACAAAACCTCGACCAAACCACTTAAAATGACCAATTACGACCTCAAAAACCACAAATTCGGTATTTAAACACGCCGTACCAAATAATTCATGCGCAAATAAGCATCACAAACCATATTAAACCGAATTATACCCCACATCTTGTAAGATAACACAAATAAGCAAATGGTGCTTAACCATGCTAGGGTTGAAAATTCCCAACATCCAATTCAACAAGACAATCCATAGTACACCGATGCAAATAATCAATACTTCACACTCAACACGAAACACATCATTCATACTCTCATCATGCATAAGTTCAATTCACTTCATGCTACCAAGATAATTTGGATCATCAAGTAAAGCATGCATCAATCATTTCAGGAATAAGAATTGAATTCGAAAATTGGACCTCATCCCCATATAAGGGGCGTCGACACATTAAAAGCACGCAACCGAGGTATCACTTCTTGAATCAACAATCTACACACAAGGAAACAACAAAAGCAAGAGCAATATTAGAAACCACCAAAACGAGAACAAGAAGAAAAGAAAAGAGAAGGAAAGAGAAGTAGTTCTAGATTTATATTCGCTAGCTTGACTTTGTCATCCAATTAGATGGTCGGAATGCTGAGTGCACACGAGGTGCACTTCTCAATAGGCTCCCCTACAAAATAAGGCTTCAAACCATGCCCAGTAACTAGAAAAATTCCAGATTTTTTGTTTCCAATCTCTATCGCCCCATACTCAAGAACCTTAAAGACTCGAAAAGGACCCGACCATCTAGATTTCAACTTCCTAGGAAATAACTTCAATTTCAAATTGAACAACAAGACTAACTGTCCTTTGAACTCCTTCACCCGAATGTGTTTAGCATGCCATTTCTTTGTTCTCTCTTTATATACCTTGGCATTCTCATATGCGTTCGACCGAAATTCCTCGAGCTCATGTAGTTGTAAGGCCCTCTTCTCCCTGGCTTGTTTAAGATCAAAATTAATGGCCCTAATAGCCCAATACGCTTTGTGTTCAAGCTCGACCGGAAGGTGGCAAGCCTGACCATAGACCAACATAAAAGGGGATGTCCCAATGGGTGTTTTGAAAGCTGTTCTGTAGGCCCACAATGAATCATCCAATTTTGTGGCCCAATCTTTCCTTCAGCTACTCACAGTCTTCTCTAGAATCTACTTGATTTCTCTATTAGAAATTTCGACTTGCCCACTCGACTGAGGATGATATGGAGTTGCCACCCGGTGGTGAACTCCATACTTCTTCAAGATTATTTCGAGAGGCCTATTACAAAAGTATGATCCTCCATCACTCAAGAGAGCCCGTGGAACCCCAAATCTACTAAACATATTCTTCTTCAAAAACTTCAGTACGACCTTCGAATCGTTCGTAGGACTCACCACGGCTTCTACCCATTTGGAAACATAGTCGACACCCACTAAGATATATTGATTGCCATGGGATGACGAAAATGATCCCATAAAGTCACATCAAACAACTCGATCTCCAAAATATATCTCAAGGGCATCTCATCCCTATTCCCTATATTTCCCGTTCTCTGACAAGGGTCACACTTTGCTAAAAACTCATGCGCATCTTTAAACAGTGATGGCCACCAAAAGCCCGATTGTAATACCTTTGCAGCTGTCTTCCTTGCACTAGAATGACCTCCATAGGGGCTAGCATGACATTGATCCAGAATCTTTTCAACCTCTAGAAAAGTTTTTAATCCTCGCCTATGTTAAGAACTTGTTTTATGTGTCGTTCCCATTACGAAAAAGTTCTTAATAGGCTCATCGGATTAGGGGAGTTCAATACATACAAAACAAAGTCAAACCCAAACAAACATAAATAAGCACCTAAAGAAGTGATTGCCTATGAACAAAATCATTTCGTTTAGGGCGAATTATATCCAGGTACCCTCACAATAGGCGAAATTACATTTCAGGAACCCTTGTTTGAAAAATTACATATTAGTCCCTGTAGGACGTGTTTAGCTTGAAATCCCAGACAAAAAAGGCCATTTTTCCTTGTTCTCAGTTTCAATTACTGTCTAAGCTAGTGGGTAAAGGCCATTGTTCCCATCAAATAACACGAAAAAAAAATGATACTCCTCCAAATTGCCCCTTCAAATGTCAGGGACTTCAAGCCAAACATGTCCTACAGCGACTAATATGTAATTTTTCAAACAAGGGTTCGTGAATTGTAATTTTCCCTATTGTGAGGGTACCTGGATGTAATTCGTCCTTTTGTTTATTATTCAAAGATTGTTTGTGATTTTACAAGGAAATAGTAAAGCCAAAAGCTGTTTTAAGGGCACTATTCCTAACAGGTTACACATGCAATCATTCACATGTATTTAAGCCAGATAAAACACGTAGGGAGACGTTCATGTGCGCAATTAATGCATAGCACAAACCTCATCACGTATAAAGGTGTACAAGTGATTCGTGTACAAAATTCACATAACTCAAGCCATGAAAGTTGCATATAAGATAAGGTACATACGCATATACATGCTATAACAAGTTAGAAAGAATTTAGGTGGGGGAAAAGTACGGGAAAACGGAAGAAACACATGAGAAGGGGGTTCCGAGTAAAAATATGTAAAAGTTGGAAATTTTCTGAAACGTACAAACTGTGGTAAAACGGGCATATATTGAGTTTGAAAAGTGGGGATTAACTAAACTATACAAAAAGGGCTTTACAATGGTATATGGCACGAAATTTAGTTCAAAGCCATCCAAAAATGGTGTAGGTTTGAAGTCGGATAAAAGCAGAGATCCTGTGAAGTGATGACACAAAATTATAATGGTTGTAAATCACTGTTTAGAAATGATTTTAATGAGATTTCAATTGGAGAATACTCCACACTTAAAGAGGTTTCCACTGTTAAAATTTCAGGTCAATCAGATCACTTTTTGGGGGGAGGGAGAGCGGTCGCACCACAAAACTTTTACCTGTAAAACGATCGCGGCTGCGAAGGCAGTGCAGAATCCTTTTCTGCTCATTGATTGCAGCCGTGATGAAAACACATTATTCTTGATAGCAGCCTCGAAAGGCCTCCAGAAGGCAGCAAAATAGGGCTGGAATAGCTCAAACTCGACAGGGGTGAGTTCCTTCAACCCCATATCCGATCCTAACACTAAAAATCACTCCAAGAACACAATATACAACATACATAACACATTAGGAGCATATATTAGGCAATAATCATACATGTATACAAAAACCCACTTTAATTTTATATATATATATATATATATGTAATTAAATACATATATCATTATACAAGAATGAGAGGAGAGAGAGCTTACGAGAGCAAAAGAAGGAGGAAAGAGACGATCGGAACTAAGGATGGTAGCCGGAGAGTCGCCGAAAAAGATGGTGTCTTGAAGCCCCAGCTTCAACCTCTTCTTCTTCTTGTTTTTTGGTAATGGAATAGAGAAAGTGAAAAAGGAACAGAAAAAGAGGGGTTGGTGGTCATGCGATGGTGGTTCGCCGGATGGGACGACTGAGGTGGTGCGGCGAAGGGGTGGAGGAGCTTAGCACTTTCTCTTCTTCCCTTGCTTCTTGTCCTGAGAGATAGAGGAGAGAAAATGAAAGAATGAGATAAGGAGCGAATGAACCAGTCAAAAAGGAGAAAAAAAATAGGAGAAATTTTATTATCTGGTTTAAAGGTAACTAGCTTCGAAATTGTAAAAAGGATACTCAACAAACTCGCAAAAATACGAGGGACAAGGTTGAGAGGTTCAAAAATGCAAATGAGTGCTCGTGTGAAAGTTTTGCCAACAAACCCCTAAGTTTCTATTTCTTACACATTAACCCGCATAGTTTTCAAATTATTCAATTAAGCCCAACCTTTATTATTTCAGTTAAGTCCTATAGTTTCTAAGTGTGGCAAACAAGGACAAATAATACAAATTAGGCACATAAGGAATATAAATGAGCAATTAAATTATAGAATTAAATAAATAAAACATATCACTCTTGAAAAACGTACCCAATGATGTCAAACCTGGTCTGTCGGAGGAGCGGGGTGACACAATATTGGAGGCTCGCGTCGGGAGATCTCGGCACGTTTGTGTTGGGAATAGTGTCCTAAAAAGTGGATTCGTTGAAATCCGCTTTGGAACTTTTCTTGTATCACGGATAATCTTTGAACAAATGACGTATGATTATTAACATGGGCAAAAACTCCTTTATGTGCAATTACGTGTTTTGTATGTTTCCTGTTACGTGCACACGTATTAGAATCCCCCTAATTCATCAATATTTTAGCACTTAGTCATTTAGGGTAATGACTCATGAACCAAGCCATAATCTAAGTTGGATTAGAAACCACTCTAAGCCGATAAGCTGAATGAACAGTGGGAGTGTCAACTAGGCTCACTTGCGACTTTCTTATGGGATTGCGTCCTTAAGAAGGAATCATCCTGTTTCATGGGGTGTAAAGTGCATAGTCGATGCGCACGCAATACACAAGGGTGCTCAGTACTTAGAACGAGTACACTAAGGTGTTCCGCGTGAGAAGATTCCTAAATAAGAAAGTTAGTTATCACTTCAAGAAGTGGAGACCTTCAAATTAGGAATTTTTTTTGTTAGTATGTTAATTATGCGCTTTTATTGCAGTTTATTCTCCTCTATTTTACTTTGATTTGAGCTTAAATAATTATGGCTCGTTTCATGAGTCACTTCTCCTAAATGACTGAGTCCTATAAGCTTGATGGATTAGGGGAGTTCTTATACATGTACAAATAAATATAAACATACAAACATACAAGAGCATACAAAGAAATATTGTCTATAAGCTTGATGGATTAGGGGAGTTCTTATATGTGCACAAATAAATATAAAACATACAAACATACAAGAACATACAAAGAAATATTGTCTTATAATCGAATCAGTTCGTTATTATTCAAAGATTGACTGTAATTTATAAAGAAAAGTACAAAACAGATTGACTGTAATTTATAAAGAAAAGTACGAAACAGATTATTATAATACCCGCTATTAGGCACTATTCCTAATAATCTTCCATTTGTCCGTCAAACATTTAGGCACTATTCATAACAATCTTCTATTTGTCCATTAAACATTGTAATTGAACAAAAATGACTATACCTCCTGGACATAATGCTAGTATTCGAATTCTAACTTTAAATATTAAGCTATTTGAAATCTTTTGACTAACTGTTTCGCCTTTTAAAGTGTCTGTAATTCAATAACAAAATTAATCAGTATAATCGCGGTAAATACTCTGATATAGATTAAAAAGAAGTCATAATAATTCGGACCAAAAAAAAAAAAAAGTCATAATAATGCAATTTAGTCAGGGGAACTATGGGATAAAATAATACAATTCTTAAAAATAATATATTAAACCATCTTTGATATTAACCCGTTAAGAAAAGTTGTTCATTGGGTACAGAAAATAATGTGTATTCTTGAAAATTGGATCATAGCGGTGATTCTCATGATGGTCATTGTATTTTTGAAGAACAATGAGATATGGCATCCGTTGGAAGGAAGGACTTCTTGGTCATAATGAAGTATATGTCATAGGACCTTCCAATATGCACCTTTTTGCCATCAAATTTCTCCCAATTTGAACGATTCTTAATCTGTGTGTCACTATCTCCGCCGCAAGTATCATGTTGGTCCAGGGCTGATCAAAGCTAAACATCACAGCAGCAACTCCAAAAGTTGCCATTATGTAGGGAGATGCATTCCCATTGCCATTATGTAGGGAGATGCATTCCCATTCAGAGAGACGTAGGTAATCCGCACATAAACTGAGTGATTTTGAGTCGCAACACTAAAATTTTGCATTAAAATTTGAAAGCAGATTCAGCAAATCGCAACTCATTACTAGCGAATTAAGCAGTTACAGAAGTCAATTGAAAATTTCAAATGAATTACTAGATTAACATTCAAATATAGTGGCAACAGTAACTAAAAGGATTTCCATCAACCAAGATCCCAGAGTGTTTAAATAAATTCAGCCAAGATAAGAATGGGATGCTGAACCAAGATCCCAGAGTGTTTAAATAAATTCAGCCAAGATAACAATGGGATGCTGGCTTAGTGCTAACCTGTACATACAAAAATGCAACTCATTATCAGCTTGCAAGTCGTCTTCTTTTGGCAGATAAATGACTCTGCCCCCAAATTCATATTTGAGTCTGAAGCTTCCAGTTAACTTGAACCACACGGCTTGAGCTCTCGCTACCATCATAAGCTCTTTCATCCTCCAGGGCTGATGTAACATAGTCAGCACAGAAGCATCAGGCCTAAAAATTAGGTTTATGACTATCTCGCTGCTCCTAAAAGGTCTGCTGCTTCTAGGAACTGAGTTTGTGCTTCTAGGAACTGAGTTTGTGGCTGCAGGTGATCTTGTCTGAAGATCATATTTTCTCCGGCTTTCTTCATTGCTCAAACATTGGAAAGCCTCTGATAGTTTCTTAAATGCATCTTCTGCCCCTGGCGCCCCGTTTTTATCAGGATGAACCTTTAGAGACAATTTCCTATATGCCTTGTGAATGTCTTCAGCAGTAGAGTTCTTTCCCAGACCTAATATGTCATAATAGTCCGTTTTCCTTTTAATCTCTCTGACCACAGCCACCTGCTCGGCCTTTTTCCTTTTGGCGACCTGCTCCTGCTCCTGCTCCTGCTCGGCCCTTTGCCTTTTGGCGACCCGCTCCCGCTCCTGCTCGGCCCTTTTCCTTTTGGCGACCCGAACCTGCTCCTGCTCCTGCTCGGGTGATGTTGGGAGAGGATTGAAAGGAGGTTTTTCTTTGGTGGTTCCACTCGGATTCGGATTCATAGCTTCTAGTGGTAAAGATAAGAATTCATCAATTTCAATGGATGGATCTAATCTGCGAGCTTTGTTGAGGAATTTCAGGGCGATTTTCAAGCAATTTATGGCTTCATCTTTGTTCGCATCCATCTTATGATGTTGTAGATATCTACAAAGGCAAGGAAATACTCCTAAACATAATTTACAGGAATTTTGGGCGATTAGTCTACAGAGGAGGGTTTTAACGAAAAAATATCAATGCTGCAATTGAGTAATTCAGAGAGACGTAACAGTCGCCAAAAACACAAAGGTTGCATTCAAACTCGAAAGCAGATTCAGCAAATCGCAACTCATGAAATCAATTGAAATTTCAGCAATTTAAATCCTTTAAAAAGATGAAACAGAAACGATAGATATGAGAATGACAAAAGGCGATGTACCGGCGCCGGCGGATTGTGATTCAAACTTTTCTGGAGTGAACCCTACAGAAGAGAAGTTGATTTAGATTGAGATTTATTTCGATGGTTGGGCTCTTTATATAGATATGTAATATAGACCCAAGTTGCACACGTTACCGATTTACCCATGGGCATCCATACTTCCAATACTGTTATATTATCACGTTCGGCAAGAGGGCCAGAATCGCACACAAGGATCTTGGGAGCTACCCAGAGATAACTGCCACAACTCGAATATGCAGCTGAAGGAGACTCCATGTTATTTACATTTTAACAAAGGCCCATGCAGAATCAGTGATATTTATGTTATGAGAGGCCTTTTTTTTTTTTTTTTTTCCATGCGAGAAGTGTCGGACACGGTGTCGAACACGAATGTCCGATACCACACGACACGGCAAACTGATATTTTTAGAAGTGTCAGTGCATTAGAGGGAGGGGGTCTCGTTATCAATCCTGCAGCGTTGCCGGTTGGTTTAAAAATTTAAAAAAAAAATACTTCTAATACTATTATATTAATTTATACAAATATACAAAGAGAGAAATTTTGGACTTTAAAATTATTTATTTATTTATTAATTAATTTCTTTTGATTTTATTTTTAATATGTCTTTTTAACTCTTTTTATTATTTTTTTTTTCTCTTTCTTACTTCTCTTTTTAACTTTTCTTTCTCATTACTTGTATTTTCTTTTCCTTTTCTATATAATTTTTATCACTTTTCACTAGTATTTTAAATCTTTTTTTTTTTTGGTCAAAATATTTTAAATCTTTATAACTATAAATATAACATTATCTTATGCTACTTCTTTATTTATTATAATTTAATAACTATATCAAAAATAATTATAAAATATATATTTAATAAAAAAATATTTAATTTTAATATATTTATACAATAACTATTTATAAAGAGTTTAGTCTTTTATACTTTGTCCCCCTCTCTTTTGACTTCTTTATCTATTAATCCTATTAACGGTTTAACTCCTTCCTTCTCTCATTTTTATTCAATTTTTTTTAATGATTATCTTATATTATTTTGATCTTTTCTCTTTGATAAGGGGAAAATCGGGGAGTATGACCGAGTGGGAGATGTCACTACCACGTGGCAGCCTACGCCACGACAACGCTCCGCAACCGAGCCACATAGGCAGCCACCGACCCAACACTTGGCCAGACCTCAAGCCCTAGCCTGGCAGCAGTCTCCCGGGACCTCGGGTCTCCTTTCGACCCAGAGAGAGTGCGACCCAGCGGAGCTCCGACCTAGTCGCTACCGGACAACCGCATTCAATACAAGCACCACCTACCGTCGGTCGCATTAATTGCAGCTGCGCCCGGTACAGTGTCAGGCATCCTGGCAGGAGCAGGCAAGCAGTGCTTTAGCTGGAAAAGCACTGTTCCGGCCGTGAGCCGTCGCTTTCATCTCCAAACCAGATCCACACTTTCTGGGAGGTGTACTTGCACCCACGGAGTCCATCTCCACCCTATAAAAACCTCACTCCATGACCATCAAAGGTAAGCTTCCCTACACGCACAAAAACGCTTACTGTCCTCCTGCAACCCAGAGCTTTTTTGCTGACTTGAGCGTCGGAGCCCCAAAACGGGTCCAACCCTATCATTCCCCGTCTTGGCCTTTGAGCTCACGTTTGTTTCATCCTTTCAGCTAGGGAAAGTGTCAGAGTTCTCCTCACCATATAAATACCTTGGGTGATTGGGAGTCCTAATAGGCCGTCCAGCACATAGCCCGGATTTTGACACCATCATCTTAGCCCCGTCTGTGGGAAAATCTCTGAACAAAAGCCTTACTTTCATACCGGTACCCTACAAATTTCCATTCAAGATGGTCCAAACACGTCACGGACGACGCGTTTACGGCGAGAATGGTGAAGAGATCTTCCCGGATCTCAACGCCACAGGGGAAAACTTTCAACCCCCTGTAGTAGGAGTTGTCGCTGCGGAAGCCGGTCCTAGTGCTCCCAGCCGTTTGATACTCTCTGAAGCAGATTTAGCTGCTTACGCGGAACAGTGCAGGGCAGAGGCGTTGGCTGCTGCGAGACAAAACAGGGAACCGGTCATGCCGGCTCCCCCAAGAGGAAGTCCTCTGGCTCTAACCCCTTAGAACGTTGCATACCCCACAGTCCAAGGGCCCTCTGCCCCGATGGCGTACGCTGTCCAGCAGCATGCCCATCAACCGAGTATCTGGGGGTATCCGCAGCTCCCCTACAACCAAAACCCCTACGCACAGCCTCAAACCATCTACATTGCACCGACACTGGGGGTCCAACACCCAGTCCATCTGGGCGCACACCTCGAAGAGGGTTTTGATGACAACAAAAACCCGCCTCGCCGCCGGGAGCCTGCCTGGGGAAAGATTGATCCGGAAGAGGAGCGCCCCTCACAGCTTTTACGCAATGTGGGGGAAAATGATAGGGGTGCTCACCACATTGCGGGGACGGCAAGCGAGATGAACAGGGATGCTCCTGTTCCGAGAAATGTGCCTGTTTTCGATCGCCTAGGGGCTAGGGTCCATCTCGACGCCTACCACAGAGCCAACCGGGGACATTGGGTTGGCCAGGGCGATCTCCAAAATAACCTCCCCCGGAGACCACAACAGCAGCAACAACGGCAACAGCAGCAACGACAACAATAGCAACAGCATTTGTAGTTCTTTTTTTTTATTATTGATTCGATTTTTGACACCTAGCAAAAGAAAATTTCTTACCCAGCACAAGGGTCGGAGTATTTTGATCCACAAGAGGAAATGTCATCGCACTTCCCCTAAGGGCAAGCCCCCGAATGAAGGGCACCTGCCCACCAGCACGGTCACCCCCCACAGCGTCAGGGGAAGGTATACCGCAGCGAAAGGTAGGCAAGGTCCCCTTTCTGCGACGAAATCATTGACCCCAAGGTGGTGGATAGAGTCCCCACCAACTTGCCAATTTACCACGGAAGCACCGACCCCGTGAAGCACTGCTCAAAGTTTGAGGCACAAGTCAGCCTCTATGGCCACTCCAAGCTCATATGGGCCAAGATCTTCGAAACCACGCTCGAGGGTCCGGCCCAAGACTGGTTTGAACGGTTGGCTCCCCACAGCATCCGCGATTATGATCATTTGGCCCGGAAATTCAATGCCCACTTCTCCTCTAGGACGGGTGTCAAGCTCCCGTCTACCTATTTATACAGAATCGTGCAGGAGGAAGGTGAGACCTTGAGGAGCTTTTTCTCTCGTTTCAACGAGGCGTTCGTCAAGGTGGAGCACTTAGACATTGACATCCTAACTCAGACCCTCCACAAGGCCATCCGTCACACGAAGTGCGCCGACGAAATCATCCTCGAATCGCCACAGAACATGGAAGAAATAATGGCCATCACCCGCCGCTTCATGCGCTTAGAAGAAGTCAAGTCTACCACTCGCGCTTCAAGGCGCGGGAACGACCGGCGGGCGAGCGACTCAGCTCCTGATCGATTCCCCAGATCCGACCCACCTCGGTCGGAGCTCCCCAGGCTCCCCGACAGGATGGAGCATAGGCTTAAGCGAGAGATGCCCTCCGCGAGCGGGACCAAGAAGGGATACACTCCTTTGGTCTGCCCCATCGAGGAAATTTATGAAGTCATGGATCGAGGGCTTCTTAAAAAGCCAAAGCTGCTGAAAGAGACCAAGAAGGCAAAGGAGTCTGGGAAGTGCTGCGCTTACCACATGCAGCCCGGTCATTGGACTTCGGAGTGCATCGCTTTGAGGGAAGAGGTGGAACGGCTGATTCAAGGTGGCCACCTGATGGAGTTCGTCAAAAAGTTGGATGAGCGGGCTCGCCAAGCTTTCGACCCAAGGGAGTCGCCCCCGCCCAAGAGGGGGCGCAAGCCACCATTGGAGAAGCCTGAAGAGGCTAACCCCCACAATATGCCCACCAATGAAATCTTCATGATTGCGGGCGACCCTACTGGGGGAGACTCCAAAACCACACGCAAACGGTCGAGACGTCAGGTAGATCGAGAGCTTTATGGGCCCAGAGAGATCATGCAAGTGGAGCACGGACAGGAGTGGCGTGAGCAGGAGATCTCGTTTAGTGACAGGGACTTTGTACCGGTGATGCCACGGGACGGTGGAATGCCGAGTTGTTCGATGGTTATCACCTTAGATGTAGCAAATTGTGCTGCATATAAGACCCTTGTTGATAGTGGAAGCTCCGCCAATATTATCTTTTATTCCACCTTGCAAAAGATGAACATCCATAATTCTCTCGAATACGAGCCGATCAAAACACCATTAACAGGTTTCGGAGGCTCTGAGGTCTATTCCAAAGGAAGAGTCAAACTCGTTACCTCCATGGGAAAACTACCGAAGCGAGCCACACAATTGTTGGAATACTTGGTGGTGGAAAGCCCTTTGGCTTACAACATTATCGTAGGACGTCCAGCCCTGATAGGCTTCAGAGCCGTGATCTCCACGTACCATCAAACCATCAAGCTGCCAACTCCGCATGGGATAGGAGAGCTCCGCTGCAACATTCCGGAATCTTGGGAGTGCTACTCCATCTCCATGGAAAAGGTATAACTTCCGAACAAAACTATCGTACCTTTGATAAACGTCGATGATTTCCTGGATACGGAGCTTGCCGACCCAGACGATCCCACCGCGGAGATGTGCTCCAAGCAGATGACATCCACCATAGCAAGGAAGAAGCGTAAGCTTGATGATGGTAAAATAGAGGCAGCGGGAGCCCTTGTCCCGGTCACACTGATTCCAGACGACTCAGTTAAAATCACCCACGTTGGGGCAAATCTCAAAGGTAAACAGCAGTGTATGCTCATTCAATTCCTGCAAAATAATGCAGACGTGTTTGCCTGGAAGTCCTCGGACTTGGTCGGCGTCGACCCAAAAATCATTGAACACCACTTAAACGTGGACCCAAGTTTTCGACCCATCAAACAGCGACTGAGGGCCCAAAGCGACGAGCGAAACGAGATAATCGAGCAAGAGGTCAACAAGTTGATGGACGCTGGGTACATCACACCAGCCAAGTACGTGGATTGGCTCTACAATGTCGTCCTGGTCGCAAAGACGGGGGGAAAGTGGCGAATGTGCAACGACTTCACCGATTTAAACAAGGCCTGCCCCAAAGACCCTTACCCACTCCCACGCATTGATCAGTTGGTTGATTCCACTGTCGGATGCGAGCTCCTAAGCATGATGGACGCCTTCTAGGGCTACTATCAAATCTTCATAGCTCACGAAGACAAGAAAAAGACCGCTTTCATCGTGGTGAAGGGGATTTACTGTTTCGAAGCTATGCCTTTCGGATTAAAAAACGCAGGCGCAACTTATCAGAGGCTGGTCAACAAAGTTTTCGCAGATGAGATCGGTAAAACAATGGAGGTGTATGTCGACGACATGATCGTCAAAAGCGAGAGGGCAGAGATGCATTTAACTGATTTGGGTCGGACTTTCGATCTGCTCCGCAAGTATAGAATGAAGCTAAATCCCAATAAATGCTCTTTCGGCGTAGAAGGAGGAAAATTCCTCAGTTACATAGTCAGCCAGCGAGGAATCGAAGCGAATCCGGAGAAGATCTTGGCTCTTAAAAGCATCAACAGACCCCACAACGTGAGGGACGTCCAGCTTCTGGTTGGTCGGATCATTTCTTTGAACAGGTTCATCTCTCGCTCCTCTGAGAAAAATCTTCCCTTCTTCAAAATTCTGCGCAATGTTAAGGAATTTAAGTGGACTGATGAATGTGATGAGGCCTTTGAAAGGCTCAAAGAATATCTTGCTTCCCCTCCCTTGCTTGCCAAACCTGTTGCAGGGGAAACATTGTATCTCTATCTGGCAGTCACTGAGGAGGTCGTAAGCTCAGTGTTAGTGGCCTTACGCAAAAGGAAGCACATGCCGGTATATTACGTGAGCAAGATACTACATGGAGCAAAAACTCGCTATCTGGAGATTGAGAAATTCGCCCTAGCCCTCGTACACACCTCCAGGAAACTGAGGCCCTATTTCCAATCCCATTCCATCATCATCCTCACAGACCAAGGTTTACGCCAAGTCTTGGAGAAGCTTGAAGCGTCAGGAAGAATTGTAAAATGGGTCATTGAATTAAGTCAATTCGATATCAGCTACCAACCCAGAGTTGCGTACCAAGCCCAAATCCTCGTAGATTTCATCATCGAAAAGAACGATCCAAGTAAGGAATCCCCGCGCTCGGTGCTGTGGACTATGTCGGTCGATGGCTCCTCAACCTCTCAAGGAGGAGGCGTGGGAGTCTCCCTAATGAGCAGGGGAGCCAGACGCTTAACTTCGCCATCTCCCTTGACTTCCCAGCCACCAACAATGTGTTAGGAATAGTGTCCTAGAAAGCCGATTAGTCATAATCCGTTTTGGGACTTACCTAGTATCACAGATAATCTTTGAATAATATACGAATGATTAATATCACAGGCAAACACTTCTTTATATGCTCTTGTTTGGTATGCGTTTACTTTAGCTGTGCATGTATGAGAAATCCCCTAATCCTGATGACTTTAGGACTCTACCATTTAGGTGAAATGGTTCATGAAACGAGCCCTATTTCACATAAGTCATGATTAGTAAAATACTCCAAGCCGATGAGTCCTACAGACAGTGGGAGTGTCAACCTGACTCCTCTAAGGCTTGCTTGTGGAATCACGCCCTTAAGAAGGACCATCTTGTTTCATGGAGGTGCAAAGTGTATAGTTGATACGTGCGTGATACATGAGGGTGCTTACTTCAATAAGTAAGTTCACTGAGGTGCCCCGTGTGAGAAGATTCCTAAATGGGAAAGGAAGTTTGTATTTCAGGAAATGGAAACTTCCAGATTAGGAAATATCTCACAAGTCATTGATGTGATTAATTGATCCTTAAACTTGAGGTTCCTTGTCACTTTATGAGTTAACTCTGTAGTCTTAGGTGTAAGCTTTAAAGGGTGTCGCCTTAGACAACTGATTCAAGGCTTATGCTGGGGCTACACAAGTGATTCATGAAAGTGAATGAGATTCAAGAAAGGACCTACACTTGCATTTGCAAGGTGATCTCTTATTGTGTAAGTCGTTCATATGCCATATGGAGTCCTTGGCTAAGGCAGTAGATCAAGACATCAAGAAAAGGGTTTCTTGGATTGAGATCAAATGGATATGAAATGCACTTAGCTTTAAGACCAGATTATTAGGGTTCTAGTTATTCCCTTACCCTAGATCTTGGTTGAGAGATAGTAAGTAGGAGGATTGTATCTCACATGAATCAATGACTTAAAGGTTCTGTCGAATCCGAACATTCCAATTCAGCTAGGGGTTAAACAACTGTTGCTAGACTATGGTCGTTTAATCTGTGGACTGATTAATTAATTAGTGAATTAATTAATCAGGGTCACTGCTAATTGAATTGAGAACCTAGAGGGTCACACACAACAACTTGGTTACATGAGTTGAGGCTTTAAAATGATTAAACAAGTTAATCGAGCCAAGAGGGTTCCACACGTGTGAAACCACACGCGTGGGTCACGTGACTGGACACGTGTCCTTGGGACATGTGTGCCACACGTGTATATATATATATATATATATTGTATATATATATTAAATAATTAAATGTGTTAATTATTTAATAGACTTTGGTTTAATTTTGAATTAAAAGGAAAGTCTTATTTTGGAGAAAATTAATCTAGTTAATTAATTATGAATTAATTAATTAGATAAATAAATAAGTTATTTATTTATTAATAAATAAATAAAGCATAATATTATCCAAAAGGAGTTTGGATACTTTTAGCTCTCTTAAAAGTTGATTTGAATTAGAATTCAAAGTCAAAGTCAAAATTACTTGATTATCAAGTAATAGGAGAGAGGGACCAAAATCCTTAGCCCATAAGGATTAGGGATTTTCGGCCACTCCCTTTCCTATATATAGGGGAGCTCATGCTCCCCTTTGAGAGTGATTGAATTCTTTTGGTTCATGTGTTGAACATATTCCTTTCTCCAAGAAAAAGTAAACCATAGGTTAAGCCTAAACACTAACTAGAGAACTAGCATCCTTACTAGTTAGACTGTAGTCAAGTTGGTGGACTATCTCTAGAGAGCTTCAAGTTAGAAGTTTTGAAGATTCGAGCTTTACCAAGGAGAGGGGATCAAGCCGCGAGAAGAGCGTTTTTGGGTGGCTTGAAATGCTTCAAGAAAGATTATAGAAAAGTAAGTTTCTAATCTCTACGAATTTGGATACACGATTGCGAGTCCAAGATTCTTTTGTTGGAATTTTTTATAAATTTCCGCTGCTTTCTGATTCCTGTTTTCCAACAGTGGAGGCGTCAGTCTGTGAAGACCGAGTGAGGGGTTTAAATAAATATTAGCGCAGATAACATATAAGTTATATTCTCGGGTAATTATTTAGAAAGATAAATGTATAAGTTCAATAAGGAGATATATTCGCCCGAGAATACCACTGTCAATATTAAATACTTGATCATTTTCATGCAATTAATACATGGCCCCGACGAGTGAGGGCAGTCTCCAACCTTACTCCCAATGTACATGAAACACGCTTGCTTTGTTTGATTAATAGGTGATCACGCAGTTCAATTATCGTGCAATCGTGCGATAGTGTAATCATGTAACACATTCAAGAAATGGAAATCATGCAATAACCCGAGGACAATCCATGGTGCCGGACCCGTCCCCAGTCTCCTTCTCCCTTCAATGATGGGAAGGTAGCTAGCCTTCACCATCCACGACGTGTTGAGCAGAGGGTACATGAATCCCTAAGCCCGGAACTCCTTCCTCCACCAATCTCCTAGCGGATTCAGGGGTCATCCCAATGTGGTGAGGATAGCGCGAGAGTTACCCGTCAGCCCATGCTTTCCCGGTTGGCTCAAGCCATTACCCTCGGGCCCAACGTGAACGGTCATGCTACTCGCCTAAAACATGCACGATACATGGCTTGCTTGCTTTTCATGAACATGACTTGCTTGCATGAAATAACTTGCTTGTAATTATGAGTGTTTTCATGGAAAACTATAAGTATAAATATCTTTTGGCCGAAAGCTCACGTAAGGGTTGTATAGGTTCTATATAACTAGAATTAAACCTCACCTGACAGGCGACACGACGACTCATGGATGCGTGAACGTGCTCATCAATTAATAATCCCCGCCTTGGAGACACACTGGATAAGAAAACGGGACATTGTGCACTTGTGAGACAATAACTCAATAATGGGACCAAATATGACGCATGGCATGATCACATAACGAGATATCATGCAATGAACAATGTAGCATGTAAATATCATGTTTTAGCATGTAATCAATCATATAATAACAATTTGGGGTCAAATAAACCATTGGAATTAAATCCCAAAATTCCATTTTTATGCAGAAAGTTTTCTATCAGCGAGGTGGGAACGGCCGTTCCAGGTTTAGTTTAAATTGGGAAGGGTCGTTCCCAGCCTCCCGATACTGTGCCCCGAAGAGGGGAACGGTCGTTCCGGCTGTAAGCCAAAACGGCAAGGGTCGTTCCGTCCTCGCCGCCATGCACACCATTCAAAATATGGGAACGGCCGTTCCCCAAATACAAAGGGAACGGGAAGGGCCGTTCCCGTTACGCAGAGGATACATAAATCAGAGCAGAAGAACAGGGGAAGCACGAACCACTCCAACACCATCTCATAATCCATGAAATCAATTCCCAAATGACATAAATCATGCAAGGAACATACTTAAACACTTATAGCTCAATAAAATCCAATATAAACACATGAATCATGCCTTAACTCTCATAATTATCAATTTTCACCCAATTAAGAACTCATCATATATCTTCATAACTCTCAAGATTCGAACATGAAATTCAAGCTGCAAGCATGTAATCACACTTCTAACAACAAATACATCAATTATCAAGCTCAAATCATGAACCCTAGCTTCACATGTTAATTCAAGAATCACATATTCATGTCTACCTTGAAGGAAAGAGATGAGAGATGATGATGATGATGATGAAGCTTCAAGCTTTAAGATAATTAATTGGAGGAAAGATAGCTTGATGATGATGATGAACTCCCACTTCTTTTCTTCTTTGATGGATGAACCGAGAGATGGAGAAATGGAGATGAATGATTGTATGATTTGATAAAATGAAATGAAGAGTGTGGAAGAGATGCATACACCGTGATATATCTTGGCAAAGTGTGGTATTTGCAACTAAATCCTCCAAACATATAAGTCATGTAATTAAGGATACAAGGATTAAAGAATGATCAATTTAGTCCAAAAAGTGGGTTATGCAATTTGGTCCTCACTTTTATGTGAACAATCATTTAGAGACAATTAAGCAATTAATTCATGTTCGACAATTATTTCACGTAATAGTAAATGTCAATTTGCACAATAATTCTCAAATTGGCACGTTTCACATATTTTCACGTAATCATGTTGAAAGACAATTTATAAAAATCAATAGAACACATATATAAATTGAATAAATAAAAGTAATAATAAAATCCCAACGCTCGAAACTCACACGTGTCTAGCATACCTGACCGTCTGGAAATCGGGGCGTTCCAACTCCTCTGAGGACTTTCATTGAACATCTAACCTTCACTTTCCTATTTCAACAATAATTCGAAAAAACAAAATGACCATAGAATCTCAGAAAACCTGAAAAATCAATTCAATACCTAAAATAGAAAAGATGGGGTAACCTTGGTAGGATCTACTTTCTGAAATTCTTGACAACGGAGAGGACACGATCGGTGACCTCCGATTTGTCGAGGTCGGAGCCCCTAACTTCGTCGGAGAAGTGGCACCTGATGAGCTGCGTGAAGCCGTCGCTTAATGAGGAAAAAAAAGAACCCGATAGAGAGAGAAATAAGAGGAGAAATGGTTTTGTTGTGAGAGAATTTTTAGGTATAGTTTGTAATATATCATAATTTGGGGATCAAAATAAAATATTTAAAAGTAATTAATTGTATTAATCACTGAAAGGGTTATCTAAATAAATAAAAACTTGAGGGTTATTTCTTTAAATGAAAACTTAAATGGGTCTTTTAATAAGAAGCCCGAGCTATGTAATTAACCCTAATAATAATAATAATAGGTTGTGAGGCCCAATCTTATGAATTTCGGAATTAATTAATTAATTAAAAATTAAGAAAAAAACCAGAAAAATGTATTTTATCGCAAAGTTTGAGGACGACTATCAGAGTGTCAGAGACGACCTCGTCGGGGAATCTGCAAACCCCAAATTTCTTCTCCATTGACGATAAGCTATTTATCACGATGAAGTTCGCCGGAGTTCCGCCGTCGTTGGCGGCGTTGGTTATTTTCCTATCTATTGGGACGGCTGTCGCGGCAGCTCCGCGGCTTATACGGATGCCGACGTCCAGGAACGGGAATTACCTGACCACCGAGGAGCACTGGATCAATCAGACACTCGATCACTTCTCTCCTTATGTAAGTTCGTATTTTTGAGCTGGTTCTTTCGTTTGATTGGGAGTATGAGCTTGATTGTTGGTGCTTTGTTGGGAAAGGAGAAGGTGGTGGGGGTAATTTTGGATGTTGAGATTGGGGTTGTTGATTGATTGAGTTGTTTAGGGATTAATGTTGGAGAAATCCTGGTTGTGAGAAGATTTCAGTTGAATCTTGTCGTGTATGAGTTCAAAGACTGGAGTTTTGCATTTTTATGTTGGTAATAATATCTGTGAGCTTGATCTAAAATATAGCTAAGATATCTTTTTCCCAACTGTGTGTGTATGTGTTTTTGCCAAGATAAAATGTTTAATCTTTTGGTTGCAGGATCATCGGCAATTTGAGCAACGGTACTTTGAATACCTTGATGAATTTCGGTCTCCCAATGGGCCAATATTCCTTAAGATCTGTGGAGAGTCTGCTTGCCATGGGATCACCAATGACTATATGAGTGTAAGCCCGTCATATAAAATTATCATAAAGGCTTTTACACTCACACTAACTCTTGTGGGTGTATAGTGTAAAGCTGCAAATGTAAAATCTTGTTTAAATTGTGAAAATCGTAAAGGTACTAGCGAAGAAGTTTGGAGCAGCTGTGGTTTCTCTTGAGCACCGTTATTATGGGAAGAGTTCCCCATTTAAATCGTTGACCACAGAAAACCTGAAATATCTTTCATCAAAGCAAGCACTTTTTGATTTGGCTGCTTTCAGACAGTATTATCAGGCAAGCAGCACTCTAATCTTTCACTAATTGTTTTTTCTAACTCGAAAATGCTGAATAATGTGACTACAACTCTTTGTTGGTTCTAGTGTTTGCCATCTAATTATATGGGATTATACAAGTACCGATCAAATCATGTTGTTTTCAATTCTATTGTTGAGAAAGTTTGGAAATTTGTTGGAAATTTAAGTAAGAATTCATAGGTAGTGTTTGCAAGCTCTAAACACTTCTTCACTTTTTGCCTTTTTGGTAGCGTTTGGAAAATCAACTTCTACTTATTTAAAAAAAAAAAAAAACTATAAGTGAAAACTTCCAGCTCTTGGTTATTCGTAAACAAAAGGAAGTTAGTATAGTGTAATAAAAAGGGGTTCTCAACTTTCTTCTACTTTTTCCAAACACATAATTTTTACCCCCAAAACTTGCCACTTGTTTGTTGCTCCAATTGTTTACAACTTTGGCTTCTACTTCTACTTCTTATAAGCAGAAGTTTGGGCAAATACTGTCATGAACATAACAACTTGTACTTTTTACATCATATTGTTAGTGATTTGTTTCTCTAATTTTTTCTTGTTCCTTTTCAATTATTTTACAGGAATCCTTAAATGCAAAGCTCGGTAGATCAAATGTTGAGAATCCATGGTTTGTTTTTGGCACTTCATATGCTGGAGCCCTTAGCGCGTGGTTCCGTTTGAAGTTTCCTCATCTTACTTGTGGAAGTCTTGCAAGCTCTGGAGTTGTCCAGGCTATTTACGACTTTACAGAATTTGATAAGCAGGTGGAAGGGAGGAAAAAAAACTTTCTCTCATTAAAGTTGAAATTCTTACTGTATCATTCATAGAGTATGAACGTTGTTAGACTAAATATCTTTTTGTGACATGCCTATGCAGATAGGTGTATCGGCTGGTCCAGAATGTAAATCAGTTTTGCAAGAAATTACTCATCTTGTCGATCAGAAACTTGGATCTAATGAAAAGGAGCTGAAGACGTTGTTTGGCGCAACTCAGGTGAAATATATATTCCCTTTTATTTGCGGGGAAAGGGGGGGAGAGAAGGGAGGTGAGATGTATCTTCCCTTATATTTACACTACCCCTGAGATTTGTGAAGATAGTCGACCAACCAATATATTTTGTCAAACAAGAAAGGGAATTTGTAATTAACCATACCTCAGAAGCTGAAGTTGTAAATTTAATATGTGTTAAAATTTTCTCAATCCTTCTCTCGTTTGATTGCATCATTTTCGGTGTAATCATTTTGAAAACTTGGATTAACTTTTGGGAATTTTTACAGCTGAAAAACAACGGTGATTTCCTCTATCTTCTAGCAGATGCTGCAGTTACAGCGGTAAGTTACATACAATTCCGTGTCTTTTATTTGTCTAACAGGTTGAAATAAAATGTGAAAAATATAAAGTTACTGAATATTTTACCCGTTTCCAGTTTCAATATGGAAATCCCGATAAATTGTGCCCACCTCTTGTTGAAGCAAAGAAAGCTGGACAAGATTTGGTCGTAAGTATTTCAATATTTTGTAGTAAAATCAATTATATATACATATATCTATTTTCAGTTTTCCTTTTCTAATTTAATAAAGAATTTTATTTCCAGGAAGCATATGCAACATTCGTGAAAGAGTATTATGTAAAGAGTTTTGGAGCCAGTGTCGAAACATACGACCAAGAAAATTTGAAAAAAACTTCCTCATCTGATCGGTTGTGGTGGTTCCAAGTCTGTACAGAAGTTGCATATTTCCAAACTGCACCCTTTGAGGATAGCATCCGCTCTTCGAAAATTGATCTTAAGTATTGCTCATTTCTTTCAAATGTTTATTCATTTTTCTATTTTTACTTTATAATCGGAAAAAATTAACGTGTGATCATTATTTAATGGCAGATATCATTTGGACCTCTGCAAGAATGTCTTCGGTAAAGGGATCTATCCTGATGTTAATGCAACAAATCTATACTATGGAGGCAAAGATATTACTGGTAATTATGATTTATCTATTTGTCTTTTATGCATTTTAGGAATATATCTGGTCATTTCCCAATTTAATGCGACAATTAATAAAACTTCTAATTAATTTAATTGTATTTTTCCATACATATATATATATTTATATTTTGGCAGCGTCGAAAATAGTGTTCACTAATGGATCACAGGACCCGTGGCAACATGCATCCAAACAAACTTCTTCTCCTGAGAGTGAGTCCCAAATACCATTGTAAAAATGCTTACTGTTTTTTTCTTTTTGCTTGATACTTATAGCAATTGATAAATATGTTTTTTCTACCGATTTTCAGTGCCCTCGCTCCTCATAACATGTAATAACTGTGGCCATGGCGCCGACATGCGCGGTTGTCCCCAGTCTCCTTTGATTCCAGAAGGTAAACCCTCTAATACAACTTCATTTGTTTACTCCACAGTAATCGACGACTCAAGATAGCAGTTAACTTTCCTTATTTATACTGTCGATTGATTCTGTCGTTCTTAATATCGAAACTTTTGCATAAAAAATCGCAGGGGATGCCAAGAACTGCAGTTCTCCGGAAGCTGTTCATAAAGTGAGGCAGCTGCTGATCGAACACATCGATCTGTGGCTGTCTCAATGCCAGAATCCGGTGTAAGTTTCACTTAGATGACGGCTGTTGCTCGAAAGAAGATCGCAGTTTTTGGGTACATATTTATGGTTGGATCAGGGAAATTAAGGCCATCATCTTGTTGCATAACTTATCTTGTTTATTGTAAACTGCTGATAAAAATTGTGTGTATTTGTGGCACAAATGCCCCTTTCAGCTTATCGTGAACACTTAAGAGAGAAAGGGAGCGCTTTGTATATTAGATGTTTTTCTCTTGATTTGGAATTTCTTTTGGGTTTTCCTTTTATTTTAGTATCTTCTTCTTCAATTAAGAAAAAGAAAAAGAAAAAGAAATTGTACAATTTATTACCATATCTTCCATTAATGAGAAAATTCAATATAAAACGAAGTTGTGTGGTGAATTAAGTCGCATAAAATTTTCAAACAAGAGCACTTTTCGATCGTGCTAAGTTTGATCCGTGAAGAATTTATATTAGTGAATTTTTCTTAACCTACAAAACTGATAACACATAAGGGGTAGATGATGTCCCTCCAAAGCTCAAAGCTCAAAGCTCAAATCATTACGGTATTATTAGAGATTCAAATGCACTTAAATGAGTTTAACGATTACTCTTCATATGGTATTATTAGAGATTTAAATGTACTTAAATGAGTTTAACGATTATTCACTGAGAGGGGTATTTCTAGATCTTGATCAATAATGCACTAAGTATGCAACATTAATAGCGCCGTAATCGAGGTAACCTTTTGCTATTTTTGACTTAACTAGGGTTGTACTTGTCGCATTCTTTTTTCTTTTTTTTTTTCCCCTTAGGTAAGTCCAAGTCCAAGTACTAAGGGACATTAATTGTCTCATCATACAACTGTATTAGGAAATGAGATAGTTACACGTGCCCCGACAGATGTGTTTTAGAGTACGGACTTATGTTTTAGTGATTCATAGAACCGATTTGAAGATTGATGTACGGTTACTTTGTCTGTAGGAGTGTTGAGATCAACTGAAATCCTTTGATAATAGATCTCTGGATGTGGTCAGCTCGATCTCTATTTATTTATCGGCTTTCTTATCATTTCAAGCGTGACTAGGTTCGCAACTTATAGATCAATTTTGGTTACATTCAGCTACATGTCACTGATATGACATCCATGTGGCGCCGACTTGACGCTCACGTGTTATTATTTTGTTGGCGAAAATGGTTCTGGATCCATGTGGCTCCTCTATGGGTGTGCCACATGGCCCATAGATGATATGCCATGTCACATCGTATAATTTTAACTAGTACAATAACTGAGGGACATATATTTTGTCACCTAATGCATTGATATTTCTAAAAATATTATTTTATCGTATCGAATATTTTCTATGGGAAAATTTTCAGAAAAAATTATATCGCAATATTTGTGTTTTCATGTTTATATCCGTGCATCTCAGAGCCGGAGAGTTATTGTCGATTAATCGGCAATTATGAGATCTTTAACAGTATTAAGATTTAACATTTTTTTGTTCAATTATTATTATGAATCCGTTGTAGTCTAGGTGGTTAGGATACTCGGCTCTCACCCGAGAGACCCGGGTTCAAGTCCCGGCAACGGAATATTTTTTTATTACTTTTTTTTTTGTTCCAATTTGGGCCCAAAAATTAGTATTTTCGAAATTTCTTTCTTATGTCGGCCCAGCTCCAATAATGTCGTAATAAATAAGCCATTGGAGTTTGGATACTCATAAATCAGGCCCAATAAAATAAAATTGTCTGATTCCCCCATCTCTTTGCAACTTGACATCGATTTTTAATCTCCAGTATTTTATATGGTATTTCATTAATTATTTACAATATCATCCAATCTCACAGTAATAAGTCCAAATTAAGGGATTTTTTCTTGACACAGACTTGGCAGAAGGTATGATGTACGAATACGATATAGCAACACGTACACGACACAGATTTTTTCTTAAATTTTTCACGTGAGGAGCATCGGACGTGGTGTACAGCATGAGTATTCGGCACAACACGGCAAATAATATATTCGGACACATACACGATACAGATTTTTTCTTGAATTTTTCACGTGAGGAGCATCGAACATGGTGTGCGAGATGAGTATTTGGCACGACACGATACGGCAAAATAATATATTTGGAAGTGTCCGTGCATTATATGCCAACAGACCAACAAAATAGGGCCAAAATGTTTTTTAACCAATAAAATAGCAATCAAACATTTTACCAAAGATCCTGTGATATGAACATTTATATATTTTACAAATTTTAGAGTTGATGATGGTTCTTCACATTTGTACACACCATATGTTGGTAGTATCATTAGACTGCATAAAAGGAACAGCCTCAACACTTAAGCAATAAGTATAGAAGTTGAGTTCTTGATGGCATATGAACACATTAACAGCATCACCACATATACCCACATGAGGAACATTATGACCGGAACAGAGTTACTGTTGCGATATAACCGTTCTTCACAACCTGCAAAAATCGAGGTTACCCCGGGGTTGGTTGCGAGAACTTCTGCTTTTTGGAGAAGTGGAAGCAAAAGCTGAAGTTGTAAAATTATATGCTAGTGAAAGTTGGGAGTGTTGATAGGAAAAAGGAAAAGATACAAAAGCTGTCTTGAATAATAGAAACAAGAAGTTGGTGGTTCTAGTTTTGTTTTAGCTTATTTTAAGAAGAATTAGCTAAACGGAACACTTCATTTCTGTTTTTCTATTTTGAAGCTAAAAGTCGAGAATCACGTTCTTTTAGAGTTTGAAAACACGTCCTAACTAATTAGGAGAAGAGGAAGAAATTGCTAAAAAGGAATTGTAAATAATCATACGAGAGTGAGATAAATGATTCACCTCAAAGGCAGTGTTTGGGTATCCATATACAAATATAGATCCAAAAGGATAGCCAATAGACGACCCATGCTTTTGGATTGCAGCTGGACCGCTGTCCCCAAGGATTTCCTGCAAAATGTTGCACCTTTATCACACCAGTGTTCGGGCATTTCTTCTTTTCTTTTTTCATGCTCAAAATCGACTAGCGAATTAAATAAAAGCCGGTGTACCTTAACTTGCTCCCACTTTGAGCTAGGTGTAATGGCCACATCCTGGAGTAATGATCCATCATCTGATATAATTTTATCAATAAACATGTCGTGTATTGTATTTTCTTCGTTTTAGGTAAGTAAAAAGAGGGAATAGAGATGACTTACAATCAGAACAATGTATCACAAAGTTGCACTTCATGTATGAGTTGAAATCAGCATGCCCCGGATGGTTGGTATGCAGAACAAACCTTTTGATTCTATGAATGTGCAGGTTTGTACAAAACAATCATCATGTCAACAAACTTAAAAGGCGAATTTTAACTAATTGTTTATTTTTTTAGTGCAAGCAAGATATAGCACGACCTGTCCATCAAATAAATTGTCAAAGCCACGGGTGAAGTAATTGTGGAATTAATCACCAGAGAGGGCTGTTTCTGAAATCTCGGTCTGAAGCAGAATGAATTGCCAGTCGGTTCACATGTGCCAATCAAAATCATCAGTGCCTCATATTGGCCAGACAAATAAATTTAATGACAAACAGCAGTTATAATGAGCAGTAATGAATTAAAAAGAAGCACCTGTTTTTGATGAATTCTAAAGGGACGTCCCAAATAAGTCCACACATCCTACATACACGGATGGAAAGAAAGGAAACTTCGTTTTTCTGAAGGAGTCGTCATTTTCTATCAGGAAGGCTATGCCATTTACAACCTCGGCGTATTTCGGATGCTTGAAGGCCCCGCTGACCCGAAGTGGGAAATTACGCCCAAGTCATCAGTATAATAAAATGATCAGGATAGAACAGAAAAGAGAAATTATGCCCAATCACTCAGAAAATGATAACAAGAATAACGAACACAAGCGATGGCATTTAAGTTCAAGTCCTTGTATCGTTTGGCTTAAAGTCCTTTCATCTTAAATTACAGTTGTAATTGATTACTAAAAATCAAAACAAATTCTTCTTCTGACTGATCAAAACGAATCATACCTGTGCTGATGCACCGACTGGGATGAGCTGACCCCCAACTGTAAACCATAATTCTTCTCCCAACTGATCAACAAGGATGAGATAAAGGATTAATTCAGATAATCAAAGACCATTTTTCTAATATATGATAACAAGCACACCAAAAGCATTTGTTTCTGAATGGGTAACTATGATTCCTGTGTAGAAAATTCTTCTCCCAACTGATCAACAAGGATGAGATAAAGGATTAATTCAGATAATCAAAGACCATTTTTCTAATATATGATAACAAGCACACCAAAAGCATTTGTTTCTGAATGGGTAACTATGATTCCTGTGTAGAAATTAGTACTATTTTGTTGGAGTAAAGAGTAAAGCTAGGTGATCGGTTAATATGAATCAAATGACAATTGGCAATGCAAAGCAACATTTAAGTTTACCATTTCTTAACGGTTCTTTTCATTTATGAGTGATATGACAAACAGCGAAACAAATCCTTGCGAATATTTTCCTGATGGAGTCGTTTGCTTTTAAAACATCAAGAGAAAAGCATCATAATCCATATCAAAAGGCGGTTGATGCTTGCAAGCCCTAATTCTTCCATCAATTAGATGTGTGAAGTAGGATGCTGGATGCCATTTTCCAGGTTACAGATACATACGCATGCAGGTAACAATTTACACCATATCGTGGCACTAATGTTTAGATCATATTCTCCACGATATCCATTCCAAATTGCACGAAGAAGCAGCACAGCTTCACATAACTTTAGCTACAGAAAACATAGAGATTGCCATCCAAAAGAATACATATAATTTACAGATATATCATAATGGGGTCAACATTTACACACCCCTGGAAAGGAAACAAGTAACACAAAAGATGAAATTGAAAGTATGCCCGGATATCAATGTCATTTCAGATAACATGTTTCCCAGATAATGACCAACAGAATGCACATGATGAAAGAAAATATCTGACCTTGACTTGTACTTCTTCCATGTAGCAGCTGCCAGCTGCTAATGGAGGTAAGCATGCTTTCACCATTGAAGATCCTAAACCAACCTTACAGTCTGTTGAAGGATCATACACATAAGACACGACAAGCAACAGGAGCTGTTCTATCAGGAAACTCCAAGGGCAAATCAGCTGTCAAAGATACATGCAAGGGACATTAAGCACTGTACATAAGGGATTTGCTCAAATACAAACAAGATATTAAGAAAAATAACTACCTTCTTGGTCGTGACAGAAATCTGCATACTTTGAGCCGGCATTGGAAAAGCAAACGACAATACGTGCAACATGCAGCCATCAAAGATCACAATGAGATAAAATTGGCAGAAGAAAAAGTTTATACACGGTTCCAAATGATTGATTATCAACTAAACCTACTGAGTAAAATAGAGTGTATAAGCCCCTGCTTCTGTCATGAATTCCAGGAAACGTTGGCCCAAAAAGGGAATAAACAGCTGAAAAGGTTGCTAGGGTGGACGGTCCCCTGCAAGTGAAAAAGAGCTTTAGATAAAAGCACTTCAAATGAAAATAAAAGTTCAAGCGGATGGCACAAGATCCTACCCAATCAATGAAGTGGAATACCACATTTGAAGCCGCTGGACATAAAAAATTTCAACAATACGCAACCGCTGATACAACAATCCCAAAAATAGAGGTAAGCCATTAAATGCTTGGACAGCACGATTCCTCGAGTATAGATGTTTATGTACTTTCTTCAAAAGCACAAATAATATTCCTGTTGTAGAAAAGAACTCTATTTTGATTTAACTTTTAACCTTTTTAAAGGAAAAGAATATGATATCTTTAAGAGAAAATACCTGGGATCAAGGATCAAACTTCAGACGAAACCCATGATCAGGAAAGCTAATAACAATGTAAAGATTCAGCGGATCCTGCGGAACACAAAGATAAGTATAAGAATCCGGGTTGCCCTTTTCCAATATATGAAGTCACTTATGCAGACAGCAAAGCTTTGTCAAGACATTTAATATTTTGAAAGGGATATCATATGCCATCGTAAGGTACGTGATACACTCTTTTGGCTCTCAAATTCCAATTTTAATTATTTCAGTGTGGTGTAGCAGTTTGTTTAGATTGATACATTGGCTAATGCTTAATTAGCTCATTAATGGCAGTTAGGGCTGCCTACATTAGTAAGTTAACAGCTGGAGTGGTCAGTTGGCTGAGGACCAATGATGTGATAGCTGAAAAATTTTATATAAAACATGCTGCAACACACTTTACATTCAAGCTAAATGGAGAACATTTTAAGACTGAATCCTAGATTCAATACTCCTCATAATAACTTTCAGTAAATGTGAATGATTTCTGTTAATTTCATAACAGATGGCATATAAAGCCAGAATTTCAAACTTCTACAATGAACAAATCTAAGCCTGACAAACATGAAAAAATATTAGGAAAGACGCCATCAATTATATCGATTGGATTCTGAAATGCAAAGAAATGGCAATCAATAAGAACAGCAGCATAACAACAACCTAAGACGTGGACAGATAAAGGCAAGAGATACTATACGTCAGCGGGACTATGGGCACTTAAACTTTTCTAAGAATCTACAACTAAAATTGGCAAAAAAACAAAAAAAACATAGCCAAATTCTCAATTTAATGTGAACAAGGAAAACATAACGGTTACCAGAACAGCATGCATTCAGATTATAATAAACCCTTTAGTAACAAAACCGGCACACAGTATTGACCAATTCAGCAAAGCCAACCAAACTAAACCTCATCATAGTCTTGACATGAACAACATCATACACGTCGAGCTGCTGCTTTCGCCATCCCTGAAACATCACCCAAGGAAACGTATCAATACAATATCTCATGAGTTCCACAAATAATCACCATGAATCGCGCAGCATATATCAAAGAATTTAATCATTTCTGTTGGCATCGAAGTATATCAGCTGAGACCCATTACTCACAAACCACACACTCACGCACAAACACGGAAGAATCAGGATTCACCGAAACATAATCGAGCACGATGGAGCTCATTGCTGTACTATAACCTGCATCTACCCCTCTGCATCGCCATCGTCTGCTTTTCACCATAACACCACCATATCAACTAATTTCTTCAAAGTGCACTGGATTTGGGTTCAATTTACGTGAATTTACGATTGCGATCAACAAAAATCACGAACTATTAACCGAAAATGGGTTCAATTTCCTCCTCCTCAGTCCCTTTTCACATGATTCGCGGTGCAAAGCAGATTGCCCTGGCTTGGATTGATGGTGGAGTGAATGTCGATTGAATCCTGAACGCTTTATACAGCAGCATGAACAATTCAATATTCCCTTTCAGAAAGCCCCTCGTATTACAGTTTATGTGACATTTACTCCCTATATTTATAGAAACTATCAATTTAACCCCTACAGTTAATGATCAATCAATATAATTGACCATAATGGTGCTAACATTTGATTAAAGAAAAGTATTTAATTAATATTATTTTTTTCAAAGCTTACATAATATTTAAGAATTTGTGAGGGGATGCATTAGTTTATACACATTTCTTTTGTCTTTTTTATATATAAGAAAAGGTTTTGTATACATAATTTACATGTATGAAAATTTATTGTGTGAAAAAATTACGAAAATATCTATGTTTTTCTATCTATATCGTTCCGTATTCATATTATTGTGTTTTTCTTTTTTTTTTAAATTCATTGTACAAACTATTTTGACCGCAAACCATCATCCAAAGTTTGGATTTTTGACATACCACCATCTAATTCTTTTTGGTGGTTTTAACTAAAAAGACAAGACACGTGACATGATATCTATAGTACGTACGCACGTTAATTGTTCTTTAGCTAAAATCACTAAAAAAATTTGATGATGGTATGTCAAAAATACATCCACCAAACCAATTCCTTTTTTAAAAGATAAAAAAATAAAAAAATATACTAATTTCAGATAACGATTTACGAATCGAAATAACTTATCTCGTAAATTGCAACAAATTGGTAGTTCAAATGTCAAAAAAATAATTATTTGTAATAATAATAATAATAATAATATGGAAATATCCACAAAACTATAATATTGAAACTCCTAGTACAAACCCCAAAATAGTGTGACCTCAATGTTGACCTTGAATGCAGCACAAACTTGGGATCCCATTTTTTAATTAATTAAACAACTACACCCTAAAAAGATTTAAAGTTACCCTATAGTTTGGACCATTTTATTTGCTTTTTCTTGGATGGGATCAATAACAAGACATTTTAGGCACAAACATACCCTAAATACTGAATATGTGTTGCCCAAAAATATGCTAAAAAGTATATACATGCATATATATATGTGTCATGCATCTTGGATCCTAGGCTATACATTTGAAGAGTGTGTATGTTTTGTGTGTAAATTTTCAGAAACCGAACTATATTTTACTGTTAAAGAATAACGTATTGTGTAATTTAATCGAATAATTAAATTAAATTAAACATATGAAAGTAATATAATTATTATAGGGAAATTTGAATTTCATTTTTGTTTCAAATTGTGTAGATATTTTTTTTTTGTTTTTTGATAAAGATATTTAGTCATAGATGATAGGGTTCATATAATAAATGACTCCACAGTTTTTGGACCACTGCATGAAACACATGCACAAGAATTGAAATTTATTTTGTAATTGACCTTAAAATAATTAACATTTCCAACTTTCACAATAACTATATTTAATACTTCATTACAAATGGCCCCACTTTTTAATTTTAATTTCTAGTATTCTCTTTTTCTTTTTTTTTGAAATTGTAGTTGAGGTTTAAATTCTTTAATTTATCCCATTTTCAAATAAATTATATTGGTAACATATTCTTTCATGTGAAATTCTAATAAAAGATACACCACCCCCATATACTTTTTTTTTTTTGGATAACAATGATTTGTTCAGCCTTAATTAGTATAAAAAATTACCAACGGACAGTTGGCTCAAGTTGATAGGGGTTTGAATTTACTTAAGCAAAGTCTCGGGTTCTAACCTTGTGAATGTAAAAAAAATACGTTGGGATAAGTCTCCGCAATAAGCGTCTTCAGCTACCTCGAGAGATTAGTCTTTCACTCAATTGGGTGGGGGGAAATTCTGAGAGATAAAAAAAAAAAAAAAAAGTATAAAAGATTATGGACATTTTTTTATAAATGTTAATTAAAATAACCATTATTTCTTAATCGACATGAAAAAATGACCATTATTTTTACGGAACAGAGAGAGCGCATTGATTTTACTGGGAATCACTCAATTGGGTGGGGGGGATTTTGAGAGATAAAAAATAAAAAAAAGTATAAAAAATTATGGACATTTTTTTATAAATGTTAATTGAAATAACCATTATTTCTTAATCGACATGAAAAAATGACCATTATTTTTACGGAACAGAGAGAGCGCATTGATTTTACTGGGAAAAAGCATGGAGATGCATTTATTCCTTATTGTTTCATTATTATATAATTATAACACCTAAGTTTATGGTACCAAGATAATGTAAAAAGGTTATGTAAATTTATGATATATAGCACTTCAATTTGCAATAATAGTACTTTTTATGCCCAATCTATATATGAATTTTAATCTTCCATTGTATATTTAAATATGTGGACAATAAACTTCCACTTAGGTTGTGACTTCAATTCTTTAACTATTATGAGTATATTTATTCAACTTAGAGGCACATATCTACCACTAAATATGTGCATCAAATGAACATGTTGCACGCAATTAAATAACATTGCCCCCAAACATTTAATAATTGGTCACTAGAGGTGACAAGAAAACTCAATTCCCTCCTACCTCTCACCATTTATTTAAATCTTCTTGGGAAAAAATATGGGTAAAAGTTGAAATTTCATAATTTAAAAAGGTTTTTTTTTAATACGTTTGGTTGTCTCGATTCGAGCCAACAGTTGGATTATATATTAACGAATATGGAGATTCAGTTTATTGCACTCGATAGGTGTCCGCTCAAATGATTCTTTGTCGATTGAGTTTACGTGATTATATGAAACATATCTATATATGTGAACAAATCGATCATGTATCTAAATTATAAGGAAAATGGTGTAAAAGAAAGTGATTGAGTAAGAAAGAAATTATCTCCGCAAAGTGATTTAGCCTATCAATTTGTCGTTATGTTGAAATATGCAACTATTATTAATATCGAAATTTTTTCATCCCGATTCGAACCCATAAAAAATGGGATATTAAAAAATATATATAAAGAAAAGATTAATACAAAAATTGTTTGCAACAACCACATGGTGTTATTGTGGGGCTAAACTTTGGTTCCATTGTTTTGAGTAAAGGAAAAGAGAAGTAGATAGTCCAAAATGACCATACATCAAAATGACATGACATGTGCCACAAAACCAAAAACTAATGGAGCTTTGCCAAAAGGGTTTTTTTCCATTTTTTTTTCCCCCATTTTCCTATCATCATTTTGAATTTTTGATTAAACTTTAAAGTCAATATAATTGTGTTATTCTTTTGTTCCTAAAATCTTATTCCTTTTGTGACATGCATGCATTGGACCTATAATTTAAGATGATCCTCATCATTATTCTTGGAATCCCATGTTGTTCTCAACCCCACCCTCTCTCTAGTCTCTATCTTTTTTTTTTTTAGAAAAAAAAACGAATTATAGGTTAAGGGGATGGCGGCCCAATCCAAAATAGAAAACTTTTTTTGACTCAACGAGTACTTATAAATGATTTATATTGTGTCCCACTTCGTGGAGATAAAAAGATTTTGATCTGTGACCTTATCAAGATTAAACTCCATCATGCTCCACTTATCTGACCTCATAGGAATCTCTGAAAAAAAAAAAATATTTTAGCAATGGAACCTCAATGAACATTATTTTGTTTCTTTTTCTTGGATATACTTAATGTGATATGTTGAGGTCAAACTCTTTTAATCTTAGTGTGGGTAGAATTCCTAGAAGTAACATCTTAGTCAAACTGCAAGCAATTCAATTAGATTGACTTTTTAATTTATATAATCTTATTAAATTACATGTACATAGTATATATTGATAAAATCCAGACAAACAAATCGAACTAGTTCCGTTTTATCAACTCCCAATTTTTGACGGAAAATAAAGAAAACAATATCGTCAACTTAATATATAATAGTAAAATTTAAATATTTTTCTCTTTTGCTAGAGATGTTTGATAAGACGACAACAATTATAACGCAAGTACACTGACATCGCAATATGAACACAATCTGCAACGCAGAGTATTCTATCAAAATTTATCACATAATATGTGTTCGGGATGGTACCAGACATTGGTATCCGACCCGATCGACTTATAAAATAGAGTCTTTTAAGACACTCAATTCATTGAAAAATCTAACATGAAAAAACAATAGGGTTGGCAACTTTTCTTGATTGATCAAAAAGCACAATAGCTTGAAAACCTAATTGATGTTGTTGAAAGGTTAATGACTGAAGCCGTCAACCATAAATAGGCATCGGTCCTTGTTATTGAAATCCGTCCTTATCTCACACAATATACAATTAAAGCCCCCTTTTTTTCTCATAATCTTATTTTATTCCTAAATTCGTTCAATTTTATTATTGCATAAAATATTAATTATTTTATTTTTTTTCCATTTCCTTTCCTATTATAATAACTATATTTTAGAAATACATAGGTTCCAACTTCCATGCAATGAATTAAAAATCAAATTATTATTACATATTTGTCAAATCTAATATGTTGTATTTATTCACCCACATATTATTTATTTTCTCGGTAAATTAAACAATCAATAAACATTCATTTCCCACACTATTGTTGCATGCAAATGCCATAAAATTTATAATATGTTTGTAAATAATGTAACATAAACAAACACATTATATTTCCTCAATATCTAAATTCTTATATAGACACGAGGTGCCCACTAATTTCAGTAGTCGATGATAATTACTCCGCTCGTTTGCTGAATTTCAGACGGTGAATATCTAAATTTTTTACATAAATATCAGATGCCTACTATTCATTATAGTCAACGGTAGTCAGTCCATTCTGCTCTTTGAACTGCAGACGATGGATATATAAATTCTTACATAAACATGGAGTACTCATTAATTACTGTAGTTAGTCTACTCAAATTGCAGTCACCTCACAACGTTCAACAAATCGATCACAAAATTTAATATTGCTCTATACTCTGAACTCTCCGACTTTCTCGAAAAGATTCTAAAAGGCATTGATTTCTATAACGCTACAGGACCATGATTCGACATGTGTTTTACATGTTAACGTATTAATTTCTACGACGTACGGATATGAGTACGATAGGAGATGAATATGACAGTACGAATTATTCTTTTATTTTTCACGTGAGAAAATATTGAATACAGTATCGTATATAATATCAGACACAACAGGATACGAGTAGATAGTCGTAGGAAAAGACAAGAGAAGGGAGGAAAAAAAAAGCATTAAAAGAAGCAACCCACAAAATTTGACCCCGAAATCACGTGTTACCCAATTCGCTCCGGCCCCATGTCCACGACTCGCGGCCGCGCTTTCAGTCTTTGACTCGCGCTACTCAACCACATGTAATTACGTCGAACACTTGGTGGACTCAATGTGGGGTGGTCATGGTGGTGGGGTTACATACAAATTCCACTTCTGGCCGAAAGATATAATCAAGAATAAAGATTTTTTAATTTACAATTACAGCTAGAAAAAAAAAAAAGTCTAGCTTCATCTCTTCTGCCAAACCCCATCTCAGCCCAATTATACGACCTCCACCGTCCATCTTCGTCGACAGCACTGTTGATGTGTGTAAATTCTATTGTTTTGTTGTGTGTGGATTTGTTGGGGGATGGGGAGTGATCGATGATTTGTGGGTTTTGGTTGTTGTGGGTGGGTTTTGGGTGTTTCGGGTGGATTTGAGGATTTTTTAGGGTTTCGTTGGGATTTGTATGGATAATATAGAGACGCTGTTAGCTGCGGTGGCTCAGACGCAGGGGTTTGACGATGATGAGCCTGTTGTGTCAACTGGGCCGGAGCTAGGGTTGGAGAATTCCGAGTCTTCGTCGGTGATTCGGGGGGATTTCAGTGGGTCGCAGGTGTCTGGAGATGCTCGGCCTTCTGCGGTGGTGGAGACGCCTCCTTTAGCTCCGACTCCGACGTTTCCGGCGGCGGAGCAGGCGATCAACGCCGGTGAGAAGCGGAAGAGAGGGCGGCCTCCGAAGGGGCAGCTGGGGGCGAAGCCTCCGCCTCCGAAGCGACCGAAACCGGAGGATGAGGAGGAGGATGTTTGCTTCATTTGCTTCGATGGGGGTTCTCTGGTACTTTGCGATCGCAAGTGAGTTGAATTGATGTGAATGTATTTCCTCCCTTTTTGGGTTTGGCATGTTTTGTTCATTTTCATCTAAATCTGTGATTTTTTGGTTTTGAGCGTGCTAACTTTGGAGTTCCTTTGGTGATGTGATGAGTTTCTTTTGTTACTGCTTAGGGGCTGTCCGAAGGCGTATCATCCGGCGTGTATTAAACGAGATGAAGCATTTTTTAAATCAAAAGCTAAGTGGAATTGCGGTATGTTGGCTTCTTCGTTTGGAACAACTTAATCAAGTTGATAACTCACTCTGTTGGTGTTTATATCATTGGCCTCCTATTACTCTTCTCGTAATGGTGCTAGTTTTTAGCGATGTTGCATTGATTAGTAGAAGTTTTCAAGAGAGATCTGTTGAACATTTCTAAGATTTTCACTAATTTACATCGCCAGAGCTTGGAAATTTTCTTGTTTCTGCTCTTTTTGTTGAACCCATTTTAGTAGATTTCTTTTCAACCCTACACTGTTCTTTCCTTATTTGAGCTCATTCTGTTTTTGTCATTTGATATCATGCATGCATGTGTTTCAGTTCAAAAATTGTAGCGAACTGTCTTCGAGCTGCCTGTTTATATTTACTTACGGTTCTGTTGCTTTCAGGTTGGCACATATGTAGTGGATGTCGTAAGGCTTCACATTATATGTGCTACACTTGCACGTATTCATTGTGCAAGGGATGTACTAGAGATGCGGATTACGTGTGTGTTAGAGGAAACAAAGGATTTTGCTCGACGTGCATGAAAACTATCATGCTGATTGAAAATAAAGATCAGGCAAACAATGAGTCGGTATGGAATTGTTTCTTAACATGCTATGAAATTGAACTCCCCAAACTTTAAGATTGCATCTCTTTTTCTTGAAGGATTTGGATTGAAGGTTATTGCATTTACCTTTTTATTTAGGAAAGTGGATCAAGTTTTAAGATAACTCAAATATAGGTTAATTTTTGTTTTTGGTTTTTCGGTTATTATAGTTGAAGCGAGACCATCCATGACTATCTTTTCCGATGACCTGTGCATTTAAGTTGGCCTTGTACATTTATTGTAGATATGCTGCTGACTCCCTAAATCTCGTCCGACAATTATTTTGGTGCGAGAGAAAGCAATATGCTGAGCATATTTGCATTGTACCATTGTATTTTCCTTATCCCAGTTGTGGCACAATCTATGAACATGCAAAATATCAAGGCTTTATTGGTTGAGTAATGCTGCTTTTATTGAAAAAGAAAAAAAAAGAAACAGATGTTACTTTTCGCTCTACGCTATCATGTGCAAAGTGACATGGAATTAAAACTTGGGAATCTAGTCACCTTAATTGACATACTTGATGGAACTGTTTGATTATTGATAAAATCCAGGCGCTTACAATGATTAATTTCAGTTGCACCAAGTTAACGTATTTAAAAAAGATTTTTGGCAATGATGCCCTTTAGGGAAAAGTGCACTATGCCGGTTCACCAGGTTCTACGACTTTGTGCATTGATAGAAATAATGTGGTCCTCCCATTAAAGCAAGTTATTCATCTAGGAAAGACATAATTGATGCTATCTTTTTCTCATCTATGTGGCCGGAATTGTGTTTGTGGGTTACACCTCTTGCGCTCATTTGTGGTATATGAGGTGCCCTTTTCTATAGTTTCTCCGATAGGAATTAATGTTCGCTTGGAAATTAATGTAGTGGGACCTCACTTTGGCAAAACGTTAAACCATGTAAGGGAAATGGAGCGTGGATACCACTTGCGTCCTACCATGGCCCTATGTTTCTTCTGTACTCATCGTCTATCCTTTTCTTCTTCCTATATACTTTCCTGTCCTATCCCTCTCAGTCGGAGAGCATCTTCCTAGGGAAAGGTGAATAATCTGTCATTTGCACATGCCGCACAGTACAAGAGCCATACTTTACTGCTGCATTTATTAATTTGCTTTTATCAGTAATTGGAATTTATGGTAACTTCTGCACTTTGATGCAAAAGGAGAACCAGAGAACGGACGTGTGGTGGAACATTCTGATCTTTAGGACCATATTGATAATTAAGATGTACAACTGTAACTCTTTGAGCTGGAAGTCTATTACCATTTTTAGGACATAGGAATCAGAATGCAGTTGTTCCTTTTTTTCCCCCTCTTTTTCCTGTGGGTATATGTGAACTTCATAATTTATGCTGACATTAACTGGATATAATTTGTTCAGGTTAAAGTAGATTTTGATGACAAGCTAAGCTGGGAGTATCTCTTCAAGGTGTATTGGGTAATCTTAAAAGAGAAGTTATCATTAACACTGACTGAGCTCACTCAAGCTAAGAGACCGTGGAGCGGTGTGGCTACAGTAGCTTCCAGGCCACAATTAACTAATGGGTTTCATCATACTGCAGTTGATGGAAAAGTTTCTACCTCAAACGGGAGCGCGGACCAGCTGGAGCTGAATAAGCCCCATGTAGATATTAGTTTGCTACAGAATAATGAGTCCATTGAGAAACAAAATGGGGTCAAGGTTGAAAATGGGCTGCATCACAACACAGATATTGTAAAATCAAACATGGTGAAAGCCACTAATGAGCCAACTACTGACAAAGCCACCAGTGAGACAGCCATCAAGGACGCTGATGTCAGGCCTCACATTGGGAATGATCAAGATAATTCAAGCGCCATCAAAGACGCTGAGAAGCCATGCATTTGCAAAAGCACAACAAAATCAGACAAGCCAGAAGTTGACAGTTGTACTGAATGGGCAACCAAAGACCTCTTGGAGTTTGTTGCCCACATGAAGAATGGAGATACATCAACTATATCCCAGTTTGATGTGCAACAACTACTGCTGGAATACATAAAAAGAAATAACCTTCGGGATCCTCGTCGGAAGAGTCAAATTATATGTGATCCAAGGCTCAAAAATTTATTTGGAAAGCCACGCGTTGGTCACATTGAGATGTTGAAGCTTCTTGAGTTTCACTTTCTCATAAAGGAGAATTCTCAGAGTTCTTTTATTCCAGCTGGATTTGTTAGTTCTGTTGCAAGTGATATGAAGGTTGATGGAAGCACCTATGAATTGCCAATGCAAACTAACAGTAGAAAACGGAAGACTCGTAAAAAGAGTGTAGATAGAGCATTCCAGAATAATTTGAATGAATATGCGGCAATTGATGTGCATAACATTAATTTGATCTATTTGAGACAAAATTTGATGGAGAATCTTATTGGAGATCAGGAGACCTTTGGTAATAAGGTTATTGGGTCGATTGTGAGGATTAGAATACCTAGTGCTGATCCGAAAGCGGATGTTCACAGGCTTGTTCAAGTTGTGGGTAAGTGCAGACTTCTGATGTTAATCAAATTCACTTTTTTATGCTTCCTCCTCTTGTTCACCGTAATTGCAGTTTCTTGGGCACCCATTCAATATTTCCTAAATCTGTTTATATCTGTAATTCAGGAACTAGTAAGGTGGCCGAGCCATACAAGATTGGCGAAAAGACGGTAGATATCATGCTTGAAGTTTTAAATCTTGACAAGAAAGAGGTGGTGTCAATTGATGCAATTTCAAATCAAGACTTCACTGAGGTAATTTGACCTGCAGGATTAATCAGCCTTTCGAATTCTCTTGTGCTTTTGATTGATTTAAATGTTTTAGAAATGTCTACTATCATTTTGCAAGATGTTTTTCCGGTGAAATTCATTAATCAAATGAAAATCTTTTCGATAGAATACCTTATTTAGGATCCTGATTCCGTCCAAGCGCATTAACCAAATGAAGATCTTTTTGATAGAATACCTTTTTAGGATCCTGATTCCATCCAAGCGCGGAAAGAATTCTGTTACCTTTACCCTACTGATTGTAAATGTGTAATATATTTGTGATGTCTTGTATTGATCAGCCACATAGATTTTGACTCTTGTAATTGGTATTGAGCGGCATATCTGGTCATACTAGCGTTTCCTTATTTTGAAAGGTGGAAGAATGAATATCTTATTTTAGAACAATATAGTTACTTTTGCTTCAGAGCGTGACTCATTGTCAAGATCATTTATTCAAACTTTGAAGTCAGATAATTTTTTTATGTTCTACTAAATGATAAATTTTAGCTTATGTAAGAATATATGCTGGATAAGATTAGATATTTGCTATGGTATGCATAACCATATCTTTATAAGGATACATTTACCAGCAACAAGATGAACATGTGACAATTCTTTTACATCATCATCTCATACCTCTGCATTTCCATTTATATTTCTTTGGATGTCCCGTACAGTGACCTGATAATGTACTTTGGCTTCAGGATGAATGCAGAAGACTACGCCAATGCATTAGATGTGGGCTTGTGAAACATTTTACAGTTGTAAGTTCTCTTTGTGTCATTTCAGAGTTCAGACATCGTCCTGAAATTACAATACCATAGTATAACCTGTTTGTATTTGGTTGCAGGGTGAAGTACAAAACAAAGCTATGACACTCCAACCCGTCAAAGTTAATGATGTGAGTTTGTTGATTCTTATATGCCTTAACTAAATTTAGTGATTCGGCACAATCAGATTTTTCTTTCAAAGTTTTAGTTCTCCCTGCCCTTGAATAAGCACGGGCAAGAGAATCAATATCCTTGCCCACTTTTTCAGTCATTTTCATAGATGAAAAGTTTATGGCTCTGATATTCTATTATTCTTAACATAGTGGCTGGAGGCAGAGATATTGCGGCTAAATCATCTTCGAGATCGAGCTAGTGAGAACGGGCGTAAGAAAGAATATCCTTCGATGATAACTGTCTCATTTTATTGAAGAATATGAAAGCATTTAATATCCTAAGTTTCAAAACATAGTGCCTCAGTGAATTAGCTGACAGTCTAAACTAAACGTCTGGTGCATAAATCTTGAAAGGTTAAATTGCTCTCTACATAAGGAAATATATATGGTGACTTTCTTTTCTCAATTTTATTTTTGATCATCATCAATCTCTGGATCATGTTTACCTTTTTCCTTGACGACACTTTTTCACGCTTAGAGAATATGTAGCTAAATTACAGCAGCTAAAATCACCTGAGGAACGCCAGCGCAGGATTTCAGAAGTTCCAGAAATACATGCTGATCCAAAAATGAGTCCAGAGTATGAGTCAGAAGATGCTGGAAATAGTGGCAACATTAAGAAAGGTATCTCCTTCATTAGCATTTGCAGTTTTGGAAATTTTCTATCTATAAGTTATTTCATTTCCATGGTCTCTTTACCTGGGGTTTCTTGACACCACAACACATAATCTCACAGATAAGTATGTGAAGTCAAGCCACTCAGATGTCCCTCGAAATGGAAGAAACTCCATGTCTCCCAATAAAAAAGGTAATCTTCAAAGATAACTAATAATATTACTATATTAGATAGGAAAAACTGTATAATTCATCCTCCAACTATACCCATGTGTGCCTTTTGTCCTCTATTTATTCATGTTTTAATTTTGTCCATTATGTTCTTAAAATTGGCATATTTAGTCCTTTATTTTGTCATGTTACAGTTTTAGTCTTTCATGTTTTGAGAATTGACACACTCAATTTGATTTTTGGTAAATTCTTCTGCTCTTTCAATATTTTAAAAAGACTATTGGTGCCAAAATTTGCAAATACAGCTGACTAAAAGTTTAATGTGATAACGAAGGACTGAATGTGCCAAAATTTGGAATACTGCAATCGAAACGTACATAAAATAAAGGACATTTACCATACATGTGCATATTGGACATCTTTTACAATTTTGCCATATTACAGATATCAGTGAAGGCCCCCCTCTCCCCTTTTTTATGTGTGCTGTGTGTGTGTTTTTTCCCTCGACAATTTAATCAGAGGAACTTTTATTGCACTTGCTCAGTTAAAGAAGAACGATCTATCCCGGCGCATAGTAGAACGACAGAGAAGCCCAATGCCAGTGGATCTCATAATTCGACAATTAGTTCTCCATCTACCAATCATATTGAAACTGAAAAACTGTGGCATTATCGGGATCCTAATGGCAAAATACAAGGAGCATTTTCGATGATGCAGCTGAGGAAATGGAACACAACTGGACTATTTCCAGTCGACATGAGGATATGGACAAATCACGAGCAATATGATTCAGTACTTCTCACAGACGCTCTGAAAGGGAAGTTCCATGGACCATCGGAGTCGTCACATAAGCCTTCACAAGAAAATGAAGCTACTAAGGAAATCAAGATTAGCGAGGGGAAAAATAATAAAGAAAGTAAGCAAACAGAGACAGCACCTTTGCCTAACAATGTGACTGTTTTGCCTGAAAGCAAAACTGAAAGTGTTTTGCCTGAAAGCAATACTGAGAGTGTTTCGCCTGAAAGCAATAATGAGAGTGTTTCGCCTGAAAGCAATACTGGAATTTCGAAGGCAGATGAGTCCGGCACCCCTTCTTGGCCACAGTGTTGGGATTTACTCAAGGATAGTGACAATAATAATAATAATTCTAGTGCTGAGGATGTCCAAGACCGTAATTTGCTTCCTTCATCAAGCCTAGGACAAACAGATGAGTTGAAAAACCCATCACAAAACGGACAGAAGAATTCAGCTGTGCCTTCAACCGAACTTCAAAATCAAGCCAATAGCCAAGAGAATCGAACAGCTGAGGAAAATCTGAGATCTTTAGATATTGACTTGAGCTCAAACTTGGTTGAAGATGATGTTAAGCGGCGTTCAGAAATTGAATCTGTGCCCGTCTCGGAGCCTTTGTTGAAATCACCTGATGTACCAAATCTCCTATTGACACCCAAAACAACTGAAAACGAACATCCCATTTCTTCAGATATCCCAATGGAAAACTCGATTATTTTGGAGCTGCTCCCAAGATCCAACCATGAAGATGTTCAGTCTACCGAAACAAAGCAGCAGCAGCAGCAGCAGCAGCAGCAATCTGAGTTTCTAAATTTCAACATGCCGAATTCAGGCCCAAGCTGGAACATGCCTGGAGTGCAAATTCCGGAAGTTTCTGAAGAATGGGGTGGATATTCACCAACTACAGCTTCAAAACCACCCGTCCAAGAGTGGGACCCGTCTTCTTCAAAACCTCTTCAAGTCGACATCAATCACTCTTCTCCACCCCATCCCACGCAGAATCACATACCCAATTGGCTCGCAATCATAAATGAGCCAATCGAGTTTGACGCCTTGGGTGAGGAATCGGTATCAGATCTATTAGCAGAAGTTGATGCAATGGAATCTCAAGGAGCACTACCTTCCCCTACTTCAGCCATGAAATTTGCTCGGGAATTAATCGAGGATTGTAAGGATGACTGTTTCAGCTCTATAGAAGAATTCAGATCCTCCACATCTGACCCTCGAAAGAGTGATGCTTTGAGCTCCACTGATGAGATTCAGCAACTGACCTCTGAATCTTCGGCCCCGTATAAGCCGATTGATGTTTTTGATTCTCTTAAGAGGTCCAGTGTTCATTCTTCTGCTAGTAGTGAGGGAGAAACTAATGCCCCCGTTTACTCTTCGGAGTTTCACCCCCCTGAAAATGTGGGCCCGGCCTCGGGATCAGAGTCTGCGGACCCCTCGTGGGGAAATGTGCAGGGGAATATTAATCTGGTGACAGTGCAGGGTAATGTCAACCTGGTCCTTGGTGGGCCTGGTCAGGGAATGACGAATCTTGGATGGGGAACAAATCCGGGGACCGGGTGGGTGAATCCCAGTATAAGCAGGAGTCCTATAAACGGGAGTTTGCCATGGGATGGGAACCAGAGAAAATACGGGGGTGAGAGATATACGAGCCCTAGAGAGTGGGGGTACCAGGGCAGGCCCCCATGGGGTAGGCAGCCGTTCGGTGGCGGAGGGTATAATCGTCCTAAAGTCCAACGTGTCTGTAAATTCTACGAGAGCGGGCACTGCAAAAAGGGAGCATTCTGCGACTACCTCCATCCGTGATCGCCGAGAGGTAGTTAATTCTTTTTTTTTGTATAATTTAATTTGTGAGGGTAATATTGTGTTCTAGGTGTAGATTTTGTAATTTAAGGTGGAAAGATTTATCTATCGACTATATATATATAGTTGTGTTCTGACATATTTATATAAGTGGGAATGCTGTAAGGGTGGCTGTAGATTTTCCTGCAATTGTGATGTGAAATGCTGAAAGGAGATTCTTTGTATTGTTGTATTATTAGGTAAGTGTAGAGTAGTGTTAATTGGACTCTCTTTTGTACACCTCTGTTTGTACTGTCAATGAGTTCTACATAAGCTTTACTGAGCAGATTTTGTGGCTTTTGATTCTGAAATGCATGTATATTATATATATGTGTGTGCGGTTTTAGTTACGTATTTCACGTCAACAGAGGTTGGTCCAAGTGGTTAATGAATTTACAGAGGTTGGTCCAAGTGGTTAATAAATTTATTCTTTAGGGTAATGATTCGGGTTCGAATTTTATTTTGGGGTGTGTTAAAATAAAATTAAAAAAAACAATTTGTTTTATTTACTTATATACGTGATACGTCAATTATATCGGTAGGCGGACGGGATTAGAGGAAAATTTGCCGATAGTACGGGTATTTCCATGATGTTTAACTTATGAATCTCGTGAGGTTTAACTAAATTGAAAAACAAAAAATATGTATAATAAAAAAAAACAATTTGTTTTATTTACTTATATACGGGATACGTCAATTATATCGGTAGGCGGACGGGATTAGAGGAAAATTTGCCGATAGTACGGGTATTTCCATGATGTTTAACTTATGAATCTCGTGAGGTTTAACTAAATTGAAAAACAAAAAATATGTATAATCGAAAAGTTATAAATGAAAAATCAAATGTGGATATTAGAGTTTTTATGTAGTATATTTGAGTAATTAGTATATTTCACTAATTATATTATTGAAATTAGTTAAAAAAAACTCTAATACCATATTTGATTTTTCATTTATAACATTTTGGTTACATGTATTTTTTATTTTTTAATTTTAGTAATTTGTATCGAAATCATATTTATTTAAACATGTCTTTTATATATATATATATATATTATTTCCGTTATGTATATATTGATTAAAATTTCAATTGGGGGTATTTGCACTTTAACCTCCGAACCTTCACATTTTGGTAAAGAATCATAATCAAGAAATTGCGAAAAGTATTTGAATAAAGTACTATTTATAATTTCTCAAGATTTTTTCATAATCCATACTAAAAATTTTAGGATATTTCTTAAATTTTCATTTTTGAGGAATTTTTTGTAATTGAATTAAATATTATATTCGAATACCCTTATTTCTTATATTAATGGGTCGTAATGTAATTATTCTTGAAATGAAAATGATGATAGAAATGAAAAGTATTCTAGGTGCCTCCTAACTCCATATAATCGTAGGAAATATATGTATTTCTTTTTCTAAACTTACAATTTTATATGTATACTATTTAATATTCAGCCCATCGTTCCCACAAATATTAAATACTTGCTATTAATTTGTGAATAATATTAATTTGATTGAAAATATATCAAGTCTTAAGTTAATCTTAAGATGCATAATAAGGACAAGTTATGATGAACGAATATGAGTATGATAATACGAATATGGCGATATAAAATTTTCTTTTAAAATTTCAACATGAGGAGTATTGGGGGGGGGGGGGGGGGGGGGGGGGGGGGGGCTCAGACACGAGTCTCCCATACGACACCGTAAAATAATATTTTTAGAAGTATTCGTGCATAATAATGGATAAGGCGATACAGACATAACAAGATATAGATACGAAGATATAAATTTTTTGTTAAATTTTTAAGGTAAGGAGTGCCATACACCGTGTCCGATATGAGTTTCTAATATGATATGACACGAAAAAATAATATTTTTCTGAGTGGTCGTGCATCGGAAAGTTAATCAAATAAATTTCCAAAATCATACGGCGCCGTATAAGGAACCAGAAATGTATCTAGCATACGACGCCGTACACCCTTTCCCTGTCCTTCCTTCCGTTTCTTTTCTACTGTCAAAATTGAAAATGACATTTTAGGCGAAATTAGGAAGTGTTCAATTGCTTGAATTTCTTCTGAATTCTTGTTTGATTCTTCGGAGGATCACGAATATCTATCTAGCAACACACCCACGAAGTGTTCGGTGAATTGCCTCTACGACCCATAGCTCATTTCGCGTTAACTTGAACTGTAGTTGAAGGAGTAGAAGAAAGGGGGGATGTCGTCGTCGTCGTCGTCGTCATCGGCAGCGTCGATGTTGACGGCGACACAGAGGTACGCCGCCGGAGCTCTCTTTGCGCTGGCGCTGCACGAGGCCCAGATCCATCAGACACAGCCTTTGGGGTTTCCGTCCTACGACGGCGACGACGATGACCCGTCGGAGGAGCGCCGCAGTAGTAGCAGTAATTCTGATGCTGTGTCGGATGATCCCCAGCTGTGGGTTCACCAATCGTCCGGCCTTCTTCGGCCCGTCTTCAAGTATCATTCTTGTCTTTGCGCGTGCGTGGGGGTTTGGGTTCTTGCTGATTTTAGTAAGAGATGATTTTTGGGTTTGAATTTTAGGTTTCTAGAAATTGATAGCAGAGCATGGGACGGGCTGGAGGAAACTGTGGCATATTCAGCTGCGAAGCATCATGTTGGAGCTGTGAGTTCTTCTCTTTACTTTACTGCTAATTCTTGGTTCTTTGGGAAATGTAAATTTGGTGATGATGCATGTAGTACAATGTGAAATCATTGAACTTTTTTGGTGTGAGCTGAAAAAGTTTGTAAGCTGGTAGAAAATTGGCTATGTGAATGCGGGTTCATCAGTTGATAAATCTGATTTTAGGAGCATTTTACTTAATCTTATGTGGTTTACCACAAATCATATGTGAAACTCATTGGGCTATTATTTTAGCCTTTCACGGAATTTGAAACCACCAAGGTTTTCAATAGTAATCATGCCTCGTTCTTATTCACAATTATATCTTTATGTATAGCCAGCTCGAATTTGAGATAGAGATAGAGATCAAATCATCAAAGTTTGCCTTGAGCAGAACAAAACTGTCATCTGAAGTGTCTATGAATAAATGCATAATTCTTGTGCTAACCACTTAATGTAAAGTATATTATGTCAAGTTCTCAAGATTTATTATAACATGGACGGACAGGATTTCTAATTATGAAACTGTTACTCTGTCATCAGTTTTTAAGGTTACTGGCGGAGGAAGATAGTGCAGTGTCTGGAGAAAAAACTGCTGAATTGGAGCAGGCTTTAACTAACAGTGTAGATGCTATGTCCTCGAGCATGGAAACGACTCCTGCTGATTATGAGTCCAAAAAGGAAAAGCAACGGGAATATGAGCATGCTTGTCGGGAGAAGTTTTCAACCCCTGATAATAAGCCTGATGATAAAAAGCAGGAAGTAACTGATATTACATCTATTGTTGAGGAAACCCATGTAGAATCAATCGGTGAATCTGATGGAAAACCATTGGAAGAGATTAAAATGCTTAGTTACTCAAGGAAAGTGACTGTTCTGTATGAGCTCCTCTCAGCTTGTCTGGCTAATATCCCTGAAGATAAGAAGAAACCAACCAGGCGAAGAAAGGGCTATGATGCCAGACATCGTGTGGCATTGAGGTTGCTAGCTACTTGGTTCGATGTCCAGTGGAAAAAAGTGGTATATATATATTTCATATATATTTATGCATGTGTATGTGATCTCAGTTTGTCTTTGGGATATATTGCGGCAGTAGGAACATCTTGTGATAGTTTTACTTGTTTCTGTTACAGAATTGCTTTGCGATATCCGTAAGGTATAATGGGATATGAAAAGGAGGGCTTAGTAATAGCATCTTAGGCCTGAAGAGGAATAAAAGTCTTCTGCATCCCTGTTGGAGATTTTTTATGTTTATGCCTCCTCCCCTCTAACAGCTTCAACTTTTAAATGAGGCAGTCATATAATGTGCTACCAGGCTGAACAAGAGACCTTGGTTCAAATTTCACGTCGAGCCATTTATGAAAAAGATCTTCGTCTTGAAATTAACTAAAAAGGATTATTAGGGATATTAAATATTGCATATTCAATGATTTATTGCTGGCCCTCTCTAATAGCTTAATCTTTTTATGAGGCTCTCATTGAATAGTCACAGTTTCAAATTTATTATTAATCTCAAGCTAATTCAAGTTCATTCCTGTTGTCTCCCCTCTAATCATTTGAAGCATTTGACAAGTATTCTTTGCTTTTATTTAAATATTGTCTAAAGTTTTGAACCAAAGTAGTGTTATTTCCCGTTACAAGATTGCTATATATCCTTGTTAAAAGACATGATCCTTTTGCAGGAAGCCATTGAAACCATGGTTGCTTTTTCTGCAATGGCTATTCTAAAACAGGAGGAATCCAAAGAGGCAGCTCCATCTTCAGAAAGCAAATGGGCTAAGTGGAAACGAGGAGGTATCATTGGTGCAGCTGCACTAACTGGAGGAACCCTGATGGCAGTTACTGGAGGTATCTCATTTTCTCATTCTTAATTCTTATATTTTTCTTTTTACCTTTTTTGGTAATGACTTTGAAAGCCCTTACAGTTTTTCCTAGGATTTAAATCTTGTGAGTCTTACGTGAACAGGCCTAGCTGCTCCAGCTATTGCTGCTGGATTTGGTGCTTTAGCACCTACTTTAGGGACTATTATCCCATTTATTGGAGCAAGTGGCTTTGCTGCATTTGCTACTGCTGCTGGAAGTGTTGCAGGTTCTGTTGCTGTTGCAGCTTCTTTTGGTGGTAAGTAGAAGATGATCTTCTCTGAGTGTAGGTGTACGGGTTTTAAATTTAAATGTATATTACAGTAATCCTCTGAGTTTAGTAAACACGCTAGAACACCTTGGGTATCAGATAAGGTACCCCATGTTCATTTCCAACAACAAATTAATCATCATCTGTCAGGGCTTTTTGAAGTTTGTTAAGTTGAGGGGGTGTACATGTAATTTTCCAAAACTCAGTAGTATTGGCTCTATTCAGGCTACCTTATAACTATGTATACACAACTTTTCTCTTGTATTCTTGCTTGCTTCTGTGGAGATTTTCTTATTTTATTTATCTAATTGATATTGCTGACTTTTAAATTTAAATTTAACCAGCTGCCGGAGCTGGACTTACAGGGAGCAAAATGGCTAGGAGAATGGGAGATGTTGATGAATTTGAGTTCCAAGCTTTAGGGGAGAACCATAACCAAGGAGTGAGTTTTATTTGTTTCTCTTTTCTTTTTCCATCTTTGCATGGGTAAAGAAAAGGAATTAAAATGCTTTGGATAAACTTTCATGCCTTCTCATCTTGTCTTGCTAGCATGATTGGTCAGTATTTATGTCTGTATATTATCCTCACATGACTTCCTTGTCAGCGACTAGGTGTTGAGATATCAGTATCGGGATTTGTTTTCGAGCAAGAAGATTTTATAAGACCTTGGGAAGGCCTGCATAATAACATGGAAAGGTACACTCAATATATTTATATGTTTCTCTTTCTTTTTCTCATTTTATTTTGTTTGATTTATTTTTACTTTATAGGTATGTACTGCAGTGGGAGTCCAAGCATCTAATTGCTGTAAGCACTGCTATTCAAGACTATCTTACTTCGAGTAAAGGACTTCTTCTGTTTTCTCCTCTTTCATTCCTTTCTTTCTTTTTATTTTTTATGCTGCTGATTGCAAATAATAATAGCTATGTTTGCAAAATATTTTTCATAAAAATGATCACTTGTGCTGCAGGAATTGCCATGGAAATGATGAAACAAGGCGCAATGATGACTGTACTAAGTTCACTTTTAACAGCATTAGCTTGGCCAGCAACATTACTTGTTCTTACTGATTTCATTGACAGCAAATGGACAATTGCACTCAACAGGTTTCCTTCTTACAATTTCTTTTATTATAAAAACTGTGTTTTAGTTCCTCCAAGGGCTTTCATATTTATGTTACTTTTTGGGTTGGTTAATGGGGTCGAGTTAAGTTTTATATCATCTTTTATTGTGCACTTTTTCCAAATGATGCAATTGTTTGAAATATCTTGAAACTTTTTAATAATATTTCGGAAAAGAAATGTGAATCTTGAAGGAAATGTTTAGTTGTACAGAGTTAAATAGTTGTCTTGGCCAAAGGAAACCCAAAAAAGGCTTATTTGCTGCCATATTTTGTAGGTCTGACAAAGCAGGGAAACTGCTTGCCGATGTATTACTGAAGGGGTTGCAAGGGCAGAGGTATACCTACTTATGAAAGAAACTGTAAATAAATCAACATACAACAATTCCATGCAACAGATAGCGGTAACACTTGTAGGTTTTTCTAAATCTTCAATTCTAATTTATAATCCTCCATGAATTTCAGGCCTGTAACACTTGTAGGTTTTTCACTTGGAGCAAGGGTCATTTTCAGCTGCCTCCAAACTTTGGCTCAAAACGAAGATAGCAGTAAGCATTAATTATCATTGAGAGTTCGTACAAGATTTAGATATTTTACTTATATGAATGGTAAAAATGTCATTCCTTTCACTGGACCAACCATATATAGACCCATGGTCCATCCCCTCGAACCTATTTTAGACCATCCCTGATTCCCTGAGGACTCGACCCCCCTCAACATTTTTGGCCTTCAGAAATTTTTTTGAGTTACTCGTTTATTCTTGTACAAATTAAAAAAATTGTAATTCTCTTTATTCATTATGACAAGCTGGACTTGTGGAAAGAGTTGTTCTCCTTGGAGCTCCCGTTGCAATAAAAGACATGAATTGGGAAGCCACTCGAAAGGTAATTTTATACCACCCTTTTTGACGATATAATCTTCTTTGGATAATTTATATAGTTTCTTGAAGGCTATCTCCATTAGTGATTTGATGTAGTTTGAAGTTAAAAAAGTTGTCTACTCCATGCAGGTGGTTGCCGGAAGATACGTGAATGCATATTCCACAAATGATTGGATGCTTGGAATTGCATTTCGTGCTAGGTATGCTTAATCTTGGAAGTCACATTTCATTTTAAAATTCTCGCATACTTTAGTAGTAACATCTTACTTGAGTTGAAAATGTGCTTCTAGTCTCGTTTCGTGCATTCTCGTATGTATTCCTGATGAGCTTTTGTTCGATTTTGTTGTGTCATAACTCATACGTTTCAACAGTCTTCTCACTCAAGGACTGGCGGGAATTCAACCGGTCGAGGTACCTGGCATAGAAAACGTACGTCATTCTAACTCTTGAGTAATCTTGAAGTTTTCTTAAGGAAGGGGGTGATCATAAATTTGTTCGTCCGGAGGGAAATGGTCTTTTTTCACATTTTCTATTAGTTGGCAAATTGAATGAATGTTAATCAACTGATGCAAATGGTAATTTTTGAATCGGGCCTCACCGCAGGGTCTCTTTTTCATAATTAACTCAATATCAAATATTTTTAATTACAGCTACACCCCCCAAGGTTTAGCGTAAATACAGTTAGTACTCTTGAGGTTTGGGAACTACATCCGCATTTTATAACTTTCTCATGCCTGGAGCCTAGCGGGTAGGTGGGGTTTTGAACTTTACTATTAGTATTTATATAATATGATCTAAGATAGATTCGATGAGACGACTGCTTCTACCAGCTCCCCGTCTCCATTTAACAAACACATAGGCATAGGCGCAGAATGTCTTTGTGCTCGACTTTCTAACCCTCATACCATTTGATCCAACAGGTTGATGTAACTGAAGTTATCGAGGGCCACTCGTCTTACCTATGGAGAACCCAACAGATCCTAGAACAGCTTGAACTTGACAACTATTATCCCGTCTTCAATCGAAAAGTTGTCAAGACATAGTACATGTTGAACTTGCCATATCAGAGAAAAGAGGTACACCACAGACAATGTACTCTTGACCAACGATGTTTTCGAAGCAACAAACGATTGAATCTCATACGAACGACAAGAAACTGCGAAGATTGGCACTCTTTCTATGTCTTGAATTTCTTGAAAATTTCAGATATACTTGTGTTTTGCCCATGTTGTACATATAATGTGAAAGTTTACTCCTAAGTTTGATCCAAAAATGACCTTTTAAGGTTTGTTGTAACACAATTTTCCATGCAAACACACATATTGTTAAATCAGAGGTTTTCTGTTCGAGTTTTCAAACGGTTTTGCGCCTTAATTGTCGGAGTGTCTCAGATAAATTAATTAGAGAACCAGAAGAAAAAAAAATTTAAAAAAGAGCAAATTACATTTTTGGTCCCATCAGATTAGGTCTTTTGTAATTTTAGTCTCATATTTTTGAAATTAGACACATTTAGTCCCATTATTTTGAAAAAGTTGCAATTCTAGTCACATCCGTCACATAATTGATTGAAAAATGTATTTTTTCCGTTAAGTGCATTTTGGGGGGAAAAGTTATTATTCATTAGGTTGTTTTTTGCGGGGGTTTGTTTATTAATACTTCATTTTGACATTTTGAATTAACTTTGAAGCATTACTCTGAAGCACCCTCATTAAGGTAATATCTGATAAAAAACAACCTAATGAACAATAATTTTTCCACTAAGTTGTACTTAACGGCAAAAAAATACATTTTCCATCAATTATTTGACGAATGAGATTAGAATTGCCACTTTTTTAAAATAATGAGATTGGATGTGTCTAATTTTTAAAATATGGGACTAAAATGGTAAAAACTCTAATCCTATGGAATCAAAATGTGATTTGCTCTTTAAAAAAATAATCCAATATTAGTTTTCTTATTGCTTCCAAAAAGAAGAAATACCACTTACAAGTTACAAATGCTTTGAAACTAATTACATAAAATCAACAATCAGAAAAACATTATATTAAATCTCTCTTATTAAATTGTGTTTATTCGTATTTTAAATGCACGAATACTTCTACAAATATCATTTTGTTCGTGTTGGATATTATATCTGATACTCATCACGCGGAAAATTCACATGGAAAGTTCAAGAAATGAATGAAAAATTTAAGAAAAAATTTGTTTCTGTCGTATTTGTGATACTCATTACATGAAAATTTAAAAAAAAAAAATTATATCGTTCTATTCATATTGGTAAATATACTCGTATGTAAATATACTCATGTTGTCTAATTTGTAATTAAAAAATAAATATTTGCTTAATTTTCAAATCAAATAAACTTAAAATGGACCAAATTACGACAGGCAATAAGTAAACTCTCTCATTTCCTACATATAAAATGCAAAGAGAAAATCAACCAGAGAAGCTGCTCGCTATGGCGGAAGATAGAATGAAAGGCGAAGAAGAGACGACAATCCCACGCGCGGAGGCGGCGGAAGCACCCAACAGAGATTCAATCCGCGCTGCTATAATCAACTCCAAGGCGGCGGAGGGGGCGGCGGCGGAGGATTCCAATCAGCTGAAGCAAAATGATCGAAGCGAATCTCCGTCATCCTCAACGAAGAGCTCGAGTTCTTCTTCAGAAGCCACGAGTAATGTGAACAAGGCGAAATCCTGCAAAGGATGCCTTTATTATTCGTCGCGTTTCAAGGCCGATTCGAGAAAGCCTCTCTGCGTTGGTCTCACCCGTTCCCTTCCCGATGGTAACCCTAATTTTCCTGTTGATTTGTTGATAGTCGCGAATTTTATTTGGTTGATTGTTTGTTTTTGCGTTTTAATGCCTGAATAGTTGATGATTGAGGTCTGAGATTTGGTTCTGTTAAGCTTAGTTGTTCTTGTAGCTAGCTTTTAATTTGTGTTCCTATGTGGCTGCTGGTTAGTATCTGGAGAAAAGGGTGCGGCTTTGAGCATTTGAAGGAATGTATGCTTTATACAGTTTTGAATGGGAATCTGAATCGAGTTTATGCTTCTTCTCGTTATGTCACTGATTCCTGATTTATCGTAGCATGTTGAAACTGAGGTTTCGTAATACTAAATTGGTTAATTGTACAAATTTTTGTGGTGAGACAGAGCTTCTGGTGTGGAGAAAGTATTGTGCATATGTATGGAACCACATTGAATTTTATTTCTGCTCATGTACTTGTAGTTTCCCAATGTATTTCATTTGTGACTTAGTTATGATTGAGTTTGACTATGAGTAATTTTGTTAGTGGATTATTTAATGTTATGTTTGATGAATAGTGCCTCGATATATTGTTGGACAATCTGAGATGGAAGCATCTAAAGAGGGTAGGAGCCTCACAGATTTTAGGTATGCTTGCGTTGGTTATTCGCTTTACTCCGACCGAAAAGACAATGCCTCCAATGAGCAGCAACAGTCTCAAACTGAATTGCCCGTTTGTGTAGGTCTTGAGGTTAGTTTCTTACGTTTCTCGCCTTATGTATTCTTGGTCTAATTTTATTGCAGAACTTCCAATCTTCTTTTATGTAAGAAAAAAAGGGCTATCTTTTTAATACTTGCATGTATTGATGTTGATGCTCAGGTTTTAGTGGATCGGCGAGTTAATACTGCTGATTCTGCTGCACCCGCTCCAACTCCCACTCATATTCATAATAATAAAGAAGGTAATTGTCCTCTTTCACTCTTGTTATTAATGAAATATCCTAAAGAACTTCTTTAATGTATTAGTGGCTAAATTAACATAGTAACTCGGAGATTAATTTTTAATGCAAATTTATCTATGTATGTGCTAATGGTTGATGGAGCTTGTTATCAAGTGGTACTCGCACAAACTAGGACTTGTGTTGGTAGATAATCATGTAAACAATAAATGAGTTTCTCCTAAAAAGTGATGGGAGAGTATAAGTAATATCTTTCTAATGTTTAGAGGAAATGGAATTCAAGAACTGAGTAGAGTAGAAAATAAATAGAACAAATGAGATTATCTTACTCGTTCATTAATTATAAGCATTTGTTTTAGTTTGCTTCACATGTTTTTTTTATTGATAATTATGTGCTGAGGCACAGGTCTCAAAAACTTCTATGAAAAATTAAATTTCAGTAAAATGGGAAAGGGAAAATGATAACCAAGTATTTTGCATAAACTCTCTCATAATGCAAATAACTTCCTGATGAATAGAATGTACACAACCAATGTTTGCTTAACGTCTATATGGAAATGCTTCTCAGAGTTCTTTTGTTTATTTGTGCTGTACCTATGACTGAATAGCAAAGATAATTATTCCTGATCCTTGCAGATGGCAATGGATTGCCACAGCGTCGGTCACCTAACCCTAAGCCAGCTAATGCAACTGGGGACGATTTTTTTAGCAGGCAAGCTCCTTTATGCTCCCTTTTACATTTATACACAAATTGTAGCCAAATTAGGGGGGACTTTTGTTTTTGGAGAAGTAGAAGTTAAAGCTAAAGTTGTAAAAGTGGTGACTAAAAAAAAATAAAATTGGAATATATAAAAAAAGTTGAAAAATGCTTTTGTTAGAGAACACATACTTCTATTTATTTATGAAAATAACCTAGAAGCTGGTCCTTAGATACTTCTAGCGTCTGGCTTATTTCTGCTTAATATAAGCAACTTTGGGTTATCCAAGCACTCCTAAAAAGTGTAGAAGTGTCTTTTTTAAAGTTTGCAAACACTACCTTAAAACGTCGATTGGGTTATATTGTAGTTAATATCAGCTATAGAGTATTGAAATTTCAAAGAAAGCTATTTTACAGCCACCATGGTGATAATACTACCAACTATTGAAGTTAAATATAAATATATATTGCTCTCATCAGATTGTAATCCAGTTTAACAGGAAAGTTCTACTCTCATACCAGCATTATCTTTCTGTCTTGATGCAGGTTCACTCGAAATGCAAACCTGGTTGCTAATGGAGTAGCCAAGAACGTCCGTAAAGTCGGGAATCAAATAAAACAAAGCCTTGACGACATACTGTACAGACGACCAAAGTAAGAAGACGCAAATCCTTTTCTGGATAAATAAAAATGTATGACGGAGCAGAAATCAACCCCGACCAAATAATGTATAGATGCTGCCTCCAATTACCCCTATTGCTCTTGTTCTCCATTGATGTATAACTAACAACGAGCATACCGTTCAGGCTCCCTTTTTCCTTCTTCGTTTTCGACTTTGGGAAATAACAATTTTAGCTATTTTCATGTGATGGTGTTATGGTATGGGACTAGGAGATCTGTTGTAGGGTTGCAACTTAATTTTGCCTGCACTGCGTGCTTCTTGTTGTTATTAGTGTACAGTGACAAGTTGATGAATTCTCAATTCCCAAATTCACATTAATGTTGAAATGTCAGTGTAATTTCCCATAAATGTTTGATATATATGTGAAAGGTAATTTCATATATATATATATATTTGATTTTCTTGATAGTGGCTAGGGCTGTAAATGGATATTCGAAAATCCGATATCCGTTCGCATCCGAACTTGTTTAAAGAGGATATTATCCGTATTCGTTCAAAGAGGATATTATTCTTATTCGGTTATAGACATCCAAATTATAAATGGATAAGGATATGGTAATGATACATCCGATCCGTTTATATATCCGTTAGATATATCCGTTACTCGTAATCCGTATCCGATAACATATATATCTATATATTTTTTATACCTTGATTAAACATATATTAATTTATACATTATATAATTATTTGAGAATTATGAAAAAAAAAACAATAAACTTATATCATATTATTTGTAATAATAAACTCCATCATATTATTTGTAATAATAAACTCCATTAATTGTTGTAAACATATATTATAAATTATATATTATACTTATGAGTTAATGTGTATAGATTTAGTAGATTTATAGTTGGTTATATTAATATTTAATTGTGTTATGAAATTTCAATCTATTATTTTTATTAAAAAATATATGTAAAACAGACAAACGGATTCGAATTCGGATATCGGATAACTCACTAATCGGATATCCTCACGGATACAGATAATCCGATATTCGGATAATATCCGTCGAATTCGGATACGGATAGCATTTTCATTATCCGTCGGATAACGGATTCGGATAGCGGATATGTTTTTACTGCACATCCGCTCAGTTTATTATCCGTTTACCCCCCTAATAGTGGCTTTAATGTGTAGATATATAAACAGTAAAAACATAAAGAGATTATGCCTTCTTATGTATTATGAATATGGTCTTGAATGGATATTTTATAAATGTAGTTCTTTTTTCATGAAAATTTATAAATAAGTGTATTATATAAACGGGACAACAAGCCCGTCTAGCTCAGTTGGTAGAGCGCAAGGCTCTTAACCTTGTGGTCGTGGGTTCGAGCCCCACGGTGGGCGCACTATTTTTTTATTTTTTATAAAATTAATTTTTGTTATTTAATTTATTTTTATTTATTCATTTCATTTTCATAATGAAACCGGTAGGACTATTCAGCCTAAAAGCATCACTTTTCACCACATAAAAGAGTTATTTAAGGTCTTAGTACTAATCAATGATTAAAAAAAATACAACAAAAGAAAATCTGCTAAGTTGTCGTAGAATAAACCAGAGAAGGGATGGGTGAAACTAAATTAAGATGGGAACTTTTATAACCACACCAACAATGTTTTGGTTAGGGGCGTCATTCGAGAAGACAACGGAAAGATGGGTGCTACGATATGCTATCAATTTTGATAGAGTTTCAATAAATATGACAGAGTACTTATTGGGTTTATGTGAGGGATTAACACTAGCTTGAGAAAGACTCTTTCGAGAATCAATGTAGAGATTGATTCAAAGACCGTGGTGAAATGGATAATAATAAAGGATATTGAAGAACACCCCATGTAAAATATAATTTTTGATTTTCTGAAATATACTTCACAGACCTTAGAAGTTTGGATTAAAATCGTTTTGAGAAAAAGAAATATGATGACGATTACTTTTAATACCTTAATTTACTTAATAAACATAATAACTAAATTTATTTAAATAAATTAAATATTAAACGTGCAATACACGTTCATTTCACTAGTGTTATCAAAGTGCACAAGAACCAATAAAGACCAACCAATTAAAATGGACACCTGAATTAGAACAAGCTTTTTTTTTTTTCCCGACAAAAGACTAACACTAACAACTAACAAGTAGCTTAAAAATGCTCCTCAATATGAGTTCTCGAGTTCTAAGTTCTCATTTGGCTTCTCGCAGAAAACCATCCTATACACACCTTGTGACTGCTATGCGTGAGTACATCCGCATAGGTGTTATCAATTCTTAACATATGTGAGTCTTACCACTTCTTAATGTATGTGAGTATCTGATCTCCTACAAAAATCTTAATAGGACTTTCCAGTCCAAAATAACGAGTTTTTTGCTTGGATACTCCCTGTGTTATGCCTAATTAGCACTTCGAACCCTGTGATTTGAAAATTTTCAAAGAGAACCCTGTGATTATATAAATTAGCACTGAAAACCCTGTGATTGTATTAAAGTTAACACTCAAAACCCTATAACCACGGCTGTAGGGTTTGAAATTCTAATTGAGTGCTAATTTATTACAATCAAAGGGTTCGTTTTGAGAATTTTCAAATCATAGGGTTTTGAGTGCTAATTTATTACAATCAAAGGGTTCGTTTTGAGAATTTTCAAATCACAGGGTTTTGAGTGCTAATTAGGTATATCACAGGGTTTTTGGTGCAATAAACTCCCAAAATAACATTCTCCTTGATCATCAGTCTCAGTATTCGTAATGAAGACCACAATAGATTCAGAATTCATTTCCACATTAATTATGTCAAGTCTTCTATTCTTGAATTGGAACGATGGAATCTGATGCCATTGTTCCGATTAAAGGTTATTTGTAATTTGTGAAACTATTAATGACATCCAATAGAATTAATAAAAGCCTAGGATGGGGTGATATTTTGTGGACATCAAATAGTTAAAATTATCAGGAAAAGAAAGAAGAAGAATTGCATAGCGGTCAAATTTTCTAATAATTTTGATTTTTTTTTTCTTGAAAAATAATAATTTTGATTTAAAATGTATGTTTATATATAGAGAGAGAGACAAATGAACTCAAACTCAAACATGATAATAAATATTTTTTGTCGTTCGAATTATGCCCGTTTTTACATTTTGCTATTTAAACTTATTTTCGTACAAATCACCATCTCATCCATGTAATATTTGCAAACCGCTATCCTTGTTCAATTTTAAATGATTTTCAGGATTTTAAGTGGCTTCTAAATACGCCATAGGTGATACACACTAGCTTTTAATAAAGATAAATTAATCTTTCAATTATTACAGTAATTTTTTAAAGTTTTAATGTGATAGAAGATAACTATAACTTTATTTTCTCATTTTTCATCTTTTGATGTCCATCTCACTTGACTCTGAGATAGTATGTTAAAAATATATATATATAATTATAAATTATCTGACTTGATACATTCTAGTTTTAAGAAAAATTTTGTTTGAAAAGTTTTTATTCTCTTCAATCAATCATGAATATAATAGATCAATAAACATAGAAAATAAACAAAATCATTTCTTATTAAAACTCCGACCCTGAGCTACAAAAATGAGGAAGAAGGATGGAAAAATGAAAGAATCAAATAGTTTTAGAAAAAATGCGGATGGATTAAATAGTTTCAACAATCAAAATACGGATGCATTGATCAAATAATTTAAAAAATCATAAAAATTATTGCATTTAATTGTGTTGAGGGAATAAAATTTGAGAAATTTTTATCCTTAATTTCCTAATTATGAAACCCTAATTTGTTAGACAATAACTGAATTAATGGAAATACTAATTTATTCTTATTAACATGTGGGGAATTTAAGTATGGAAATCCACTTAAAATTAGATGAAGATGGCAGTTTGTAAAAATCGTATATATGAAATGACGACGGTTTGTTAAAATCATATAAATAAAATGGCGCTTTGATAAAAATCGTGTAAATGGGACGACGGTTTGCGACCAATATCTCCATGCACTAAATTTCCTTGGGCTTTGCAAAGAATATCTCCATGCACTAAATTAGTTGATCGACCCTACGTACCCATCGGCCATCACAGCCGTTCACATCATGTAATATTGTGTTTTAATTTTCTCTTTTTTCCTTTATCATGTAATGTTGTTATCTACATCGAGATCAATGTTATATGTTATAATTCAAGAACTAATAACAAAATCAAAAACTTAAAAACTGATAGTAACACACAGTGATTAAAGAAAAACTATAATAATAATAATAATAAATTCACATTATTTTTTAGTAGCAACAGAAATAGCCTAACCAGTTGTTAATCTCCTCCATTCGATACCGAACTCTTTCGGGTGATCTTCTTATCCTCCTCCATACTATAGGCAAGAGCATTAGCTGGTCTCTTAATGTGTCTCATTTTGCACGCCCAAGATTTCCGAATGAGGCTACGACCAGCTGCAATGATGTGCTCCAGTGGATGCTCTTCTTCCCCCACTCCTTCTATCAGTTTCACAACTGATTCCGAGTTACATTCGACTTCAAAATAAACACTGCATATATAAGAATAATTTTAAAGTAAAGGGATTTATAATTAGTCGAAAACCCCTAACACATGTATTATTTATATCAACAGCCGCAAACGATCTTTTATATTATTTTACAACAATCAACGGCACATCAAAGATTGTTTGACTGAACTCATATATTTATCAAACTATTTTAATAAACATCTTATAGACATAGTAGACATTTTTTGGGCTGATGTGCTTAATTACAATTTACAAGTTTATTAATTTAAAAGTTATCATTTTGAAGAAGTGTGTTAAAATAAAATTTGAAGACATAATAATGAATCTTTTGTGTTTCAAGTTACTGCGGATATCTTTGGCAAAAGAAAGAAGTCATCTTTCTCAGATGCCTTCTCAACAGTCGTCTCTTTCTCTCTCAGCACATTCTTTCTCTGTTTCTTACGCATTGTCTCTCGCTCTCTCAAACTCTCTATCTACGTTCATTCATCTCTTCACATTGTGAACGTTCGTCTCCATTCATCTCTTCATCATTAATACCATTCTGAGAATTTCAGCAAGTTTTTTACTCTCTCTCAGCAAAAGAATATCTCTCTTCCCATCACACACACGCATACACTCTCTTAGATCAATATCTCAGCAAAAAATGGGAGATATGGTTGGATCCATCGCTGGTTCTGCAGTTGAGTTTCTCCTTCAAAATCTGATCTCACTTTGCGCCGAAGAGATCAGCCTCATTCGCAATTTCAGGAAGGATTTGGGAAAACTTAAAGAATCTTTGGACATGATTCAATCCTTCTTGAATGATGCCGAGAAGAAGCAAGTGGAGGAAGAAGCTGTCAGGCGTTGGCTGAAAAAGCTTGAAGCCGTCGCTTTCGATGCCGACAATGTTCTAGATGAGCTCAGCTACGAAGTTCTTCGCAACAAAATCGAAACTGAGACTGGAAACACAATAAAGAAAAAGGTACGAAAATGCTTCTGGATAAGAAAAATGGGTCGTAAAATCAGGAATATTAAAGAGAATTTGAAATCAATTAATCAAGAGGCAGCGGACTTTGGTCTTCAAAGACAGTTGCGTGAACATGCTCCTAATTTTGTTTTTGATACTTCAAGAGAAACAGATTCATACTCTATTGATTCAATTGTTGAGGGAAGAGAAGATTACGTGTCGAGAATAGTGGAGATATTGACTTCTAATAACTCAACTCATGATCAACAACAAGTTTTCTCTGTCCTTCCAATTGATGGTATGGGCGGACTAGGGAAGACAACAATAGCCAAGTTAGTATTCCGTGACGAAAGGATAACGAGGCATTTTGACAAGTTGATTTGGGTTTATGTTTCCAGAAAATTTGATGCAAACGATCTCTTTAAGAAGATTCTTGAATCGTTAACGGAGCAAAAAGTTGATCTTGAAACTAAAGATGTTATTTTGAGAAAGGTTCAAGAAAATTTGCAGAATAAAAAGTATTTGCTAGTGCTTGATGATGTTTGGACCGAAGAGAGGAAGAAGTGGGGTGATTTTCAAGCAACCTTATCAAATATTAGCTCTGTAAAGGGAAATGGTATCATTGTCACTACCCGCAGTAAAGATGTTGCTTCAATGGTGGGAACAACTCATAATATTCCTGAATTGAGCGAGTTATCATATGAAGAATGTTGGTCCATAATCAAAAGAAAAGCTTTCCGACAAAGGTGTGTTATTCCATCAGAGTTTGAGACCATCGGGAGAAAGATAGCAGAAAGATGTCAAGGATTGCCATTAGCAGCAAACGTGTTAGGAGGCTTGTTGTATGGGAAATCGAAAGAGGAGTGGCAGTCCATTAAAGAGACGAGGCTTTCAGATTTGGGGGAAGATGGAAATTCTGTCATGAATATTTTAAAATTGAGCTTTGATAATTTGCCATCACAATCACTCAAGAAGTGCTTGACATTTTGCTCAATTTTCCCCAAAGGTTATGAAATTGAAAAGGATATGTTAATTTACTTGTGGATGGCGGAAGGATTTCTTGACAATGATCAAGGAAATGACATGGAGATTTTGGGCCATAAATATATTCACCGCTTTCTACAAAACTCCTTACTACAAAAATGGGAGGAAGATGAGGATGGAAACATAGTAAGTTGTAAGATGCACGACCTTGTGCATGATCTAGCGTCTTCAGTTTCACATGAATCTGGTCCGGTGCGGTTCATGTACATGAATTCTAATAGAGAGATTTCAAAAGAAGAAGCTGAGAATTTGCGTTCATTAATCATTGAAGGTAAATTTTCAGAAAACTTGTTTCCAAATCTCAAATGTCTCCGCGGATTAGTTCTGATTGGTCGTGAAAATAAAGAATTGCCAAAGACGGAACACTTAATACACTTGAGGTATCTTGATATCTCAGAAACAAGAGCTGAATATTTACCAAGCTTGATCGGCAATTTCTACCATATGCAGATAGTACGGGCAAGCAACGATCTGAATGAGATGCCAAAAACATTAAAGAAACTAATAAACTTGAGGCATCTTCAGATTTTAGGTCAATCCCATTCACAAGAAGACGACCATGAGTCTACTATTGAAGAACTCCCAATGCTAGGACACCTGCCACATCTCAAGTCTCTATATTTGGATTCTCTATCGAATGTGAGATCAATAGGTGCTTCATCAGATGGGATTCACGACGGGGGTGGTGGTAGAGACAAGATTATTGTGTTTCCTTCTATTAAAAGTCTTTCATTGTCATCAATGTCCTCAATGACAGAACTGCTAACCATAGGTGAAAGCCAATTAGACCGTGAAATGGTGGCGTTTCCGCATCTTGAGTCCTTGAAGATTGAATCGTGCGAAGAATTGTCAAGTGGTCCAAGTCATTTCCCATGCCTCAAAGAATTGATCATTGATACAATGAACATCAGTGTATTTTTGGAAAATCTCTTGCTCAACTTAACCTCACTTACAAGAATCAATATTTCTTATGTTAGAGGATTAGTTTTTCTTCCTGATATGCTGTTCAGCAACAACCAACATCTCTCATACTTGAAGATAAAGAGTTGTAACAACTTAAAGCATCTGCCTCCGCTCTTTGGCTCTTCCCTCAGAGAGATTGAGATAGAGGACTGCGAGAATTTGGAAGAATTGCCAAACAATCTACACTGTCTAAATTTTCTTGAGAAATTGACGATATGGTACTGCCGGAATCTGAAGTCGATACCATATAATCCAAGTGGCGAAGGACATGAACCAGTACAAGGCTTGCCTTTGCTTCGTGAACTGACCATCTCACACTGTGATAGTCTGACTGAACTGCCAAGTGGAATCATAGATCTATGTACATCGCTTGAGGATATGGAGTTGTCTTATTTACCAAACGTAACGAATTTGTTCCAGGTATTTGGTTGCCTGCAGAATATGCCACATCTCACTAGTTTGGCCCTTGATCTTAGACATATTCCAAAATTGGATAATAATAATTTTCCTATAGAGCTTGGTTCTTTACGTAACTTGCGTGAGTTATCAATTAGCTGCGGCATGGAGAATTGGGAGTGTGTGCAGGATCAACTTCAGCATCTCATTAATCTATGGCGTTTAGATTTGTGGAAATTGGAAATAGAAGCAGTGCCTGAATGGTTGGGGAATTTGTCATCTCTCCGAGAATTATGGCTATACAAATGCCCAAAATTAAGGAGTTTGCCCTCTAAAGAAGCCATGAAACGCCTCACTGGATTATGGATTAATGATTGTCCACTATTAAACGTGCGAAGTGACGATGATAATTCCGAGTGGCACAAGATTTCTCATATAATAAGGGTTAAAAATTAGATTTCTCATATCCTTTATTTTCTCATTATTTTTGTTATTTAATTTAAGAATATCATTCTGTTGTGTTGGACATTTCCTGGTAAATTTTTTTTAAAAAAAATCGGCGTCCTCGTATTTCAGACAGTGTAGTGTTAGTCTTGCCATATCTTTGTCATATTATTTTAGACTATTAGTAACACTGTATCCGTTTTTATGGTCCTGTGTCATGCTGAAAACACACTATCTCGTAAATGAGAAGAATAATTTGGATTTAACTCTGTAGAGTAATCCTATCTATTTGGAAGATGATTCGTCAGGAATCTCTCTACTCTGAAGATATTGATCTCGAAGAGAACCCAATCATCATGATTGACTAATCAATTTTTCAAGCATATGTCATTTTAACGAGGGGTCACTTACAGATACACGTTACTGCCTAAGATGAGAGCACAACACTTAAGATGAGAGCACACTTTGCGGTTTTTGCTTAATGTCAAAAAAAAAATAAATAAAAAAATATATATATAAATAAATAAAATGATGAGTTTGTTATGTACCTAAAAGAGATACTTACGACGATATTACTGTCTCATCTTGCTGCTAGGGCTTACTTCAACCTAGTATCTCCCAGTATACAAAGGAGGAACCAATTAAATGTGCTCATTAGTGCCTAGGATAAGAACACATTGTGCGGCTTATGCCCAATATTAGAAAAATAACGAATTGGTTATACACTCTAAGAAGATACCTATTTTGGTACAAATGATCGTTCAATTGGGGCTTACTCCACTAACGTACGTATCCATTAAAGTGTTGCACATGCGGAATAACTCCTTCTATTCGATCACACCACTATCTACTTTTTTACCAACACGACACTTCGATAAATACCATTCAAATTCCCATGATTAGTATGTGATCTAACTCAGCACATAAACACTCTAAACTTTGTTTCTCACATATCGTAGGCCCATAATCTTTATCTTAATCCAAGAGTTTGTCCATCCAGATAACCAAGCCAACTTTGAACACAATAATTCATTTTGTCATTTACCCTTTTTAATCCATTTGTTTTTCCCAATTTAACCGTGCAATGAAATCTTTATTCAATTGTTCTTTTTTTTTTTTTTTAATCACTCACAAGAGTGAGATTCGAACACCAAACCTTACTATTACTCCATTTTACCTCATTTCCTTTTATGTAACGAATTTCTCCTTTTCTATACTCAATAATTCATTTCTTGTTCCCCAAAATTATTCAAAAATAATAATAAAAATCATTTCTTGTTGTCCTCGGTTGAATGCCATGTTTGATTTCTCTCTTTCCTCCCCATTTCTTAAATTCCAAATCATAAATTAAGACATCCTTCCAACAATTCAAAGGTGGTTGCATTCATCCTCACGTTTTCCCAGGACCTCGCTCTCATCCTCCCTTCTCTTCAACGCTCTGCAATCTTTCTCTTCTCCCTTTCCAATCTACCCACCTCTTTGTTCATGGAAGAGAGAAAGCGGATTTGTTTTTGATCCTTCTTGTTCGATTCTGTTCGTAGCATCGGTTTAGGACCAAACCCATTTGTAAAGTTACCTTTTTTAGATAAATTTGCTGTTCCCTTTATCCAATCGACTCAAGTTTCGAACAATTTGTTGAATTTTGCTTGAAGGGTCGGTTGTATTACTGATTTCCGATGGCCGCGTATGCGGCGATGGCCTGTAAGAGGGCGGCGAAATTGCGAAATGTCCCGGTTCGGACCGTGTTTACGCGGCCCGTTTCGGAGCTCCCCAAGCCGAACGGGAAACGTCTCCTCCTCGTCGATACATTGGCACTTGTAATTGATTCTTGACTTTGTTTTTGAATTTTTAGGTTTTTGCATTTAGATTCGGGGTTTTTGTATTTTGCTCGTGTTTATGAACCCTAATTGGTGGCTGATGATGATGATGATTTGCTATGATTGATTGATTAGGTGAGGAGGTTAGAGGCGCAAGGAGTGCCGTCGAAGCAAGCGGAGGCGATAACGGATGCTATGACGGAAGTTTTGAATGATTGCTGGGATAATGTTACTCATTCTTTCGTGTCCAAAGGGGAAATGCAGAAAGTAAGCCACTTTCCACTGTGTGTTTGGATAAAGTTTCAACCTTTTCTCTAATGTTTTTCATTTTCAATTATGTGTGTGTGTGTGAAGTGGGATTAGTCTGCAAATTGTGTGAAGAAAGTCCTGAATGACTAACGGGCAATGGTTACTTATTCTATTGGGTTCGAAGGTGAAATGTGAAAGTAAGCCACCTCCGGCGTGTGTTTCAAAAAAGTTTCACCCTTTCTCTAATGTTTTTCCTTGTGTGAGTCTGTAAGTGGAATTAGTTTGCAAATTGTGTGAAGAAAAGTCCTGAATGATTAATGGGCAATGGTTGTAGTTCTCCACTCTGTGTGAGGGTGAAATTCAAAGAAAGTCCTTTTCTTTATGAGTGTGTGAGGGTGAACGCAAATTATATGATAGAAGTCCTGAAATGATAGGCTTGGATTCGTTACTTATTCGTCCGGTTGTATGCAAGTTGTCCTTCTGTTTTCTAAATTTCAGCTGTTCATTTCTAATGTACTTTTTCGTCGTTTGATTCTGTGAGATGTGTTATTTGTATGCATTTTCTTTGTTGGGAAGAAATTGTCATTTGCTTAATAACTTTATAATTTGTGCAGAACGAGATGGCGCAAGATTCCAATTTGTCCAAATTCAAAACTGAAATTAAAAGCTCCCAGGTATGCTGAAGATAATTCATGCTTCCAGTAGAAAGTTTTCTTGTTTGAGTTCTCTTGTACAAATTATGTTGCGGTCTTGGTTCTTTATATTTGGTTGTTTCTCGCTCATGTCTATTCATTTTTGCTTGAACAATATGATGAGGTCTGATACTCTGAACTTTAAACAATATATATTGATCATAGTTGCTTAATCTGTCTAGATATAAAATCATGATCTTAAAGTATTTTGTTAGGCTAAGAAGGTCTTTTTAGCTCTTAAGCACTCAAGTACCATCAGAAGATGGTGGCTTGTGAAATTTTTAGAGTAATTTTTAAACTTAGACTTGATGAAAAGTTAACTATTTTGATATATGCCTAAGTTAAGGATGGAGCAGAGATTTAGCTTTGGCAGTTTGAAGAAGAAATAGACCATGTGAAGACAAATTTTCTGTTTTAGCGGGGTAAAATGGCGGACTATGATTGAGAAATTTGATTAGGATGTGATACATATGGCACATGGGATCAAAAATGAAGATTTCCTTGCTAAATTCAATTCGAGTCACTTCAGTATTTTGGCAATATCCTAAAACTTTGATGACTAATACGATGGCATAAATCTGTGGCAAGAACTTCAGATACCCAAGATTCGCTCCTATCTACTCTGAATTTGAGTAACAAGAATTTTAACCAACTTTCTTTCATGTTGGTTATATTCAAGTGGAAGTTTTTTGTGACAACATTTTACAACGCAAAGAATTATATCTAGGATCAATAATTTATGCTTAGTTCGGAGAAGAATGTTTAGTAAGCAATTTTGGTGTTCTTTATCAAGTTTCTTTCTGTAAATCTTACAAATTCGAGTTTCTTGCTTAGTAAATGGAACCCTGCTGTACAAAAGAAAAAATTCTGCAGGAAGGACTAGTTTTCATGAGATATTATTGTTAGGTACTTAGATGTGTTCACTCAAACTCAGAGCCTGTATATTTGATTTTCAACTTTTCAGTATTTATGCTTCTATTCTTCCTTCACTGGTTTTAGATATATATAAAAAAGGAAATGAAAACAGAATCTGGAATTATATTATTTTATATTTAAGAAACATGGCTCCCTATATTGGTTTATAATGCATGAAATTGTTGAGTGCTATGTGTTTTGATCCTAATTCACTGAATTCCCGGATACAGGACCATCATTTTTCTTTATTGCAACACGAGACAGAAAAACTCAAGAGCGATATTGAGAAGATGCGTAGTGAGTTAAGGTTTGTAGCGACTACCTTTTCTTTCAATCTTTTATTTTGAACAATTAAGAAAACAAACGTATCTTGATTCAGGCATGAAATTGACAAAGTCACAGCTGGGCAGCGTTTGGATCTTAATCTTGAAAGGGGGTACGTTGACTCCATCCATATATATATATGTGTGTGTGTGTGAGAGCGTGTACACCGCTTCATTTTGGTACTAATTATTCATTTTGCCACACATTATGTAGGAGGACCCGAGACGAGCTGACCAATCAAAGTCAAGAAACCACTAACCTCACTAACAAACTCGATCGAGTAAGTATATTTGCTTGCATGGATGCATTTGTACTCATTCTCTTTCTTCATTGAGGAAAAATTCATTCCTCTGTGAAACCCAAAAATGTCTGGAAAATAGCATCTTAATGCACTATTATTAACTTGGGTTACATAAACATGATACTGGCCCGATGTCTGATTATTATATGAAAAAATACCCTTAAATGTAAAACCAACGGTATTTGGTGTCTGCCGTCAAACGTCTCTTATCTTTCGTGCTGTCTGTTTCTCAGGAAATTCATGCATTGAGGGCTCAATTGGAAGCAGCTAAATATGATGTGATCAAATACTGCATAGGTACACTGGCCTCTGTCTCTGCCGTTGGCCTCGCTGTAATTCGTATTCTGATGTAGGTTTTTTTCTTTAGAAGAAAGGGTTTTATGCTGTTTTTTATGTTTAAAATCCTTTGATAAACAAGAATTATAGACTAACATTGTTAGAAAAATTCAATCAAAACAATGTATTCATGTGATCAAACCTTGGTTTGTATACAGACTGCAATAAGTTTGTTCTCTTCTTTGTTTGGAGGTTTTCTTTTTAGTTGCTTTTAGTCCAGAAGAGTTTGTAATGTACATTGTTTCCTGCAAGTAATGAGACAAGTTCTTTGTAATGAGAATAGTTTTATTGTAAATTTAGAAAACTGATCATGACCCATGATTATCGCGACGATTAGTCTTATCCGATGAGGTACTTATATTCACCTCGACGATTAATCATTATTCTCTATCGTTATTGTCTATCATGGATATAAAATAATTTTAAATCTTATGATTAGTAGTCTCATTTTATAAAATGTCTATGTGATGCGATGATTAATCATTATAGTGGAGGATTATGTTTCTGTAATAAAAATTTTTGAACTACTAAAGACATCCATCACAAACATATTTCATTTATAAATGGCCTTCACTATTTAAAATAATATTGTTTTAATCCATTCTTGGAGAAAAAATCCCTTCAAGTGGGGTTTCAATATCAATTCAAGAAAACTTAAAATAATTAAAAATCTTTAAAATTCATGATATTCACTTAACTAGTTAGTGCTTGATTATGTCTATAAATTACTTAAATGCACATGATGGTATTCTTAAATTTTATATTTATATTTGTTGTGGGAAAGCAAGAACTCAAATCTAAGCTCCTTTGGGCCCTTTTATGAAATTAATTAAATTTATCTTTTGTGCATTATTCTTGATTCAACATTTTCTCATTGTGTCTAATCATTACCAAATTACTAGAAAATTCATACCATTTGTCAACTTTGTAGTGATAGCTCCCCAAACATGAAAAGGACCGACACATTGAATTTATGACATATTGTGGCTTATAATGTTAGAATGTTAAGAACTATTGACACAACAAACACATTTAGTAACTATACTTGATTATGAAAGATGTATGTATGCAATATTCTGTTATGGGACGATCAAGTGATGTAGTTTAGTTGTTCGGCCTTATGCTAACTTAATCAGAGATATCGAGTTCGAGTCCTTAATAACTAAGGACAAAGCTATCATTGATAGGAAGATTTTTATATCTAAGTGGTTCGACTCGTCTCGACCTATCAAAATGGACTATATGACCAAAAAAGATATTATGTTATGGGCCCTAGGCAAGCCCTCATGCCGTATAGATATGATATGTAATAATAGGCTACATAACAACTAAAAAATGGGCTGCAAAATTGCCCACTTATCTTGGTCAAAGTCTAATTACTCTATTGCCCCAATTAAGTCAAAGCTCCATCAATTTTGGGCTTGAGTTAAAACTTTTGGTTTAGAGGGTAAAGGTGGGATTTCATGGCCCTGAAAGTGGGTTGAATCCATCCAAGTAAACAAACCACATTTTAAAGCAAAATTAACGGAATATTTGTAAGCTGAAGTAAACATTGGATTAGTTAAATAACTCAAAATCAATCTAACAATTACGGTATCCAGTTGGATTGCAATTTTATAAGTAAACTAATTGTAAGAATACTATGATCGGATATATATTTCATGAATTTGGAGTCTTGGACTATCATCAAGATTGGCAAGAACCAACATAAACATTGGAAAAGTTTTATTATCATTATAGGCCTAATATTTCTAAATTTGTAATTTCAATACTACGAAACAAATAAACTCGTAGGTTCAAAACTATATAATAGTAAATTGACATGAAAATCATGGACATAACAAAAAAGGAATAAAAAAGATTTATTTTCAAAATGCATAATAAAAACAAATTACATTCGTCAAATTGCCCAAGTTTTGGATTATTTCATTCTTTTTCTCCTAACTATACACGCACGTATATAAATCACAAAAACATTTACGGAGAAAAGAAAATGTCATATATGAAAACGTAAAAACCTTCTCTTGAAGAGTTCTTTCCCTGCATGCATGCATGGACGTCGTCCCATTTCCCCGCCGCCGTCCACCACCTCATTAAAGCGGGCACAATAATCTCGGCGTCGGAACCGCCACCAACCTGGTGGCGCGTGGCGCCGTCAATCCAAACACATCACTCATATCCATCTCACTCGGCTTCATCCCATCCGGGAGCTCCCAAGTAAAGCAATGGAGGAGGTGCGCCACCGCCACCTCCAGCGCGTAGAGTCCCAGCTGCATCCCGGGGCACGACCTCCGCCCCGACCCGAATGGCACGAACTCGAAATGAGCCCCCTTGAAGTCCGGCGCAACATCGTTTAGGAACCGGGCCGGTTTGAACGTCTCGGGGTCCTCCCATGCGCCAGGGTCACGCCCGATGGCCCACGCGTTGATCATGACCTTTGATTTGGCTGGTACGTGGTAGCCAGAGACGACGGCATCGGCAACGGTCTCGTGGAGGAGGAGAGGGATCGGGGGGTGGAGGCGGAGGACCTCTTTCAGGCAACACCGGAGGTACGTGAGTTTTTCGAAGTCGGATTCTTCGACTTTTCGGGCCAGGCCGACGACATCCTCGAGCTCTTGTTGGACCCGTTTTAGGTCTTTTGGGCTTCTTATTAGCTCCGCCATGGCCCATTCGATCGCGGAGGCCACCGTTTCAGTTCCACCAAACATTACATCCTAATAACACAGAGAGAAGCAGATAGTTTAGTGGTAAAAATATATCTCTGTAAACAGATAGGTCGTGTGCTCGAATTTTATCGGGGGTAGTTTGGAAATCAAGTCTTGTAATCTGTAAACAAATTGACAGTTTTCTTATTCTTGAGGGGTCTAGATGTAATATAGAAATTTGGGAAAAAAGAAAGGTGGGATGTCAAGGCATAATATTGTTATTATTGATTGCTTCATTACAAATCAAGAAAGTTTGTTTTTTAAGTGTAGCCAAATTTTGGAAATTTGAAAACAAGAAGAGAAACAATCAATTATGTCACCAAAAATGGGATCCTAAAGTCTTGAATTATTAGAATATATATGTAGCAAAAATTATAATTGAAGCTGTCACACAAGTTATATTTCAAAAAATAGGATTTGATTATAACTTATAAGGCTAAGTAAGAAAATACTCAAATATGGCCCGACAATGACTTAGATTTTACGTGCAATAAATATGTATAATGTCAAAGTTTCAACTAATTTGATTTGGCTCACACTTAACTAAATTTCAACCAAGAGTAAGAAATTCTGAAAAACTTACTCACATTCATTTCTAAAAATATCAATTTCCTTGTATCATGCCGTTAAAAAACAGTTATCAAGTGAACATTTTAAAATATAATAATATATTATCGTACTTGAGTCGTGTCATATTCACATCTTCATGTTTTCCCATCATATATAGCACATAGTATTATACATGCATGGAGCCACTTGATAATTTGGGCAAGCACTTAAATGGTATGAATTAAAATATAGATTTTCTCATTATACACACGGTGTCAATTGACCCCATTAATTTTTCTTTATATATATATATATACTCAAATGCATAAAATATAGATTTTCCTATTCTTATTATATAGTTTATTTGGAGTGTAGTTTAGAAACCCTTTAAAGAGTACCATCTCATGATCACGTAAGTTGATGGTAATAATCAATAAATTGGATAAATAATTAATACTTGACCCATATTAGATATGATATCTCTTATTATCATAATTTAATCATGACAGACAAAATATAAGACGATATTGTGATCTTCTATGATGATTATTAGTATCATCCTAATTCCTAAACACTAACAGTGTACACCCGCCGACAATCCTCAGCTAGGCTACAAAACAAGAAACATATATATTTGTATTTACAAATATATGTAATAAAATCATATATATATACTTATGAAAAAATTACCTATTAATTCTAATAACTATCATTTTCTTAACCTCTGAAAAAAAAAGAAAAAAATACCATATCTTTATAGAATGGACGATGTATGTTATAAATTTGCTCTTATTAGATATATAGAATTGCACAAACCATGCATAAAAATATATTTTGTAAAAAAAATCAATAGGAATTCAAGAAGATTTTAAATAAAAAGAAAAAGAAAAAAAGATTTTAAATAAAAGACAAGCAATCTAAATTAGGCCATATTTTTAATTTATTCAATATAAATATATATAATTTAAATATATTCAAGTACCATGCAAGATTTATTACCCTTATTATTATTATTATTATTTAAAAAAGTTGATGTTAATCAGTTATGCGTACCATAATGATGGCTTTAATATTATTCCTTGTGAGCTTAATGGAGTTCTGCAAATCCTCAGACTCAGAAACCTTCATCTCTTCATCGCCGCCGTAGAAGGCCAAGAGTTCATCAACCATGTCACTATCACCACCGCCGGAGGTGGCGGCGCCGCCGTTCTTCTTGGCCACATGATCATCGATGATCCTATCAATGAACCCATCAAGCTGCTTTCTTGCCCTGATCAGCCTCCCATTTATCCCCTGCGGATCGATCCACCGCAACCACGGCAAGAAGTCCGCCGCATTGAACGCCCCGAACAGCATCGAAAACTCCTGGAGGATCCCGATGAAGTCGTCCTGCCCCTCGCCGGAGCTCGCCGTCCACCCGAACGCCGCCCGGTAGATGATGTTCCGCGTCAGCCCGAACACCAGCTCCCCCACGTTCACCGCCTCCGCGGCGGCGCGTGACGCCACGCGCCGCAGCATCCCGTCGACCTCGTCGCGGACGGAGTCCCACGACTCGGCGCGCTTGCGGCTGAAGAGCTTGACGACGCAGAGCTTCCGCATCTGCCGCCAGAAGGGGCCGTAGTGGGCGAAGGCCATGTCGGAGCGGTCGTAGGTGAGGTAGGTTATGGCGATGGTGGCGGGGCGGTTGGAGAAGACGTTGTCGTGCAGCTGGAGGACCTCACGGGCGGCGGAGGGGCTGGAGACGGCCACCATGTGGCGGAAACCGATGCGGAGGTGGAGGACGCCGCCGTATTTTGCCGCCAGCGCCGCCAGGCCGCGGTGGGTGAGCTTGTCCACCATGTTCATGTTGCCGATGATCGGCCACCCCCATGGCCCCGGGGGATAGGGTTTTTTTTTAATTTTTTGTAGTATTACTAAAAATAAAATAAATGGAATTATAATGGGAAATATTATTTTTTCATCCATATGTGCGTATATTTTTTTAAAATTTCAAGAATTTGTTTGTTTGTGTGAAAGGAAATTCTAACAAATTGGCCAACAACAAAGATGATAATTAAAACTATATTATCAACTTTATTATAGTGTTGTTGCTAAGTTTTAATTTCTTGTTGGGGTGGTATGGAGGTATATATAGATTTTGGATTTCCCCTTCGGGTTCATCTCTTATTACGTACACCCACACGTCTTAATTGTATTAATAGATGGTGCAAACTATTTTTTTTATATCTCAATTTTTTCTTTCTTCTAATGTCAAATATATATATATATATATATATATATATATATATATATAATAGGAAATAAAACACAAATTAAAATAGAAAATCTTAACCAATATATATATGAGTAGTTCTAACTCGAGCCTGACTCGGCCAAACCGATGTAACGAGGGGCGAGTATTTTACATTTGTCGTGTGGTTGGTGAAAAATTTAGGAAGAGTAACAAATTAAATGACAAATGTAATACACTCTGCCCTTTTAATTGATTGGGTTGGATCGAATTGGATTTATATATATATATATATATATATATATATATAAGTTGAAGTATATCCACAATTTAGACACACTATTGGTGTGTGATTTGATTAATAATAAAATTTGAGTTCTAGTTTGGGTTTCATAATTCACACACACTAGTGGTGTACTTTTTGATAATTTTGAATAATCTTATGAGGTGGGAAGTATTTATCTCCTCATAATATTAATCCATTTATTAGATTGGGATTAAGTAGCTAGGACCCATTATTAATGGAGTATTGGAGTGTGAAATGTGACTAATTATATACTCTATGGTTTTAATTATTGCGAACTAATTGATTGACTTTATATTGTTTGAGAAGTTTTAGGGTTAGGGTAAAAGTATTACTATAATATTTACAAATCTCTACTTTTGAGCTTCAAAATTTTAAGGTTATCGGTATAAGTTGTTTCGCCTTATAAATTGCTATAATTTAACGAAGAGATTTGTCAATATTATCCAAGATATATATTTTTTTCGGGTATATTTTCTTATTTTTTTATTGGGTCAATTGATAAGATTAAAAAAAAAAAAAAGAAAGTAGTAGATTTTTTATAATAAGGTGCAAGAGAGATTTTTCTTTTTTTGGTTAAAATTAAAAAGGAAAGGAATAAATACTTTCATAATAAAATTTAAAACTTTGTGGCTAGCTCTTATTGCAAGAAAAATACTATCAACATATTTACAATGAAAATATAATAATACAAAATTTTCTCTTACCTATAAATAGAACTTTTCTTTTGTTTCTTGATGAAATTTTAATAAATTATTAGTACGTACATCTAATGCACTTGCACCTACCTCTTTTTAGATCGATCTTGCATTGATCAATTTGAGTGTTTTGAACGTTTAAGAGTTAAAACGAGTTCAACCCCCAATTTCTCCCGTTTTGATATTTAAACTCAAGTTTACTCATTTTTTCAACTTTTTAGGACATCCAAATATTCTCATTCAATGAATTCTTGAGAGATTTAGCATCCATTTCTGCACCGAGCTCATCAATCAGATTCCCACACCATCAGTAGGGATGCAAACGAGCCGAGTCGAATCAAAGTGGCTTGGGTTCGGGCTTGGCTCGAGCTTGCTAATCAGACTCACGAACTAACTCGACTCGTTTGCATCCCTAACCATCACTAATAATATAAACTTTTCCTTACAAATGAATAGAGATATTATAATGTACTTTATTAATATTGTTGAAAATATATCATAATTATTTAATTATTGAACTTATCTTGAAATTGCCATGAAAAACACGATAAGGAGTAAGGACGTGTGCTTCAGCTTAATTGTCAGCGGCATAGCTAAATACAAGCTATGATGCAATGAAATTGACAGAGTGTTACTTTCTGGTTCACCTAATCTTCCAAATATTAATTATTCATTCAATTATATATAATTTATCAATTTTTTTTGCAGAATTGATTCTGATATTACATGTGGAACTACGATAATTTCTTTGTTGATGATGTTAGAATTCATCATATAAGTAAAATTATTTTCTTTTTAAAAATAAAAAACGATCATCGACTATAACGATTAGCTGGTTCTATTTTATGTTTTCAGTAAAATTATAGTTTTAGTTTTTCAATTTTCTCTAATTTTGAAAAAATTACAGTAAAAAATGATTTTTTTTTCCAATTATATTTGTTTCGAATTATAGAACCCAACTGTTGAAATATATTATATCAATTGTTAAAAAGAAAAGATTAATTTGCTTATAAAACCTAAAGAAAACCGAAGATTAATTTGTTTGGTTAAGAATTATTGGTTCATAATGAATAACCTTTTTTTTTTTTTTCAAGGAAACCGGCGACGAGCCGTAGGGATTTTAATGAGGCCCCCCCTCATATATAACCAACCAAATCAAAGAAATAGATACAAATGTTCATGATCCACGGATCATTAATGCTACTCAGACTAGGGTGTCCACGAAAAACAAAATCATACAACGTCCAAAGGGCACAATCAACAAAGCTATTCAAATTGCAAATGCAGGAGCAAAAATTAAAAGGGTTCATAATGAATAACTTGAACTTAAACTACGAACTTTTTATTTATTTTTTATTCTAAATTTTTGGTTAAAAATTGCAAGCCAATTTTTTTTGCGTTTTTTGGTGACATGAGAACACATATTTTACAAAATGATATATTTCAATTTAAGAACAATTATTGTTATCTAAATATTGCTATGATGCATAAATACGGATACGGCAATACAGACTCGATATGAATAAAACGATATAACTTTTTTCTTGATTTTTTTACGTGAGGGGGTGTCAGATACGGTGTCTGAAACGACACGAAAAAATAGTATTTTTAAAAGTGTTCGTTCACCATGGTTTAGTTCTTTGGAATACTCTTGTCGTTATAATTAGTCATGCAAGAATTATAAGGATTTGAGAATTGAATTTCATAAAAAGCGAATAAAAACTTAGGAAACAAACTGACATTATGCTCCCATACAAAAATAGGAGAATTAGCTAGTGATCCAAATTAAAACCTCTTTCATTATTTAGTCATTTTCTTGGTTTTGACCCTTGAACTATATTGACAGTTTCATTTTACCACCCAACATGCGATTTAATGGTAAATTTTACTTGTATTTCCATCATTATCATTCATTTATTTGCAATATATAGTAAATCATGATGGTCATAACAGTATTGAATTGACCTGGTCCAAACCTATTTGACAACACGAATTATATCGCTTCGATTGAACCAAGTTTGGGATAGAATTACCCGTAAATTAAATGCGTATTGAACCAGATTTGATCTGGCTCAAATCTGGTCGATCTGGCTGTCAGATATGAGTCAATCAGTCAAGAATTTGTTTGAGTGGGTTCTTATCGACCTGAAAGCACTAACACACGTGAGCTAAGTACCAGCTTGGGGGACTTGGGGTTTTACCCAAGTTTGGCACTACGACGCTCAAGTCAGTAATGGAGCTCTTTTGAGAGAGAATAAATGCAATTGAATGCGTATTAAAGGCTTACCAACTACTGTTCAAAGGGCGAGTATTTATAGTCATGGCCAAATAACACAGTAATGTGTGTACTGTAGGTGGGCATTAATGGCGTTGTCAGTCGTCGATCTGGATGTCGAACGATGGAACTGCCTTGAGGCAGGTCGTTTGTACCTTCTTTCCCCTTTGAGTAAAAGCAGGGACTGCCGGTCATTAATGAGTCATAGTGCGCCTGTTCCAGGGAATGAGGAGGATACACGTGTCCCGACAGGAGTGCTTTACCGTATTCGGGTGTCCGGTGACGTATGTAATCGATCTGTAGATCGATATTGCCTTCCGGGATCCTTAATACTGGGTTTCCTCATAGGAGAGAGCAGATCGATCGGTTGACCTGACGATTGGGTGATAGGCAAATCGATCTGGTGTCCTCAAGCAGATCTGATGATCTGAGGACCTGATATCGATCTGTTGATCTGTCCAAAAGGCCGTTTCTGGCTCGTCCAGGTTGGCCAGGAGTCCACGTGGCGCTTACGCGGGTGTGCCACGCGTCCTTGTACGATTATGTCATGTAAGAGGCCCCCCAAATTACCAGTGTGAATTTTCGCAGTGGTAATTTCATCGATTTGGCAATGGTTAGGGGAACCGTCATGACCGTTTAAATCGAGCCGTCGCCTCAATTATGGGCGTGACTTTTTGAGTCAGATCGGTCCGACAGAGCATTTAATGCGACGCGGCCTTCCATAGGATAGGCGTGCGCAGGGTAATTATGGCGTCGTTTCGTATTTCGAGGCATTACTTTTCAACTCCTACATATAGGAGGTTACCCCCAGGCCTTATTTCTCCACTTTCTTACTCAAAGATTTCGAACTGCTCCTGCCTTCATCAGCTCGTCAGCGCCCACCGCCTCCGACCTCCATCGTTTTTAAAGGTAAAAAAAAAATTTCTATCCCCATCTTTATGGCTCAGGAAAAGGCAGCGTTCACGCCTTCGCCGGAACGAGAGGACGATCTGCCGGCCCCCCCTTTGCCAAACGAGAGTTTTGAGTTCGCATTGGGATCGTCTTCGGGAAGGGATGAAGTTCCGACGGCGAATAGAGGGGGATTGGCATCGACGTCGAGGGTGCGGCGACCAATAGGGCTTTTAGACGAACTGAAAGAGGAGGAAACAGGAGAGGATCAGGTCGATGGGGCTCAGATCGGAGGTGAAGAACCTGGGACACGTATCGTGAATCCTCTTGCTCGACCTCCGTACGTGTACCGTACTCTTTCGCATGTTTCGGAGAGATTTTCCAAGATAACTCCTCAGAAATTTGTGGAGGTCACCAGGCTATTGGGGTTGGGTCCCCAGTACACAGTTCGCATGCCGGAGGAGGGGGAAACAGTTGAGAGACCGAGGGGGCTGAGATCGATTGGCATGTACTATGCCTCCGTCAACTATGGGTTTAGACTTCCTCTTCCCCGGGTTGTCGCGGATTTTCTAGTTCGGTATAACCTGTCCCCTTCCCAGTTGACCCCCAACTCTTTCTCGTTAATGCACTGCCTGATTATCACGATGAAGTGCCTCGGGTTCGAGCCGGAGATTTTGGATTTCAGGGAGTTCTTCACACTTAACAGTGCTACCAAGTCCGGGGTCGGATACTTCAACCCCCAATCGAAGCCGAACCGGAAGATTGTGTCGATCCCGTCCACTTCTCACGGTGTCAACTGGAAGTCCAAATTCTTCTTCATCGATCTCCCCATAGTACCTCGCTTCCGAATTACTTGGGGGGATAATGGTCCAAAGAAACTTGCCACCAGATCGTCGACCTGGCTCCACAATCACTTCGAGCTGTTAACCAATATGGGGCTTTTAGATCATACCAACCTGACGAGGACGGGGAATCTGATCGAAGCGGGCATTATAACCGGGCTTCATAGAAAGAACTTACGCTTTGGTATGCTCTCACTTCGACCGGACCCCTACTCGATCAGGGTCTTTAAAATTTCTTTTTACTTGCTTTTTCGATACATTTCGTCGAACTGAATCTTTCGTTTTGCAGATCTACGACCATTGATAATGTCTCGAGCTTCAAGGATGAGGGTGATGAACCAAAGGAACGCCACCCCGGACGAACTGCGACCGTTGACGGCGGCCGCTCGAGCCATAATCAGCTCTCTTCCAGACGCCCAACGAGCTCAGCAGGAGAGGTGCTCGAAGGAGCTACACGATCTGCACGCCGACCTGAATGAACAACCAACTGGGGATCCCCTTCGAGGTCATGAGCTTGAGGGGCATGCCGGGTCGTCCGCACAGCCGATTGGTCAGGTCGGGGAGGACGTCGAACAAGTAATAAATTTAGACCATCTCCCTTTATATTTTGATGAAGATGTTGATCCTCAACTCCAGTTTGTTCAGGCGAGGCACGGGGTAGGCAAAAGGCCCTTTAGAGAGTTGGTTCATGAACTGCAGGATTCTGACGAGTCCGATGAGGAAGCCAGACTTCTAAACTTTCCCAAGACCCCGCTCCCACAGTGGCCCGCTGGCCTCGAGCTCGAAAAGACGGATGGTGACAAACGAGCTCTCGCATTCGGAAAAGCGGACCCCGAACTTCTCGCTGCTCCATTCAACACTGGGTGTATTATCGATGAGCAGAAGAAGCTTTCTGAGCGATCTGCGAGGCAGAAGAGGTATCAAGCTGCCAGAGGTCTTTTCGGGGTAAGTTGTTTTGTTTGTTGTTTTTTTTTTCTTTTATTTTTTGAACTCCCAAGGATCGGGCTAATTCGATCTGAGTGATCGATCTCAGGACGTTCTTCCTGTTCTTATCAACTCGATACATGAGGCGGAAGTCTTCAAGGCCGGCAAGGAAAAGTACAAAGAGAAGTACTATATGATGAAAGGCTGGCTCGCTTCTGCGAACCCCGAGAAAGTTGAAAAGCTCGAGCAGGAACTCCGGGGAAAGCTCGCGAGGAGAAGAGGAAGCGGGTCGAAGAGAAGGAGACTTTGGAGGCTCAGTGGGCAAGTTCGCAGGAGGCCCTTAAGGAGGCGGAGAAGGCTCATGCGAACGAGCTGGCCAAGATGAAGGAGGACTATGCCAGGCAGCTCGAGGTAGCCATTGCTGCGTCAAAGGAAGTGGGACGGAATGAAGTCTTTGATCTCGGTCGGACGAAGATCTACAAGGCTGCCGATGAGATGAAGAAATGCATGTCGGATATCGAGCGGTATGCCGTTCGTGAGTTCATGGAGGGTCCTGCCTTCGAAGAGGCGAGCCTGATCGTTGGCATGAACGATGTTGCTGAGGGGTTTCAAATAGCCATTAATCAGCTCAAAGCCCAGGATGCTATCGCTCCCAATTTTAACTTTGAGACAATTGGCCCCATGCTCCCCGACCCAGGTGCCATCGAAGTACAAGAGGAGGAGGAGCCGGTTCAGATCGACTGGGCGACCTACAAATATGGCCATGCTATTGAGATCGCTCGCGCCAAGAAAGATAAGCGCCCAGTTGCATGTGAGCTTCCCATGCCGGTCCCGGTCGAGTGCTTCCTTCCTACAGTTAGAGAACTCGAGAGAACCCTCTGTCGATCTGCTTCAGAATCCACATCGGCTCCCGTTGAGCTCGACTGATTCGATCTTATCAATTCCACCTTCCAGCTGGGTTGTGGCTGGGTGAATACTTTGTTTTTTTTTTTTGAACATTTGCCCATCGAGCCACGTCGCGTGGTGAGCTCGATGCGCTAGGTATAATCGATCCTTGTTAATTTTTGAGATCGATCTTCGCATGAATGAATTATGTTCTTTTACAAGTTGCTCATTAATTCGATCTGACATGCGCATGATTTGACGATCTAAGTTTCGCTTACCCCTTAGCTAGATTTTTATCGCTTTCGGATCGATGGGCTCATAAAGCTATTCGATCTCTTTTGGATGTCTATCTAGTCACATCGGGTGTTCCTTGACTCAGTCGATCTCAATGGATCTTAGGATCTACCTTTTCGAAGATCATTAATCTCTGGATCTCCTCGGATCTAAAACGATCTCCTTGGATCTCTGGATTATTAACTTTTGAAAACCATTAATCTTTGGAGCTCTTTGGATCTAAAACGATCTTCTCGGATCCCTGGATCATTAATTTTTGAAAACCATTAATCTCTGGACCTCCTCGGATCTAAAACGATCTCTTTGGATCTCTGGATCTTTAATTTTTGAAAACCATTAATCTCTAGATCTCCTCGGATCTAAAACGATCTCTTTGGATCTCTGGATCATTAACAATTATTTAAAAGCATTAAATATGTTAGGATTTAAAAGCACCCAATACGTTAGGATTTTTAGGATCTCGTTGGGTCTGAAAACGACCTCATTGGATCTCGATCACTAACGATTGGATGTGGGGGGTTCGCTCCCGCCTTGACTCATGACCGCAGGTCAAATGAGAGCTTACCCGAGGGGATAGTAACCTGGTACGGGGTTACGCATTGGCTCCAATCTGATGTCGTTCCAAAACATGTATATTAATTTACTGAATAGAGATCGATTCTCAGGCGAATTCGACCGCTTTAACCGTTACAATTTGAAATAATTTGAAACCTAAGTGTAAAATTTCTTCAAGTTGTGCGCATTCCACGGTCTGGGTAATGGCTCCCCGGCCATGTCTTTGAGCCTGTAGGCCATGTTTTTCCCGATCTCCGTGACGCGATAGGGTCCTTCCCAGTTAGGCTCAAGTTTTCCGACATGCTGCAAGACTTCGACCTTTTTTAACACTAGGTCGTCGATCTAAAACGATCTTGGCTTTACGTGTTTGTTGTATGATCGAGCCGCCGCTGCCTTGTACTGTTTGAGCTTCTTATAGGCGTGTTCCCTGCTTTCTTCAATCACATCTAGATCTTCAGCTCTGATCTTCGTATTCTGGTCGGGCTGGTATTGCGATACACGAGCCGTTTCATGTAACAGCTCCGATGGGATGATGGCTTTGGATCCGTAGACCAGATAGTATGGTGTTTGTCCCGTGGCTGTCCGCGGGGTAGTTCGATATGCCCACAGTACGCCGTCGAGCTCGTCCGCCCATGCCCCCAGTTTGGCATCAAGGCGGGTCTTGAGATTTTGGATAATGATCCGATTGGTGACTTCAGCTTGGCCATTTGCTTGCGGATGACCAACTGTAGTGAATCTGAGGTCGATCCCGAGGTCCCGATAATAGCTCTTAGTATTCTCAGATCGAAATTGAGGACCATTGTCGCAGATGAGTACCCTCGGAACCCCGAAACGGCAGATTATGTTCTTCCAGAGGAAATTTCTTATTACTGCATCAGTAATCTTGGGGACTGCTTCGGCCTCACCATTTTGAGAAGTACTCGACGCATACTATGGTAAACTTTTTCTGTCTAGGTGCCAAGGGGAAGGGGCCGATGATGTCGATCCCCCATTGGTCGAAGGGCCAGCAGACATCGATCGGTATCATGGATGCCGGGTGAATGTGGATTAGGTTGCCGTGCTTTTGGCACTTGGGGCATCTCCTAGAGTGGATCTTCGCATCCCACACCATAGTCGGCCAAAAGTACCCACTCCTTAAGATCTTTCGAGCTAGAGCTCGACCTCCGGAGTGGTTCCCGCAGCATCCCTCATGGACCTCTTCTAGGACATCTTGGGCTTGGCTAGGTCGCAGGCACCTTAGAGGGGGACCGGTGAAGGATTTTTTGAACAACCTACCTTCGTGATCTAACATATAGAGCAGAGATCGATATTTTATTCTTTTGGCCTCAGTTCGATTTTGGGGCAAAAGCCCGTCTTTGAGGTAAGCGATAAGGTCGTCCATCCAGTAAGGCTCCGGCGGATCGATGGTGGCGATCTCGACCTTTCCTTTATCAATTGCACGGCCCCCCGAGACCATGAACGAAATGGTTGCCTCCTTTGTTTCTTGGAATCCATTCGCCATCTTTGATAGGGCATCAGCTCGACCGTTCTCCTCTCGGGGAACCTGCTCAATTTTGAACTCTTTCAGCTTTGAAGCTAGTTCTTTCACCATTTTAAGATACGCTGCCATGGACTCTTCTGGAGCCTCGTAAGTACCATTGACTTGGCCAGCGACGAGTTGAGAGTCAATTACCACGGATAGCTTATCGATCTTATTCTCTGTGGCGTATTTTAATCCTGCCACTAGCGCTTCATACTCCGCCTCGTTGTTAGTTGCTTTAAAATCGAGTTTGATGGCGAAATCGAGCTGGAGTCCATCCGAGCTTGTAAGGGATATGCCCAGTCCTCCTCCTTGAGAGGTCGATGAGTCGTCTACATGGTCCAATTTGGCGAGGAAGGGACGATCTCCATCGAACTGGTGTTCTTTTCGACTAGAAAGTCAGCCAGAACTTGAGCTTGCTGGGCAGCTCGAGGTTGATAGGTGATGTCATGCTGACTCAGCTCGACTGCCCATTTCATCATTCGACCCGACACATCTGGTTTGGACAGGACTTGCCTAAGTGGTTGATCCGTTAGGACGATTATGGGATGAGCTTGGAAGTATGGACGTAGCTTCCGGGCTACGTGTGTGAGGGCGAACACGAACTTCTCAACCTCGAGATAGTTCCGTTCTGCTCCGTGTAGGATCTTGCTTAGGTAGTAGATCGGTAGGTGTTTTCGATCTCGGATGGCGACCAAGACTGAACTGAATGTCTCGTTAGAAAGGGATAGGTAGAGGTACAAGGTCTCACCCTCATTTGGCTTCGCCAGCAATGGGGGGGAGGCTAGGTACTCTTTCAGTTGCTCGAACGCTCGGTCGCATTCCTCGTTCCACTCGAACTTCTTCAGATTTCTCAAGATTTTGAAGAACGGGAGGTTGCGCTCGGATGATCGCGATATGAACCGATTGAGGGAGATTATCCGACCTACGAGGGATTGCACCTGGTTGATGCATTGAGGTCGTGGTATGATCTGGATAGCTTTGATTTTCGTGGGATTGGCCTCGATACCTCGTTGGCTCACCATATACCCCAGAAACTTTCCCTCTTCGACCCCAAATGTGCACTTGTCGGGATTGAATTTCATCCCGTATTGCCGTAGGATCTCAAACGATCTGCGTAGATGATCTAGATGATGGTACGCCCAGCGGCTCTTCATGATCATGTCGTCGACGTAGACCTCCATGGTTTTCCCGATCTCGTCTTTAAACATCAGGTTGACCAGTCTTTGGTATGTGGCTCCCGCGTTCTTCAATCCGAAGGGCATGACCTTGAAGCAGTATATTCCTTTTACCAAAATGAAGACCGTGTGCCCTCGATCTTCGGGGGCCATAGAGATCTGGTAATAACCTTGGAAAGCATCCATCATGCTGAGCATCTCACATCCAGCTGTCGAATCGACGAGCTGATCGATGCGGGGCAGCGGATATGGATCTTTTGGGCAAGCCTTATTGAGGTCGGTGAAGTTGTTGCACATTCTCCATTTCCCGCCTGTTTTTTGCACAAGGACCACATTGCACATGTAACGCCCCGGTTTCCGGATGAACAGGTAAGCACGCCACGTGTGCGTTTGAGCGTAGGATTTTATTTTCGTTCTTTAATTTCATAATATATTTTTACGTGGCATTTATATTTTTATAAAATTCATGAAACGTCATTTATGTGAATTATTTGATTTCATCTCACTGACAATATTATTTCATGACACGGAAAATATTTATTGCATGAAACCATAATCGGGAGTGTTTCAAATTACCAAGTTGTCCCTAGTGAATACTTCTTTAAAATTCTAGGGACTTAATTGCCTAATCCTTTAAGGACTTAATTGATCATATTTTAAAACCATGTATACTCCATTGCATAAGCCATAGACTTGAGGGATTAAATTGCAATTTAAACATTTTACAAAAATCAAGAGGATGAATCACGTAATATTCTTGTATGTTCTTCCTTGATCTCATTTCATCCTAAATTCACCCAAACACATTTGCTCCTCATTCTCGGTTTATACAAGAAAGAAAATGGAAGAGAGTTTCATAATTAATTTCCAGAATTTCCAAGAAAGATTTCAAGGAATTGGGGAGTTCATCATCATCACCATCTATATTCTCCATTTCTTTCCATTTTAAGGTTGGTTGGGCATGAATGGATGATCTTGAGCATTTTTGGTTTAGCTAGGGTTTATGAATCATGGACTTGGTGGATTATGTGTTGAGCAGAGTGTGATTATATGACCAAATCATGAAGTATGGCATGATTTATTCATGATATTGTTGAGAATTTGAGTTTGGTTGATCAATATGAGCATAAGCTTGAAACTTGGATTCTTGATGATATCTCATGCCTTATGTGTTTAAGTGTGTTTTTATCACCTTCTGAATATTGATGCATCATAATTCCAGAAATTATAGGCTTGTGTTGATCAAAATGGATATTTGTTGCTTGCTTTGTTGCTTCCCGTGGCCAAGCTCTGTTCTGCTCTGTTCTTCAAATTTGCAGAAACTGGGAACGACCGTTCCCAGCCTCAAGGCATTGTGGGAACGGGCGTTCCCACCTTTTCAAATGAACTAGGCGGCCGAGCATGGGAACGGCCGTTCCCATTTTGGCCTTGGTGCCGGAAGGGTCGTTCCCACCTTCAGCGCGTTTTAAAATGGAAGTCGTTGGCGCGCTTTTGGGGATTACGGGAACGACCGTTCCCATTTTTCAAAGGGGTCCGGAACGGCCGTTCCCACCTGGAATGCAGAACAAAATTCTCAGCATAAAATTACGAAAATAGCCCCTCGATCCGACGACTTCTTTGACCCCGAATTGCTATAATATGTGTTATTATGTACTGAAACAACATGTTATCATGCCACATCGCATTTTCCTCGTCATCTCGATACATTTCCGCCGTTCGTCATATTTGGTCCATTTTAGGTCATGTCTCACGTATACACGTCGTGTTTGCACAGGTCACGGGGTTGTGGACGAGGAGCAGGCTCAGTAGAGTATATCCTTGTCATATTTTGTAAGAAAGGTGAGGTTTTATTTTAAGTAAATCGAACCCTATAACCCTTAGGTGCTATTTTTTTGGCCAAAACATATTATCATTATAAACGTTTTCAAAGTTATAAATATTTCAAGCAAGCAAGTAATGATTATCATGATTTTCAAGCAAGTTGGCGAGTACATGATTGCACGTGGGCCCGAGGGTAATTCTTGAGCCAACCGGGAAAGCAAGGGCTGACGGGTAACTCCTGAATTATCCTCACATTGTTGGGATCACCCCCGAAGCCACTAGGAGATTAGTGGTGAAAGGAGTTCCGTGTCTAGAGGGTCATGTCCTCTACACACACCATGTCGTGGATAGTCGAGCCTTGCAAACTCGCTATCACCCGGAGGAAGAAGGAGACTAGGGATTAATCCGGCATGTCGGGTTATCCTCGGGTTATTGCATGATTTCAAGCATGAAACTGTCTATGTGAGCACTAAATGGAATTGTATGATCATGTATTGAATTGATAAAGCAAGCACGTATTGTCACGTTTGGTGTAAAGGTTGGAGAATCGCCCCTGCTCGCCGGGGTCACATGTTCATGAAATGATCAAGTTAAACTGTTAAAATGATTAGTTGTAATCTCGGGCAAAGAACGAGTTTCTTGAATTATATATCTATTTCACTTCCAAAGTCTTCACCCGAGGCTACAACTTGCATGTGATGTGTGATATATATTTATTGCCCCTCACTCAGTCTTCGGTAGACTGATACTTCACTTTTCAGGTACTTGAGCGCTGGTCGTGCTAGGCGGGTGTCCGGTCGAGTTTTGCATTTTCACGAGTCTAGTACCGTACCTACATGTATAGCACTTTTGGTACTTCATGTTATGATCGTTGGTAGTACATTTTGAACACTTAAACATGTATATTATTAAGAGATGATAATGTATTGATAGTTAAGTTGGTACCTATTATATATCTATTCGGTAAATATGGTACCTCTATGTATAATTGAGTTGTTGCTTCCGCTTTCATTATCATGTTTGCCTTATTTATGTTGGGGAGTGTTCCGCCTAGCTCGTCATTTTTATTGTCACCCGTTCGCTATAGTTTTGGTTTATGTATGGACTTTCCATTTCATACGTAGATCGAGGCTATAGTGCGGGGGATGTAGTACCCTGGGGGTTAGGGTGCTACAACACAGCCAGTCAACGTATTGAGCTGGGGCAACGTATCCTGCATCAAGGAGCTTATTGACCTCCGCCTCGATGATATCATTCCTTGCCCGGCTTTGAGGTCTTAGCTTTTGTTTGATCGGTTTAACCGATGGATCGATCCCGAGCCGGTGACATATCACTTTTGGATCGACACCGACCAGATCTTTGGCCGCCCACGCGAAGATGTCTGAATTATCCCGCAAAAACTCTATCATCATGATCTCATGTTGGGGGTGCATATTTGCCCCGATCTTGGTGGTCTTGTTGCTATCTCCGGGGATGAGGGCAATCTCCTTAAGCTCTTCGGCGGGTTCGAGTCGCTCGTTGGCCTTTCTCTTTCGAGCTGTCGGAGATCTCTCAGCTTCGCATTCCTTCGTGGGGAGCTCGATCTGCCCGTCGGCGTAGATCTGGAGGTCGAGATCTGCAGCTATCTCTTTTCCAGATGGCTTTTTCAGGACGATGGCATAACAAGCCCAACTGTCCATGACATCACAAGTCACCTCTCCGACCCCGTTCGGGGTGGGCATTTTCAGCTTTTGATGGTACGTTGAGATGATTGCTTTGAATTGAATAAGGTCAGGTCGCCCGAAGATCATATTATACGCTAGGGGCATATTGACGTTGACGTACTCGACCTCCTGGGTCACCCTCTTGGGGGATGTTCCCATCGAAGTGAGGAGTCGGATGCGCCCCAACGGTATGACTTCGGATCCACCGAACCCGGAGAGCGGTGTTCGGATCGGATCGAGTTTTAGATTATGCAATTTCATTTTAACAAGAGTCGAGTAAGGGATAATGTTCGAGCTGCTTCCATTATCAACTAGGCATTTAGTTACATCATAATTAGCCACGCCCAAGGTCACCACCATCGGACAACTAGGCGCTCCGCCTTCCCGATGAGGGCCTGGGCGGCTATCACTCTCGCTAAAGCTAACCTCCTGCCTCTCCCACTCTCTACCCTGATCGATCTGAAAGACCTCTTCGTGGGGGCCATTGTACTCTCGAGCTGCTCGCCTGATGTTTCTCTTTCGAGCTGCATTAGAGTCACCGCCCTCATGCCCCCCGGCTATCATATAGATCTTGCCGTGAGTAGGGGGATTGTCTTCTGCTCTTTCCAACGGCTGCTTCCCAGATCTTTTCGGGGGAGATCTCGACCTGGAGCGGTTGCGATCGCTCGACCTTCCCGCCTTCTCAGAGTAGTGGTCGATGCGTCGAACGAAATCCTTCAGGTGCCCTCCCTGGATGAGCCTTTCGATCTCATCCCTGAGGGCGTTGCATTCAGCGGTGGTGTGACCCCATTGTTGATGGTAGCCGCAGAACTTCCCCGATTTTTCAGCCTTCGGGCCCTCTCGGATGGGCTTCAGTTTTTTAGAAGGCTCTGGTCCATGACCACGTAGATCTGGTCTATGGATTTGGTCAAGGGGACATAATTTCGTCGGTCGACCTGGGTCGTTTGGTCGACTTTCCCCTTGATTTTCTTTTGCTCGTTCCCTTTCCGGTGTGGGGGCGAGCTGGACCCAATGACCTGCCTCTCAGATCGAGGCGGAGGACCATGCGCGAGGGCTATCTCCTCAACGAGCATGAAGTCGTGGGCGATATCTTGTATTTCCGTCAGGTTGCGGGGCCCGGCCCTGACGATCTCGTCTGCCCAGAGGCGGTTGCGAAGGGCCCGATGGACTACGGAAAGCAAGGTGTCCATCGTCGGGTTCTCGACCCGAACCACCTCCCTCGAAAAGCGAGTCATGAAATCCGACAGGGATTCGCCCTCCCTTTGGTAGATGCTGTTGAGGTACGAGGGCGGGAGCTTCTCCCCGGTCATTGAAAAGAAGTGCGCTGAGAACCCATCTACGAACCGGTTATAGGTCGTTATACACCGGGGAGGTAGGCGGATGAACCAATCTTGCGCGGGGCCCGACAACGTGGTGACAACAAGTTTGGCCCAAATCTGCTGCGAGTGGGAGTGTAGAAGCATCCGATTCTCGAAGGCTGTCACATGTTTTTCGGGATTTGTGGTCCCATTATACATGGGCAGGCCGGTTGGAATTCGATCTCCATCATAGGTCGTGCGGAGAATGTCCTCGCAAAAGGGGGAAGCCTCCTCCCTGTCGCTGGGGTAACGGAGAGGGCGTCGGTTCAGTCCCTCTCGAAGGTCGACCTGCCTCTGGGTGACGTGGGAGCCACGGTCACCCAGGCGGTCTTGGACCCGTCTGCGAGGTGGGTCCACGTAATGATCCTGCTCTTTCCCAGCACGCGCTGCGGAGATTCGGGCGGCCTCCTCCCTAGCGGATCGAGCGGGGATTCGAGCTCGAAGGTCGTCGAATTCCTCGTTGTCCTCGTCGACCACTCGCTTGCCGCGGTTGTTGCGGCTCGGGTGGTCGGAATCCCCGTGGCCTTCGCGGGGAATTTCCTTGCTTGCTGCAGGGGGCGGCGGTGGCGGCGTGAATTCTTGGACCTGACCGGCCCCGATCTGGGGACTGAGGCCCCAAATGATTTGGGCTGGTCGACCGTCGAGCGGTTGGAAGACATAGGGAACTGGGTTCCCGTATGCTTGGACGGAGGGGGCCAACGCGTTGCCCACCACGGGGCTAGGGATTGTGGTGGTTGGGCTGGCCCTCGGTAGTTCGGGGCGCCTGGGCTCGCGACCCTCAGTCTGGGCGCGCTCTATCTCGACTCGCCACTGGTCGAGAAAGCTATCAAGGTCCGCCTGAGTGACAGTGAACCTGGGGGTGACCTCCAGCGGAGGCTGGGGAACATTGGTGCTAGGGCCGATCGGGGGGACGTTGGGGGTGTTGCCAAGCGGCGGGTTGTAGTCATGCCTGCCTTTGGCAACCTCCTCCATGTCCTCGTCACGGTTGGTGTTCCTTGTGTTAACCATGGTGTTGAAAAGAGTGAAAGGCTTTTATCTAGGTCGATGTGAAAAAGAGGTTTCCCACAGACGGCGCCAAACTGATCTGGCTCAAATCTGGTCGATCTAGTTGTCAGATATGGGTCAATCAGTCAAGAATTTGTTTAAGTGGGTTCTTATCGACCTGAAAGCACTAACACACGTGAGCTAAGCACCAGCTTGGGGGACTTGGGGTTTTACCCAAGTTTGCCACTCCGACGCTCAAGTCAGTAATGGAGCTCTTTTGAGAGAGAATAAATGCAATTGAATGCGTATTAAAGGCTTATCAACTACTGTTCAAAGGGCGAGTATTTATAGCCATGGCCAAATAACACAGTAATGTGTGTACTGTAGGTGGGCATTAATGGCGTTGCCAGTCGTCGATCTGGATGTCGGACGATGGAACTGGCTTGAGGCAGGTCGTTTGTACCTTCTTTCCCCTTTGAGTAAAAGCAGGGACTGACGGTCATTAATGAGCCATAGTACGCCTGTTCCAGGGAATGAGGAGGATACACGTGTCCCGACAGGAGTGCTTTACCGTATTCGGGTGTCCGGTGACGTATGTAATCGATCTGTAGATCGATATTGCCTTCCGGGATCCTTAATACTGGGTTTCCTCATAGGAGAGAGCAGATCGATCGGTTGACCTGACGATCGGGTGATAGGCAATTCGATCTGGTGTCCTCAAGCTGATCTGATGATCTGAGGACCTGATATCGATCTGTTGATCTGTCCAAGAGGCCGTTTCTGGCTTGTCCAGGTTGGCTAGGAGTCCACGTGGCGCCTACGCGGGTGTGCCACGCGTCCTTGTGCGATTATGCCATGTCAGATACAACTTTTTTCTTGATTTTTTTACGTGAGGGGTGTCAGATACGGTGTCTGAAATGACACGACAAAATAGTATTTTTAAAAGTGTTCGTTCACCATAGTTTAGTTCTTTGGAATACTCTTGTCGTTATAATTAGTCATGCAAGAATTATAAGGATTTGAGAATTGAATTTCATAAAAGGCGAATAAAAACTTAGGAAACAAACTGACATTATGCTCCCATACAAAAATAGGAGAATTAGCTAGTGATCCAAATTAAAACCTCTTTTATTATTTAGTCATTTTCTTGGTTTTGACCCTTGAACTATATTGACAGTTTCATTTTACCACCCAACATGCGATTTAATGGTAAATTTTACTTGTATTTCCATCATTATCATTCATTTATTTGCAATATATAGTAAATCATGATGGTCATAACAGTATTGAATTGACCTGGTCCAAACCTATTTGAGAATACGAATTATATTGCTTCGATTGAACCAAGTTTGGGATAGAATTACCCCGTAAATTAAGGAGTTGAGTGATGCATAGGGTTAAAAATAACCCTTAGTTAATTTTCATTAATTGTGTGCATCAGTGAGTGATGTAGCTTATAAATTATGATGCACTAACACGACATACACGGTTAGGACAATACGAATTTCTATAGAATATTTTATGTGAGAATTAAGTGTTTGATACAACACAATACAGTAAAATGATATTTTTAGATGTATCTGTATATTAAAGCTTACAAGCATTTTATTGTTATGCTAGTTTAATCAAACCTCTCGTATTTAAGTCTCTAACTTTGCTGCTACTGTTGGCGGTGAGAATTTCACAACTTAATAACTTGACCCATTTCGATTCCATAATAAAACATAGAACAAGGGAAAACAAAATTCTTTAGCTCGAGTTTTGTTCAAAAGGTCATGTAACGTGTACACATATATAAATCATTTTAAATTTTCATATCATTTTTATCTCTTTATATAATATACCTATATAAATTGTTGAAATGCCCAAAGTTGAAAATTTCCAAGTTCTTGATAAACTCCAAATTGATTAGGTGATGCAAATTAATTTTGTTGGAATTTTTTAAGTTGCTTTGACAAATAGCATGAAAAAGTTCAAATTCTTGATAAAAAAATGACAACTCCTAAGTCATTTCTTGCAATTTAATATTCTGATGAGGCTAAACATTACTAATGGTTATAAGCTTGGTATATACGTTCAAACTTGAGAGGAGGTAAATCAACTATGTTGACAACAACTTTGAAAAGAAGTTGCTGTTTAGATAGTTTCAAGTTTCAACGTGGATGTCATTCATTTGTTTTAACAATAAATTGCATCTAAATCCCTCATATTAGGTATTTAGGTACGTATGAGTTCTCTTTAAGTTTACGATTACACTAAAATCCCTTTATAATTTTGTTAATAGATTAGGCTATGCCAAGAACTCAACTTTTTTCATTAATCGATGAACGTAGAATCTTCAATATATATCTGTGGAGTTTCTCAAACTGATACTTAATCATGAAACTTTCGATATTTTCAAAACTTTTTAAAATAATCCGTTTTATTTAATCAGTCAAAGCCAAGTATAAAAATGATGTGCCAGTAATGAGATGTCTAGCGTTGCGTATCAAGATTTTAATGTAAAATACTTTAGAATCAAATAGGGTTTAAGGGGGAATAAAAATGTATTTTTAATTGATTAAAAAATCATAATAGATGAAATGTAATTATATATATATATATATATATATATATATAAGCCTATCTCTATGAATTCTAGGTGTAACCTAATTCTAACCTAAGTAATATTTGTAGAGTTTATAGGTTGCTATACATTTATGCTGCCTTCTACTTCAATTATATATTTATATTAATCCCATTTTGGGACAAAAGTTCCCATCTTTTTGGAATTTTCAAACTCGTGAAAGATTATTATATTATTACGTACCTTTTGTGGAAAATTTTATAAAAAAAAAAAGAAAGAAAATAAATACAATCCAATCCTCAAAAAGATGATAATTCATAGAATTAATTAAGTCAATCTTGATCAGATTTTATGACAAAGACATAGTCACATATACCAATCATGTTGGAGTTAACCGACATTAATTATAGTAATTAATGTTAATTAATTAAGCACGACACTACGGTCTACAAGTTAATCAGTGCCGTGGAATGAATAAATATTTGAACTGGTCAAGACTCAAGTGCTGAGCCAACAATTTAATTCCAAGTATATATTTATATCATTTATATAGTGAGTTTTGTGTTCGAATTTCTTAGTATGCAACTATAATTAGTAAAAGTAACATTACATTTTAGTGATATGATCCGATCCGAATTCATATTCGAAGGGTCGGGAAAAAAATCTAAGTATTTGCACTTGGTATTTCTAGATTTTAGGTTTAATTTCATCATTATGTTTTGAATGGCAGGCCGTGATTCTTGAGCATGCTCGATGATTTTTACACTATGAATATTGAATGACCACCTGATTTAAAATCTTAAGTTTTTATATATGAGTATCATTAAATACTTAAACTCTCAACAGGCATCCTCACGTGCAAGTAGGGGTGTTCATTCGGTACTTACCGAACCGACCGAACCGAAATTTCGGTATACCGAAATTTCGGTACGCCGAAATGGCGTACCGAATACCGAACCGAAATTATCGGTTCGGTTCGGTTTTTACCGAAATTATTTCGGTACGGTTCGGTATAAAACCGAATTTACCGAAATAAAAATTAAAAAAATAAAAAAAGGAAGAAAAAAAGGAAAAAAAATCATATTACATAAATACTAACTCTCAGATTTGGTATTTTAAGCTTTCAAATCTCAAATTCTCATTTTTCATATTATAACTAAACAAAACAAAAATTGGGACTCGGGAATTAAATGTTTCAATTAATACATTTTTGAAGAGTTAAAAAGTTAAAAAAAATTTAATTGTGTACCTAATTATAAGATATATAATATATTATATTTGTATAAAAGAAATACAGTTATATAATTTAGGAATCAATTATTATATATTATATATGTATATAAATTAAGAATTATAATAATATCTAAAAAAATATATAAGAAATATTAAAAAATATATTTCGGTATTTCGGTCGGTTCGGTATACCGCGTAATTACCGATACCGAATCGAATACCGAATTTTTCAAAATTTTCATACCGAATACCGAACCGATACGTACCGAATTTTCGGTTTCGGTCGGTTCGATCGGTATTACCGAACTCTGCACACCCCTACGTGCAAGCGGGGGTTCTTTATTTTGATTTGACTTTGCACGTATAAAATTTTTTTTTTTTTTTGGGTGACGATGAGATTCGACTTTGAACCTTTTTAACCTAACTTTGATACTATGTTGAATGATCACCTAATTTAAAATTTTAAGAGACAGAATTATCATTAACACTCTAACAACGAAAAAATGTAATTATCCGAAATTAATTCAACTAAAGTGGATATTAAGTCTAAACTCGGACCCAATAGAAAACTATTAAAGAAAACATTTGTTCATTTTGAATTCTAGAAAGGAGAAAAGGAAAAAAGAAATTAAAAATGTGACTTATGGTATTTATGGTTAATTAAAAAGAGGTCCATTAATTAATTACTTAAGCCAAGTGACTTCTTACTTCACTATGTTATCATTGTGACCTAAGAAGAAGGTCTTCATAAGTTCTCCTTCAATTTAATATTTAATTATTATAATACATAATGCTTTAATCATCATTGTAGTTGTGGAGATTGAGCTAATTTAAGTGGATTCATTTCAATCCAAGTTTATCAACCCCCAACTTAATTAAAAATTTTATATTCAAATTTTTGAATATGTAATTATTATCATTAGTGATCGATTTATACCTTGACTCACCTTTCCTATTATAGGAGTTCCAGAAAAAGGTTAAACGGAGCATTACCGGCAGTTCTCATGCTCGATCAAGTTAATCAAAATCTAACTAAATTAACATAGCACGGAATCACTATGTTATACGGATACCACTAGGTTGTGGTAGAGTCCTTTATATCTGCTAATGAATGCGTAAAACGAGGTGTTTCTAGGGAATTTTCTATAATCTACACGTTATTGTATTTTTAGGGTTTATACTGCAATTTCCTAAAAAAAATTAGTTTATATATAGTTATTTCTAATTTCAGGAATAGTAAAGTTGATTTGTCCTATTTGAGGTGGAAATTGAGGACATCATTATTGTACGTAAATCGATCTCATCCCATTAAGTTATAGGAGAAGCTCTCATTTTTCAATCTCAAACGCATGAAGTGAAACGTTATTCATTTTTTCTTATTATTTTCATGCAAATAAATGTGAATGTGAATAAGTATTGAGGTTCGATGCTTGTCATATTCAAATGGCTAGGATTTTTCTTCCCTCCCTAACTTTATTGACTATTTATTTCATATTTGTTGAAGCTAGAGTAACAAAAAAAACTACGTTTTATATATATATATATATCAATTTATTTAATTATTTCCACATTTTTCATCGACTTATAAGTTAAGGTATATATGCTAGTTTGATCAAATGTTTAAAAATAAATTGACGTAACAAATGATCTCATACTCAACTTTTCGGAAAAATAGCTATTATTGATAGGAATAATTTAACTTTATCATTACACTTATTTGGTTCAATTCGATTGGAACATAAATTAATAGATAAAAAAAAGAAAGAAAGAGAAAAAGCAAGTCTACCACCACTAAATTGATATGGATCTATTACTATTAATAATAGTGTCATAATTAATTGAAAATCTTGAAACTTGGTGTGAATAAACATTGTATCATATGGAATTTTCAATAATATCGGCTGGGGTAGTAGAAAATCATACCTTTTTTGTCTTTTTTTTTTTTTTCTAGAATTCTAGAGCGAAAATTAAATCCATAAGAAGTTTCCATTCAAATTTCAAGTTTTTAATTCCCATTTTAGGGAAAATAATTTGGGAAATTTTTTTTTTTTTGGCACGTTCGTAAATAATGAGCTGTGAAATGTTTTGGAAAATAGAAAATATTTCTTTGGAGTATTAACAACTTGATCATTTTTTTTATTATACATATATATATGATCGGGACCACCCACCGGGGAAAATGTGATAATCTTCAAGTTGTAGAATATATGAGAGGTAAGTCTGTTGATTCTAGAACACCTTAGGAGAGGTGCGGACGACTCTTAGTAAAAGAAGAACACTTCCTTGAAAAGATGAACAAATCTAAACAGACTCTCACTTGTATTCGCCTATATATAAAGGAGACAAATAAACCTAAATATCACACACAAAACAAATAGAAAAAGAATAGGAAAGAAAAAGGAGCCGCGCGTGTTGATACATATATGTGTGTGTATGTAAACAATAAATTTAATGTATATTTGTTTTTCATCCATTTCTTTTTTGGATTCTAATCCCATTATAAATTTGAACCAAATAGGTTCATTAAAATATAAAACTTTTTCTATTAATAATAATTAAATACTCAGAAATCCAAATACGAAATATTTTGTTAAGCTAGCATAACGGCGGATCATTAAGTTAGAAAACCGTGCTCTTTCTAATCCAATTTGTTGAACCTATATCATGTATATTTGTTGGACTACAATTTAAGCCCTAAATCCTAATAATGAGTTATGGGCTAAAAGGCTGAGAGATCCATCAAAGCAAACCCCACCAAGAAGATAGGATTTTGTTTACTTTACTCAAGTTTAGCCCATTTCTTTTATTTGGACTTGGATATTTACAACTTATGGACACTAAAAATTTTCTCCTTTTGTTTACTCAAGTTTAGCCCATAACGGTCTCGGACTGCGTTGATTTTAGAAAATTTTCTCCTTTTGTTTTGGATTATTTGCTTTTGTATTCAGCAAAGATTTATAATGGAACATTTATCTAAGAAATTATTGATTTGGACTAATTCTCAAATTCGGCAAATGCCATAAAGGTTCATTGCCAATTTGAGACTTGTGATTGTGTAATAAAATTGCCTCAACTTCCAAACAATTAAAAAAAAAAAAAAATCCAAACAATTAATACTGCAGCAAGAAAGTAAATTTGTATGTAATTACATTATAAATTATTGAGATAAGAGGATAATATAATACATTAAAACAATCTCTAAATCTTAATATATGTTTTGAATTTGCAAAATTATATTTGGTTATATATATATATATGTATATGGATTGTTGATAGAGGCATGCAATATTATTAAAAATGGGTCGTCGCGTTTTGATTTTTCTTTTAATTTTGTTAATCAGTTATTACATGGTCTATGGGATTATGGGTCGAGAATTATTGGACGAAAATGCAGCCGGAGCTGGTCAAATTAGTGTTGAAGGTTCCATGTTGAAGATGGACGGCGGTGGCGGTGGCGGTGGCGGTGGCGGAAGCGGAGGCGGAGGCGGAGGCGGAGGCGGAGGAGGAGGTGGTGGTGGTGGTGGAGGTGGAGGTGGAGGTGGAGGTGGAGGTGGTGGAAATGGCGTTGATCATGTAGGGCAATGCAGGAGTGGCGGTGGTGTGGCTGGCGGCGGAGGCGGTGGCGGTGGTGGTAATGGGCGGTGGGGTTGGGGTTGGGGGTGGGGGTGGGGGTGGGGATGGGGGTGGAGGTGGGGCGGCGGCGGTAATTGTGGCGGGCGGCGAGGGAAGAATTGAGAAATTTGGCATAAAATGGTTGAAAATTTTCTTTTCTTTTTAAAATATTTAATATTTCGATTTGGAATATATATATATATATATATAAGAAAGTGAAAATAATTAAAAATTAATGATTGCTCATTTTATCCTATTGTTTGTGCTACCAGATTACCGAAAATATATAATTATTCAAATGGAATATTTTATAATGATGAATCATCAAGTGTTTACTTATTTTACTAATTATGATGTTGATTAATAATAATTTAGAATTAAACCTAAGTTAAATATCTATCAATCATACATGAGTAATGAGTTGTTTCAAAGTAGTTGGGATAGTCGAAAGACCTCCAATCACGAGATTATCCCATATTAATTATATTTGTCTAATTTATATTACAAAATCCTCTTTTATATATATATATATAAGCCTACTGTTCCGAGGCAGGGCAAGAATATTAACCCGCAATTGAAAATGATATTCTTCGAAGGATGATTCTCCAAATCAAAACATGTTGCATTGACTACATATTACCTTATACATGGTAATTCATGAAAAATTCTATATTTTTATGTTAGTATTTGTCCTATCCCTATATCATAAACGTGCATTTGTTTACACCGTATTTATATCTCATATTTGTATCTGTACATAATAGGCTCGGGTCAATTGCCGAATCTTATGAAGTAATATTAAACAAAAAAACAAAAGAAAAGAAAGAAATTTCTCGATGAATTTATTAGTAATAATTCTTGCATCGTAATTAGGTATATCCATGATCCATCCACATTGGGGACGTAAAGCACGTGGATGCACCCGCAATCATATGACCCGCTGATTCCTACTATTTTGATTCACTTATATATTAATTTTTTATTTACTTATCGACATAAAGAGAAAAAAAAAAAAAAGATTTTCAAAAAGAAATTAATTAATATATAATTGTTAACTTTAATTAATAAATCAATCTAAACATATGGCATAATCCCTCCATTGTTTAGCATATAAAATGAGTAATTTACAATAAATGGCCAATTTAATTAATATTACGTTATGCCAACAAAGAATCAAGCAAAAGCAAACCAAAAAACTCCGAACTAACGCAAGTTGAAGCTAGGTTTCTAGCACGCGAACGAGCTACACAATTATTATCACATTAAGTATAAAACAAAAAAGTCCGTAGTAAACTTCTCGGAATACGACCTACGACAATAACTATTCGATTAAAAAAAAAAACTCATAAAATATGAAATTTATTCTCATAACGAGAGACTCAAAACTTTGATACGAAATACAATACGATAGTTTTGATACGAAAGACAAAACAATCCCGGTTTACACGTTCTATTATCTTTTCTCTTTGCTTGCATGCCCTTTCACGACAGAGAGAAAGAGACTTGAGATATGTAAGCAACTTTGTGAATTATAATAGACACATATTAATACTTTGATAAAGATAAAATTTAAAAAAAAATAGGGCTAATCACAGAAACCCCCCCATCCTTTTGGGGTTTTGGCACTTTCCCCCCTATACTTTCATTTTTGGCATTAAACCCCCTAACCTTTGAAAAATATTACACTTAGCCCCTTCAAAAAAATTTGATCATCGATTTCTCCTCCGTTATAGCGACCCAAGCTTCAAGACCACCGCCATCGTGTTCGTCTCTCCAAGGAGAACAAAGCTCATACCCCAGCCAACCCTATTGATCGCCAAAAGCTTTGTTCGTCGTGCGTCGTCTTTAACCGATGATTTCTACTTCGTCGGTTGTCGGATTTTGATTTCGAGACCATTGTTGTGTTCCTTGCGTCGAGAGTTTCGATTTGATATATAATATCTACACATTTGAGATCAACTTTGTATAGATTTTCTTTGTTAAAGTTTGTTACAAGAGGTTAAGTGTGATATATTTCAAAGGTTAGGGGGTTTAATGCCAAAAATGAAAGGACAGGGGGGAAAGTGCCAAAACCCCCAAAGGATGGGGGGTTTCTGTGATTAGCCCAAAAAAATATTCGATAAGTTTATGAAAGTTTATTATCCAAGAAGTATGGTTTCCTAGTCAACTTCCACATATATTATATTTCAGATACCATCAAAACTGAAATATTTCATATTTATATATTCAAAATATCGTAAAATTATATATAATTCATGAATTAATTCACAAAATTGGATCCGACGTGCACGACATGCTCCTACATGCATGTTGAGTTCTATAGTACAGTAGAAATATAAATGAGTCAAGCTTAATACGTCAACCCGACTAAATATTTAATTTGATTATGAATTCTTTTTAGTCCAGATCAGATTTGGTTCTTTTTTCCGCGATGCAGAGTATTCGATGTGTATGTAAATAAAAAAATATAATACAATTTAGTTATAGTTTGAAATTTAAGAAAAAAAAAATATTGAAAAGAGTCCAACAGAGTAGAGAACGGTTGCTCCGAATTTGGTTTTTCATAATATTTCAGATATAAACATTAATAATTAATTAGTTTTATAATATTTGATGATAAATATAAATTAATAATGATAGAAAAATAAGGATAAAGGAATGATAAAATGCTTAGACTTGACGCCATGACTTCCCCCACTACGCCCCCATAAGTGCATGTGTGGGGGTTGTGGCCTGCACCTCATCAATTCTTGAAAAACAAGTAAAAAAATTAAAACAAAAATATATATTATTATATCGTATCAAACATTGTATAATTAAAAAATTAAAAATTTTCTCAATATATCTTCACATTAGACACTCGTAACAAATTAGAAAACTCGAAATCGAACTCTCTTTCATAACGAACAAGGAAATAGAAACACGCATGCATCCATGCCAGTCATATCAAATAATCAATCATATCGTATTGTACATATATTTTTGTGTCCGGAGATCATATTTATTTAACCGTATCATCTCATCCGCATTACGGCACACACCCATAACAGGCATGTCGAGCAATAATTAATCGTAACGTCTCATCTACAATATATTTTCGTGTCCGTACATCAAATTTGTTTAGAAAGTAAAATAAATTCAAAATTTTGAAATTAAATAGGAAATTGAAACAAAAAAGGGTCAAAACAGAAAGAGAAAATTAAATTCAAATAGAAATTTAAAATTTAAAAAGTCTTCCCTATTCAATTACACTGCCTAGAAACCAACCCTACCCTACCAAATCATGGGTCCATGAAAAAGAATATACACTGATTGAACCGGGCCTAATCCCATCTAAACCGGTTTAGCAACCACTCCGGTTTTGTCAACTCGATCCTAATGTGGGTTATAATTTAAAGTTCTAAACTCTTCAAAAACTCTGAACCGGTGGCGGAAAACCGGCCGCCGCCGTCTCCCCCTCCTTCTTCCGCCGCATCTCCATAACTTTCCGGTGGTTGTTCGAATGAAGCTCGCTCGAGAACGTCGGGCTACAAGCAGGCCGGTATTCGGGCAACAGTCGACCGGATTTGAACCGGACTCCACAAGCGTTACATAGCGTCTTCGAACCGAGCGGACCGGCCCGCCACTGTGGGGTCTTGGTGACGCCGCAATGGCTACACCTCCGCGGCTGGGCCGCCACACCTCCGCCTCTTTCGGCGGCGGACTTCTTTTTCTGCTTCTTCGCCGGCGGTTTCAAAAGAGATGAGTTCTCAGTTAGGGTGGGGGTAAGAGAGAGGTTGGGGGGTGAAAACGACACCGTATTGGAGGACGTTGAAGATGACGATGAGGTTGTGGATGACTCCAATGAAGATGATAAAACCGGCCAAGCTCGGACCCCGGTTCGGGCCCGTTTTGTTCTGGCTTTGGTTTGGACCGGAGTGGTGAAGGAAGGCGGAGCCGGTATCGCCGCCGGTTCACCGCCGTCCTCCGCCGCCATGATTGGGAATTTTCCGGTGAGTGTAAAATCTGAAAATGAGTCCTCAACGAAATGGGATAGCCATTCTAAGCTCCCTAAACCCTCTTCCTGTAAATAGGTTATAAGCTTTTCAACGCAAGAGAGAGAGAGAGAATATCTCTGTCCTTATCTTAGAATTCGAAAACAAAACGTGGGTTTACCTCAACACTGAGCTCGCTTCCATGGAGAGACCCAAAACCGTCTTCTTTCCCGGCGAAACAACCGCTCTCAGGCGGTGCTTCTGTTTCCGCGCAGTTCTTCTCTTTCTCCGGCGGCGGCTCCTCCGTGCACGGCGGTTGTTCTTCATTTTCAGAGTACCCATTTGAAAAATCAAGCAGCTCGTCCACAAAGAAGTCGTCCCCATCACCGCCCCATGAATCCTCCGCAACACCAACCGCCCTAACCGCCATCTCCGCCGCAGCGCCGCCTTTCAAATCCCCGAACTCCATTCCCTGCAAACACAAACCCACATGCAAAATAAGCCAACAATTCACACAAACACGCCATTATCGAAACAGAGAGAGAGAGAATCACTTGTATACGAGGCAAAGGAGAGGCGAGAAGATGAGGAAATGGGTTGAATGTGAAGAGGAAAGGGTTATGGGGAGTTCGGTAAAGCATTGAATAACAGAGAATACAGAGAGAGACGGTGAAAATGAGGGATGAGTGAGAATGAGAGGAGTAAACTCACACCATGGTGACCTAATATATCCAATAAAAAAATACTTTTTTCGAATTTCGTTTTTCGAAAAATAAGATTTATAAAATAATAAAGAAAGATTTTCTCATTTTTGAAAAATGAAATTTGAATTATTGAAACCTTTATTTATTCCAATCTTATCTGTTATTTATTTAGTAAAGATTAGCATTTGATATAACCAATGATGCACGACTAATGGATATAACGACACAATATTTTAATTTTTTACGTAAGGATTATAGGACACAATATCAAGAATATTCGACACGATATATTAAAATAATATTTTTTAAAATATTCGTGTATTATAGGATGTAATGGGGATTGAGTATAAAATATTTATAAAATACTTTGTGTAAAGCTTAATTAATTGTAATATAGTATATTTATTTAAGATTTTTAGAATTTTTCTTGGTACTTTCGAAATTTAATGTAATTCTTGGTTGGTTCTGCTTATATCTTATAATTAATTTCATATGTAAATGTTAGACATTTATTTTTTATTGTGTGAATAGGGCAAGTAGATTCACGATATCGTTTCGTAGTAAATTTCTATAGGCTATTCATATTCACAAAAGAAAATCGAGTAAGAAACCGACAAAAAAATTACCTAAATCTTGTGGCAGGACAACTTTTTCTTTCCCAATAAGACATGAACGATAATCCCTACCCTCTGTAGTCGGTGGTTTACGTCCATACCTGACCGGCTATGATGCATGAACACTCGTAAAAATATCATTTTGTCGTATCATGTCGTGTCGGACATTCTTCACGTGAAAAATTCAAGAAAAAATTCGTATCGCCGTATCTGTATTGTGTCGTGTCCATATCATCGTATATATATCTGTGCATCATAACTGACCGGGTACGATTTCCTTTCAATTTTAATGGAAAATTCACCATAATAAATCATTTGTATAGTTACAAAAAAATCTTTGGATATAATTCATATTAATAATAATGAGCAATTATTAATTTTCCTCATGCTTATTTTTATTATACTACTACTACTATTATTATTATTATTATTATTATTATTATTTTGGTATGAATGATCCAAGTTCGATATGATTAATCAAAAATATAATTAAAGAAAAAAAAAGAAATGATCATCAAATGATATAGTTTAGTGATCGACCGTTATACTAACTTAATCAAAGGTTCGAAGTCGAGTTTTTTAGAAACGTAACTACCATTAGTATGGAGAGTTTTACACCTATTAGTTCGACTCAACTCAATCCGACCCGACCTATAAAAATAATATATAATAAAAAATAAAAAAAGAAATTTGACAGCTAGAAAAGTGGGTGCCAAATTAACTTTTATTACAATGCTAATAATTATTATCTTATCATAATAATGTCAATTTGATTTAGCTTTTTCAGTGGTGTACTGGTGTTACCTAAGTTAGGTGCATGGGTGCAAAATAATTCAACCTTAAATATGTTTTTCCACTATTTGCAAATGCAATCGCCTCAAAGTTTTTCAAATTTCAAATTTGGAATATTATCAACTTTCGGTAATTATAGGGGGGCCCCTATTGAATTGCCATCACAAAATTATTGATTTCTTTTTTATTTTTTTATTTTTTTTGCATTATTTTATTAATCACAAGATAAGTTAATTATTTTTATAAAGTGATAATGGATATGAAATAGTTATTAATTTAAAAATTGATTGCCCAAAATAATGGAATTGAAAATTATTTTAGTTCGAATTCGAGTCCGTCATATTTAATCAAAATTACATATGACATGATAATTAATACATAACATTTGTTGAGTAATTATTATTGTTTAATCGAGTCAAACTCCTACCTATATGTTTTCTTGCTGCTTGCAGCTCGTCTTGTAAATTATGAGTCTTAAATTCGATCATTCTGAAATCGAATTCAAACGCGATCTATTCAACTAAATCATTGAATGAGTTGACACTCAATGTATATTCGAATAAAGTTCATTTCGACTTGAGACATCCAAAAAATAGAATCGAGTCCAAATACCAATTTTGGATTTGACAACAATTTCACATCAAAAATTAGTTTATTTAGTATCAACAAAATCATCCCATCTTCTCAATTTTGTGTTAATAATATACAAAAATATATATATATATATATATACTTTACTATGAGCATAATTATTGAAATTATTAAAAAAAAATTGCAATTATTGAATGTGAAATGTAACATATTATGAAAAGTTGGGAGTAGACACCTTTACTTAAAGCGTCAAAAGTACCAAGTCTGACATACATACGACTTACATTTTCTGCATGCAAAGGGATTGCAAATTCAATGTGAAGCAAAGGGATGAGTTCAAAGCAAGACTTTGCATCATAGTACAATTGGATACTTCTTTTTCATCAAGAAAAAGATTCAAAACTTACCATATTCTCGGATAGGAACACAACTGTACAAATACAATATGATATAACCGTATAAATATAATATGATATGAATACATCAACTTAAAGTTTTCTCTTAATTTTTCACGTGAAAAGTATATGACACGAGTATAACACACGACAAAATATTGACACATCCTATTGTCCCAATCGGGGGCATCATAGTGACTGAGGGGGTCGAAGTAATCGCCATCGAGAAGAAAGATGTTGTGCCAAGTGGCTGGAATCCTCTGAGGTCAGCTGAACAGGCTGACAATCGACAGAAAATATTGAGCAAAGTTGTTGGCCTGAAGAGTGAGGCTGATCCGTAAAATCAACAGCAAAAGATTTCAATTTGGAAAAAAATTAATAGCTTGTATCTTTGTCGTCTCAATTATCATTTCAACGATCAACCTCTCCCATAATGATATCTATAGATAATATTTTTTATAAGTGTTCAATGCATTAGGTTAAAACAATCACTTATATTAACTCATTAAGAAAATATATTTGTGTTCCGTTCTTTCTACGCGACTAATCTAATTCGTGCATTGAACAAATTTATGAACCCAATATTGTGATTAACAAGAAATTTTAAGTTACTTTAGTTATAATCTATTGTTAATTGAATATCTATAGTAATTAAGATTAAAATGGGTAAAGTGTGTTCTTGAAAGTTGGAGTGTTATAGGTGATTCTCATGATGGTCATTGTATTTTTTATTTATTATTTTTTGTTTTGAAAGAACAATAAGATATGGCAATCCCTTGGGAGGAGGGATGCAAACGAGCCGAACCGGCTCGCGAGTCTGGTGAGCAAGCTCGAGCCAAGCCCGAACCCAAGTCCTTTTAATTAGGCTCATGGCTCGCGAGCCTATATATTTAATTAAAAAAATAATATTTTAATTTATATATATATAAATATTTTATTATTATATAATATTATATATATATTTATTGATTTTTATATAAAATTAATAAAAAAGTAATATATTTATAATATATATGTATATATTTAATAAATATATATTATTATATATAAAAATATATTAAATTATTTTAAAAAACTAATTTTTAATTAAAAATAATATAATTCCCATTTGGCTCGTGTAGCACCCCGGACACGTGGAGGTGCCACACCCCCGCACTATAGGTCAATCCACGCACGAAATGGCCAATCCGTACATGAACCAACCTATAGCGAACGGACGACAATGCAATACACGACAAGTTAGGCGGGATCACTAATACATGCAACAAAATAAAGCGGAAGCATAAACTAGTTTCTATCAAATATTTCCATCTATCCAATCACGACATTTCTCATTTTTCCAATTAAGATATATTCTAAAGTTACATATCAATACATTATCATCTTCAATTAAACAATAACAATAACTACAATTCTATAATTAACAATAAATAATTAAATACACGAACCACGGATGACACGGCTACATGAACTGAACTCGACTCGACTCAACTCCCGCCTAGCGTGCACCTGCAATAACCTGAAAGGTGGAGGCGTCAGTCTGTGAAGACCGAGTGAGGGGTTTATATACATATTAGCGCAGATAACATGCAAGTCATATTTTCGGGTAAAGATTTATAAAAGATAAATATACAAGTTCAATAATAATATAGCTTCGCCCGAGAATACAACTATCAATATTAAATACTTGTTCTTTCATGCAATCGATGAACATGCTTGCTTGCTTGTTAATCATTAGGTGATCATGCAATTCAATTATCGTGCAATCGTGCGATATTGTAATCAATTAGCACATTCATGGAATGGAAATCATGCAATCAATACATGGTTTGCTTGTAACACGATAGGGTTTGTTCCTCCTGTGGTTGGACGGACAACCACTAGCTCTAAGACTAGCCCAGCGCCCTCGCTAAGGAGAACCTGGCCAGGAGAACACAGGTACACGATAAGGCTTTGTTCTTCTTGTGGTTGGACGGACAACCACCAGCCCGAAGACCAGCCCAGCGCCCTCACTAAGGAGGACCTGGCCAAGAGAACACACGTACACGATAGGGTATTGTTCCTCCTGTAGTTGGACGGACAACCACCAGCCCGAAAACCAGCCCAGCGCCCTCACTAAGGAGAACCTGGCCAAGAGAACGCATTTACTTGCTTTCATGAACATGACATGCTTGATTCGTGAACAATAACATACTTGAAATGATAAGTGATTTCATGAAATTATAACTATAAATACCTTTGGCCAAAAATCACGTAAAGGTTATACGGGTTCTATATAACTAGAAATTATACCTCACCTGACAGGCGACACACGACTCGTGAATGCGTGAACGTGCTCATGCTTGATAATCTCCGCCCTGGAGAATAACTGGACAAGAAACGGGACAATGTGCGTGCATGAGACTATAATTCAAGGACATTATTCCATATAATGACGCACGACATGATCATACACGAGACATCGAGCAATACACAATGTAGCATGATAACATATTGTTTCAGTACATATTGGATCAAATAATAGCAATTCGGGGTCAAAGAAGTCGTCGGATCGAGGGGCTATTTTCGTAATTTTATGCAGAAACTTTTATTCTGCAAGTCAGGAGGGAACGGCCGTTCCGGACCCCTTTGCAAAATGGGAACGGTCGTTCCCAAGAATCCCCAAAACGCGCCCACGACTTCCATTTTAAAACGCGCTGAAGCTGGGAACGGCCCTTCCGGCATGCAGGCCAAAATGGGAACGGCCGTTCCCAGTCTCGGCCGCCTATTTTATTTGAAAAGGTGGGAACGCCCGTTCCCACAATGCCTTGAGGCTGGGAACGGTCGTTCCCTGTTTCTGCAACTTATCAAAACAGAGCAAAACAGGGGAGGCTCTCGGGAATGATCAACAAGGTAACAAGAATTCCAATTTGATCAACAAAGCTATTAATTTCTGGAAATATGATGCATACATGTTCAAGAAATGATAATATAACACTTAAACAAGTAAACCATGCAATACCACCAAGATTTCCAAGTTTCATGCTCAAGCTCCTATTGATCATTCAAGCTCAAATATTCAAGAACTTCATAAATAAATCATGCCATAACTCAACCTAGGATCACATAATCATGCTTCCATCTACCATTCATCCATCTAACATATAAATCCCAAACCCTAGCTATCTCAAATATGATCAAGAATCACATATATACCTTGGGATGAAAATAAGTGGGAGAAGATGATGAGTATGGGTGCTTGAGCTTGAATTCATGAAGTTTCCTAGCAAATTCTAGCTTGAAATTGATGATTTCCCAATTTCCTTTCCTTCTTGAGTGAACACCGAGAGAGATGATGATGGTTGAATATGTTGGAATTAAAATGAAGATGGAAGAAGAATGAAGAAGCTTATACCGATATATTTGTGGAAATATGCAATATTTATGATAAAATCCCTAAAGTTCTACAAGTTATGCAATTGGGTATCTAAGGTTTGGAAATGATCAATTAGGTCCCTTAACATATTCATGCAATTAGGTCCTTAAAGAAAGGGAAATGAACAATTAAGGACAATTACGCAATTAATACAAGTTGGACAATTAATTCATGTAACAATTAAATTCCATTCGTACAAGAATTCTCAAATGAAAGGAATTTCACACAATTTCCACGTAGTTGTAACGCCCCGATTTTCAGACAATCAGGTACGCTCGACACGTGTGGGTTTCGAGCGTTAGGATTTTATTTTATTAATTTCGTTTAATTAATTTATGCGTGTTATATTAATTTCTATAAATTATGTTCAACATGATTACGTGAAAATTATGTGATACTCATTTCATTTGAGAATTCTTGTATGAATGGAATTTATTGTTACATGAATTAATTGTCCAAATTTGTATTAATTGCTTAATTGTCCTTAATTGTCCATTTACATAAGATAGAAGACCAAATTGCATGAATATATTGGGGAACCTAATTGCTCATTTCCAAACTTGATATACTTAATTGCATGACTTACAAACATTAGGGATTTAATTGTAAATATTACATATTTCCCCAAATATATCACGTTATATGCATCTCTCCCTCAATCATCTTCATTTCATGCCAATCATCTCATTTTGCTCCCTTCCTCTACCGAACCAAAACCTCCAAAAAGGGAAGAGGAGATTTCATCAAATTCATCAAGTTTATCAAGAGAAATATGGTTTTGGGAGCTCATTCATCATGCTAGCTTCATCATCTTCTTCTCCTATTTTCTTTCAAGGTAGAGATGGAGATATATGATTTCTTGAATTAACATGTGAAAACTAGGGTTATGATTTGGGTGTGATAACTTGGCCTTATGATGTTAGAATTATGATTATGAGCTTGAGGCTTGAATTCCATGTGTAATTCTTGGAAATTAGGAGAATATATGATGAGTTCATGTATATGCCAAAGTTGGTGATTATGGAGATTAAAGCATGAATTATGTGTTTATATTGTGTTTTATTGTACCTAAAGCATGTATACTTATTCCCTTTCATGAATTATTGTGTTTGGAATTGGATTATGTGAGTTTGTTGGAGATTTGTGGTGTTTTCGTGCTCCCCTGTTTTCTCCCCTGTTCTGCTGCATCTTCTGTAAAACGGGAACGGCCCTTCCCGTTCCCTTTGTAAACAGGGAACGGCCGTTCCCATAATTTGAATAATGTGTCAGGCGGCGAGGACGGGAACGCCCGTTCCCACTTTGTCTCACAGACGGGAACGGCCGTTCCCATCTTCGGGGAACCCGACCGCGGGAACGGCCATTCCCACTTTGAACTGAAACCTGGAACGGCCGTTCCCACCCCACTGACAGAAGAAAACATTCTGCATAAAATTACAATTTTAGCCCCTCGTTCCAATGGCTTATTTGACCCCAAATTGCTATTATATGATTGATTATATGTTGAAACAACATGTTATCATGCTACATTGTTTATTGCTCGCTGTCTCGTGTATGATCATGCCGTGCGTCGTTATATGGAATAATGTCCTTGAATTATAGTCTCATGCACGTACATTGTCCCGTTTCTTGTCCAGTTATTCTCCAGGGCGGAGATTGTGGATCATGAGCACGTTCACGCATTCACGAGTCGTGTGTCGCCTGACAGGTGAGGTTTAATTTCTAGTTATATAGAACCCGTATAACCTTTACGTGACTGTTTTAACCAAAAGGTATTTATAGTTATATTTTCATGAAATCATTTATCGTTCCAAGTTATATTATTGTTCATTAATCAAGCAAGTAAAGCATGTTAGTGTTCACGCATCAAAGCAAGCCATGTAGTGATTGCATGATTTCCATTCCATGCACATGTTATATGACTGCATGATAATTGAATTGCGTGATCACCTAATGATTAACAAGCAAGCAAGTATGTTTATCGATTGCATGAAAAGAACTTAATATTGATAGTTGTATTCTCGGGCGAAGCCGTGTTATTAAACTGTATACTTATCTTTTATAAATCTTTACCCGAGAATATAACTTGCATGATATCTGCGCTAATACATATGTAAACCCCTCACTCGGTCTTCACAGACTGACGCCTCCACCTTTCAGGTTATTGCAGGTGCGTGCTAGGCGGGAAGTGAGTCGAGTCCAGTTGTTAGAGTTAAGTCAAACACGGTGCATTACTTGATTGTTTATTTATTGTCTGAGAGATCATGTTTACATTATATGTTATTTATTTCAAGGAGATGATAATGTATTGATATATAAGTTAGAATATATTTTATTCAGTAAATGGAAATGTCATGCCCTGATAAATGAATATATTTGCTAGTGATTGATTTATGCTTCCGCTTTATTTTGTCGCATGTATAAGTTTCCCGCCTAGCCTGTCGTCTATTGCATAGTCACCCGTTCGCTATAGGTTGATTCATGTACGGAGTGGCCGTTTCGTAGGTGGATTGACCTATAGTGCGGGGGTGTGGTACCTCCACGTGTCAAGGGGTGCTACAGTAATCATGTTGAAAACAATTTATAAGAATTAATATAACACGTTCAATTTAATTAAACGAAATTAATAGAATAAAATCCTAACGCTCGAAACTCACACGTGTCGAGCGTACCTTACTGTCTGAAAATCGGGGCGTTACAGCTCGAGCCAGAACAAAGGACAAAGGCTCGGCTCGTTTGCATCCCTACTTGGAAGGACGGACTTGTTTGTCATAAAGAAGTACATACATACATACCATTATATTATGACCTATGACCCTTCCGATGTGCACCTTTTTGTCTTCAATTTCACCCAGTTTGAATGATTTCTTACCAATCAACTTTTTAGTAAATTACATATTTCCCCACCTTAGGTTAAAAGGGTATAATGTTTCGTGTATTTTATTACTCCATCAATTTGAAATACTAAAATACCGATCTTAAATGTTTAAATTGAATCTCAATTAGGCAAGAGTACTGTTAATCATTTGGGTATTACGGTCTGAAGCTGATGTTGGTAGAATTAGGGTTTAATAAGCACGCAACACTCTGGAAAATTCATGGGTCGACAGGTGGATAATAAAAAAAAATGTTTAAGTGACGATTTAAAATTCAGCTCCATTTAAATCGAACTGCACTAGAATATTTTTTAATTTTTTGGGTGCACAAACTAGAATATTATTCAATAGATTTTAATTCAAATAAATGGGATTGATATTTCTATAAGTTATTTACCAAGTTTAATTTTGGTTAAAAGTTAAAACTTAAACGCAACAAAATCCGGAAATTAGTGGGCAAATTTGACAAACCTTGGATTTACAAGGACCAATTCATAATTTACCCCAATAAGTTGGGTCTGCCACGTGTCACATTCCAATTGGTTTCTAGTTTCTACTTCCTTGCAAAAAGAGATTTGAATTCAAATGAACATTTCAGTCATTGTCGGCGCTCCGCATTCGCATGCGGGTCGGGTTTGTTTCGTAATCCGGATCCAACCCGATTAAATTGCGGTTCGAAATAAAAACGAAAACCCGATTAAACACTCGTACGGATACCATATCCGACGATTTTCACATGAGGAGTTCAAAAAAAAATATCGTTATATCTATAACGTGTCATGTTCGTATTATCGTGTCCGTATTCATATAATATTGACGAAAACCCGACAATACCCCTGGTTTTCATCGGAAATTGCAATGGTTGCCCCTTGACTGAATCAGTAGTACATCAGGTACAGTGTTGTCAGATTGTGTGGGTTTTGGGAGAATTTTGCAGAGGTCAAAGATGGAAAACCTTCATGCTAACTACCAAACAAATAGGACAGAATCTTTTTTTTGCCACATTTTTATTTAATTTTTCTTTTGAATTTTGGTGATTTAGAAATGTTGAATATTACATAAATACAAATATAATGCAAGATTATATATGTTCTATTATAGTTTCAAAAATTATATTTTCACTCTTTATAAATTTTGAGTGGATTGCAAACATATCTGTCGTGTGATTCGATTGAGAATTTCAGTGAATTTTCATTACAAATTATATGTAGTAACAATAATTTGTCAAACTGTTAGTATAAAATACGACGTCATCATGATTATTCGAAAGTGTGGACTCACAACGGTAATGGTGAGATAATTCTTATACTATATTTCAAAATCTCAAACACAAAACATCTACTCCCGAATAGAGTCTAATGAATGAGTTTTTATAATTTAGTAAATCATAAGAATCATCTCTTAAGAGAGTTTTAAGTATAAATACACCCAACTACAAGAGAATTTGATGCATTTATCCTAAAATTTTCATTTTTCTTTACATTGTATGGTATCTAATTTCAAAGTTCTGTTTGGACATGATTTGGTAATCAATTGGGATTAAGTGATAAATAATTTTAAAATTAAAAAAATAAAAAGATTCTCTCCTCTAATCTCGACTACCTATAAAAATACTTAACGTGCATGTATGACTACATAATTGAAACAGGAAATGGAAGATAGTGGTTTAACATGTTATGTAAGGCCAACATTAAATAGGATTTGGGTTGTTAATCTCAATCCTGAGTTCTTGGCCAGAGGACAATCAAGAAGACCATCGTCTCCAACAATTCAAGAATGCTTACATGGAGGAAGTGGAGCTCCACACAAACCCCGATTACCCACAAAGCTCGAAGCCGGAAAAACCCGTTTGTGGGCCGGTATTCGCCCCCTCGCACCAAATTTTCAGGCTGGGGATCGGAGAAGATGGATTTGATTTAGTTTGACGGATTACATATACACCCACGATGATTAGAGTTTATACACAAGTGCCTTCAGCAAGGTAGTTTACCTCTCTCTCTCCCTTGGCTTTGAGTCGAAATCACTCAAGTACAAACTCCGGCAGCCGAGGGAACATAGTTAAAGATGTCATTCCACAAGTTTAAGCTTCATGATACAAGATCTTGCTACTGCTTTTGATTACAGTGAGTGAAGGAACATATCGGTGTCACAGAGTAGATGGGATTTGACGAGAGGGGAACTGGTGAGGGTTTTCGTGAAGGATAACATTATGGGGTTCGGTGCTGCACCTATACAGTTTAAATGCCGGTGAAGGCTAAAATCAGAGACTCGGTTTTATCTTGTTTCTGGGTGGTGAAAGAATATACCCAAGTGCAGGTTAAGGGCTAAGACCAACAGATTCGTACAGAACTTTCTCTCATCACTTCAACACAGAGATCATAATACTGGAATGTAAATTCAACACAGAAGCTTCTTGATGTCATACATCTTGGTACTTCGCCCCCATAGCCCGTTTCAAAAGCTCTGTTTTTCGGGCATCACTCCTAATAGGGCACTCGACAACTAAGTGCTATCTGTTAGTGAATATGAACAACTGCAGGAATTACCAGCTACCACCTACAGAAATATTCAAAGAATCATCATTGAATAGTGACCTCAAATGCATCATCCTCCCCGACAATCTTTTGAAATGTGCATGAATCCCCAATTCTCAGAGAATTGTCCTTCACAAAGTCGTGCCAACCTTTGGAAACAAAATGCATTCTATGGGTTCTGATGAACAAATCCACAGACCATGACTTGTTTTTCATCCGAAGAGTAGCATTTCTTGTCTCTTTACCATCATTTCTCATATGGGCACTCCAATACTCCTTTGGAATATACTGCAAAAATAAAAAAATACGTTGCCAAATTACAAATATGCAGTGGCAGCAGCAGCAACAATAATAATAGGTCAGTTACGTCTATATTCCTTCTCAGATTGCGATGTTACAGTTGGTGCCCTTGACTTTGAAGAAAAAATTACACATGTTACATGTACACCCACAATATAGGGTAGTTTATGTAATTTTGAAAATCTTTATGGAGTGTTTTACAGTTTTTTCAAGCATAGAGGTACCAACTGTAATATGACATTCTCCATAAGGGCATACTAGCTCTATTTCGTTTGATGTTTCATTTTCCATAATAATTAATAATCACATGTCAAATAAGTACACATTTTCCATTAGACCCCAAGATTATACAAGGCAAAAGGAGATTTGTTGACTCCAACCAATTTAGCCAACTAGTGAAGGAAACCTTTAGTTTTGCGACAAGCATTAGTAAAACGATATTCAATTCCAAGAAATGATGAAACAGTTCTAAATGCTTAGAGGGTAAGTAGTAACTTATCATCGTATGTATATGGTTATATATATCAAACATAACACAAGAATTTCATGGTAAGAGCTCTAACAACAAAATACAATGGATCAATGAACTTACCAAACATCCTTTAGCAGGGTCTAGGGGATATTTTGACAGAACCACTGAGAAAGAAGGCTTTATGTCGGGATGTTTTCGTGCACCCTTTCTTTTCGGGTTCAAATTTCGTTTGGTGGATAGATTCTGCTTCGAATCTTCTGCATAAATTACTAGCACGCTTTAATAACCAAAAAGGAAACTTAAAACAAATATAGAAAAACAGACAAATAAGCTGAATTCATACAGGAGCACTCACCAGGTTCAGATGATTCACAGCCTTTGAGATTTTCAGTAGATTTTCTACCACTTGTCCCGCTAATCGTATCATGAGCTATCTTCTTACAGCTATTTACAGCAAACACTTTGACCAAAAATAACGAGTTGCCACCATAGCAAAATGTTAGAATATCATTTTCTTCTAGTGAGTTTTCCCACGCGAACTCTGGCCAACCATGTTGCAGAAACAAATGCTCATCAATTCTGCTTAGACTGACTTTGCTAGATGACCCAGATTCCGTAGTAAGTGTGACAATTGTGGGTATATCTCCCCCAAATTTCTCTTCAAAATCTGGAGGAATCTTCTGAAATAAGCAGAATCAACAGCAGAAGAGGAACATGAACCAAAAATCAGCATCTTAAAAGACAAATGGCCACACCTAAACTGATAACACTACAATCAGGAACTCAATTTCGAATTTTCCTAACGGTAAAACTACATTGCTTAAATAAGGGCGTTCGATGGTACGAACAAAGTGAAATTGTTTTACCAGATTTTCAGAACAGATAACAGGATCATAAAATGCGAAGAACTCCGGCAAATCATCAGACCAAATGACTTTCCCATCAGATCCCACTTTTGAACTGACTCCAGCTTCACCACCATTCCTGATAGTTTACTTCAAAGATTAATAACAATCTAGTCAAGTAATCAACTTTCTTCGACATTTTTTGTGTTTCTCGCCCAAAATTCTAGCTCCATCACCCATAGTAACAATGCACAGAAATATACAAGTATCAAGTATCTAAATTCTAAACTAAGCAAGGAAATTCTGATCAAGTAAGTACTCATGCAAAGAACCAAAACCCTACTCTGTATACTCAAAATTAAGCCTGAGAATCACACTTTTTCACACATACACAAACACGCACATACTGCATATCTTCGATTTATGGTGTTTTTACTTACAGATTATCAGAGGCGGTGTTCTTCCTTGGGCGTCCTCTGCTGCGCTTCAACATCTTTGTGGACCTGTGGTGTTTCAACCCTTCTTCTGCCGCTGCTGTCCGGAGTTGGGAGTCCTTTGTCTTCTCGACCTCAATAAATAAAATATTTACCTAATTAATTTACCATCTTCGCTCTCGGAAATTAAGTAATTACAAGTTGTATTCCATTAAATAAAAATAGGGATAATTACAATTTTCGTCATCCAACTATACGACTTATTCTCTTTTAATCCCCCACTTTCCAATTTGACAATTATAGTCACTGAACTACCGGTTTTTTAACACATTTAGTCCCGTCGTCAGCTTTCGCGTTAAATGAGACGGAATATTCGAGTTAGTTAATCATGTGCAAAACACGTGACTTTCTGCGGGAACTGTAATTCAGGGTTTATATCAAGTTTGCTGAAATTAACTCATTTTTCCCCAAATGTACGAAGAACCCTAGAAACAGCACTTCCCCCAATTCTTCTTTGCCTAGAATTTCACAAGTGTTTGAGGCGGGATATGGCTCTCAGACCTCCATGGGTGCGGCGACGACCTGATTATTGTGAGTTTTCTCAGTTTTTGGTTTGAATCCTTTTTTGGGTCACAAATTTTCCGTGGTCTGCTGTAAATTTTTGGGATGTTTAAGGGGTTTTCTGGGCAAAAATTATGACTTTCCTTTTCTCCCTAACAGCTGAGCCGACAATGTACAGCATTCAACTATTTCATGGTGGTATCATGGAAGAGGATCCTGTTTCGAGGTATGTTGGGGGTGCAGTTGATTTCTTTGACGAAATTGATGGTGATTTGTTTGGGTTGCTTGAATTGCATGACATGGTAGAGAAGCTTGGGTACGAAAAAGACTCTTGCAGGCTTTGGCACAAATTTGGTAGTAATTTGGGTAATGGGCTAAAGTTAATTGAAAGGGATGTAGACGTGGTAAACTTACAAAAGTACATTGTCGAGTTTGATAGGGTGATAGATATTTATGTTGAACATGTTGGTATTGATGTACCTCTGATTCCTGAGCCTGATATTGTTTTTTAGGGTAATTTGAAAGATGTTCCTGTTGCCCCTGCAAATGTAAATATAACACCTGAAACTGATACACAAACTACCTCCAACTTCTTTGATTCTGAGCCTCTAATTAACTTCTCCTTTCTTGATGATCCACCTGTTGAAAAGCATGTTAATGCCAATTCCGATGATAGTGATGGTAGTGATTGTGAATCATTTGAGGATAGTGATTATGATATGTACGAAGATGATGCAAACTATGGTGACTATGTTGATAGTGATGTTGAGTTGTATGGATGTGAGGAACAAGCTAAAAAAAAGAAAAAAGTTGATTTTTTAACACATGAGGAGGTGGAAAGATTTGAAGCAGAGATTTATGGGGATGTAGAGGATAGCGATGATTTTGAAAGCTTGTATGGTTCAGATGAAGAAATTGGGCAGTCATTTCCTAAATTTAATCCCAAAACTGATGGAAAAAATCCTACATTGCGGGTAGAGTTAACTTTTGCTAGTAAAAAAGAGGCTAAATTTGCAATTGAGTCACACTGTGTTCGGAGGGGGATTAGTTATAGGTTTGTCAAGAATGATAACAAGAGACTCCAAGTTAAGTGTAGGAAAAAGGGTTGTTCTTGGGGTTTGTGGGTGTCTCCTGCACAGAATGATAAAGCCTGGCAAATAAAGAGTTATAACCCAATGCATAACAAGTGTCCTTGGGCCTATGACAATAGCAATTTGAAGAGTGGGTGGTTGGCTAAAAGTTTTGTCAAAAAGTTAAAGGGAAATTCTAAAATGGGGGTTGATGAGTTTAGGGATGAAATGAGAACCACACAATATTTCAAAACCACAGGCATACATGGCATTTAAAAAGGCCAAAATGATAATAGAAGGGACTTTGAAGATGCAGTTTGGTAGGATTAGAGACTATTGTGCTAAATTACTAAGGAGTAATCCTGATTCTACTGTAGTACTTAAACTGATTGAAAATGAAGAAGGCAAATCTCAGTTTCAAAGAATTTATATCTGCTTCAAGGCTTGCAAAGAAGGGTTTAAAGCTTGTAGGAAGGTGGTTGGGGTTGATGGATGTTTTCTTAAGGGTCCACAGGGTGGCATGCTACTTACTGATGTTGGTATTGATCCCAACAACAATATGTTTCCTATTTCATATGCTGTGGTAGAGGGTGAAACTAAGGAAACTTGGGTGTGGTTTTTGAATTTACTTGAAAATGACTTGGGGATTGAAAACCAATATGAGTGGACATTTATGAGTGATAAGCAGAAGGGTTTGATCCCAGCTTTTGAACATGTTCTTCCTGATGCTGACAACCGTTTCTGTGTAAGACACCTTCACAGTAACATGAAAAAAGATGGGTTTCATGGGATGAGTATTAAGAATGCACTTTGGGCTGCAGTAAGGGCTACTAGGATTGAGGAGTTCAGATAAAAAATGGAGCTTTTGAAAGAGCTTGATGAAGATGCACTCAACTGGTTGGTTAAAAAATCACCAAGTCAATGGTCCAGAGCATATTTCACTACAATTCCAAGGTGTGACATACTCCTCAACAATATGTGTGAGAGTTTCAATACCCTTATTCTCTCTGCTAGGGATAAACCAATTATTACTATGTTGGAATCAATCAGAAACACCATTATGACAAGGTTTCAAGTGAACAGAGACAAGGGTGCAGGGTGGGATGGCACTGTGTGTCCTAGGATTCTGAAAATACTTGAAAAGAATTCCAAAGAAGCTGGAGAGTGCATTCCCATTAAGGCTAGTGATTCAGTGTATCAAATTCAAGGACCTTTTGATCAACATGTTGTGGATGTTGATCAGAGGTCATGCAGCTGCAGAAGGTGGGATTTAACAGGCATCCCTTGTAGACATGGGATTTCTGCTATTTGGTGTAAGAATGAAGAACCAGCAGACTTTGTCTATGATTTCTATAGCGCAGAGTCATATAAAAGGGCTTACCTACCAGTCATCATCCCAATTCCAGGCCCTGAGTATTGGCCTACCACTGATCTCCTAGCACCTCTCCCACCTGTATATGAAAATAGGCCAGGAAGGCCTAAAAAGGCAAGGAAAAGACAAGCAGATGAGCCTCCAGCAGCTAATCCCAATAAGATGAGAAGGTTTAACACTAAAATGAAGTGTAGAAGTTGTGGTGTGCAAGGTCATAATTCTAGGACCTGTAAGGAACAAAACAAAGGTAAGAATGTGGATGTGAATATAGATCAAATTCTAAGTGGTGATTCTCATACTCCTGAAGTTTCAATGACCAAGTCAGTAAAGAAAACTTCAACATCCACATCTAAATCAACCAGTTCAAGGAGACAAAAATTGCCTGTAAGTATTAACTGTTGCTCTTGTACTAAACTGTTTCAGTTTATTAGTGTTGTAATTGTAATAAACTGTTGTAATTTATGTTGTTTAGGTTAAGAGTTCAAGAAAGACTTCAGGGATTTCGATTGGTGGCTCCTCAAACAGGATAAAATCAGTCAATGTAAGTTACAATACATTCGATGACAATATGTTTTTTTTTCTAAGATTGGTTATCTTATGGTATATTCTTCTAAACAATGTTCTTTTTTTTTTTGGTTTGTTTTAAGCTCACTCAAAACTCCACGTCAAGCACACCGGTGATAGTTCGGGGAGGTGTAAACTTCATCACAGTGCCTAACCTCCAAAAAGCAAGCCAAAAGACAAAAGGAAAGGCAGCAAAAAAGAGTGGTTGAAATGAAGCATTGTCTGTTTGTTTTTTTTGAATCGAATGCATGTTGGCTGTTGTTAAGGTTCAAGACATGTTGACTTGAAATTCAAGACATGTAATTTAAGTTTTCATTGGCTGTTCAAGACATGTACTTTAAGTTTTTTTTTGTATTGAATGCGTGTTGGCATGTTGGTTGGAACACGATGTTCAAAACTTGCTATTCTGTTGTTATATTTCAGACAATTTGTTGTGATGTTTTCAAACATGATGTTCTCATTACTACTGCCATTGATCCATTGTCATTTTGAAGTTAGTTTAGGAAAAAAAGGCAGTTTGTTAGCACACTAATTTTATTACACAACAACAACATACAACATGATATTTACAAGATTACATTCGTACATATGCTAATAACTTTATCATGCTAATTAGCAAGAAACAACAAGAAGATAATCATAAAAAGACATCCAAACATGAAACCAATGAACACAGAGGACCATGTACTTGGCTTCTTAAACCCCTTCAATTCTTTCCGATAATTTTCAACTAAATTCTCCAACACAGCTTCACGTTCCATCATTTCACGCAGCTCGTTTTTCAGAATTTTCTTATCTTGATGCAACCGTATGACAACTTCTTTGGCCCGACTACAAAACATCAGATCCAACCACCTAAAAAACCCGCAATATCCTTCTTCAAGCTGGAACAAAAAAAAAAAAAAAAAAAACAAAACGCAGAAGATAAGTTCATCACACTTACTTACCCCAGAATATAAGCGCAAACTATGTACAATCAAGAATTGGGAGAAATTCCTAATTACCCCATAATTCGGACATGCCCAAAATCTTCTACCCGGATTCAAATTGGTCCATGATGTTCTCAATGGCAATTCATGGCCACATTTGCAAAAAATTTGCTCGACGGGGAAATTTTGCCTTTGTGTACGCCATGTAGTGGATCCACTTGACATCCTAAGCTTGGAGATCTTTACAGCCGCAGCAAGGGGAAGAAATGAGGGAAGAAACGAGGGAAGACGGGAAAAACGGCGCCAAAATTCACCAGGAATTAGGTTTCCGTTTCTTTTAACGCCCAGACTGACGGCAGGACCAAATGTGTAAAAAAAGTGGTAGTTCAGTGACCATAATTGTCAAATTGGAAAGTGGGGGACCAAAAGAGAATAAGTGGTAAAGTTGGATGACGAAAAATGTAATTATCCCATAAAAATATTATATAATTTATCATTAAAGTTTGGAAAATTATAAATAAATTCGTTTTAGTTGATTTTTTTTGTAAAATTAATCTTGAATTGATTATATCTCATTACTAATTAATTTTTTAACAGTAATTGAAAAAAAGTTCATCATGAATATGAATTTTCAAAGAAATCATATGTCGATCATCTAAAAACTTTCTGTTAGAGAATAATGTGTGGATTATTATTAAAAATTAATTAGTGGTGTTTTTGTGGAAAATCCTATTAGAATGAGTTCATTTATAATTTTTCAAACTAAAAAAATTAAATTGTATAATATTTTCATTTAAATGGATCCAAATTATAATTATTTAATCTCGTGAAGAATACAAATGTAAAAAAGTCATAATAATAATAAATATCTTAGTGAACTGGGTAATTATCTATTGATATAATTTTATGGCTCAAACCTAGATCACATAAAGCGAGTGCGGGTGGGGTTGCGTAAATACGGAAAAATTAAAAAAATTTGAGTGCGAGAGCATCTTAAGGCGTTTAATTAAAAATAATATTTAATTATTTTATTTGTAGTATATTTATTTATTTCTATTCAATAAAAAGTATTTTGAATCGAAAATATTTAAAAATAAATTTACGAAAGAGTAAATCTCAATTATATCACAAAATTTGCAATTAACATTAAAACTCAATCTATTTTCTAGATGATAAGAGATAATTTTAGTTGACTTTAGATTTTAAGTATTTTCTTTAATTATGTTAATTTAAGTAAATCATCAAAATAAGATAAAAACAATATTTTAGTAAAAGAATTTCATACTTTTTAAAGGGTGAGATAATAATGTTGAGATTCTAATTTATTGGTTTGAGCGGTACATTAGGTTGAGTGTGAATTAAGAATCCCAAAGAAATCCAAAAACTCAATTAAATGAATTAACATTCTATAAACACTGATGAATTAATGGGTCTGGACTCTGGACTAATTCGCCCATTAAATATTTTAATGTGGGTTCAAGCGCCGTACAGACACTCAATTCGCAAATTCTCGATTTGAGTGTGGGTTCGCATATTAAGGTGAATGAATTATGTGGCTTAGGCTCAAACCTAAGTTGTGAAGGCTCAAACCGCCTCAAAAAGCCATCCTTACACATTTAAAATTCAAATCATCGATAATATAAGCCTAATGAGTGTTCCTTTGTGTCGACCCTGTTTATTATCCTAACCATCATATTCGAATCGTATTCGACTTCAATATTCTCAATTTCAACAGGATTAGTACGATGTCGCTATGATTATTCCAAATTATGAAACTTACAATAATAGTTGTGGGATGATTCTGGTATTATGAATCAAAATTCAACACAAAAAAATTCCCTCCCTAACAGAGTCTAATGATCGGATATTTGTAATTTATCGGCAAATAACAGAAGTCATCTCTTAAGAGGATTATAAATATAAATATACCTAACTACAAGAGAGTTTGATACGATTTATCTTAAATTTTTCGTTTTTCTTACATTATATCTGATATTGAATGACTAATAAGTATAACGAATAATGTCTAATTCCAATCTTTTGCCTCGATCGTATATTAGTAATCGTGAGATTATAAATGAAAAACAATTTTAATATGAAAAAAATAAAAGATTCTCTACTCAAATCCCGAGCCCTCGACCGTCTACCACTACATTTAATAATTAAAATAGCAGATAAAACACATAATTCAAACACCAATTCAATATATAGGAAGTGTACAATTTTGAGTACTTGGCCAGAGGACTATGAAGAAGACCATCATCTCCAACAATTCAAGAATGCTTACATGGAGGAAGTGGAGCTCCACACAAACCCGGATTACCCACAAAGCTTGAAGCCGGAAAAACCCTTTTGTGGGCCGGTATTCGCCCCCTCAATTGATTATCAGAAACATCAAATTTCTCAAGATTTTCAAGATTCAACAAATTTGCAGGAATCCCACCACTCAAATGATTATGCGATAACACGACAGTTTTCATCTTCTTAGCATCGCCGAGCTCCTTCGGTATCTCCCCCGTCAGCTGATTTTTTGCTAATTCCAGCACCTCCAGGTAGCTCAATTTTCCGATGGATTTCGGTATCCGTCCCGTGATTGGATTGTGTGATAATATCAGGGATTGGAGATCATCCATGGCGGGTAGGTCTCCAATATTATCATCAATCGGGCCTTTGAACATATTTCCAGAAAGGTTGATGTAATAATAGTGCCCGAGTGCGATTTCTGAAGTCTTTTCCAATATTGGCTTCAAACTGTTCGAGAAATTGTTTGAATGAAGATCGAGTTCGGCTAAGACTACGAGGTTCTTGAATTCATCTGGGATTGGAGAGTGGAAGAAGTTGTTGGATAGATTTAGAGCTGAGAGATTAGTCATGTTGCCAATCCAAGAAGGCATCTTTCCTGTTAAGGAATTGCTTGATAAATCCAGAATTGATACTGATGAAGAAGCTAGCCAATTAGGTAGCTCCCCTTTCAGGCCTGTTTTAGCTAACATCAAACGGAAAAGGTTTAGTTTTTTAAGCCAACCAGGTATCTTGTTTAATCCCAGAGGATTGAAAGAGAGGATTAAATCATGTAATGATTTCGACTTGAGAAGCTGAGGTGGGATCGGGCCGGATAACCGGTTTCTGGATAAATCCAGGCTCTCCAAGTTTTTCAAGTTCCCTAAAGCTGGTGGAATTTTGCCTGTGAATCTGTTGTTGGAAAAGAATATGTATCTAAGAGTTGTGAGGTTGCCTATGCTTGCCGGTATCCTTCCTCTGAGCCTGTTATTTTCCAATGCCAGGATCTGCACCTTACGAAGTTTGCCAATCGAAGTCGGGATTTCTCCTGTCAGCCTGTTTGATGATAAAATAAGAAATTGTAATGAGATGAGCCCTCCTATCGATGAAGGGATGTTTTTTGTGAGACGGTTACCATTAAGGTAGAGGATGACAAGCTTGGAAAGACGGCCTATTGAATCCGGTATATTATCAGACAGAACATTTCCAGACAAATCCAAATACACAAGGCTTTTGAGCTCTCCAATGGTTTCTGGTATTCTGCCTGAAAAATTATTATCATGGAGATCTATACTGGCTAGAGCTACCATCTTGCCAATGGAAGGTGGTATTGGCCCTGAAAAGTGGTTTCCCGAAAGCCTGAGCTCATTGAGAGAGGTGAACTTGTTGAAGAAATTTTGTGGGATTGAGCCAGATAGGTTGTTATTGTGGAGATAGAGTGTTTTCAAACGCCTCAGGCCCGTGATTGTGGTGGGAATCGTGCCCGTGAGACTATTTGTATCAAGAAATATGTGTTTCAAATTAGACAACTTGCCTAACTCGGGCGGGATGGGGCCCGTTATATCCTTGAGATTTCTGAGATCAAGAATTTGAAGAAACGAGAGGTTCCCAAGAAACGGAGAGAGAGTGCCGGATATGGAGGTGTCAAAAGGCCAATCAGACTCGGTATATTGACCTGGACGGGTGAGGTTAACGACCTGGCCGGAAGAGGGACTGCAAGAAACGCCCTCCCATTTCGTGCAACAATCTGTTTGAGGGTTCCATGTTTCGAGCAACTTTGAAGGATCAAAAGTGATCTTTTTCTTGAAGTGTAGCAAGGCTTGTTTGTCTATGGGGTGACAGGCCTTGCATTGAAATGGGATGGAGGCTAAGAAAATGAGATGGAAAATGAGGAGTAATGGTTTAATTTGATGATGAAACTCCATTGAAATTCGAAGTGGAGCTTGAATTTAAGCACTATTTATGGGTGCAAAGTAGTGGAAATAAATAAGTTGTAGGTCATTACCTATGCACATGTACTATGATTCATCTCTTATAATATTTTATATTAATTTGTCTGACACTTATTAAGTGAAAATTTTCAACAAAATTCATATTGTTGTATCCGTGTTGTGTTATGTCTGTATTGCCAAATCCGAATCTGTGCATCATAGGTGCAGGCAAGAATCTCGAGACCTCGGATTTCTGGTGTCAAAGAGTGGGTTCGAAGTTTTGTGCATGTGTTCTTGAGTCACTTCTTGGTGAGGATGCATTTTTATGGCCTTATTTTGTGCTATTAAGGTCAAGAGATTGTTTTATAAAAAATTAAAAACAAAATCTTGTTTTCTAAGTCATTGAAAAAGATTGCAATATGCCAATATCTATGATATTATAACATATTATCATAAAGTTTAAAACTTAGCCCTTGCTTAAAGCAATAGTGCCAAGTTGAGTAATAAATTTTTGGTCATTTTCTCCCCTTTGCAAGTTGTAATACATAAAATATAATGATAAGATGATATTGAGAAATTTCCTCTTGTCGATCGGGGAGTCAGGATTGGAATACTGACCGGCCCGGCTTAGATTTACCACCCGGTTTGATAACGGGTCACGCATTGGAATACTGAACGGGCCGGCTTAGATTTACTACCCGGTTCGATAATGGGTCGCACGAAACGCCCTCCCATTTCGTGCAGCAGTCTGTGGTAGGGGTCCATGTTTTGAGCAGATTTGAAGGGTCCAAAGTGATCTCTTTCTTGAAGTGAAGTAGGGCTTGTTCGTCTGTGGGATTACAGGCCCGCCATTGGAAAATGATGAAGATGATAAGCTGTTTTGTTGGATGATGAAGATGAAGATGAAGATGAATCTCCATTGAAATAAGGAGAATGGTGATTGATTGTTGAGCCAATGTTACGAAGTGTGGGGATTTGTGGCATCAGAGAGTAGGTTTATAGTGGTGATTCTCCGAAAATCCTATCCCAGACCAGGCTCGGCCGAACCCAACCAATTAAAAGGACGAGTGTACTACATTTGTTATTTGATTGATCACTCTCCCTAAATTTTCCACCAACCACACAACAAGTGTAAAACACTCGCCACTTGGAAGGAAGGACTTGCTTGTCATATGACCTTCCAATATGCACCTTTTTTGCCTTCAAATTTTCTCACAATTTGAATGATTCTTGATATTTATATTCCATTTTGCAACTTGAATCTGTGTCTCACTATTTTCCTAAGACCGCGTTTACTTTTAGTAATATCGCATGTTTGGGGTCTTAATCATTCGAAATCATGCGTTTACTTTTACAAGAGCATGGCCTACTAATGCTCGAGTGTGCCTAATTGTCACTGATTTCTGGAAGGTATTTTTCCGCAGGTAGGGTTAAATTTTCTGAATAGTACAGAATAGGAAATCAAATATAACATGGACATTGAAAGAGAAGAGGGGGTGATTTGATTATGATTAGATTGTGGTTGAAAATTTGAAAAAATAGTTATGTTGTGGTTTAGAGCCCCCCTTGATTCTAAAGGTCATTAAGCTTTCCACCTGTTATATGATCTGTGAATGAATTTGAATGCCCTCTGCACTCAATTTGTTCCTGTTTTCCTTATTGATTGGTGTCAGCCTTGCTTATGCAATTCATACTTCTGTCAGTCTGTGTCTTGGTTTGGATGAATGACAATGGTGATTGAGGTATATATGGGTGAACTTTGTTACTGTTCCAATTTGAGCAAAATCATACGTCTCCTTTTACTTTTTTTCTTGGGCTTGCTTCGTTAATACAAATTCTGGTGTTTTGTATTTTTTTCTTTTTGATGAACTTAGACAGATATGATTAGACAAGAGCTGGAAAGCAACAAAACTTGCAAAGACAAACAAAGGATTAGATTTCTTGGAGAGAGAGTAAATCCGCTGGATGAGATGCTGGACTTGCAAGGACCGAAAGACGCTACCCTTGATATACATATTGCACTTGTTGATGTTGTATTCACTCAAATTACTAATTTGAGCTTTAAGCTTTAACGCAATTTTTTGTATCATTTAGTAATATTGACATGACCTGACACCGGGAGAAAAATGCATGATTTGGGACTCGCCTCCGGCTGAGTTTTGAGTTGTTTCGTTGTGTTTTTTGGGCTTCTTTGTTGACCAAAAAAAAAAAAGTAATGACAACTGACAATTCATTGGTTGATATGAAAATTGGTACATAATCAAGAATTGGAGTAAGTTATTCTCATATTTCTTGTATTAGTTATGAAACTATGCAGCCCTAATTTTGGTATTATGTTACTGGAATAGTTACCTAAGTGGGATTTATGCACTAACCTGGAATCAACTGCCCCAAAAGTAAACAATGGTTGGCATCAAAACACAACCCAAAAATTACAGAAAAACGAAAAGTAAACTCATGTTTGTGTAGCATCACAGACATGCCATAACACGACACGACAGCAAATGTAATCTTGATGGTCCAGGGACGATCAAAGCTAAACATCACAGCAAAAGTTGGCATTATGTTGGGAGATCAAATTCAGCTCTGATAACAATGGGCTCCTTGCCCACTGATAACAACCTGTGTACACAAGTCCTCAACTCATCATCAGCTCCCAGCTCATCTTCTTTTGGCAGATAAATCACTCTACCCTCATATTCATATTTCTGTCTGAAGCTTCCAGTTAACTTGAACCTCACGGTGGCTCTATCTCTCGCTACCATCATAAGCTCTTCCATACTGAAGGGCTGATATAACATATACAGAAAAAAAGCACCAACTCCAAAAATTAGGTGTACGACTACCTTGCTGATTACAGGAACCTCAACTCTGCTGCTGCTGCTCCTGGAAACTGAAACTTTGCTGCTGCTGCTGCTCCTCCTCCTGGAAGCTGGAGATGTGATCTGAAGATCGTATCTTTTCCGGGTTATTCGAAAGCCTCTAAGAGTTTCTTGAATGAATCTTCAGCCCCCGGCGCCCGGTTTTTATCAGGATGGACCTTTAGGGACAGTTTCCTATATGCCTTGCGGATGTCTTCAGCACTGGAGTTCTTTTCCACGCCTAGTATCTTGTAATAGTTCTTTTTCCGTTTGATGTCTCTGATGGCAGCGGCCTGCTCATTCTTCCTCCTTTTGGAAACCTCGTCGACCGGCTCTTTTTTCCTCCTTTTGGAGGCCTGATCGGAAGAAGAGGATGGTGGTTTCCTCCGTTTGGCGGCGTGCTGGGAAGAAGAGGATGATGTTGGGAGAGGATTGAAAGGTTTTTCTTTGTTCCCATCCATCGCGGCGGCGGACGGCGGACTGCGGCGGCGGACGGTGTTCTAACTTTTCTGGAGTCGAATCCCAGAGAACTGAGAAGAGAAGTTGATTGAGATTGGGATTTGTGGATGGTTGGGCTCTTTATATAGACTGCTAAAGTGCTAATTCCCGGAGCTCTTTGTAATTGACTTTAATATAATTATAAAATTTTGTTAAATAAATAAGTTAATGAATTAGTAAAAATGATACAAAATAAAAGAATATAATAGGAAACTGTTGGAGTGAGGGGAGAGGGAGAAGAAAGGTTACGAAATATTTAGAAAATAATTCAGTGAAAAAATTAAATTATGTACCTACTACACTATCTATATCGTATAAAAAAGGATCTTTATTTTTCTCTCCCACAGGATCAAGAGAGAATTGCTTGTGTCTCTCAATCTTACGATTTGTTCTAATTAATGCGTTTCTCAGAATATTTAGTGTTCAACTTTGGGATAAATCAGATAATAATTTAGGGATGATATTTAGTTTTGATGAAAATTCAAACAAACGGAAATAGATATACCATCTAGTTAGGTCACATTTTTTATGAATAAAATGTAATTTTTTATTTTATAGTCCACATATATATGTGTTTGTGTGTCCGTATGTGTTTTGACATATAATATTACTATATGTTCTTACCCTGTCGGTTTCTCATCGTTTATCTAATCAGAATGTCATTAAAGATGTGGTTTTACTAGCTGGTTCCGAACATTAACTTAGAGTTCATTATAATTTTAGATTGATGACACTATAGTATTTGGACAAGTCCTAAAATATATTTTTTAGAACCTTTTACAACCCAAAGAATTATATATAGGATCAATATTTTTGGCTTAGTTCATAGATGAATATCTATTAAAGCAATTTAGGTGCGCACTTTATTAATATTCTTTTTGCAAATCTACCAAATTTGAAGTTCTTGCTTAGTAAATAGAACACTACTTTACTAATCGAAAAATGTCGCAGGACTTTTTCCTTGAGATATTATTGTTAGTTGTGTTCTCTCGAACTTAAATCCTCGGGTAAAATTTTCTCCAAAAACTAGGCCGCCCATGTTTTTTCCTTTTTATTTTTCTCAGTTTATTGGATTTTTTGTTTATGCAAATTTTAATGTTGCTTATATACCTTGAAGATTTTTAATTGGAGAAATAATGTGCTTTTGATTGCAAGCTTTAATTTTGGGTTCAATCTAAAGAACATGGATATTGAATATTTAATCTTTCTTATGCTATGTATATGCCCAAAAAATTTTTTATTGTGGAATATGGCATTGTTTTTTTTGGTGATTTTTGTTTTCTATTTTTATTATTGTGGAACGGAAGCTGATTTTTTTACATTTAAACAATTAAAATTATATTGTAAACTAAGTGGTGATATGAATTTCACATAAATTTTGTAATTCATTTGTCCTCCTCAATTATATATTTTCTTTTAAATTCGTTAATTTAAAATATTATTAAGATGTTCTGATCAAAATAATTTATTAATTGACTTTTTTTTTTTGGCAAGCAAATGACGAGTGTTGCTATTACATATTTGCTCCGGATTAATATATATATATATATATATATATATATATTTGCTCCGGATTATATTAATGCAGATGGATAATTAAATCAGCTTTCAGATTTCTGATTTTTTTTTTCTTGGTTGTTTAGTTAAATAGTAAAAGAAAAATAAAGATTTGTAAAAATATATTCAACAGAATTAAGTTATGATACATACAAAGTATAGAAAAATGAGTTTTGGCCTTACTCACCCCCAAAAGCTAGCTGTTGAGGGGAGTGTTGTCAAACCATTATATATTGAACACCACATCATTAATTATTCGATTTGGGACATTTAACACAAATAATAATTTACACCAGAATTATATTTGCACACCAGTTGCTAGTTATATTTTTGAAACAAACCAAAGACGAACAACTAAAAAATGTTGTTGTCCGCAATCAACAAAGAAACAATACCATTAGGAGCTCAAAGTCTCCATAAAATACATTTAAAGTTAGCCTAGCTAAAGAGTGAGCAACTCTATTGTCTTCTCGACGCACAAACGAGAAAGATACCTCCGGGATACTAGCTGTTAAGTCCCAAATATCATCGAGTATAGGACCAATCTCTGACAAGTCTTCTTCCGATGAATTCAACTTTTGGATTAAGTTCAGACAATCCAACTCAATGATAATGCTATTAAATCCCTTAGAATTAGCCAGAAGACAAGCCTCCTTCACAGCAAGATCACTTTCCACCACTTCCGGCGATAACAAACCTTGCCTTCTTAAGCTCCTCCAGTCGACGTAGCTGCCTAGATCATCACGCACAACTACGCCCGGTTCAATCCCTCTAAAATGGTTGAAAACAGCGACGTCGACATTAATTTTCAGGACTCCAACAGCAGGGGACTGCAACTGTGATGGAAGTAGTTGATGTTCATGAGGTCCCGAACCCCGTTGAGCTTCATCCAAATTTCTTGCTATCTCATAAGCATTTTTCACGGTAAATCTTCCGGACTCCGTATAGTGCCAAATATGTTGCTTTTGTTCCCCAACGGGATGGCCAAAATAAGCTCTGCATCTTGGGGAAGAAACAGCCCCTGAATTAGTTCCTTGTCCCAACTTCCATTGTGATTAATCAACTGACTAACATAAATGAAGCCTTCAGAATTCTCTGGCCTAAGTAAGGGAAGAAAATGGTGAGATCGTGGTATCCATTTGTCCTTTCATATGTTAATGCAAGCGCCATTCCCTACCCTCCATCTAACTCCCTTTTCTAAGACCGACCGAGCTTGAAGAATACTTCTCCATGTAAGAGATGCCCGACATCCTAGCTTTGCCGTGAAGAAGTTTCCCTCCATGAAATATCGAGCACGAAGGAGCTGTTTTGTTGGATGATGAAGATGAAGATGAATCCCCATTGAAATATGGAGAATGGTGATTGATTGTTGAGCCAATATTATAAAGTGTGGGGATTTGTGGCGTCAGAGAGTAGATTTATAGTGGTGATTCTCAAGATGGCCATTGTATGTTTGAAGAACAATGAGAAAAGAAGGGCTTGTTTGTCATAAGATTAAGACCTTCCAATATGCACCTTTTTGCCTTCAAATTTTCTCCCAATGTGAATGATATTCTTGATATTTATATTCCATTTTATTTTGCAACTTGAATCTGCGTCTCTGTCTCACTATTTCCCTAAGTATCTTGATGGCCCAGGGCTGATCAAAGCATCAAAGCTAAACATCACAGCAGCGTAGGGAGATGCATTCAGAGAGACATACGTAATCCGCACCGCACATAAACTGAGTCGCCAAAAACACTAAAATTTTGCATTCAAATTCGAAAGCAGATCCAGCAATCGCGGAAATTTCAAATGAATTACTAGATTAACATTCAAATAAAACTAAAAAGATTTCAATCAACCAAGATCACAGAGAGTGTTCTAAATAAATTCAGCTCGGAAAACAATGGGCTCCTTGCCCACTGATAATAACCTGTGTATACAAGTGCTCAACTCATTATCCGCTCCCAAGTCATCTTCTTTTGGCAGAAAAATGATTCTACCCTCATATTCATATTTCAGTCTGAAGCTTCCACTTAACTTGAACATATTGGTGGCTCTACATCTCGCTACCATCATAAGCTTTTCCATAGTGAAGGGCTGTTTAAGCATAGTCAGCACACAAGCATTAACTCCAAAAATCAGGAATATGATTACCTTCCTGATTATCTCAACTCTGCTGCTGCTGCTGTTCCTAGAAACCGAAACTTTGCTGCTCCTCCTAGAAACTGAAACTGAAACTGAAACTTTGCTGCTTCTCCTGGAAGCTGGTGCTGTCTGAAGATCGTATTTTCTCCGGGTTTCTTCGTTACTCAAACACTCGAAAGCCTCTAACAGTTTCTTGAATGAATCTTCTGCCCCTGGCGCCCGGTTTTTATCAGGATGGACTTTTAGGGACAATTTCCTATATGCCTTGCGGATGTCTTCAGCACTGGAGTTCTTCTCCACGCCTAATATCTTATAATAGTTCTTTTTCCTTTTGATCGATCTGACCGCAGCGGCCTGCTCTTTTTCCCTCCTGTTGGCCACTTCGGAAGAAGATGATGATGTTTTCCTCCGTTTGGCGGCCAGCTTGGAAGAAGAGGATGATGTTGGGAGAGGATTGGAAGAGTTTTCTGTGTTCCCATCCATCTTATGATTATGCAGACGGCGGATCGCGGCGGCGGATGGTGTTTCTAACTTTTCTGGAGTCCAACCCCAGAGAACTGAGAAGAGAAGTTGATTGAGATTGGGATTTCTGTCGATGGTACTAATTCCCGGGGTTCTTCATAATTAATTAACTTTAATATAATTATAAGTTTATGTTAATATAAAGTAAAAAGAGTATAATAGGTAACAGTTGGAGTGAGGGGAGAGAAGGAAGAGTGTTTAGAAATATTTAAAAAATAATTGAGTGAAAAAAATAAATTATGTACCTACACTATCTATACCATATAAAAAAGGATTTTTTCCTTTTTTTTTTTTTTAAAAGATCTTTTTCTCTCCCACAGACCACAGTATCATGAAATCAAGTGGTAATATGAATTTCACGAAAATTTTTATCTATTTTGTAATTTATTTGTCCTCGTCAATTATGTATTTTTTTTTACATTTGTTAATTTAAATTATTATTAAGATGTTCTGATCAAAATAATTTAATAATCGACCCTTTTTTTTTTATTTTGCAAGCAAATGATGAGTATTGCTATTAGATATTGCTCCGGATTATATTAATTTAGATGGATAATTAAATCAGCTTTAAGAATTTATTAGCGGGAAATTCCCGAAAAATCCCATATGGGAACTCAAATTCCTCTTTACTCCCCACTTTAAAAAAAGTTCATCTGAAGTCCCCAAATGAAAATCAAAGTTCCTCTTTACTCCCCGTTTTTTTGAAAGGTTGTATAAAAATTCAAGAATCCCGTAGGGGTACGCGATTCTTGAATTTTTATACAACCATGGGGAGTTAAAGGGAATTTGGCCTGTCATCTAGGGAACAAATGGAAAATTTTTTAAAAATTGAGAGTTAAAGGGAATTTTTTCAATTTTTAAGTACTATTCATAGAAAACTCCTTTTATTAGTTTCAAACTTTGACTGTTGAATTTTATTTTTATTTTTGGGCAAATTACACCAAGGTCCCCTAAGGTTTGGTATAATTACAAATTAATCCCTCCACTTCTGGAAATTACGGATTAGTCCCTATAAATACTGTTTCAATTGAGGTCCCTAGACGCCGTTAGGGTTCCGTTAATTTTGACATTTGAATTTTCAAAAAATATTACAAAAAAGTCCCTGAACTATGAATTTTCTTACAAAACGACCCCTTAACTAAATCACATCAACAATGTAGTCCTGTCAAAATTAACGGAACCCTAACGGCGTCTAGGGACCTCAATTGAAACAGTATTTATAGGGACTAATCCGTAATTTCCAGAAGTGGAGGGATTAATTTGTAATTATGCCAAACCTCAGGGGACTTTGGTGTAATTTGCCCTTTATTTTTTGTTATTGTTTTGTTAAATAGTAAAAGAAAAATAAAATTGTGTAAAAATATATTTAATTCAATTAAGTTATGATACATAGTAGTTCTAAGTAAAGCTGCTTCAATATTCTCTCTTAGGGTTAGGGTTTTCAGAGGTTAAATCGATCGGAAAGATGTCCACCCCCGAAGCCACAATAGCGCCGAAAATGATTGTTCTCAAGAGTTGTGATGGGGAGACGTTTGAAGCCGAAGAAGCGGTTGCAGTCGAATCGCAGACTATTAAGCTCATGATCGAGGATAACTGCGTCGACACCAGCCTCCCTTGGAAGATTCTGGTGAAGGTGGTCGAGTACGTCAAGTGGCTCGTTGACGCGGTGGCCGATGGCGCTCTGTGGGCGGTGGCCGAGAAGGCCCCCGAAGACGATTTAAAGTCGTTCAATGCTGAATTTAAAGGAGTCTCTCTTCCCAGATGGGAAAAATGGTTGAAATTTTATTTGTATACAGAGCGTTTGTCTTACCATCTCTCTGGGCGTACTTTAACTCAAATGCCTTTTGCGCGAAGAGATTCCCCTGTGCCTGTAAGTTCAACTCCAACTAGAGGACATGGTGGTGGTCTTTTTCTTGATATGCGTTATGGTATTCCTTTGGGAAATTTTTATCGCTATTGTGGTGATGCTATATTTCCATTGGGTAGTGGAACTTTGTATATTCCCGAGAGGTTCTTTTTGTTGCCTTTCAAAGCAAAGGTATTGGGTCAGACCGAACCCATAAGAGTTATCAGAGATAATATTAATTCGAAGGATGGGGATTCTTCTAAGGATGGAGATGAGAGGAGAAGGAAGAAAAAACAGGTTGAAAGGAAGAAAAAACAGGTTGATAGTTTTAGATCAATAGATGATACTATTGAGTACATGAGAGAGAGGTGCCAACAGAGTCGCATGGGGATCAAAAAACAAAATGAACAAAATGGACGGTTTTGTATATGGGAATGGTGAATTAATAGATCATATTGGGAGTTTATGCAGGCGCGCGGGAAAAGTCAAACTAACTACCAAGATGGGTCGCATGGAGCTAGGTCAAACAACCTGCATTGTTTTGTTCCACACTTCCAATTAGAGATCTGTCAAGGAAATATGTTAAGTTTTCTTGTTGAGATTTAATTCGACGTATAATATTAACTGTTGCTTCTTCTTGTTAAGTTTCGGCTGTTGCTTCTAGTTGTTGCTTCAAATGTAGGTTGATTTTGAACTCCATAAGAAAAGTAGGGTGGTAACTTGTAAGCGGACTATAAGTCGATATTAACTGTTGCTTCTTGTTGTTAAGTTTCGACTGTTGCTTCTTGTTGATATTTAATTCGACCTATAAATATTAACTGTTTAAAAAAAGGGGTTTGAAAACTTCCTTTTAGCTCCCCATTTTCAAATACATCATTTGGGGTTTTAGATACGCGATTCTAGGATTTAGATACGCAATTCTGGGATTTAGATACGCGATTATGGGATTTAGATACGTGATTTTTTCCTTGTATTTCAAATACATCATTTGGGGTTTTAGATACGCGATTCTTGAGTTTTAATACATCATTTTTGAAAATGGGGAGCTAAAAGGAATTGAACTTATCATTTGGGGAGTTTTCGGGAATTCTCCGTTAAAAAAAAAAAATAATAGTAAGGATAATTTACCGCAGAAATTATTTTTGTGTAAAAATATTTTTAATTCAATTAATTTATGATACATACAAAGGTCGAAATGTCAATATTGAAGCGTGGTTCCTCCGGGAATCACATCATCCAAAGAGCTATTGTCGAGTACAGGAATGGAGTCGGTTCAATGAATGTGAAATTGACTCACATATATAGAGAAGGAAACATGGCGGCAGATAGACTTGCGACAAGAGGGGCCGTGGAGCAGATTGAATGGTCATAACCAGAAGTGAAAATGGGTGGTGAAATTTTTGGAATGATCCGACTTGATAAATTTGAAGTTACTAATGTACGACGCTAAAATAAATCTGTATATATATGATTGATCCTAAACTCATGGAGGTTTGTGGAAATAAGGAATGCTTCATTATAATGAATTTAGACATGGGGAGTTTGGGCTGTAACCAGATGAGGAGTTGCAATCAACCGTTGCAAGATGAGAGTCACTTCAGCTCTCATCGATATTGTTAGGATGGCTGGGCGTCTTGTGCAGAGACCAACGGACGATCCGTGGAGCGCGCATAGTAAGAGGGGCAAGGACTTGAATACAACAGTCAACAAACGAGACTTTCTCTTACAGCTGTCTTTTTAATCTTCGGCATAAGCTCTTGTTTTAGTTTATCTAGATTAATTCATGGTGCCCTCTGGACTTTGTGTTTTATTTTCCGTGGGCACCCGAGCTTGAATAGCATTAATGATTGGTGGATCATGAATATCTGTATCTTCTTTTGTATTTTCGTTGGTTATATATAAGGCGGGGCCTTGTTAAACATCCCACGGTGGTGTGCCTTAAAAAAGAAGGAAAAAAAAAAAAGTGCCTCGATTAATTTAACTCCCTTTTTCTCTCACAAGTCACAACCCTTTAATTCTTTTTTCTAATAATTATTTTATATCTTTTTATTTTTTTCTCTCATATTTTATACTCTCTATTTTAATTATTATTTACTAATATAATATCATCTCATTTATTTATTATAATTTAATAGTTATATTAAAAGCAATTATAAAAAATATATCAGACAATGAGCGTTAAAGTACCTAAATGGTGAAAGAAATTTTAGTTTGCTAAAACTTTTAGTATTAAATCTTCTTTTTTACAAATTTTTAGTATTAATTCTTCAATCTTCATCTTTAAATCTCTATTTTAATTTACAAATAATATCAATATATGAATTAATATATTTACCTCATTTAATAATAATAATAACATCAATATTTCACTTTATTTAACATTAATTTAAAATATACATATATGAATTTATAAAAAAAATTACAAAGTATATCATATAACAAACCAAAAAAAAAAAATCGATCAAGAATGCGTACATGGAGGAAGTGGAGCGCCACACAAGCCCGAATTCCCGACAAAGCCCGAAATCGGTAAAGCCCGTTTGTGGGCCGGTATTCGCCCCCTCAATTCATTATCAGAAACATCAAATTTCTCAAGATTTTCAAGATTCAACAAGTTTGCAGGAATCTCACCACTCAAATGATTATGCGCTAACACAACAGTTTTCATCTTCTTAGCATCGCCGAGCTCCTCTGGCATCTCCCCTGTCAGCCCATTTCCTGCCAATTCCAGCACCTCCAGAGAGCTCAATTTTCCTAATGATTTCGGTATCCGTCCCGTGATTGGATTGTGTGACAAAATCAGGGATTGGATCGACTCCATGACGGGTGAGTCTCCAATATGATCATCAATAGGCCCTTCGAACTTGTTGTGAGAGAGGTTGATGGAATTGTAGTGCCCGCGTGCGAATTCTGAAGTTTTCGTGAGTATTGCCCTTAAACTGTTTGAGAAATTGTTTGAATGAAGATCGAGGTCGGATAGGAGTACGAGGTTCCTGAATTCATCTGGTATTGAGGAGTGGAATAAATTGTTGGATAAATTCAGAAATGAAAGGTGGGTCATGTTGCCAATCCAAGAAGGCAGCTTCCCTGATAGAGAATTGCTTGATAAATCGAGAATCGATATCGGTGATGAAGCTAGCCAGTCGGGTAGCTCCCCTTTGAGGCCTGTGTTAGCTAGCAACAAACGATAAAGATGCAACTTTTGGATCCAATCAGGTATCTTTTTTAATCCCAGAGGATTGAATGAGAGGTCTAAATCTTGTAAAGATTGTAACTTGAGAAGCCGAGGTGGGATCGGGCCGGATAGCTGGTTTCTTGATAAATCCAGGCTCTGCAATTTCCTCAAGTTACCTAAAGATGGTGGTATTTTACCTGTGAATCTGTTGTTGGAAAAGAACATATAGTTAAGAGTTGTGAGATGGCCTATAGTTGCCGGTATCTTTCCCGAGAGGCCATTATTTTCGAAAACCAGACTTCGGATCATTGGAAGCTTGCCAATGGAGGGAGGGATTCTGCCCGTCAATCTATTAAAGGATAAAACAAGAAACTGTAATGAAATAAGCCCGCCTATGGATGAAGGGATGTTTTTTGTGAGAAGGTTGTGGTTGAGATACAAGTCGATGAGCTTTGAGAGCTGACCTATTGATTCTGGTATATTTCCGGACAGCTGATTTTCAGACAAATCTAGATAGACAAGTTTTTCGAGTTCTCCAATGGTTCGTGGTATCTGGCCTGAAAAGCTGTTTTCATGGAGATCGAGTGCGGTTAAAGAAACCATTTTGCCTACGGAAGGTGGTATGATGCCCGAAAAGCTGTTCCCTGAAAGGGTAACTTCAGAGAGTGAAGTTAAGTTGTTGAAGAGATTTGGCGGGATTGGGCCGGATAACCGGTTATTGCTGAGGTAGAGGCTTTTCAGTCGATCAAGGCCCTTGATTGTCACCGGAATCGAACCGGTGAGACTGTTTGAATCAAGAAACAAGTGATGCAAGCTAGTTAGCTTCCCTAATTCGGGCGGGATAGGGCCCGTTATATCCTTCAAGTTTCTAAGATCAAGAATTTGGAGGAAAGAGAGGTTGCCAAGAAATGGGGAGAGAGTGCCCGACATGGACGTGTCCATCGGGGAGTCGGGGTCGGAATACTGACCGGGCTGGCTTAGATTCACAACCCGGTTCGACAATGGGTCACACGAAACACCCTCCCATTTCGTGCAGCAGTCTGTGTGAGGGGTCCACGTTTTGAGCAGATTTGAAGGGTCGAAAGTGATCTTTTTCTTGAAGTGGAGTAGGGCCTGTTTGTCCGTGGGATTACAGGCCCGTGATTGGAATATGAAATGGAAAATGATGAAGATGATAAGCTGTTTTGTTGGATGATGAAGATGAAGATGAATCTCCATTGAAATATGGAGAATGGTGATTGATTGTTGAGGAAATGTAATAAAGTGTGGGGATTTGTGGCGTCAGAGAGTAGGTTTATAGTTTTGTCCATGTATGGCTTTGTGTTTTGTTCTTGTTGAGGAATATTTTGGCTTGCTAGTTGCCTTATTTAAATAACCATACTTGCATGTTTTTTCATAATTAGTCTTTCTTCCTCTTTTTGGTTTGAGGAATTTCATAATGCATTGGGTTTGAACTCCAAACAGTTATAATTTATTTAGCACTTAATTAATTTACTTAAAAGATGAATATAGAAAGTGAAATTAATAGATTATAATCATTGGATTCGAGGAAGCATTTTTCCTCTGGCACGATATGCAACAAGAGACGAATTTAATTACTCATATTAATTAAAATCAAAGGGAAGAAAAAGAGTGAGAAAATTTAATTTCTTCATTTCTCCTTATCCTACCGTTGGATAGTTAATTTCTGGCATGTCTCATGTGAAGTATATGTGTGTGTGATTCTGAATAACATGTGAAGTGTTTGATTAATACAAAGGTGGGATGCCACATTTTGTCCCATTTTTTCCATTTAATAATTTAGACACACAAAATAGAAATACTTAAAGCTTGGTTTGGACGTTACTCTACACATCTGGATTCTTAATTTCTACTCATTGGATTTTAGCCTACAACAGATTTTTATAAGCTCAAGTACTTTTTTCTTTCATAATAAGACAACTCGTTATTCTCTTGAATTTTTAATGTGTAAATATTTTTTAAAATATTATCTTATTATTTTTTGTCGTATCAAACACATGTTACATGAAAATTTTGAAAAAAAAAAAGAGGTTACAAGTTGAAACTCCAAAGGGGATTTGAATGCTTCGATCATAAAAGTCTCATTTTAGGTCCTGATCGATTCTCTTGATTGAAATGTTGTCAAGAATTTGAGTACTCTTGATTTAAACTAAGGCAACCATCAAGCTTGTGCATGTGACAAAACCTCAATATTTTTATAAGTTTACTACTATATCGACTTTTATCATAGTTTTCACTAATTAGAGATCTTCAAGAACTGAGCCGATCCAATTTTTGTCTCGAATTTGAGTTCAAATATTCTTTCTATAGATTCAAATTTTTGCTCAAACTCCGGAAGATGTATAGAAACAAACTCAAATTTGGTTTGATAGCTCGAAATTCATCATGTTCACGAGTTTAAGATATGCCATCATCTATGATGCACGAAAATTTCTAAAAATATTATTTTGTCGTGTCGTGTCAGACACTTTTCACATAAAAGATTTGTGTTTGTCGTGTCGTATCAGACACTTTTCACATGAAAGATTTGTGTCACAGTATCTGTGTATGATAGATTATCAAATTTCATGAATGTAACATCTAGCACCAGTGGTCTAGTGGTAGAATAGTACCCTGCCACGGTACAGACCCGGGTTCGATTCCCGGCTGGTGCATTTCTGTTTTGCTTTTTCATTATTTTGGGGGCAAAATGTAATTTCGAAAAGTTTGAGGGGTGTTCCGAGAATCGAACTCGGGACCTCTCGCACCCGAAGCGAGAATCATACCACTAGACCAAACACCCATTGATGCGTAGTTATCACCAGCTTATATATACTTTTCATATCACCAATGAGAATCATACGTTTTATCTGCATATTTTCTAGTTTAACTGATTTTGATTTGATTATAGCTTAAACTTATCGTTTCGGACAACTAAGGAGTAAGTTTTTCTCTGCTAATGATAGCTGCATCCTCAATATGAAACCATTTTTCGACCAACACGACACCGAACCACTAACTTACATCACTCGGTGCCTCGGTGGTGGTATGTACGATCAACCATTTCACCATTTAACAGCTAATATTGGAAAAAAGAATGTCATAGCACACATCAAGAACGACATTAATCATAAGCAATAAATCATAGAGTCATAGTTTTGATCTTCTTGCAACATTGTGGATGTATCACACAGTTGATGCATTAGTGCTTGCATGGAGGAAGTGGAGGTCCACAGAGTTGATCGTTCCCTTCAAAGGCTGAATTAAGCAGGTATACCCCCTTTGTAGGCTGGTATCTCTCCACTCAAACCGTTCCAAGAAACGTTGAAATCCTCGATGTTTTCGATATTCAAGAACACCTCTTTGCAGGGACGGAGACAACAGGGATATGGGATGGTCCCCCGCCCTTCCTAAATTTTAATTTTTTTTTAAATTTATATATATATTTGAAAATTTTATATTTTCTTCCTTAATTTTGGAATCTTAATTCCCCTCCCCCCTCCTTATGTTAAATCATGGCTGTGTCACTGCCTCTTTCGGGATTGGTCCTGTAAGCTTGTTTTTCGACAAATCTAGCATCAACAGCTCCTTCTAGTTCCCCAAACCTGACGGGATTTCGCCTGTCAATTTGTGTCTAGGCAATTCGAGGTATTTAAGCCTCTCAAGCTGCCCCATTGTTGCTGGTATCTGTAATTTACATGAAATCTCAGGGTGATGGAGTGCAAAATACTGACTGCGTTGTCTTGAGTTGGAATCCAGTCGACCACATGGAATTTGTTTGAGGGGAAGTCCTCGACCTGGGACTAGAGCTGTGAGAATGCAACATGTGAACCATTGACTGACATAGGATAAGGTAGGGGTGGACCTAGGGGCGGCGATTTCGTGTTCCATGGAATTAAGGATGAGGCTGCGGACGGAACCATCCGTTTGTTCCCACGCCTCGTATCCTGGGTCTTGAGGGTCTGGTGTCACCGTCTTTCCCCATGATGTACCCGGTTCTTCCTCGGCCTAGAAGGATGAGTTGAACCGTCCGTGACCATATCGAGTAATTGTTCGGTAAGTTTAATATTAACTGTAGTGGGGTTGGAGGTTTCGATTTGTTTTTGGCGAAGGATTTCAGCCATGTGGGTGATGGAATCCATCGGTAAGTTCGGGGGGTTGTCTTTTTCTGGTGATCCCATTAGCAAGTGATGAACACAGAATCTTTACTGCTCCGATGCCATGTTAAATTGTAGAAGAAAACATTGTTATTGATCAAATTACAAGGTTACAATCTGTACATCTAAATAGGGTTTAGCCCCCATTACATCCCCTAATGTATGGTAAATCCTAAAATAGATTGATCTCGTTAACAAAGATAATTTTGAATTTAGGATTGTTCAACCAACACCTCCTGATTCTTTTACGTGGCATTCATATGGAATAATCCAACTTAGAAAAAACTGTGTATTGGATAACCATTCAGCCACAATCATAGTTCATATGCAGAGACTTGCTTAGCGTATCGAACGTTTGCTACGACTTACAACGGAAAATGACCAAACACGGTTCCAACTTTATGAGATGAATTTGCATAGGCTTATGTCATAATTAGACTCAGTATTTTCATTTACCGGGATTATTATGAATGCTTCATATAATATTACTTTGAGATATATATATATATACCTTTTCCAGGAGTCATAACCCTAAGCTCCACCTTCGATGGCGGAAGTCATGACCCAGATCGAGATATTGGCCACAATCGCAGGCCTCATCAGTCAATACACCCAGAAATTCCTCCGTTTCTTAGACCTTGACAGGAGCATCACTTTTGCGGAGTACGACAGCGGCGGTTTCCAGCGGAGCTCCGCCTTCGCCGCCATCGAGACGTATCTCAACGCCAAGCAGGCGAAACGTCTCCATGGCCAAGTCGGCCGCGATTCGAAATCATTTGTTATCACCGACGAATTTCAAGGTGTCAAGCCCCGGTGGCGTTCGTACCAGACGAAATCTGATGTGAAGAGGTATTTTAGACTCGAATTCCATAAAAATCATTATGAAATCATCACGTATAAGTATTTGGAGTACCTTCTTGAAGAGGGAAAGGCAATCATCCACAGGGAACGCCCCCGGAAACTGTACACGAACAAGGGCGGCTCTGGAGGAGGGCACGGCTGCCGGAGTTTATGGACACATGTCATTTTTGAGCATCCTGACACTTTCGACACTCTGGTCATGGACCCGGAAAAGAAAAGAGAAATCATAGACGATTTGATTAATTTTTTGAATTCCAAAGATGATTATGCCAATATCGGAAAGGTGTGGAAACGTGGTTATCTGCTCTATGGGCCTCCAGGTACGGGTAAATCGACACTCATTGCTGCCATGGCAAACTTTTTGGATTATGACGTGTATGATTTGGAATTGACTGCTACAACTGAGGGAATTGCTGATCAACACTTCGCCTAAGTCCGTAATTGTGATTGAGGACATTGATTGTTCTTTGAATGTGAAGGGGCAAAGGCAAGAAAATGATGGAGAATTGGATGGTCCTGTAAACAAAATCTCCACAAAGAAGAAAATCTCCGCAAAGAAGAAAAACAGTGGCGTGACGTTATCTGGTCTGCTTAACTCCATCGATGGGCTTTGGTCCACCTGCGGTGGTGGAAAAATCTTTGTCTTTAAGACAAATTATATTGAGAATTTGGATCCTGCTCTAATTCGGACTGGCAGAATAGACAAACGCATAAAGATGTCCTACTGTAATTTTGAAGAAGTTAAGAAAGAAGATGGTGAAGAAGTCAAGGCTGAAAAAGGGAATAGTGTGAAAGAAGATGGTGAAACAGGGGGCTGGACTGCTGTTGGAGGCACCCAAAGTACAAGCTCATCAAGCCAGGGTATTTTTCGTCTGTTCTTTGATGTGATATTTATTTATGTGTGTGAATGCTTACATACTCGCATACATGAAGATCTGTTCAAATGATTAACATATTCTTAAATTTTATGGTTTTACTTGTTAATTTCAAATTGAAGATTTATTGATTGTGTAACATGGGGTGTCTGTTAGTATTGCTACATGTGTTGAGTATGCATGATTTGTTCTGCCTCGTTCGTTCTACTGCCATCGGTTAGGTTTGGTGATTTTGCACATGTATATTATGTGTTATTGTGTTGAAACTAAGGTTGTTTGTTTTTTGGTTAATTTCTATACATGTATACCTGACAGTTGAAGAATGTTTTCAGTAGCAAATGCAATTGCTGGCGTTGTTTGTGCCAATGGACCGCTTTCATATTGGATGATAATCGCGCATGTAATCTTTCTAATTGAGAGATGTATTTGCATTTTAATGCAATAGCTTAATTACTCCTTCCCCGTTGATTTTGATATTTTTCCTACAACACTATCATCACTAGCCATGAAAAGAAACATGGGGGAGGGGGGTTGGGGATTGGTCTATGCCTCTTGTTAATGTAGTGGAACTAGGTCCATCTTATAGTTGAAATTTGAAACCTAATATACGAACATATCAAGTTTTGTTAATGTGATCATTTATATGTTTTTGTATGAGATATATTAGGTTTTTGTACAACCTTTTTGGTCGCTTGCTTGGAAGGACATTAGGAGTTGATGGCTCGCGGCTTGATCAGAATGGTTTCCGCACATTCAAGCCAACAAATTTGCACTGGGGTCCATTTTTGGGAACTTAAATCGGATTAATTTTCTTTTAGTTTTAATCATGTTGCGTAAAGATGTTGAGTTGAAGATTGTATTTCTCTTCTATACTAATAGTAGTACAACTTCATGGTTGAGCGGTTTTTGCCACGTTCTTCCCATTTGAATCTTGTGAGTAAAAAACTCTTGCCTAATTATTGACTAATTACACGGGAGAAGATAATGGAAACTTGTCTAGATGACTAATAAATTATCTATATATACATTTTACTCTCTGCGATTATAGATAGAAATTAAAAACATCGAAGGGTCAAAAAAATATCTTCTAGAATATTCATCTAAAAGTATTTTTATGTATTTTCCCTTTTTTTTTATTTTTGTAGATATGCATATGTATTAAAATTTTGGAGCAATTATATTTAGGTCCCTGAGGTTTGTCCTAATTATAAATCAGTCCCTCTTGTTTTGAAAATTACATATAGGTCCCTAAAAACACTGTTTCATTTGAGGTACCTGGACGCCATTAGGGTTCCGTTAATTTTGACATTTCCGAAAAATATTATAAAAAAGTCCCTGAACTATGAATTTTCTTACAAAACAACCCCTTAACTAAATCACATCAACAATGTAATCCTGTCAAAATTAACGGAACCCTAACGGCGTCCAGGGATCTCAAATGAAACAGTGTTTTTAGGGACCTGTATGTAATTTCCGAAACAAGAGGGACTGATTTGTAATTAGAGCAAACCTCAGGGACCTAGATGTAATTACCCCTAAAATTTTTTGGTATATTTTACAAGATACTTATTATTTTAGGTTTTGAGTCATGGTTTTCAACATTAATTTAACTTTTTTACTTACTAACATTTTCTATAATATTCTTCTACCATGTAAATATATATAAAAATGGATAAATTCTTCGAAAGATTCTAGAAAAATGCATTATATTTTAACAACATTGTTTTAGATATTACAGCAAACCGAGGTATCATGATTAAAACAAACCGAAATATCATGATTCATGACTGTATTGAGTTATGGAATTACAATGGATATATAGCATGTCCTTCTAATTCTTGTTGATACTTGATACTAATGCTTGCATGGACGCAATGGAGCTCCACACAATTCAGGATTCCCTTCAAACGCGGAAGCCGGAAAATCAGGTCCATGGGGCGGTATCTCCCCTCCCAAATGGTTCCAAGAAACATTAAACTCCTCAACATGTTCAAAATTCAGCACTTCTTTGGGGATTGCACCCGTAAAGTTGTTTCTTGATAAATCCAGATCCTCCAACGCCTTCAAGTTTCCTAAACTCGAAGGTATTTCACCTACGAATTGGTTATTTGATAAGTCCACATATGTAAGACCGGAGAGCTGACCAATAGTTGCAGGTACCTTTCCACTAAGCATGTTATCTTGGAAAGCCAACCTTCGGATCCGTGACAGGTTGCCAATTGAAGGCGGTATTTCGCCTGTCAGCTTGTTTCTCCCTAAACGAATTGCTCTCACTGATCGAAGCCTGTCTATAGATGAAGGGATGTTTTCGCGGAGTTGATTCCCGATAAGATTCAAAACGAGCAGCTTAGAGAGCCCAAATATTGATTCTGGTATCTTTCCATCTAATTGATTATCCGTCAAATCTAAATACATGAGTTCCTTGAGGTCTCCGATGGTTTCTGGTATTTGGCCCGAGAAGTTGTTGTCTCCGAGGTCAAGGTAAGCCAATGAAGCCATTTTGCCTATGGAAGACGGTATTGGGCCCGAGAACTGATTGTAGGAGATGTCTAGTTTCGAGAGTGAAGTTAGGTTGTTGAAAAGATTCGTTGGGATTGGACCCGACAGATGGTTGTGATCGAGGTTGAGTTGCCTTAACTGATTAAGGCCCTGGATGGTGACAGGGATCGGCCCGGTGAGGTTGTTCTGTTTAATATCAAGAATTTCAAGGTGTGATAGGTTGCCTAGGAATGGAGAAAGGGTTCCGTACATTGAAGGGGCTTCTTTGGAGTCTTCGTCGGGTTCTGAGCCGGGGAGGGAGACGTTGAGGACTCGTCCCGAGGAGTTGCCACAGGTGATCCCTTCCCATAGTTTGCAGCAATCTGTCTGTGGTTTCCATGTTTCCAGCAGCTTTTGAGGGTCAGAAGTGATTTTGTTCTTGAAGTCAAGAAGTGCTTCTTGATCTGTGGGGTGGCAAGAGTTGGAGGGGGAGAGGATAAGGTGGAAGATGATGAGGAAAAGTGCTTTTCTTGGATGGTTATTGTTCTCCATTGACGTGTTTGATGTGGTTAAGCTAGAAGCAATTGTGGTTTTATAATCGCTTTTTTGTATGCGTTGTAAAGTCTATATATTGATAAGGAATGGTCTTACATAGGTCATGCCCCAATTGAATAAGCATGCAACATGCTTTAAAGGAGTCCTTTGGTTTGAAAAATTCTCAGTTTCAATGGAGAAAATGTAGATATTTTATAGTTAAATGAAGAATCATTTTAATTTGAAAGTTGTTATTAATAATAAGTTTTATATTTAACTTACTACTAAACGTTCATTGTGGTACCATGTACGTAAATTGCATGGGGTAAAGCTTGTTGTCCATGAAAATGAATTGGAAAATGATCAAAACCCCTCATGTGGGGAAAATCAAACCTTTAATACCATGAGATAGCCTTAAAATATCAAATATTGAGTTTTTTCTCCATGGGTGACCCTTGTGATATGTTTAATGAGCGTGTATTACCCTATCATTTTTCAATTATCGTTTGGAAAACCCCATGTTAATAATAAAGTAGCATGTACAACTCTAATTACTAGATTGGTAATGCACCTGCCGAAATTGCATCTTAGAATCTATTTTTATTTCAGAATTGACAGGTAAAAAAAGTAAATGCCTTTTTTATATTTTGAATTTAAAAAAAAAAAAAATTTGTGTTTTGATATAGTTTCCATGAAAACCCTATGTAAATAAATTTTTCACAGAAAACCTTGTGTTAAATAAAATTATGGCCAAAAACCCTATGTTAAATAAAGTTTGCACCAAAAACCCTACCTCAACAACCCAGTTGATCTTGACAAAATCCAGCAAATCTCGACCCTTTCCTCAGGAAGAACGCCCTTTGCTAGCTTACTGCTTCATGGAGAAGAAAAAATTAGGGTTTTCATATTTTTTGAAGCTAGAATCGTGAATGAAGAATATGTTGGAAAGCAAGAGTGAAATTTTAGATATATTAAAGAAGAGTTATTTCAGTCATTTCAATAGCAAGAGTAAAATGGTGAACAATTATTTTACAAATATTGGGTTTCCTAAACAATATTTCAAATGACAGGATTTTCCTTATTAATTCAAAACAACATAGGATTGTGGATTCATCAAATATTTAATTGAGTATGGGATCAATTCAGATCAGATTTAGGTCGAAAGAAATGTTATTCAAAAAATTCATAACTGACATGTTAACTCAAAACTAGAAAACATGACCCGACCCGATATCACCCCTAAATAATGGACTTGTGGGTTGCTCTAAAAGACTAAAACCCTCTGTTTGAGAAAAACAATTTATGCAAATTTGCCAAGTGGGCTTCTAATTTTTAGTTCAATTTCTTGTATGTTTTTTTTTAATCCAGTAATTAAACGCAAAGTTTACCATTAATTAGTGTAGCTTAAGTTAAGTGTTATGATAATTTATTTTAAAAAATCGAATTTAAATAATAAATCCTATCGAACATAAGAAATAATATTCTTTTCTTATATTTTTATATTTAAGGTTGATTTTCCATTGGCGCTTCTTTTTCCCTGCTTTGTTTTAGGTCTCTCAGGAGTATCCCATCTCCGGCCAAATTGTGCGGCCATCTACTTCGGCGGCGGCCACCGTCGACGACGGATGAGCTCACGCCAGTCAGGTACTAATTCTTCGTTTCTATTGGTGCTGATTGTGAAGTATTTTGTTGCCTTTCGTCTGAACATTTTGTTGTTTGAATAAACAATTTTGGTATGATCCGACCATGGCTTCAAGTTACAACTGATAAATTCCGATCTTCGAAGATTTTGAAGAATAATTGCTTAATCCGGCCGTGTTAAGGTCATCATGGACGGTTATTTCGCAGTTGAATGTCGATAAATTTTTTAATTTATTAGCTTAAATTGACAAAATTTTAGGAGCCTAGACCGAGAGTCGATTAGTTTTAGCTATAATCACATTTTGGGAGCACATTTCAGCTGGAAATTATGATGGGGGATCTTATAGTAGCAATGTGGTATGTTGATCACAGTGTTTGATTCATCAGAACAATGGGCAAATTACAGAGATGAGTGATATGATGACTATAGTGAGTTACAGTTTCATTTGATATATTAGGATTTAGGATACCATAAACAAGGTAGAGCAGAACTTTCCATCTGATTGTTGTTGGATGTCAATGCTTACATGGAGGAAGTGGAGCTCCACATAATCCAGGATTGCTTTCAAAGGCTGAAATGGGGATATCGGCCTTGTGGCCCGGTATCTTTCCGCTGAAATTGTTATAAGAAATATCAAACTTCGTAAAATGTTTGAGATTCAACACTTCTTTCGGGATCGGGCCTGTAAGGTGGTTTTGTGATAAATCCAGCACCTCCAAATGCTTCAATTTGGGGATTTCACCTGTTAACTGATTGATAAGCAAAGATAACGTCTGGAGTTTCTTGAGTTCTCCAATGGTTTCTGGTATCGGTCCTGAAAGCTGGTTAACCGCAATACCAAGAATTTTTAACTTTTTAAGGCCCCCGATTGTTGAAGGAATCTGGTCCGTGAGATTGTGTTGGTGAAGAATAAGCCCTTCAAGAGATGATAAGTTGCCTATAAATGGAGACAGTGTTCCAGACATTGGCCTGGGTTCAGGGCCACCTTCACGAAGAAAGGGGCCCTGAAGGGAGACATTGACGACCCTTCCCGTGGAGGCATGGCAGGAAATACCGCCCCATTGATTGCAGCAATTTGTCTCGGGTTTCCAGGCTTGGAGCAAGTTTTCAGGATCAGAAGTGATTCTTTTCTTGAATTCAAGTAGTGCCTCTTTATCAGTTGGGTGGCAGGCCTTGGAGGCTGAGAAAATGAGATGGAATATGAAGAGGAGGTATGCTTTTCTTGAATGATAGTGGCTCTTCATTTGAAATTTTGATTTTGTTTCTGATTGAGCACTACGAAGTGCTTTTAAGCTTTAAGCTTTTGTCTGTGTTGGACTCTTCTTAGTACCTTGTTGAGGACAATGAGGAGCATGTATACATAGCTCATGCCTGAATTAGATAAGCATAGAACATTCGTTCGATGTGTAATAGGGACCTCATTAATAAGCTTGCCCATAAGCTGTCTTGTGTTAATATCTAGCTTTCGTTGGGCATTTTTGCACGTTTTCACTTATTGATTGTGCGATCATGGCATGTTGTATTAACACTTGGGTTTTCGGTTGCTTATATATATATACATATATATGAGGTGGGGGCCTCCTTAATACCCCGCGGTCGCGTTGACCGGTTTAAAAGAAAAAAAAAGGAGCAACAGATTTGTGGATGAAGTCATGCCACGTGAAGTTGTGATTTGGGTTGTTCACATATGGGGTGTTGAGAAGAAGCCCTGTTTGAGAAAGTAAGTTGTGCAAAACTTGCAAGGTAGAATTGCACATTTCAGGCTTTCTTTTGCTGAAGAGTTGCAGTGTTGCAGTTATAAACATTTCTTGCACGTAGAGGACATGTCAATACGTCGGGAAAAATTCTATTCAAAACCCAATCAATTAAAATACACTTGTCATTTGATTTGTCACTCTCCTTAAATTTTCTACCAACTACACGACAAGTGTAAAATATTCACTCTCTCGTTAGACCGGTTTGGCCAAGCCAGGCTCGGGGTAGAATTTCTCGTATGTCGAACCCCACAACTTTCAATATTGGGCCTCTTCCCGGGGCCCAAAATTCTCCAAATGTGTATGTACTTTTCTTTATAGTCCAATTATCTTTGCCATATATAACTGCCAGAATGTTGGATTATCCAAAAATTATTCAAAATACAAGTTCTCAAAAATGTAAATGGGCCCATAAGATATGTGGAATATCAGAATTGTGATTGAAGATAAACCACAATCGTGGGGTGGGGCACACGTGCAGTCTTGTGCCAGCTTAAATAATATAATCAAATACTTGTACGGGAAATTCCCGAAAAATCCCCAAATGAGAACTCAAATTTACTTTAACTTCCCATTTTTAAAAAAGTTCCTCTTTGCTCCCTAGATGACAGGCCAAATTTGCTTTAACTCCCCATGGTTGTATTAAAACTCAAGAATCTCGTACCCAAACCCCGAAATCACGTACTTAAATGCCCAAATGATGTATTTGGCGTGATTTCGGGGTTCGGGTACGAGATTCTTGAGTTTTAATACAACCATGGGGAGTTAAAGCAAATTTGGCCTGTCATCTAGGGAGCAAAGAGGAACTTTTTTAAAAATGGGGAGTTAAAGTAAATTTTTTCATCTTTTAGGTACTTTTTAAAAAAGACCCCATACTTGTATGTATATATATATATTTTTATGTATGTATGAATGTGATAATAAAGACATTACCGTTACCAGACATGAGATTAGAAGAAATAATAATGGAAGCTACCAACTTCGTACTCAATGTCCATCGTTTTATTATATCTCATTTAATCTTATTTTATTCTACTATATTCTTATATTTTCCTTCGCCAATTATTACAGATTGTAGTTAACATACACACAAATATATATATATATATGATGAGAGTAAATTTCTTTATATTGACATGGCGGCATGTGGAAGCCTGTCACGAGCCAAATTGGACGGCATAACCACGTCGGCCGCCTCGACTCAGAGTCCATCTCTCCTTGATTCAGAAGAATTTTATTTTTGTCCGCTTAATTTTGAATTTTCATCCCCTCATTACAGATAATACCATTTTTATTTTATGTTACAAAGTTTTAGCCCCTTATTATAAATGTTGGTTCCGTCCCTTAACATAGCCATTGTGGAACACAATTAAAGGACTTATTTAATAGAAAGGTGGCAAAGTGAGGCCAAAATTAGAAATGAGAGGATTGGTTTAGAAAGGATTGAAACGCAAAATATTTAGAAAGAAGGTCTTGGATTACAAATCTAAATGTGGTACATTATGTTAATTACTTTTACTAATATTTAATTCAAGATTTTTTTTCTATTATGGGATTAACTATACAAACATTTTCTCTAATATTCTACCATCTAAATGTAAATAAATTCTTAAAAAAATCTAGAAAATGCATTATATTCTAAACCGGAATTTTTATGTATTATATTTTAACAACATTTTCTTTTATGTGAAGAAGTCTCGCCAATCCACGACTCTCAACTCGGACGATGAAAAACAATCTTTATAAGTTGGAGTTCGATTAAAAAGTATGGTCAAATAGAAAGATGAAAAAAGATCTTTCAAGTTGCAGTTCGATAACAAGTACAAATATAGCTTTAAAGAGAGAAAGGCTATCATATCCCAAGAACATCATCGCAAACTTTACACCAACAAGTGCAATTTGCATGTCTAATACTATTTTCACCGAAATAAACTATCTATATATACATTTTACCTATAAACTATTTATGTATTTTCCCTATTTTTTTAGAGCTGATAGCCTATTTTGATGAAATGCACTTTTTACATTGGGCCACCTGTCTGCAAGAATGATGTTTTGTTTCCTACTCTCCTTGAATTGCTTTGAACTGTCTGTATGATTTTAAATTTATGTCAAATTAATATTGTTTTTAAATTAAAAAAATAAAGTAAAAATACACTTACATCCCAATACTATCTCAGTTTGAGGTTTAGTTAAAACCCCCATAAGGGAGATTATCTGATCATCAGTGAAGTGTAGAGGGCCTTCAGGTACAAGTTGAGGAGCTGCAGAAAGAACTCTGCACATTAGTGTTCCAATCCAATAAGAAAGCACAAACAACAACAACAAAAAAAAGCTTACCGTTATTTTCCATTCCTCCTACACCATCATTGTTAGCCTCCTCTTGCAGAAACTCATCTTCAAAATCATCATCTTGCATAAACTCATCTTCAAAAGCAAATGGTAATCAGTTTTTGAATCCAAGAATAAACATAAGGACAAAAAAATGAAAAACTCACTGCCATTTTTCCCCTACACCGTGACGATTGTCGTTCTCTGTGTCTTGCATAAACGGGTTGTCTTGTCACCAACATATATCACTGTTAGAAATTGGAATCGAAACAAAAAACAACAAACATAACAACAAAATTAAATCTAAAAACTTACTATGAATTCCTATTCCCTCTAAACCAATTCCCGGGTTACCCACAAAATTAGGGTTGAAAGCATTGTACGGAACGTAAGCATTATGTGGAAAGATTCTGAAGTTACCCGCATTCTATGGAAAAACTCCTCCGTACGCATTAGCATTGAGATCTTGCAAAAAAGTCCCAAATGTTGTGAACATATTTCATTGTTAGAAAATTGGAATCGAAACAAGAAACAACAAAAAAAAACCCTAAAAACTTACTATCAGGGTTGAAAGCATTTGGAACGTAAGCATTCGGTGGAATGATTCCTGGGTTGCCGGCATTCTGTGGTAATGCATTGATATCTTGCATAGACAGGTCCCAAATGTCATGAACATATATCAGTTTTAGAAATTGGAATCGAAACAAGAAACAACAAAAAAACCCTAAAAACTTACTATCAGGGTTGAAAGCATTTGGAACGTAAGCAATCTGTGGAATGATTCCTCGGTTACGGGCATTCTGTGGTAATGCATTGAGATCTTGTATAAACGGTCCCAAATGTTATGAACATATATCAGTTTTAGAAATTAGAATCGAAACAAGAAACAACAAAAAAACCCTAAAAACTTACTATCAGGGTTGAAAGCATTTGGAACGTAAGCAATCTGTGGAATGATTCCTCGGTTACGGGCATTCTGTGGTAATGCATTGAGATCTTGTATAAACGGTCCCAAATGTTATGAACATATATCAGTTTTAGAAATTAGAATCGAAACAAGAAACAACAAAAAAACCCTAAAAACTTACTATCAGGGTTGAAAGCATTTGGAACGTAAGCATTCTGTGGAATGATTCCCGGGTTACCGACATGAAAGATTCCTCCGTACGCATTATCATTGAGATCTTGCAGCGGGTCCAAAGCATGGAAATCTACGAATTTCAACGAAAATTATATGAAGAAGAGGCCATGAAAACCCTAAATCCTTGACGATTCAAATTCACTTTCGAAATCTAGGATTTATGAACTAGCAGGGCAAAATTGCAAGATTCATCCGGTAAGTTTCAACTTTTCGGACTTTAGTCCTCTTCGATTTCATTTTTTCAATTTTGTCCTGGCCGGAGAAGAAGATGAAATTTTATTTTTTTAAATTTTCTTTATAGGAATTTTTTTTAAAAATTTGATTGGTATGTCTTTTTATATTTTATTTTTCAATTGACACCTCAACCATCTGTGTGCACAGCCATGTAAGCTTTATTAATCAGTCAGCAAAAAAAAAAATTAATTTGGGCCCGAAATCATGCCACATCAACAAAAATTGGGAATTTTTCAATTTCTGGCCGAAATCGGACCAATTTTGCGAAAATTTTAAAATTGCAATACAAAATTGAAAAAAATGAAATCGAAGAGGACTAAAGTCCGAAAAGTTGAAACTTACAAGATGAATCTTGCAATTTTGCGACTAGCAGTGCGCAAAATGAAAAAGACGATTCAAACTCACCAAGACTTCATTTTCGAAATCTACGATTTATGAAGTAGCAATGCCCAAAATGAACGATTCAACAAACTCACCCAAAGATGAACTCGATAGCGAAGTAATTAAAGCGCACAAACTATGAAAAATATTAACTAGAAAACGCCAAAGATGAACTTGATCGCGAAGTATGTAAACTGCAAAACTCACCAATGTTCCAGTAGTCGCTTGGGTCGCCTGGATCCATCCTCGCGAAACCCTAGATGACAGAAACCCTAATGGAAGTAGATGGCAGAAACCCTAATGGAAGTAGATGAGAGGAAGCTGTCAACTTGTGCCGACTATTGTTTTCCCTCCCAGGCTCCAACTGATCTTGTTTTAAGTTGGTTTATTTAGGCAGTAGCCGTTTGGAAAATAAATTGAGATTTGTTTTAGGTTTCGGATTTGTTTTAAATTTCAGATTTTTTGAAGGAAAATTTGCAAATTTGGGACTCTAATATACCCCAATTTGCATTTTTGGATTTTAATTTGGCGATTCTGATTTTCGGGACAATAACAACAAAAATTTTGCAATTTTAACCCAAACCCCACCGGAACCCTAAAATTTTCTCGAAATACTGCTTATGCGGTCACGTCACTGTCGGAATATTGCCGAAAACAGAGTATGTGGCATTGAATGACTGGGTGGCATATCAAATTTAGCCAACTCATTTAAAAAATTACATGTTGGATTTACTATTCTCACTGAAATAAAGTATCTATATATAAATTTCACTTCTTACGATTATAGGTAGAAATTAAAATTATCAAAGGTAAAAAAAATGACTTTTAGAATCATCTAAAAGTAATTTTATGTATTTTCCTTATTTTTTCAATTTTGTAGATTTACATATGTATTAGAATTTTCTCTTATATTTCACAACATACTTAGGTTTTGAGTCCTATTTTTCAACATTAATTTAGAATTTTTAAAAATATTTTATTATTATTCCTCAATATGAAAAATAATTTGTTTATATAATAGAACATAAAGAACGATTTAAATCAACAAAATTAAAATATTGAATATCAAACATAAATTGAAATTTTTATGGGACAATTTTTTATAAGGACCAACTATCTCTAATATTTTTCCTAAGCCCCCAATTTGAATTTTATATATTTAAGATATCTAATATACAACACATTTTTCCTAAATCCCTAATGATCTAAAAATTCTATTTCGTCCTCATTTTTTCAATTTTTCCAAACCATTTTTACTTCCTCCACACCCCTTCTTCCTCGTCATCTTCTTCCTCCTCAAGTTCACCGGACCGCCGGACCGAACCACCTCCGGCCGTCGCCGGAGGTGATTCAAAAATTCTCAAAAAATTCACCCCGGAAATGATGTCCAAGATCTGGTAATGATGAAATCTATCGGTTAAAAAGCTCCAACATTAAACATTATACATATACTTTTTCAACATTCGAACGACTCATAAATAGAAAGAGGCGACTCATAAACCCTAGCGATAATAGAAATCGGTGACTCATAAACCCTAACCAAAAAGCTCCAACAATGGAGGAAGAAATCAAGATACGATACCCAATCGTACGGCTGGCCGAAAAGCTCCAACAATGGCACAAATCATAACCAATTTTATGGTTCTCTATCGCTCCGACACTGGTGAAAATTATGTCCAAGATCTGGTAATGATGAAATCTATCGGCGAAAAAGCTCCAACATTAAACATTATACATATACTTTTTCAACATTCGAACGACTCATAAATAGAAAGAGGCGACTCTTAAACCCTAGCGATAATAGAAAGCGGGAACTCATAAACCCTAGCTAAAACCTCCAACAATGGCGGAAGAAATCAAGATACGATACCCAATCAGACGGCTGGCAGAAATGATCGGCCGAAAAGCTCCAACAATGGCGGAAATCATGACCAATTTATGGTTCTCTATCGCTCCAACAACGGTGAGCGGTCACGTCACTGTCGGAATATTACCGAAAACAGAGTATGTGGCATTGAATGCCTGGGTGGCATATCAAATTTAGCCAACTCATTTAAAAAATTACATGTTGGATTAACTATTCTCACCGAAATAAAGTATCTATATATAAATTTCACTTCTTACGATTATAGGTAGAAATTAAAATTATCAAAGGTAAAAAAAATGACTTTTAGAATCATCTAAAAGTAATTTTATGTATTTTCCTTATTTTTTCAATTTTGTAGATATACATGTGTATTAGAATTTTCTCTTATATTTCACAACATACTTAGGTTTTGAGTCCTATTTTTCAACATTAATTTAGAATTTTTAAAAATATTTTATTATTATTCCTCAATATGAAAAATAATTTGTTTATATAATAGAACATAAAGAACGATTTAAATCAACAAAATTAAAATATTGAATATCAAACATAAATTGAAATTTTTATGGGACAATTTTTTATAATGACCAACTATCTCTAATATTTTTCCTAAGCCCCCAATTTGAATTTTATATATTTAAGATATCTAATATACAACACATTTTTCCTAAATCCCTAATGATCTAAAAATTCTATTTCGTCCTCATTTTTTCAATTTTTCCAAACCATTATTACTTCCTCCACACCCCTTCTTCCTCGTCATCTTCTTCCTCCTCAAGTTCACCGGACCGTCGCTGCCGGACCGCTGCTGAACCACCTCCCGCCGCCGCCGGAGGTGATTCAAAAATTCTCAAAAAATTCACCCCGGAAATGATGTCCAAGATCTGGTAATGATGAAATCTATCGGTTAAAAAGCTCCAACATTAAGCATTACACATATACTTTTTCAACATTCGAACGACTCATAAATAGAAAGAGGCGACTCATAAACCCTAGCGATAATAGAAATCGGTGACTCATAAACACCTAACCAAAAAGCTCCAACAATGGAGGAAGAAATCAAGATACGATACCCAATCGTACGGCTGGCCGAAAAGCTCCAACAATGGCACAAATCATAACCAATTTTATGGTTCTCTATTGCTCCAACACTGGTGAAAATTATGTCCTAGATCTGGTAATGATGAAATCTATCGGCGAAAAAGCTCCAACATTAAACATTATACATATACTTTTTCAACATTCGAACGACTCATAAATAGAAAGAGGCGACTCATAAACCCTAGCGATAATAGAAAGCGGCAACTCATAAACCCTAGCTAAAACCTCAAACAATGGCGGAAGAAATCAAGATACGATACCCAATCAGACGGCTGGCAGAAATGATCGGCAGAAAAGCTCCAACAATGGCGGAAATCATGACCAATTTATGGTTCTCTATCGCTCCAACAATGGTGAAAATCATGACCAAGAACTGGTTAATGATGAACTCTATCTGTCAAAAAGCTCCAACATTAAACATTATAAATTTACTTTTCCAACATTCGAATGACACATAAATAGAAAGCGGCGACTCGTGAACCCTAGCGATAATAGAAAGCGGTGACTCATAAACCCTAGCCAAAAAGCTCCTACAATAGTGGAAGAAATCAAGATACGGTACCCAATCGTACTGCTCCAAAAAGCTCCAACAATGTCGCAAATCATTACCAATTTATGGTTCTCTGTCGCACCAACAACGGTGAAAATCATGACCAAGATCTGGTCAATGATGAACTCTATCGGTCAAAAAGCTCTAACATTAAATATTATACATATACTTTCTCAAAATTAGAACGACACATAAATAGAAAGCGGCGACTCATAAACCCTAGCCAAAAAGCTCTAACAAGGGTGGAAGAATCAAGATACTGTACCCAATCATACGGCTGACGAAAATAATCGGCCAAAAAGCTCCAACAATGGCCCAAATCATGACTAATTTATGGTTCTCTATTGCTCCAACAACAGTGAAAATGATGTCCAAGATCTGGTAATGATGAAATCTATCGGACAAAAAGCTCCAACATTAAGCATTATACATATACTTTTTCAACATTCGAACGACTCATAAATAGAAAGAGGCGACTCATAAACCCTAGCGATAATAGAAATCGGTGACTCATAAACCCTAGCCAAAAAGCTCCAACAATGGAGGAAGAAATCAAGATGCGATACCCAATCGTACGGCTGGACGAAATGATCGGCCAAAAAGCTTCAAGAATGGCGCAAATCATAACCAATTTTATGGTTCTCTATCGCTCCAACACTGGGAAAATTATGTCCAAGATCCGGTAATGATGAAATCTATCGGCAAAAAAGCTCCAACATTAAACATTATACATATACTTTTTCAACATTCGAACGACTCATAAATAGAAAGAGGCGACTCATAAACCCTAGCGATAATAGAAAGCTGCAACTCATAAACCCTAGCTAAAACCTCCAACAATGGCGGAAGAAATCAAGATACGATACCCAATCAGACGGCTGGCAGAAATGATCGGCCGAAAAGCTCCAACAATGGCGGAAATCATGACCAATTTATGGTTCTCTATCGCTCCAACAACGGTGAAAATCATGACCAAGATCTGGTCAATGATGAACTCTATCGGTCAAAAAGCTTTAACATTAAACATTATACATATACTTTTCAAAAATTCGAATGACTCATAAATAGAAAGCGGTGGATCATAAACCCTACCGATAATAGAAAGCGGCGACTCATGAACCCGAGCCAAAAAGCTCCAACAATGGCGAAAGAAATCAAGATACGGTACCCAATCGTACGGTTGACAGAAATGATCGGCCGAAAATCTCCAACAATAGCTCAAATCATAACCAATTTATGGTTGTCTATCGCTCCAACAACGGTGAAAATCATATCCAAGATCTGGTAATGATGCAATCTATTGGTCAAAAGCTTCTACATTATACGTATACTTTTCCAAAATTGGAATGACTCTTAAATAGAAATCGGAATTTCAAAAGCCCTAGCCAAAAAGCTCCAACAATGGCGGAAGAAGTCAAGATACGATACCCAATCGTACCGCTAGCGGAAATGATCGGCCGAAAGGCTCCAACAATGGCGCAAATCATGACCAATTTATGATTCTCTCTCACACCAACAACGGTGAAAATCATGACCAAGAACTGGTCAATGATGAACTATATCGCTCAAAAAGCTCCAATATTAAACATTATACATATACTTTCTCAAAATTCAAACGACACATAAATAGAAAGCGGCGACTCATAAACCCTAGCCAAAAAGCTCCAACAAGGGTGGAAGAATCAAGATACGGTGCCCAGTCGTACGACTGACGAAAATAATAAGCCGAAAAGCTCCAACAATGGCTCAAATCATGACTAATTTATGGTTCTCTATTGCTCCAACAACAGTGAAAATGATGTCCAAGATCTGGTAATGATGAAATCTATCGGTCAAAAAGCTCCAACATTAAGCATTATACATATACTTTTTCAACATTCGAACGACTCATTAATAGAAAGAGGCGACTCATAAACCCTAGCGATAATAGAAATCGGTGACTCATAAACCCTAGCCAAAAAGCTCCAACAATGGAGGAAGAAATCAAGATACGATACCCAATCGTACGGCTGGACGAAATGATCGGCCAAAAAGCTCCAACAATAGCGCAAATCATAACCAATTTTATGGTTCTCTATCGCTCCAACACTGGTGAAAATTATGTCCAAGATCTAGTAATGATGAAATCTATCGGTCAAAAAGCTCCAACATTAAGCATTATACATATACTTTTTCAACATTCGAACGACTCATAAATAGAAAGAGGCGACTCATAAACCCTAGCGATAATAGAAATCGGTGACTCATAAACCCTAACCAAAAAGCTCCAACAATGGAGGAAGAAATCAAGATACGATACCCAATAGTACGACTGACCGAAATGATCGGCCGAAAAGCTCCAACAATGGCGCAAATCATAACCAATTTTATGGTTCTCTATCGCTCCAACACTGGTGAAAATTATGTCCAAGATCTGGTAATGTTGAAATCTATCGGCAAAAAAGCTCCAACATTAGACATTATACATATACTTTTTCAACATTCGAACGACTCATAAATAGAAAGAGGCGACTCATAAACCCTAGCGATAATAGAAAGCGGCAACTCATAAACCCTAGCTAAAACCTCTAACAATGGCGGTAGAAATCAAGATACGATACCCAATCAGACGGCTGGCAGAAATGATCGGCCGAAAAGCTCCAACAATGGCGGAAATCATGACCAATTTATGGTTCTCTATCGCTCCAACAACGGTGAAAATCATGACGAAGAACTGGTCAATGATGAACTCTATCGGTCAAAAAGCTCCAACATTAAACATTATAGATATACTTTTCCAACATTCGAATGACACATAAATAGAAAGCGGCGACTCGTAAACCCCAGCGATAATAGAAAAAGCGGTGACTCATAAACCCTAGCCAAAAAGCTCCTACAATAGTGAAAGAAATCAAGATACGGTACCCAATCGTACTGCAGGAGGAAATGATGGGCCAAAAAGCTCCAACAATGTCACAAATCATTACCAATTTATGGTTCTCTGTCGCTCCAACAACGGTGAAAATCATGACCAAGATCTGGTCAATGATGAACTCTATCGGTCAAAAATCTCCAACATTAAGCATTATACATATACTTCTCCAAAATTCGAATGACTTATAAATAGAAACCGGCGACTCATAAACCCAAGCGATAATAGAAAGCGGCGACTCATAAACCCTAGCCAAAAAGCTCCAACAATGGCGGAAGAAATCAAGATACGGTACCCAATCGTATGGCTGGTGGAAATGATCGGCCGAAAAGCTCTATCAATAGCGCAAATCATGACCAATTTATGGTTCTCTATCGTTCTAACGACGGTGAAAATCATGACCAATATCTGGTAAATTATGAACTCTATCGGTAAAAAAGATCCAAAATTATACATATACTTTTCCAAAATTCGAATGACTCATAAATAGAAAGCAGCGACTCATAAACCTTATCGATAATAGAAAGCAACGACTCATAAACCCTAGCTAAACAGCTCCAACAATAGCAGAAGAACTCCAGATACGATACCCAATCGTACTGCTGGCGGAAATGACCGGCCAAAAAGCTCCAACAACGTCGCAAATCATTACCAATTTATGGTTCTCTATCGCTCCAACGACGGTGAAAATCATGACCAAGATCTGGTCAATGATGAACTCTATCGGTCAAAAATCTCTAATATTAGACATTATACATATACTTTTCAATAATTCGAATGACTTATAAATAGAAAGCGGTGACTCATAAACCCTAGCGATAATAGAAAGCGGCGACTCATAAACCCAAGCCGAAAAGCTCCAGCAAGGGTCGAAGAAATCAAGATTCGGAACCCAATCGTATGGCTGGTGGAAATGGTCCGCCGAAAAGCTCTAACAACTACTTAAATCATGACCAATTTATGTTTTTTTGTCGCACCAACAACGGTGAAAGTTATGACCAAGATCTGGACAATGATGAACTCTATCGGTCAAAAAGCTCCTACATTATAAATATACTTTTCCAAAATTCGAATGACTCATAATTAGAAAGTGGAATTTCATAAACCCTGGCCAAAAAGCTCCAACAATGGAGGAAGAAATCAAGATACGATACCCAATCGTACGGCTAACGAAAATGATCGGCCGAAAAGCTCCAATAATGGCACAAATCATGACCAATTTATGGTTCTCTGTCGCTCCAACAACGGTGTAAATCCTGACCAAGATCTGATCAATGATGAACTCTATCAGTCAAAAAGCTCCAACATTAAACATTATACATATACTTTTTCAAAATTCGAATGACTCATAAATAACCCTAGTGATAATAAAAAGCAGCTACTCATAAACCCTAGCCAAAAAGCTCCAACAATGGCGGAAGAAATCAAGATAAGGTACCCAATTGTACGGCTGACGAAAATGATCAGCCCAAAAGCTCCAACAATGGCTCAAATCATAACCAAATTATGGTTCTCTATCACTGCAACAACGGTGAAAATCATGTCCAAGATCTGGTAATGATGAACTCTATCGGTCAAAAAGCTCCAACCTTAAGCATTATAAATATACTTATCCAACATTCGAATAACACATAAATAGAAAGCGGCCACTCATAAACCCTAGCAATAATAGAAGGCGGCGACTCATAAACTCTAGCCAAAAAGCTCCTACAATAGCAGAAGAAATCAAGTTACGCTACCCAATCGTATGGTCGGTGGAAATGATCGGCCAAAAAGCTCCAACAATGTCGCAAATCATTACCTATTTATGGTTCTCTATTGCTCCAACAACGGTGAAAATCATGACCAAGATCTGGTCAATGATGAACTCTATCGGTCAAAAAGCTCCAACATTAAACATTATACATATACTTTTTCAAAATTCGAATAACTCATAAATAGAAAGTGGCGACTCATAAACCCTAGCGATAATAGAAAGCGGCTAATCATAAACCCTAGGCAAAAAGCTCCAACAATGGCGGAAAAAATCAAGATACGGTACCCAATTGTACGGCGGACGAAAATGATCGGCCGAAAAGCTCCAACAATGGCACAAATCTTAACCAATTTATGGTTCTCTATCGCTGCAACAACGGTGAAAATCATGTCCAAGATCTGGTAATGATGAACTCTATCGGTCAAAAAGCCCCAACCTTAAACATTATAAATATACTTATCCAACATTCGAATGACACATAAATAGAAAGCGGCGACTCATAAACCCTAGCGATAATAGATGGCGGCAACTCATAAACCCTAGCCAAAAAGCTCCTACAATAGCGGAAGAAATCAAGTTACGCTACCCAATCGTACTACTGGCGGAAATGATCGGCCGAAAAGCTCCAACAATATCGCAAATCATGACCAATTTATGGTTCTCTATCGCTTCAACAACGGTGAAAATCATGACCAAGATCTGGTCAATGATGAACTCTATCGGTCAAAAAGCTCCAACCTTAAACATTATACATATACTTTTTCAAAATTCGAATGACTCATAAATAGAAAGTGGCGACTCATAAACCCTAGCGATAATAGAAAGCGGCTACTTATAAACCCAAGCCAAAAAGCTCCAACAATGGCGGGAGAAATCAAGATACGGTACCCAATTGTACGGCTGACGAAAATGATCGGCCGAAAAGCTCCAACAATGGCTCAAATCATAACCAATTTATGGTTCTCTATTGCTCCAACATCGGTGAAAATCATGTCCAAGATCTGGTCAATGATGAACAATATCTGTCAAAAAGCTCCAACATTAAACATTATAAATATACTTTTCCAACGTTCGAATGACACATAAATAGAAAGCGGCGACTTATAAACCCTAGCGATAATAGAAAGCGGCGACTCATAAACCCTAGCCAAAAAGCTCCAACAATTGCGGAAGAAATCAAGATACGGTACCCAATCGTACTGCTGGCGGAAATGATCAGCCAAAAAGCTCCAACAATATCCCAAATCATTACCAATTTATGGAGCTTTTCGGCCGATCATTTCCAACAATATCGTAAATCATTACCAATTTATGGTTTCTATCGCTCCAACAACGGTGAAAATCATGACCAAGATCTAGCCAATGATGAACTCTATCGGTCAAAAAGCTCCAACATTGAACATTATACATATACTTTTCCAAAATTCGAATGTCTCATAAATAGAAAGCGGCGATTCATAAACCCAAGCGATAATAGAAAGCAGCGACTCATAAACCCTAGCCAAAAAGCTCCAACAATGGCGGAAGAAATCAAGATATGGTACCCAATCATATTGCTAGTGGAAATGATCGGCCGAAAAGCTCCCACAATAGCGCAAATCATGACCAATTTATGGTTCTCTATCACTCTAACAACAGTGAAAATCATGACCAATATCTGGACAATGATGAACTCTATAGGTCAAAAAGATCCAAAATTATACATATACTTTTCCAAAATTTGAATGACTCATAAATAGAAAGCGGCGACTCACAAACCCTAGCGAAAATAGAAAACGGCGACTCATAAACCCTAGGCAAAAAGCTCCAACAATGGCGGAAGAAATCAAGATACGGTAGCCAATCGTACGACTAATGAAAATGATCGGCCGAAAAGATCCAACAATGACTCAAATCATAACCAATTTATGATTTTCTATCGCTCCAACAATGGTGAAAATCATGTCCAAGATCTAGTAATGATGAACACTATCGGTCAAAAAGCTCCCACATTAATCATTATAAATATACTTTTCCAACATTCGAATGACTCATAAATAGAAAGCGGTGACTCATAAACTCTAGCGATAGTAGAAAGCGGTGACTCATAAACGCTTGCCAAATAGCTCCAACAATGGCGAAATAAATAAATATACGGTACCCAATCGTACGGCTGGCGGAAATGGTCGGCCGAAAAGCTCTAAAAATATCGCAAATAATGACCAATTTGTGGTTCTCTATCGTTCCAACAACGGTTAAAATCGTGACCAAGATCTGGTCAATGATGAACTCTATCTCTCAAAAAGCTCCAACATTAAACATTATACATATACTTTTCCAAAATTTGAATGACTTATAAATAGAAAGCGGTGGCCCTAGCGATAGTAGAAAGAGGCGACCCTAGCGATAATAGAAAGCGGCGACTCATAAAACCTAGCCAAAAAGCTCCAAGAATGGCGGAAGAAATCATGATACGGTACCCAATCGTACGGCTGGCGGAAATGATCGGTCGAAAAGCTCCATCAATGGCGCAAATCATGACCAATTTATGGTTCTCTATCGCTCCAACAACGGTGAAAATCATGACCAATTTATGGTTCTCTATCGCTCCAACAACGGTGAAAATCATGACCAAGATCTGGACAATGATGAACATTATCGGTCAAAAAGCTCCAACATTAAACATTATACATATACTTTTTCAAATTTCGAATGACTCATAAACAGAAAGTGGCGACACATAAACCCTAGCGATAATAGAAAGCAGCGACTCATAAACCCTAGCCAAAAAGCTCCAACGATGGCGGAAGAAATCAAGATACGGAACCCAATCGTACGGCTGGCGGAAATGATTGGTCGAAAAGCTCCAACAATGGCTCAAATCATAACCAATTTATGGTTCTCTATCGCTCCAACAACAGTGAAAATCATGTCCACGATCTGGTAATGATGAACTCTATCGGTCAAAAAGCTCCAAAATTAAACATTATAAATATACTTTTCCAACTTTCGATTGACACATAAATAGAAAGCGGCGACTTATAAACCCTAGCGATAATAGAAAGCGGCAACTCATAAACCCTAGCCAAAAAGCTCCAATAATAGCGGAAGAAATCAAGATACGATACCCAATCGTACTGCTGGCGGAAATGATCGGCCGAAAAGCTCCAACAATGTCGCAAATCATTACCAATTTATGGTTCTCTATCGCACCAACAATGGTGAAAATCATGACCAAGATCTGGTCAATGATGAACTCTATCGGTCAAAAAGCTCCAACATTAAACATTATACATATAGTTTTCCAAAATTCGAATGACTTACAAATAGAAAGCGGCGACTTATAAACCCAAGCGATAATAGAAAGCAGTGACTCATAAACCCTAGCCAAAAAGCTCCAACAATGGCGGAAGAAATCAAGATACGATACCCAATCGTATGGCTGGTGGAAATGATCGGCCGAAAAGCTCCAACAATGGCGCAAATCATGACCAATTTATGGTTCTCTATCTCTCTAACAACGGTGAAAATCGTGACCAAGATCTGGACTATGATGAACTCTATCGGTCAAAAAGCTCCAAAATTATACATATACTTTTCCAAAATTCGAATGACTCATAAATAGAAAGCGGCGACTCATAAACTCTAGCCAAAAAGCTCCAACAATAGAGGAAGAACTCCAGACACGATACCCAATCGTACGGCTGGCGAAAATGATTGGCCAAAAAGCTCCAACAATAGCGCAAATCATGACCAATTTTTGGTTCTCTATCGCTCCAACAACGGTGAAAATCATGACCAAGATCTGGTCAATCATGAACTCTATCGGTCAAAAAGCTCCAACATTAAATATTATACATGTACTTTTCCAATATTCGGATGACTCATAAATAGAAAGTGGCGACTCATAAACCCTAGCGAGAATAGTAAGCGGTGACTCATAAACTCTAGCCAAAATCTCCAACAATGGTGGAAGAAATCAAGATACGATACCCAATCGGCTGGTAGAAATGATAGGCCGAAAAGCTCCAACAATGGCGAAAATCATGACCAATTTATGGTTCTCTATCGCTCCATCAACGGTGAAAATCATGGCCAAGATCTAGTCAATGATGAACTCTATTGGTCAAAAAGCTCCAACATTAAACATTATACATATACTTTTCCAAAATTTGAATGACTCATAAATAGAAAGCGGCGACTCATAAACCCTAGCGATAATAGAAAACGGCGACTCATAAACCCTAGACAAAAAGCTCCAACAATGGCGAAAGAAATAAAGATACGGTACCCAATCGTACGGCTGGCGGAAATGGTGGCCGAAAAGCTCTAACAATGGCGCAAATCATGACCAATTTGTGGTTCTCTATCGTTCCAACAACGGTTAAAATCATGACCAAGATCTGGTCAATGATGAACTCTATCGGTCAAAAAACTCCAACATTAAACATTATACATATACTTTTCCAACCTTCAAATGACATATAAATAGAAAGCGGCGACTTATAAACCCTAGCGATAATAGAAAGCGGCGACTCATAAAACCTAGCCAAAAAGCTCCAACGATGGCGGAAGAAATCAAGATACGGAACCCAATCGTACGGCTAGCGGAAATGATCGGTCGAAAAGCTCCATCAATGGCAAACATTATACATGTACTTTTTCAAAATTCGAATGACTCACAAATAAAAAGCAGCGATTCATAAACCTTAGCGATAATAGTAAGCGCGCGACTTATAAACCCTATCCAAAAAGCTCCAACATTGGCGGAAGAAATCAAGATACGATACCCAATCGACTGGCGGAAATGATCGGCAGAAAAGCTCCAATAATGGCGCAAATCATGACCAAGTTATGGTTCTCTATCACTCCAACAATGGTGAAAATCATGACCAAGATCTGGTCAATGATAAACTCTATCGGTCAAAAAGCTCCAACATTAAACATTATACATATACTTTTTAAAAATTCGAATGACTCATAAATAGAAAGCGGCGACTCATAAACCCTAGTCAAAAAGCTCCAACAATGGTGGAAGAAATCAAAATACCTTACCCAATCGTACGGCTGACGGAAATGATCGGCCGAAAAGCTCCAAAAATGGCTCAAATTGTAACACCCCAAACGGGGCCGGCACATCCCCCGCACCGAGACCCGCCCCGCATATAAATTATTTGTTCGTTGTTTGCTTTATGGGCTGGATAATTTGACTCTCACTGCCCCCATCGCTAATTTTCTAAACTACGATGTGTATGATCTAGAACTCATGGCAAATAATTTGACTATCATTGCCGCCATCGGAAATTTTCTGAAGTACGATGTGTATGATCTAGCACTCACGATGGTCAAAGATATACATAGTAGTTGTTAGAAATCACCGGCCAAAAACATTGGAATTGAATACATAGTGACTTTTTAGAAATTACTGGCCAAAAATAAGATGACGAAGAGTATGACGAAGACTCAAATTCGGATAAACAAGTGCACAAGAAAAACAGCAACGTTACAATATCTGGTTTGCTTAATTCGATGGATGGACTTCACACAAGTGAAAGGCCAAAAGGCTCTGCATTTCCCTAAGGGCTTCATCATACTATTTTCAACGAAATAAACTATCTATATATACATTTTATCAGTTGCAATTATAGGTACAAATTAAAAACATCAAAGGATAAAAATAATCATAATAATAACTTTTAGAATCATCTAAAAGTATTTTAATGTGTTTTCTCTTCTTTTTTTTTAATTTTTGTAGACATGCACATGTATTAGAATTTTTTCTTATATTTAACAAGAAGGCTTTGAGTGAGGTTTTCAACATTAATTTAACTTTTTTACTTAACATTTTCTATAAAACTCAACGATGTAAATATATATAAAAATAGATAATTTCCCCAAAAATTCTGGAAAAAGCATTATATTTTAGGGTTGTCTACATCTGCACCCTGCGAGATTGTATGATTATAAATTATACCCCTTTAAATGAAAATATTACACAATTTAACCTTCCAAGTTTAGAAAATTATAAATGAACCCATTTCGGTTGGATTTTTAGCAAAATCAATTTTGAATCGACTATATCTCAACACTAATTAGTCTCTCACAACAACCCACATATCATTCTCAAGTGACAGACACGTAATTTACGAAGTTTTTGAAGGATTAACACATTATGCGCTCGTAAATTGATATTCATAATGACTTTTTTCCCTCACTTAACGGTAAGAACTAATTAGTGATGAAATATAAAAAATTAAAAAAGAGATTCATGAAAAATCCTATCGAAATGAGTTCATTTGTAATTTTTCAAACTTTAAAGGGTGTGTTGTGTAATATTTTCATCTAAGAAGGTAGGAGTTATAATTACCCAATCTTGCAAGGGGCCTAGGTGTAAAAATACTCTATATTTTAACAACATTGTTTTAGATATTACAGCAGACCGAGATATATATCATGATTAAAACATTAATCAAACTGAGATATCATCATTCATGCCTGTATTGAGTTATGGAATTACAATGGATATGATATATCAGGACAACTGTGTATAGTAAAGCTTTAAAAGGTTCCAAGAAACATTAAACTCCTCAACATGCTCAAAATTCAGCACTTCTTTGGGGATTGCACCTGTAAACTTGTTTCTTGATAAATCGAGCTCCTCCAACGCCTTCAAGTTTCCTAAACTCGAAGGGATTTCGCCCACGAATTGATTGTTTGATAAGGTCACATGGTTAAGACTGGAGAGCTGACCAATATTTGAAGGTGATCCCTTCCCATTGTTTGCAGCAAACTGTCTGTGGTTTCCATGTTTCTAGCAGCTTTTGAGGGTCAGAAGTGATTTTGTTCTTGAAGTCGAAAAGTGCTTCTTGATCTGTGGAGTGGCAGGAGTTGGAGGGGGAGAGGATGAGGTGAAAAATTATGAGCAAAAGTGCATTTCTTGGATGGTTATTGTTCTCCATTGATGGCTTTTGATGTGGTTAAGCTTGAAGCGATTGTGGTTTTATAATCACTCTTTTGTGTATTTTGTAAAGTCTATATATTGATAAGGAATGGTCTTCCATAGGTCATGCCCCAGTTGAATAAGCATGCAACATGCTTTTAAGAAGTCCTTTGGTTTGAAAAATTCTCAGTTTCAATTTTCAAAGGAGAAAATGCAGATATTTTACCGTTAAATAAAGAATCATTTTTATTTGAATGTTGTTATTAATAATAAGCTTATACTTAACTCATTACTAAACTTGCATTGTGATACCATGTATGTGACTTTCTAATTTGGGTGTAACTTGAAAGCTTGTTGTCCATGAAAATGACTTGGAAAATAAAAATCGCTCAAATTAATGTCGGGAAAATGGAACTTTTAATACCATTACATAACTCTAAAATGTTAACTACTCGGTTATCTGAGGATCGGATACGTTCAAAATTCAAATCGAATTCAAGAAATTCGTATCTGACACATTAAAGAAAACTCGACCCGATGTGATCCCTAAATAATGGAGTTGTGGGTTGCTAAGAATCACATGTGGGTTGTTTTAAAACCCTTTGTTTGAGAAAACCAATTTATGCAAATTTGCAAAGTTGAGTTGCACATAGGCCTGTCATTGGGCGGGGAATATCCAACCCAAACCCTAATTTTTAATTAGCCCAACCCCATCCAAACCCATATATTTATGTTTTATCCAAACCCAAACCCAAATCCATAAATTAATTAAATGTGGACTTGGATTGGATTTTTACCTTTGGATATTCAAACCCTAAAAATACCCAAACCCTCCACCCTTAACCTCTCAACTATATTTTATAAGTTTCACAAAGTTTTCTATCATATCGTTAATTAAATAATTACCATTTCAAATTTTAATATTAATTAATATATTGTCAGGCAAATTAAAACTCATGTTGAATAAGTTCATGTTTAGAAATATTATAAAATAGAAAGCCTTTTTTTCCACTTTTATATATTTGTTTTGATATATTGTTATTATTATGGTAAAATTATGGTTAATTACGAACTGTTTACATTTATAAATGCAAAATTAAAGTTTTATCTATAGGAGTGGGCACATTTAGGTAAAATTGATCGAAATTAAAATTTTGACCTGCAGTACCAATACTTTGATTCGGCGTCCGGTTTTTTTAAAAAAAAATAAAAAATAAAAAAAAAATCGGTATTTGATTCGGTATCGATATTGCGATACGGTATACCATATCGTACTGAATACCTAACTTATATATATATATATATATATATATATATATATATAATACTTTAATATATAATATAATATATATCATACTTTTACGGTTTTACTTCAATGTTTTTGAAAAATGTGTTCAAAATCAAATTTTTTTTTTCCAATTTTAAAAACGTTTTACTTTTAATATATAATATAATATATATGATATATATATATATATATATATATATTTCTGTTTTTTCCTTTTTTTCCTTTTTTGTACTTTTTACCTAGAATTTGGGTAGAATGGTAAATATAATTTCGGTTTCTATCGAACCAAATCGTGAAGTTCAATTTTATATTCGGTTCTTCAAAATGATGTACCAAAATTTCGGTTCGATATTAATAATTATATTAAAAATAATTATAAAATTTATATTGATATTAATATATTTAAATAATAATATTGATGATGCAGGAATGCGAGTTTCCTAAATGCAACAATCACTTTGATATTTGTTTGTGAAAGGGAAGACCATCACAGGCGTGCGGGCCTCAGGATCTGGGTTTCCTTTTAAGCGTGGGTTCTTCCAGCTAGGATAACACCAAGAGTGCAGACTACCAAGGTAGTGTTACTGTGGTGAAAAAGAAGCCCTGAGAAAGTTAGTGGAAAATGCCCAGAATCGGAAATGCTTTTTGTGTGCAGAAGTTGAGTTGGGGGAGAATGCATGGATTTCCCCTTATTTATATGTTAGGGATGGGGGTAAATGGGTAAATTGACCATGTGGTCCCAAACCTGTGTTGCCCTAACGCGTGGCAGCCTGTGAGGGTGTGAGAGTGACATCTCTGAAAAGGTGACGGCGCGCCAGGTGCACTGTGCCCTGTACCTTTGTGTCAGAGGTTGTTGACGAGGGTCGTGTGGGATGAGGGAATAATATCTCCTTCTGAAGGTGAGAATCCATCGCATGAGGGACAGACTCATTTACGAGCGTTGATGACGCTCGGGAAGTCCACAGATGGGCTCCTCGCGATAGATGACCTTCGAGCGGCAAGATCCCGAACGTCAATCATGGGACCCTCGTATGGGTGCTTCCCTGTGATGGGTAACCCTGAGGGCCCGGATGCGAGCGCCAGACTCGTCGGATCTGGACTTTTACCGTAGTGGTCATTCGCTGCTTGACGGCCCACCCTTGCTTACCAACGAGTGGGCTGGAAAGGCCCATGAGCCCTTTAAGGCGAGCGTCTGAGACTTAGTCGGCGACATGCAGACACGTGGACGGCTCTGATTCGAGAGTGTTTTTAGGCCTCATCATTTTGCCCCCCGAATTCTGTAGTATCGCTTCGAGCGTACTGTAGAATTTATAAAGGATGAACCATGAGTTTCAAACATCCGAGGGCTAGACCATTACCAGCGAGGAGACTGCTGGCCTTCCGTAACGTACACCAACTGACACCGCATTAAATGCTGTCACATCCGCATTTAATGCTGAGTGGAAACGTGGGCGCGTGTACTCCGGGAGACGTGAGGCGGTTAGCAAAAGTGGGGGGATTTCCTAGGCGGGAATGATTGCATTTTGAATTTTTAGCCCTAACCCATGTAAATTCTTCCCTATAAATAGGGGCTTGCAGGGCTTGGGGACCTTTTTCACGCATTCAAACTTTTTCAAGAACATTTGCAGCAAGAAACTCTGTCAGCTTTACAAATTCCGGCGACCTTCTTTTCTTCAGACTCTTAGGTAAACATTCTCTTCCCCTCCTTTTATCTTCCCCGTGCTAACATTAGTTTTAGGTTGTGCGAGATAAACCCTTGAGGGAAGAACCACTATCTACCACTGAGTTTGTCTCTGAAAGTTTATCCCCCCTTAAGCTCTCTATTAGAAATCCCGTTTCCAAAAAATTGAAAACCGACCATGGCCGGAAATCAAGCCGATGACTATGTACGGGAGATTGAAGAGATGTCAGTGGGGAGTTCCTCCCCCCATGGCGATGTCCCCATAGCTGTTCCTTTGGTCAGGGCGCACCCAGGTGAAGGTGTTCCTATGGCGATGTCGGTGGCCCAAGCTCCGGTTGACGCCGGGGAGGGAGAGGTGAACGCTGTTGTTCAAGGGATGAACGAGCGTGTTCCCGGTGAGACGGATGATCTCTTTGAGGAGATGGACAATGTAATGGAGATGCAGAGGCAAGGAGAGAGAGTATTCCCAGTTTTGAACAGCGCCGTGAGACCTCAAGATCACAGGATCACAGTGGCTATGGCGGCTCCCGAGGGTGAAGCGGGTCCATCCGGGCGTCCATTCGAGGCTGAACCTTCCAGAAGGCGACAGAGGAGAGGCAAGGAGCCTGCCACTCGAGTAAGGCAAGACAACCGCCATCAGATGGACAGGTCTCCAGATGAAATTGAGAGTATCATGACCCTCGGTGATTTGGAGGAGTTGAGGGCGAAAGCGTATTGGGACGAAGTTGTGTTCCCCATGAGACTTCCTGAGGAGGGGGAAAGGGCTAATCGACCACCGCCTGGGATGATGACGGTCTACTGGGACGCAGTCCTTGCTGGCGGTCTGAGGTTTCCAATCGCTCACGATGCCGTCATCATCTACCATCATCTAGGGCTTTGCCCTTCACAAATTCTACCCAATGGCATAGCCCTAATCAATACGTTCATAATAACGATGAGGGCTCTGGGAAAATCACCTTCGATAATCAACTTTGACAGCTTAATCCAAGTAGCCCGCTCGCCGCGCTCGTCGCCTACAGACGGATTTTACTACGCCCAAGCCAAATCAGGCTTTAAGATGATAAATTCCCCATCTACATCTTATGGCGAGCACTGGAAGGAAAAATATTTTTTCGTGGGGGCTCCCGGGGGGATCTTCGGAGTTCACCGGCAATGGATGATTCATGGCGAGGGTCCCTTGATCAGGGAAAGGATGAGGAACAAGGATTTTGAGGAGTGGGCAATGGGGTTAGCCCTCGAGATGAGAGCTGAAAAGAAGTGGATTAAAGCGGAGACATTGGTGAAGGACGAAAGGATATTGTTCCGCTACGGACTATCTTGCCCCCCTGATATGATACTCCACCCCCCAACTGACATCATGGCCCTCGACGGTTAGATTCTAGGAACTAACCCCTCTAACCTTTAGAATAGCTCTCTGACTTACAGTTATCATTATTTTCATGTTTATACCATTCAAACATCCAGTCTTCTGACGCTCGTTCCCCTCTATCTGCAGGCATCCAAATTCTCTCTTGAGGCATGAATTCTGAAGCCCTTTCACGTATGTTGGGTGCCCAAGGGCCAGCGGTCGATCCTTCACAGCAGCAACAGCAGCAAAACCGCCCTCCTCATGCTCCGAGAGGTAGGGTTAGTCGCCGAGGATCGGGCCGCGGACAAGGAAACGCTCGAGGGGGCGCGGGGAATGTGGCTCCTCCCACGGGCCCCATTGAGGATCTAACACTGGAGGGTGCCCACGAGGCCACTCCTCCGCCGGCGGCCCCCGTGGGCCCAATCTCTCTGAGTTCGAGCGGATCGCGGAACCGCTCGGGCGAGCCTGTCCGTATTCATGAAATCCTCCGCGCCGACCGTCAGGGGAAGAGAAAGAGGATGCCAGACTCCCTCCCCATTTCAGGTAAGGGAAAGGAGGTGGTCGTGGGCCACCGTGGCGAGGGCAGCGACACTTCATCTTCCGAGGATGAAGAATTCTGGAAGATAGGCTGCAAGGGTGACTCCCGTTACAAGCGCCAGCGGACTGAGGGTCCGGTGCTTCTGAAAAAGAGCGCCCATTCAGTGAACATCGTTTCTGACATCGTCGGCAAACTCCAGTTTTCCGGCGATCATGACAAGTTGAACCAGTACGATGCCGCTCGCGTCGCTGACGATGCCTGTCACGCTCTTCTCACCGTAAGTTCTTACTATCCTTTGAAGGTTTTTAACTTTCAGTGTTTGCATTCGAGCGCTAATCTTTGTGTCTGGTTTGCCAGGAGGTAATCCCTAGGTTGAAGAACTTGCAAGGGCGAGCGCAGGCCTACTCCGAGCACAAGGCCAAATACAAGAAACTGTTGCGCATCTCAGACCCTGTTCAGCTGCAGGAGGATTACAACAACCTCCACGCTCGAATGTCCGCTGCTGACCGTGACATGGCCCTCCTGAGGGAGAATCTTCAGAAGACGGAGGATGCTTATCTTACCCTTAACGAGCGCCACAGAGAGGTGAAGGAGGAACGGGATCAGCTGAGGGTGCAAAACGAGGATCTGGGCAGGCAGCTGGCGGAGAGCACTCGCCAGAATGAGGAGACTAACAAGGCCCTTGAGGACTTGCGGAGCAAAGTCCAGGGGTTAGAGGCGAGGGTATCCTGGGAGGCTGTGAAGAAATTCGTGCGCTCAAAAGCCTTTGTGTTCGCGGCCAACATCCAGTGCTTTGACAATGCTCGTCGCTTCTTCCATAAAGCGATTGGGCAAATGGTGAGGTTGGGACTGGCCCCTGAAAGCGCTCGATCCGATGCTCGCCTGCGCATGGATCTTGATGAGAATTGCGAGCCAATGGTTCAGGAGGAGGATCCCACGGACAATCTGGCAGAGCCTGAGTATCAGGAGTTGGTGGAAACACTCCAAAGGGAGTTCATTGCTGCCAACAGGGTAGATCCCGAGCCTCTCCTGATAGAAGATGAGGGCACTGTCATGGACGTCGCGGATGCTGAGGAGCCTGGTGAGGCCCAAACCTCTGATGTCAACGTGCTGGCCCCCGTTCCCATTGCGACCGCCCCTCCCGAGCCTGAAAACCCAGCTCAGTGATGCTTATCTCCACTGCCCCTCTCTTACTTCAATGGCTTAACTTTCCTTCCAAACTCGTGAACAATTTATGTCTGTAATTAATTTTTCAATTATGTGTTGAACATTTTGGGCCCTCCTAAGTTGCTTTTCCATAAATTTGAACTCCTTTCCTTTTGTATGAATGTATGAATGATTTCTTTCTTGCTTTTGGATGGTGGATGATGTTAGTTTGTTTAGCTTTGCCGCTTTCATATCGAAATCTGCTGTTTGAGCGTTTGCGATTAGTGTGTAAGTAGGCTAGGACACTCATCGCTATGCATATTAAGCTTAGATGCTCGCGACGTCGAGCGGATGGCTTGTTGCAAGTACGGGCGCGAGGGTGACCCTTAGGAGGGTTCCCTGGCCATAGTAGAAATGACCTGTGTATTTGGACTTAGAAAACCTTTGAGGGAATACATGCGCGAGGGTGATCCTTATGCATATCCCATGGCTGTATTCTCCTTGAGGCTTGAATTTGAACTTAGGAAATCCCTGTAGGGTTGGCTTAGTAGGGGTAAAAAATGAGCGTAGTCGTAGTGTTAGTGGCATCCACTATTTACGAGCGTGCTCTTACCCAGTTGGATGAGGGTCACAGGGGGTTCTTACGTGCACGAGCTGGAGCGATGAACACTCAGCTGGCGTAAGTTGAGCGTTGGGCTCCCCGTTGTCGGACGTGCTCATTTTTAGGACCAATTCTTACAAATCGTTCAAACTGTTATAGGTGGATGGTTATCAACACCTGGACAGTATAACTTTGGTATGATTGAGGTATCGCATGGGCTTTTCGTCGTGGAAGATGCTCAACACGGAGTAAGCTTCTTGCCGCTCGAATCATTAGATCAGATAAGAAAGCAAGTAAATAATAAAAACGAAGTATTAAATACTTACTGTTATATGGATGCACTCTCGGAAATGATTACATCGTGCTTTCCATCAAAGAAAAATATTTCATGCCGCGAACGGGCCATTACAAAGAGGTTGAAGTTTACACATAGAACCTTCTAAGGTTACATGCATTCCATGGCCTAGGGAGACGCTCGCCTTGCAAAGTCTCTAGCAAGTAGGTGTTATTTGCCCGTACCTGAATGACTTTGAAGGGGCCTTCCCAATTAGGGTCTAATTTACCTACGTGTTTGGAGACTTCAACTTTTTTGAGGACCAAGTCCCCTAGCTGGAAGGTCCTTTCTTTAACACGTTTATTGTAATGGCGAGCAATGGTTGCTTTGTATTTGTGAATGCGTGCCCAAGCAGCATTCCTCTTCTCATCCAGCAAATCTAACTCGAGCGCCCTGTTGGTCTCGTTGACGGCAGGCTCGAAATAGGCTACGCGTGCGGATTCTTGAGCAATTTCCGCGGGTATCATGGCCTCAGAGCCGTATACAAGAGAATAAGGGGTTTCCCCCGTTGCCGCTCGCGGAGTAGTACGGTAAGCCCACAGAGCTCCCTGAAGCTCTTCAGCCCATTCTCCTTTCTTACTCTCGAGCATCATTTTCAGATGCTGGAGTATGGTTCGGTTGGTCACTTCAGCCTGACCATTAGCTTGAGGGTGACCCACGGAAGTGAATCGTTGCTCGATCCCTAGCTCATAGCACCACTCCCGCGTGTCGGCAGCGATAAATTGGGAACCGTTATCCGAGATGAGCACCCTGGGGATGCCGTATCTGCAGATGATATTTTTCCAAATGAAATCTCTCACAACCTTGAACGTTATCTTAGCGACCGCTTCTGCCTCAGCCCATTTGGTGAAATAATCCACAGCAAGTATTACGAACTTCTTTTGCCCGACCGCTATTGGGAGAGGTCCCACGATATCAATGCCCCACTGATCGAAAGGCCAGGAAACATCAATAGGAATCATTGGAGCTGCCGGTAACTGGGGGGTGTTGGAGTGGAACTGACACTTAGGACACTTCTTGGAATATTGAATGGCATCTTGCAATATCGAGGGCCAATAGAACCCACTCCTTAAGATTTTCTTCGCCAAGATTCGTCCGCCTGAGTGGTTCCCACAACTTCCGTCGTGTACATGCTTTAAAACTTCTTTAGCCTGCGAGGGTCTCAAACATCTCATCGGTGGGCCCTGGAAGGATCGCTTGAATAATCTACCCTCGGTATCCAACGAGAAACGAGGGGCCTTGCTTTTGATCTTCCGAGCCTCAACTTTGTCGCTCGGGCAAGTTCCATCCCGGAGGAATCTGACAATCTCGTCAAGCCAGCAAGGCTCGGAGGGGTCAATCATGTGCACTTCTTTCGAGGGTTCGCCTTTACTTATCAGTGGTTCCTCCGTTCTCAGAAATGTAACTACGCGTTCACTATGGCCGTCCAGAGCGGACGCGAACTTCGAAAGAGCGTCAGCGCGTTCGTTTTCTGCTCTCGGAACTTGCAAAAGATGAAATTCCTTGAACTTGGCTATCTCCTCCTTGGCGCTCGATAGATACCGTGCCATGGTGGCTTCTCGAGCCTCATAACTACCATCGATTTGACTCGCGATCAACTGCGAATCAACATATGCTGTGACACGAGCGGCCCCATTTTGGAGCGCAATCCGGAGCCCTTGGATGAGGGCCTCATATTCAGCTTCGTTGTTGGTGACTTGAAACGCCAGCTTGATTGCGTAGTCAACTTCTGCTCCTAGGGGATCCCTGAGGGTCACCCCGGCACCCCCCCCTTGTGAGGTCGAGGAGCCATCCGTGTGTAAAAGCCATAAACCCTCGTCCGCCTGTGGCACAGTCTCCAAATTGAAACGTTCTACCAACAGATCGGCCACTGCCTGAGCCTGTATGGCTGTGCGAGGCTCGAAGGAGATATCAAACTGACTGAGTTCGATGGCCTATTTGATTAACCTTCCCGAAACATCCGGTTTGGATAGGACTTGCCTGAGTGGTTGATCTGTTAGCACTGTGATGGAGTGAGCCTGAAAATATGGCCTCAGCCTTCGGGATGCGTTAACGAGCGCAAAGGCAAATTTCTCAATTTCCATATACCTTTTCTCTGCCCCCTGTAGAGTCTTGCTCAGGTAATACACTGGCATATGCTTACGCTCGCGGATTGCTACGAGGACAGCGCTCGTTGCTTCTAAAGAGACTGATAGATAGACAAATAAGTTCTCCCCCGGGATTGGCTTGGTTAACAAAGGCGCGCTCGACAGGTACTGTTTCATGTTCTGCAGGGCCTTTTCGCAATCCTCGTTCCAGGTAAAGTTCCGAGCGTTGCGCAAAATTTTAAAGAAGGGTAAATTCCGGTCTGCTGAGCGGGAAATGAACCTGTTTAACGAAATGATCTTACCCACGAGTACCTGGACCTCTCTCAGATTGCGAGGGGAGGGTATATCCAGGATTGCTTTGATCTTCTCGGGGTTTGCCTCTATGCCTCGTTGACTGACCATGTATCCCAGAAACTTACCACCTCGAACGCCAAAAGTGCACTTTGAAGGGTTCAACTTCATTCCGTAGCGACGAAGAATATCGAAAGTCTGCTTGAGATCCTCCAGATGGGAGTGTTGGCGCTCACTTTTGACTATCATATCATCCACGTATACCTCCATAGATTTTCCAATTTCGTGCTCGAACATCCTATTGACAAGGCGTTGATAGGTTGCTCCCGCATTTTTGAGCCCGAAGGGCATGACTTTGAAACAGTAGACACCCAAGTGCACAATAAACGCAGTTTTGGGGCGATCCTCGGGCGCCATAAAGATTTGATAATATCCCTGAAAGGCGTCCATCATACTCATGAGTTCACATCCGGCTGTAGAATCTACCAATTGATCGATCCTCGGTAGTGGGTAATGGTCTTTGGGGCACGCCTTGTTGAGGTCAGTGAAGTCGTTGCACATACGCCACTTATTAGCGCTCTTAGGAACGAGCACCACATTGCAAAGCCATTCCGGGTACAAAATCTCCTCGATGTACTGAGCATCAAGCAACTTAGTAACTTCCTCTTCGATAACCCGTTTCCTAAAGCCATGAACGTCCCTCTTCTTCTGTTTGATGGGCTTGAAGGTTGGATCCACATTCAATCTGTGGACAATGACGCTCGGATCTATCCCTGTGAGATCAGAAGCTTTCCACGCAAAAACGTCTAGATTCTCCCTTAGGAAGTCGATCATCAAAACTTGCGAGGGCCCATCCAGGCTTGAGCCAATCTGGGTTGTTTTATCCGGATTCCCAGGCTCCAATTCGACGGTCAAAAACTCCTCGGTGGGCTCAATCCGAACTTCCGGCCTCGGTGCCTCTAACGCTCGTTTCTTCCCAGTGAGCGTATTTTTGGGCTCATCACCCTCGTTTTCTGAGGAAGAACCCTCTACGGCCCCCGGTGGCCCATCCTCAGAGCACTGAACGTCTCCAGAGGTCTTCCTTTTATTCTTCTTCCGGTACAGCTTGGCTCTTTTGCGCTCAGGGCCATCTTCGTTTAACTCTGGGAAATCAACGGATTTCTTAGTAGACCCAGGTCGAAGGGAATGTTTGGGCTTGTGGCTTCGAAGCGAAAGTATGTAGCATTCCCAAGCTTCTTTGACGTTACATAGAATTTCTCCAGTACCCTCGGGGGTCGGAAACTTGACTTTTTGATGATAGGTAGAAATTACAGCCTTGAAATCCACGAGGGCTGGGCGCCCAATGATAATATTGTAAGGAAGATCCACCTCGACGATGGTGTAGAGGACGCTCAAAGTTTTCCGCTGTGGGGCGCGACCAAAAGAGGTGGCCAATCGAATCTGTCCGCGAGGGACGATCTCGGAACCTCCAAACCCTACGAGGGCAGTTCTGAGAGGTTCGAGGGGGATGTTCGTTATATTCATTTGTTGAAAAGTTGAGTACGGGAGAACGTTCACAGAGCTTCCACTATCAAATAAAACCCTCTTTACAGTGTGGTTATGAACGTCTAAACTAACCACCATGGGACAGTCAGAGGTTTTTCCTATCCCATGGGGTGTTACAATATGTTCAACATCTTTCTCGGTAAATCCTATAACATCATCCTCCTTTGAGCGCAACGAGCTGTCCACAGAGAGCACTGAGCGAGGGAGCGTTGGTCTTTGGTTATAGCTCCGTACATGACGGCGACGGGAAGCATTGGAGTCGCCTCCTGAGGGGCCTCCCGCAATCATGTGAATGACCGCAAAGGGCTGATTTTCCACATCCACCCCCTTCCCTTTGTTGCGCTCGCTGGTCTCAGTGCGCTGGCGACGAGGACTATGGGAACGTGAGCGGCTTCTCCTTCTTTCGAGCGCCCGTCTTGCGCAATGTTCGTCGTACCCTTCCAGTACTTTTACAAACTCTTTGAGGTGCCCCCCGGCAATCAGCCGCTGAATCTCCTTCTCCAGGTGACGGCATTCGTTGGTGTCATGCCCCTTCTGCTTATGGAAAGCACAATACTTCCCCGAGCGTTTTTGAGCCTCGGTCTCTCTCAGCTTGGGCGGCCTTTTGAACAACTCCTGGTCCGCCAAGGAATAAACTTCGGCAATTGGGCGGTTGAGGGGGACTCGCTCGAGCCTCCGCGGAGGAGAGGAATGACGACGAGCGGGTATTGGGCTGCGGCGGTGACTTCGGTGGGGCTCCCCTTTGTCCTCGTGGACTCTGTTGGCGCGAGGGGCATTTGCCATCTTCTGATCCCTCGCTATGTACATGTCCTCGAGGGTAAAGAAGGAGTCGGCAATCTCCCTAATTTCCGTCAACGAGCGCGGTTTCTTCTTGGCCACTTCCTCTACAAATTCTTTGCTGACGTAATGCTTCATATTGACGGCCCCAAATAGAACGTGCCTTAGAAAGTCCATCGAGGGCTTTTCTACTAACAAAATCTCTTTGTTGAACCTCCCCATGAAGGATCGGAGAGTCTCGCTCGGCCCTTGGACCAGGCTATAAAGAGCGGTCGCGGCCGGGGCCGGTGCTTTCAGCGAATTGAAGTGGCTGACAAAAGCATCCGTCAAGTCATAATATCCTCGGATCGAGCGCGGGGGGAGCTTTTTGTACCACTCTTGGGCCATTCCAGTGAGGGAAGTGACAAACACCTTGGCCCAGTAGTTGTCCGGATGGTCATAGAGGTGCATTAGGTGCACGAAATGGTCCAGATGCTCGGCTGGATCCGTAGTTCCATCATACCTGTTGATTGACGAGGGAATTTTACCCTTCCCTGCACGGGTCATCAGAACTTCCTCGACGAGGGGGGAATCGCCCGCCATGATCCTGTAATCTCGCTCGTCGGGGTCTTCATAGCTAGCCTCTCTTCTTCGGTGGGAAATGGGGCTGCGTGGTCGCCGAGCGTCTCTGGCCTTGGACCTCTCGTCCCCCTCACGGGGGGCGTGAGACCGCGCTCGAGAGAGCTGCTCTACCACGTTTTGGAGCCCTCGAATTTGGTCTTGTACAGCTGCTAGCTGAGGGTCACCGACATTCCTGCGGTTTGCCCTCCTTGTGGCCCTTGACTGGACCTCTTCATCATTTCCGGCCGCCTCATTTCGAGGAGCCCTGTCATCTCCTCCCACGGGTCGTTCTTGCTGGACCCTCAGTGGGGCTTCATTTTCTTGATTCGGAGCAGGCGGGGGAGGTTGCTGTGCCCGTAGAGCATTTTGGGCCATTGTCAAAGGATGTGCAGGGAGCCCGCCCAAGGGTGGGGCTATCCGAGCGCCAGCGTATGAAGGGAAATAAGCCATAATGAAGTGTTCCCAAGCATTCTGTACAGCTTGGCTCTCGCACTGCGCGTACAACGCCTGAAGTTGTTGCGTAGTGAGTTGGGGCATCTCCACCCCCTGTATTTCCCTTGGCACTGCTAGAGGGAGGTTCAGTGTCCCCACTTGATATGGGGGGACCAAAGGTATCATCCCCGGCGTTGTCCCAGGCATAACTCCGGGCTGCGTGAGCGCGTATCCTGGCGGCGGCATGGCCATAGGATATACGCCAAGATGGGAGGCAGGGACACTTGGGGCGAAAGTTGGGGGGGGAGGATTGGAACCTGATCCCCCCGCTTCATTCCCCGTTGGGAGGGGTGCCGTGGCATCAACGTTTCCGGCCGCAAGGGGCGGTGCCCCTCCGGCGAGAACAGGGTTATCTGCGTTTTCTCCGTTGGTGGGAGGAAGACCTCCCCTGTTCCCTAGAGTTCCAGATCTTGTGGCAGTAACCATGATTCAAGACTTGGGTGTTACTTTTCAACTAGCTTTCAGAAGAAGAGACTGGCAATACCAAAGACGGTGGTGATGGTTTCCCACAGACGGCGCCAAAAATGATGATGCAGGAATGCGAGTTTCCTAAATGCAACAATCACTTTGATATTTGTTTGTGAAAGGGAAGACCATCACAGGCGTGCGGGCCTCAGGATCTGGGTTTCCTTTTAAGCGTGGGTTCTTCCAGCTAGGATAACACCAAGAGTGCAGACTACCAAGGTAGTGTTACTGTGGTGAAAAAGAAGCCCTGAGAAAGTTAGTGGAAAATGCCCAGAATCGGAAATGCTTTTTGTGTGCAGAAGTTGAGTTGGGGGAGAATGCATGGATTTCCCCTTATTTATATGTTAGGGATGGGGGTAAATGGGTAAATTGACCATGTGGTCCCAAACCTGTGTTGCCCTAACGCGTGGCAGCCTGTGAGGGTGTGAGAGTGACATCTCTGAAAAGGTGACGGCGCGCCAGGTGCACTGTGCCCTGTACCTTTGTGTCAGAGGTTGTTGACGAGGGTCGTGTGGGATGAGGGAATAATATCTCCTTCTGAAGGTGAGAATCCATCGCATGAGGGACAGACTCATTTACGAGCGTTGATGATGCTCGAGAAGTCCACAGATGGGCTCCTCGCGATAGATGACCTTCGAGCGGCAAGATCCCGAACGTCAATCATGGGACCCTCGTATGGGTGCTTCCCTGTGATGGGTAACCCTGAGGGCCCGGATGCGAGCGCCAGACTCGTCGGATCTGGACTTTTACCGTAGTGGTCATTCGCTGCTTGACGGCCCACCCTTGCTTACCAACGAGTGGGCTGGAAAGGCCCATGAGCCCTTTAAGGCGAGCGTCTGAGACTTAGTCGGCGACATGCAGACACGTGGACGGCTCTGATTCGAGAGTGTTTTTAGGCCTCATCAAATATGTTTTTATTTAAATTCGCAACGAATGTGCGTGAATTAATAACTATGAATTAACTATAAAGTATACTTGATAATTTATACTATGAACATACGAGTGCAACTGCTAAGTGCTAAGTTGGCATGTTGGGTGTATGTGGTTGAGCTTTAATATTATTGAATGGATGTTTGATTGGGCCTATGAAATATCCAATGGATTTTTTAATTTTTGGATAGGGTTTAAAATCCACCCATAAGTATTGGGTTTAGTTTAGGTAGAAATCCATGAGATTTAAATATATTAGATTTGGATTGGGTTTAGATTTAAAAGGCTTGGATATTATTTGGATTTGGGCTTGGGTTGGGGAATCCCCACCCAATGCCAGGCCTAGTTGCACATTTTGGGCTTCTCTTAAGTCAACAATTTTTTATTTTTCAAAATCTAATAAACACAAAGATTACCATTAGGTAATGTAACTTATGGGTTCCTAATATGATAATTTAATTAGAAAAGCAATTAAGCGGCGTATTTTAATAATTCGATGCTATGTTAACTTAATTAAATGTCTAGATATTCAAGTTTATAGGTACACAACTACAATCAATAAGGAGAGTCTTACACTATAATGATCCAATCCAACTCGACCCATATAAATATTCTATCGAACAAAATAAGAAATTAGAAAAATCGAATTTACATACTATCGAAATTCAAACATACGCAATTAATCAAATTATGTTTTCCCCCTATATTTTTATAGGGATAATTACATACAGGTCCCTGAGGTTAGACCTCATTACAAGTAGATCTTTATTCTTTCAAATATTACACTGTAATCCCTAAACCTTGTTAATTTGTTAATTTTTATATACTTTAGGGACGATTTTGCATTTTTTGTCATACATTATATGTAACACTCACAAAACCTTCAGAGACATAAGTGTACTTTTATAAAATTCGTTAATGAACCTCACGCAAAACAAGAAATATAGAAACTATAATGTAATATTAAAGAGAATAGGGGCTAGCTTGTAATTAAGCCAAACCTCAGGAACCTGTATGTAATTATCCATTTTTTATATTTAAGGTTGATTTTCAAATTGGGGCTTTTCTTTTCCCCCCGCGTCATTGTTTCCGGTCTCTTTTGGCGAACCAGAATCCTCTCGGAAGTTTCCCATCTCCGGAGAAATTGTGCGACCATCTACTTCGGCGGCGGCCACCGCCGCGGCGGATGAGCTCACGCCAATCGGGTATTAATTCTTCGTCTCTGTTGGGGCTGATTGTGAAGTATTTTGTTGTTTTGTCTCAACATTCTGTTGTTTGAATATTTTTTATATGATCCGACTCATAAATCCAGATCGTTGAAGATTTCCAGGGATAATTGTTTAATCTGCCGAGCTAAGGTCGTAGAAGTTTATTTTTCAGTTGAATTTTGATAAACTACTTAATTTATTAGCTGAAATTGACAAAATTTTAGGAGCCTGGACCGAGATTCGATTAGTTTTCGTTGTAATCATATTTTAGGAGTACTTTTCAGCTGGGAATTACGATGGGTGATCATATAGTAGCAATGTGGTATGTTGATCTCAGGGCTTGATTCATCAGAACAATGGGCAAATTACAGAGATGAGTGATATGATGACTATAGTGAGTTACAGTTTCTTTTGATATGTTAGGATTTGGATAACATAAACAAAGGTAGAGCAGAACTTTCCATCTGATTGTTGTTGGATGTCAATGCTTACATGGTGGAAGTGGAGCTCCACATAATCCAGGATTATGTTCGCTAAAACGGGGATATCGGCCTTGTGGCCCGGTATCTCTCCTCTCAGATCGTTATTAGAAATATCAAACTTCGTAAAATGTTTTAGATTCAACACTTCTTTCGGGATCGGGCCTGTAAGGTGGTTTTGTGATAAATCCAGCACATCCAAATGCTTCAATTTTCCTGAACCTGTTGGGATCTCACCTATGAATTGGTTTTGTGATAATCCTATAAATGTAAGAGAGGTGAGCTGGCCGATTGATTCCGGTATCTTTCCGGTTAACTCATTGGCAGACAAATCTAAAGTCTGGAGTTTCTTGAGTTCTCCAAGGGTTTCTGGTATCGGTCCTGAAAGCTGGTTAACTGCAATACCGAGAATCTTTAACTTATTAAGGCCATGGATTGTTGAAGGAATCGGGCCCGTGAGATTGTGTTGGTAAAGCATAAGCCCTTCAAGAGATGATAAGTTGCCTATGAATGGAGACAGAGTTCCACACATTGGCCTGGGTAGGCCGCCAGTTTCACGAGGATAGGGGCCATGAAGGGAGACATTGACGACCCTTCCCGTGGAGGCGTGGCAGGAAATACTGTCCCATTGTTTGCAGCAATCTGTGTCGGGGTTCCAGGTTCGGAGCAAGTTTTCAGGATCTGAAGCGATATTTTTCTTGAATTCGAGTAGTGCCTCTTTATCAGTTGGGTGGCAGGCCTTGGAGGCTGAGAAAATGAGATGGAAAATGAAGAGGAGGTATGCTTTTCTTGAATGATAGTGGCTCTTCATTTGAAATTTTGATGTTGTTTGTGATTGAGCACTACGAAGTGCTTTTAAGCTTTAAGCTTTTGTCTGTGTTGGACTCTTCTTAGTACCTTGTTGAGGACAATGAGGAGCATGTATACATAGCTCATGCCTGAATTAGATAAGCATAGAACATGGAGGCCAACGAATGATCGCTTTACATCGATGTGTAATAGGGACCTCATTAATAAGCTTGCCCATAAGCTGTCTTGTGTTAATATCTAGCTTTCGTTGGGCATTTTTGCACGTTTTCACTTATTGATTGTGCGATCATGGCATGTTGTATTAACACTTGGGTTTTCGGTTGCTTTTATATATATACATATATATGAGGTGGGGGCCTCCTTAATATCCCGCGGTCGCGTTGACCGGTTTAAAAGAAAAAAAAAAAGGAACAACAGATTTGTAGATGAAGTCATGCCACGTGAAGTTGTGATTTGGGTTGTTCACATATGGGGTGTTGAGAAGAAGCCCTGTTTGAGAAAGTAAGTTGTGCAAAACTTGCAAGGTAGAATTGCACATTTCAGGCTTTCTTTTGCTGAAGAGTTGCAGTGTTGCAGTTACAAACATTTCTTGCACGTAGAGGACATGTCAATACGTCGGGAAAAATTCTATTCCAAACCCAACCAATTAAAATACACTTGTCATTTGATTTGTCACTCTTCTTAAATTTTCTACCAACTACACAACAAGTGTAAAATATTCACTCTCTCATTAGACCGGTTTGGCCAAAGCCAGGCTCGGGGTAGAATTTCTCGTATGTCGAACTCCACAACTTTCAATATTGGGCCTCTTCCCGGGCCCAAAATTCTCCAAATGTGTATGTACTTTTCTTTATAGTCCAATTATCTTTGCCATATATAACTGCCAGAATGTTGGATTATCCAAAAATTATTCAAAATACAAGTTCTCAAAAACGTAAATGGGCCCATAAGATATGTGGAATATCAGAATTGTGATTGAAGATAAACCACAATCGTGGGGTGGGGCACACGTGCAGTCTTGTGCCAGCTTAAATAATATAATCAAATACTTGTATGTATATATATATATTTTTATGTATGTATGAATGTGATAATAAAGACATTACCGTTACCAGACATGAGATCAGAAGAAATAATAATGGAAGCTACCAACATCGTACTCAATGTCCATCGTTTTATTATATCTCATTTAATCTTATTTTATTCTACTATATTCTTATAGTTTCCTTCGCCAATTATTACAGATTGTAGTTAACATACACACAAATATATATATAGAGAGAGAGTTATTTACACCATACCTCCTGTGTTAGGTGAAATGGGCAAAAAAAATCATATGTTACGAATATGGTCACAGAAAACCCCGTGTTTTCAAAAATTTTCCTTGGAAACCCTGTGTTACAAAAATTAACACAAAAAACCCTGTGTTTTTCAAAATATTTGCATGGAAAACCCTGATCTTAGGGTTCGCATGCAAATATTTTGAAAAACACAGGGTTTTTTGTGTTAATTTTTGTAACACAGGGTTTCCAAGGAAAATTTTTAAAAACACAGGGTTTTCTGTGACCATATTTGTAACATAGGGTTTTTTTGCCCATTTCACCTAACACAGGAGTGAAATATGTAAATAACTCTCTATATATATATGATGAGAGTAAATTTCTTTATGCTGACATGGCGGCATGTGGAAGCCTGTCACGAGCCAAATTGGACGGCATGACCACGTCGGTCGCCTTACTCAGAGTCCACCTCTCCTTGATCCAGAAAAATTTTATTTTTGTCCGCTTAATTTTGAATTTTCATCCCCTCATTACAGATAATACCATTTTTATTTTATGTTATAAAGTTTTAGCCCCTTATTATAAATGTTGGTTCCGTCCCTTAACATAGCCATTGTGGAACACAATTAAAGGACTTATTTAATAGAAAGGTGTCAAAGTGAGGCCAAAATTAGAAATGAGAGGATTGGTTTAGAAAGGATTGAAACGCAAAATATTTAGAAAGAAGGTCTTGGATTACAAATCTAAAGGTGGTACATTATGTTAATTACTTTTACTAATATTTAATTCAAGATTTTTCTCTATTATGGGATTAACTATACAAACATTTTCTCTAATATTCTACCATCTAAATATAAATAAATTCTTAAAAAATCTAGAAAATGCATTATATTCTAAACCGGAATTTTTATGTATTATATTTTAACAACATTTTCTTTTATGTGAAGAAGTCTCGCCAATCCACGACTCTCAACTCGGACGATGAAAAACAATCTTTATAAGTTGGAGTTCGATTAAAAAGTATGGTCAAATAGAAAGATGAAAAAAGATCTTTCAAGTTACAGTTCGATAACAAGTACAAATATAGCTTTAAAGAGAGAAAGACTATCATATCCCAAGAACATCATCGCAAACTTTACACCAACAAGTGCAATTTGCATGTCTAATACTATTTTCACCGAAATAAACTATCTATATATACATTTTACCTATAAACTATTTAGGTATTTTCCCTATTTTTCTAGAGCTGATAGCCCTGTTTTGATGAAATGCACTTTTTACATTGGGCCACCTGCCTGCAAGAATGATGTTTTGTTTCCTACTCCCCTTGAATTGCTTTGAAGTGTCTGTATGATTTTAAATTTATGTCAAATTAATATTGTTTTTAAATTAAAAAAATAAAGTAAAAATACACTTACATCCCAATACTATCTCAGTTTGAGGTTTAGTTAAAAACCCCCATAAGGGAGATTATCTGATCATCAGTGAAGTGTAGAGGGCCTTCAGGTACAAGTTGAGGAGCTGCAGAAAGAACTCTGCACATTAGTGTTCCAATCCAATAAGAAAGCACAAACAACAACAAAAAAAGCTTACCGTTATTTTCCATTCCTCCTACACCATCATTGTTAGCCTCCTCTTGCAGAAACTCATCTTCAAAATCATCCTCTTGCATAAACTCATCTTCAAAAGCAAATGGTAATCAGTTTTTGAATCCAAGAATAAACATAAGGACAAAAAAATGAAAAACTCACTGTTATTTTCCCCCTACACCCTGATGATTGTCGTTCTCTGCGTCTTGCATAAACGGGTTGTCTTGTCACCAACATATATCACTGTTAGAAATTGGAATCGAAACAAAAAACAACAAACATAACAACAAAATTAAATCTAAAAACTTACTATGAATTCCTATTCCCTCTAAACCAATTCCCGGGTTACCCACAAAATTAGGGTTGAAAGCATTGTGCGGAACGTAAGCATTCTGTGGAAAGATTCTGAAGTTACCCGCATTCTATGGAAAAACTCCTCCGTACGCATTAGCATTGAGATCTTGCAAAAAAGTCGCAAATGTCGTGAACATATTTCAGTGTTAGAAAATTGAAATCGAAACAAGAAACAACAAAAAAAAAACCCTAAAAACTTACTATCAGGGTTGAAAGCATTTGGAACGTAAGCATTCGGTGGAATGATTTCTGGGTTGCCGGCATTCAATGGTAATGCATTGATATCTTGCATAGACAGGTCCCAAATATCATGAACATATATCAGTTTTAGAAATTGGAATCGAAACAAGAAACAACAAAAAAACCCTAAAAACTTACTATCAGGGTTGAAAGCATTTGGAACGTAAGCATTCTGTGGAATGATTCCTCAGTTACCGGCATTCTGTGGTAATGCATTGAGATCTTGCATAAACGGTCCCAAATGTTATGAACATATATCAGTTTTAGAAATTAGAATCGAAACAAGAAACAACAAAAAAACCCTAAAAACTTACTATCAGGGTTGAAAGCATTTGGAACGTAAGCATTCTGTGGAATGATTCCCAGGTTACCGGCATGAAATATTCCTCCGTACGCATTATCATTGAGATCTTGCAGCGGGTCCAAAGCATGGAAATCTACGAATTTCAACGAAAATTATATGAAGAAGAGGCCATGAAAACCCTAAATCCTTGACGATTCAAATTCACTTTCGAAATCTAGAATTTATGAACTAGCAGGCAAAATTGCAAGATTCGTCCGGTAAGTTTCAACTTTTCGGACTTTAGTCCTCTTCGATTTCATTTTTTCAATTTTGTCCTGGCCGGAGAAGAAGATGAACTTTTATTTTTTAAAATTTTCTTTATAGGAATTTTTTTTTAAAATTTGATTGGTATGTCTTTTTATATTTTATTTTTCAATTGACACCTCAACCATCTGTGTGCACAGCCAAGTGAGCTTTATTAATGAGTCAGCAAAAAAAAAAAAAAATAATTTGGGCCCGAAATCATGCCACATCAACAAAAATTGGGAAATTTTCAATTTTTGGCCGAAATCGGACCAATTTTGCGAAAATTTTAAAATTACATTACAAAATTGAAAAAAATGAAATCGAATAGGACTAAAGTCCGAAAAGTTGAAACTTACAAGATGAATCTTGCAATTTTGCGACTAGCAGTGCGCAAAATGAAAAAGACGATTCAAACTCACCAAGACTTCATTTTCGAAATCTACGATTTATGAAGTAGCAATGCGCAAAATGAACGATTCAACAAACTCACCCAAAGATGAACTCGATAGCAAAGTAATTAAAGCGCACAAACTATGAAAAATATTAACTAGAAAACGCCAAAGATGAATTTGATCGAAGTATGTAAACCGCAAAACTCACCAATGTTGTTCCAGTAGTCGCTTGGGTCTCCTGGATCCATCCTCGCGAAACCCTAAGTAGATGAGAGAAAGCGCTGTCAACGAAAGTAGATGAGAGGAAGCTGTCAACTTGTGCCGACTATTGTTTTCCCTCCCAGGCTCCAACTGATCCTGTTTTAAGTTGGTTTATTTAGGCAGTAGCCGTTTGGAAAATAAATTGAGATTTGTTTTAGGTTTCAGATTTGTTTTAAATTTCAGATTTTTTGAAGGAAAATTTGCAAATTTGGGACTCTAATATACCCCAATTTGCATTTTTGGATTTTAATTTGGCGATTCTGATTTTCGGGACAATAACAACAAAAATTTTGCAATTTTAACCCAAACCCCACCGGAACCCTAAAATTTTCTCGAAATACTGCTTATGCGGTCACGTCACTGTCGGAATATTGCCGAAAACAGAGTATGTGGCATTGAATGCTTGGGTGGCATATCAAATTTAGCCAACTCATTTAAAAAATTACATGTTGGATTTACTATTCTCACCGAAATAAAGTATCTGTATATAAATTTCACTTCTTACGATTATAGGTAGAAATTAAAATTATCAAAGGTAAAAAAAATGACTTTTAGAATCATCTAAAAGTATTTTTATGTATTTTCCTTATTTTTTCAATTTTGTAGATATACATATGTATTAGAATTTTCTCTTATATTTCACAACATAGTTAGGTTTTGAGTCCTATTTTTCAACATTAATTTAGAATTTTTAAAAATATTTTATTATTATACCTCAATATGAAAAATAATTTGTTTATATAATAGAACATAAAGAACGATTTAAATCAACAAAATTAAAATATTGAATATCAAACATGGAATTTTTATGGGACAATTTTTTATAAGGACCAACTATCTCTAATATTTTTCCTAAGCCCCCAATTTGAATTTTATATATTTAAGATATCTAATATACAACACATTTTTCCTAAATCCCTAATGATCTAAAAAGTCTATTTCGTCCTCATTTTTTCAAATTTTCCAAACCATTTTTACTTCCTCCACACCCCTTCTTCCTCATCATCTTCTTCCTCCTCAAGTTCACCGGACCGTCGCCACCGGACCGCTGCTGAACCACCTCCAGCCGCCGCCGGAGGTGATTCAAAAATTCTCAAAAAATTCACCCCGGACGTGCTTCTCGTCCTCGTTCCATATCTTCGATTAGTTTTTCAAAATACGAACCATTTGTCCCCAATTTTAGATCTAAAAATTGAATGGTCGATAACTCCCAAACCACTTAACGAAAATCAATTTTTTAACTTGCAATGGATTCCCCGTGTCAAGATTTTCAAGATCCATACAAATCCCGTCGAAAAATGTCGCCGGAAAGCCGGCGACGAAAAACCCATTTTCTATTGAAAATTTGTAGGTTTCCGGTGAGCTCCCCGACGTCTTCTCCGGTCATTTTTCATGAGATGGGGTTGCCACCAATGAAGTCGCTTCGTCGAAATGAGTCAAAGCACGAAGCTCCCATCTCCGGAAAGTGGCTGGAGATGGCACCGGGAACTCTGCCGGAAACCTGCGTTTTTCAATAGAAAAATAGGAGAGAAAAAAAAGAAAAATGGGGAAGAACAAGAAGAAAAGGGTATAAGGGTAATTTTCATATTTTATCAAGGGTATTTTGATATTTTTGCTTGAATTGGGGGGTTAGGAAAACTTTGATAGATAATTGATCCTTAAAACATGTAAAAATCCAATTGGGGGTTTACAAAAATTTTCATGGTATATTAGGGATGTTTTATTAATTTTCTGAATTTTTAAATGAACAATTCGTTCAAATCAATTAATTTTTGAATTGGGCTATAGTAGCAAGTCTTGAACTAACTCGAATTTAATTTGAAACAAATGACCAAATAAATAAATAAATACATAAATAAATATATATATATATATATTTTAGCGGACACTTATCATGTGATAAATTTAAAAATATATATGTAAGGTTAGTGTAAGTTTTGTGTAGGATCCGTATCCATGTAGAATAGGTTATATCCTATGATACACATATATTTTTTTGGGAAAAAAAATTTGAACTTTGCAACCCGAACTAAAAAAAGTCGCCGGTTGCAACCCGAACTATTTAAATTTCTCAGTTTGCATCCTAAGTTGAAAAACCGGCCACTTTTGTCATCGGAGACACTTCACACGCGTGGCACGTGCATATACTAAGGGCATAAATGTAATTTCGAACATATATACATAAATGCATATAAAAAAATTCTAAAAAAAAAAAGAAAAAAGAGCGTCTTCTCCACGATGCCTGAAACACTACTAGAAAACATGAGTTTTGTAACCGAATTTGTAACCGAAAAAGGGCCCTTTGCAACCGAAAAATAGTGGTTAGCAACAGAATTGCAACCGAAAAATTCGGTTGCAAAAACCCTTGTTGCAAACTTTAGTAACCGAACTTTGCAACCGAAAATTTTGCAACCGAAATAGCAACCGAATTCCGGTTGCGAGAAACCGCAGACGTGGCACGTAAGCCACGTCAATTTGCAACCGAATTTTCGGTTGCAAAACTGAAACCATTTTTGTAACCAAAAATCCAGTTGCAAAGTTGACGTGGCGAACAATTTTTGCAACTGGAATTCGGTTGCAAAAAATTATTTATTGGGATCTTATTTAATTAATTTGCAACCGAATTCTTAGTTGCAAAAATGATCAAAAGAGAATTAACTGATTTTGTAACCGATATTCGGTTGCAAAAGTATAAACAAATTAAAATTTAATATTTTATGATTTCAATTACAAAAAATAGGCCCTAAATTTTTTTCAAAAAATTATAATTCTAAATCTGCATTCACCACAAAAACAATAAAACATAAATGAATATACCAACAACAAATCAAAATCCATAAACGAATATACCTACAATTCATAAATCTTTCACCATTATATAACACCATCAAATAGTTAACAATATCTACAAATGCGTCAAAATGAGCAACATTTACGAATACATGGAAATTAACCACGTTCACAATCATCATCTACAAATATGTCCAAAATAGCTATTTTTTTTCTTTTTCAGATTTTGTTTTCACAAGTTTCATGAAGAATTAGACAAAAAAAATTCACTAACTCTCAATTACATACCAAACATGTTCCCATCAGGACTCCACATGACACGGTTTATGGATACTGTGTATTCATTAGCCAAGGAAGCCTACAACAAAATCAAAAAGAAAAACAAAATGGCCCCAGTAAATTCAAGACTCTATTAAGGAAAGGTTACAGTAGTTATTCAATAGGAAAACTATACCTGAAGTGTCATCCTCCAAGATCCAAGATCTTGTCTTGAAATTTCAGGCAGTAACTCTTTCCACACTACTAACTTCTCAAATTTGACCTATTTGAATGAATAGAAACACAAAGAGAATAAATATCAAAACTATTCTCATGCATTATAAAAATCCAACAAATATACTTTATTGACAAATTTGTTATTGCTCCAACATACCGTTTCATGAAAAAGATAAATAATAGCATGCAACATAGAATTAGGTTCTCATAAAAGGTGAAACAGAGCAAGGTGATTCAATTCAAATCATACAAGGTATAGGCATTGTTCATAAGGAGAAAAAACCATTACCAAATCATAACATGACAAGCCCAAGCTTTCCAATCAAGATCTTTGTAGAAGTATAATATTCTAATTATCATCCTCGTTCAAGTTCATATCATGAAAAGTTCAAATTTACACAGCTGGGAGAAAAACTGAACCTGAAAGTAATATTTATTTTTCACTGATTTAATATGCGATAATCCTTTTCCAAGTTCTGCAAGAAGCTAGCAGGTAAAAGTCTTAACAGACATACCTTTACCTTAGCACTGCTTTAAGAGAAGACATATTTGAAATTTCACAAAGCCACCACAGACCATAGTACGAATCCCAGCTCCCCATACAAATGAACAACCCCCTCAACTGCAAAATAAGGCAAAAGACAATTATAAACCATAGAAAGGACACAAGAAAATCCAAAACCAAAATTGAATGAGGAAATCATTGCCACATGCATCTTACAAGAATGTAATTAAAAGCTAGCACACCTCAGATAAACTGATACCATATTAGAGACTAACCAACTGAAAACAAGGGAAATTTTTTTTTTTTTTTTTTTTCATTCTCATTCAATGAGCTACTAATATGTAGAAGCCTATACCGCTGATAAATACAATTTCATTAACTTCCAGTCACGTGGCGTCGGAGACTTACCCTTTAGAGTTCAGAGTTCTCAGATTTCGGCGACGAATGCAGGGTTTGAAGTTCTGAGATGGTTTTCTGGAGCCCCAGAGAAGCTAATCTTGCCTGTTTCCATAACCATGAAGGAAACATACAAAGAAGTGAATAAAAACACGCACAAATCAAATGTACGTACATGACGTAAGTACTAATTGATCCCTTAGTCCTAAAATTACAAATGCCCCTATTTGATCATCAGTAGTTAATAAAAAATTGGGATATTTACATCATCTAACACTGCACGACCAATTTCAAAAAGATTATTGAAACGGAATTACTGACCAATTTCAAAAGGATTATTGAAACAAAACTACTTTAATAGGAAACTCAGTCATCACGATTATAAATTAATAAATGCAAAGCGCATAGCTTATAAACTCATAATCTTATGTTGGAACCAAGATGATTTTTCGTTACCTATATCATAATTAATAAATCATCATTGATCATTCATATTTCTTTCCTAATAAGAAAAGAACATTAGTAAGTTGTGATTACCTATACGCTTTTCAGTGTAATTTGTGATCTGTGTTGACTACACACACATATGCACATCTTGGAAGCAACAGGATATTAAAATGCTCACTTACCGATTTCGGAGAAGCCTGATTCACTAATCCACCATCAGCATTTGCAAAACTGGATGATGAAAAAGAAAACAACATTAGAAGTGCCTCTTTAGTATTGTTAGGTTACAAGACTTATTCTTAAGTAATATTTAAGTCACAAATGGAAATTTATACACAAGTCAGGCTACTCCAAATTGGATGATCTTATTATGAGCTGATGAATAAGTAAAATTACTTGTGTCATAAAAACATCTATTTACTTTCAAATGAAAGTACATTTCAGTTCTTTAAATTTATTTATCAATTTACCACATGTTCAAAAGGAAACTCAAATGAGAAAGAATAAACCTATATGGAGGCGCTCCTTCTCCTTCTCCAGGTAGCAACAATTTACCACATGTTCTGGAACCCTCAATCCATCTGTAACTCCATTTCGAATCTTCACAACTTATAGAGCACAAAACAATAATGAAATAATGCAATATACACATAGCAAGAGGCAAGCCTAAAACCTGAATATACATTTTCTTCATGACTAGATCATTTTGTTCTTACGTTACCAACCAACTTAGATCATTTTGTACTTATGTTACACACAAAAGCTCACATAAAGATAACGAGTTCAAAACTTTGATTGTCAGGCAGAATTTTGTAATCATAAACTAATTTTCTAATTTTCACCCTTGATATTAGAACATTATGATGAACTGACACAAATTCCATACCAAACTCATATTTCCTCTATTTATAACATATACATAAAAAAAAAATAATGAATCAGGCAACATTGGAAGAAAACAGAAAGATAGAAATCTTAACGGCTTACCTTTACCATAATATCACGGACGAAATCATACTCAAATCCCTTTAAGTGAAGCTGGAGAACTGGGGGGAAGTCAATAAACAAGACACCTTTCCTAGCATCCTGGCATCCTGCAATAAAGACAACCATAGATAGGTCATTTGGAATTACACACAGTTATGGGTATATGTCTCAAAATAAGCAGAAAAAACAAGGCCGATCAACTCTAGTGCAACGGCATACTTTCCTATATACAATATTTCCCAATTCGTAACTATTGTACAACAATTAATTATATATAACCAAAAGAATCAGAGTGACAATGAACATCAAGAAACCCGAACGAATGTAAAAATCATATAAAGAAATCCAGTTCGCAAAGAAGAATTTGTGATGCACTTACAGATTAACTGCCGTAAAATCTGAAATTTTCTCGTGCACGAGTTGTTACCACACTCCCTCCCAAGGAGTACCCAATAAATGCACTCGCATCACAAACACAATTCAATTTTTGACAATAACATTCAAGAATGGTTTGAATAAGATAACAAGATCTCACTTTAACAAATTGACCCATTTATTGGAGTTACTTCAAATCGAACTAACCTTTACTGCAGCTACATGTATAACAAGCAGCAAATCCACTTGGAGCAGCTCTCACATCAGCTGGAGTCGCTCACAGAGGGGCTGGGGTTGCGATTTGGGGCGGGTTGCTGGAGAGACAGGAGGAGGAGGAGAGATCGAGGCGGCGACGGCGAGCGGCTGAGGCGGCGACGGCGAGCGGCTGGAGCGGCGATCTAGGGAGCGGAGTTGAAGGAGCGGCTGGGTAGGGTTTTCTTCATTAGGAGCAAAGGGGGGAAATGAGGAGGTTTTTCCAAAAGTGGGGGAAATATTCACTTGCTAATTTTGGGCCTATTAGTTTCTCCTTTTTTTTAAAAAATTTTATATTTTTTAATAGACTTATAATAGAAAATTATACCATTTCATATAACTTATAACTATTTATGATATCATTTAATAGAATTATAAATATATGTTACATTTTTTTTAGAAATATATTATATATTTTACTATACTCATAGGTATTATATTGTCAAAGAATATGATATTATTAGATATTGTAAGAGTCCTATACTATTGGCAAAGTCCAAAAAAATATAAAAATGTACTATTTATTTAACAATATGTTATATTATTTATGGTCTCATTGTTATTTAGATTAATTAGTAATCTTATTATTTCATATTATATTATTTAATATAATTATATCATTTAATATAACTATATATATTATATTATATGATTTACTACACTTATTGATATTGTATTAACAATGAAAGTAAGATATTGTTACAGCATGTGATATATAATATCTAACATAAATATAAATACTCTATGTTATAATATCATTTAATAGACTTGTAATTTTTTTTTTTTAAATAATAATAATAGACTTGTAATTATATATTATGTTATTTCAAAATAATGGATCACTTGTAACTATTACATCATATGTTATATTATATCTTAATTGACTTACATTAATTATATTAATCTTGTTGGAATTACAATTACCTTGCATTGATTGAAAGAAAAGGGGCAAATTGCATTGCCCTAAAAGAGGGGATAATCTTATAAATATAATTAAAACTATACTTTATACTATTTAATAATCTTAAAGATATCTATATATCGTTTAATAGACTTACAATTACAAATTATATCGTTTGATATAACTTACTACCTATAATATTAATAAGTAAGATATTATTAAATATGATTATATCATATAATTTATAATATCTATCGTAAATGTAATTTATATTTGTATATTATATAATTTAATAGATTATTTTATTATATATTACACTATTTAATAAACTTATAGCTATTATATTATGTTGATCACTTGTAAAATATATTTTCGCATCTTATATATTATCACGCATTATGTTGGGCTCCTACCCTAGAGCCTAAGGTTCAGCCCAACACTTGAATAAAATCCAAAGGTAACATGGAAGCAGATTAGTCCGAATAGAAGACGTATCCTGTAGGTAAGGTAACGAATCCGTAAGATCTTAATAGATCAAATAAGAACAAATCTTAATGATAACTTCAAGATAACGTGAATAAGTAAAGTTCTAAGTCCCAAGATACTATAAAATAGACCCTTGAGATATGACGAACCAAGCTTTTGGTCTGATCTCTTGATTAGTCTCTCTGAAACCCTGGCTTACTTCGGTAAGATCCTTGAGGAAAGAAGGATTAATCTTTAAGTGTTTGGGCTAGAACACATCACATTATATCAATACTAAAAATGTTGAACATATTATATAATATCATAATCAATATATAATATCTACCATAAATGTAATATCAGTATATTTTAGTATTTAATAGACATATAGTTATCTATTATACCATTTGATATCTTTGATAGCGATCATTTGTGGAAATTGCGCTAGCATATCATATATTATATCGTGTGTTATGTCATTTCTCAAAATTAAACGTTGTATCATATATAATATCGTGTGTTATGTCATTTCTCAAAATTAAATGTCGTATATGACATATAATATGATATCACTATACCAGTATAACAATTTAATGATTTATAATGTATATTATATCTTATAAAGCATAACCTTTGAATTTTATTACATAGTTTTTAGTAGTTACAACAATATAACAATAATTATTAATTAATATCACCATAATATAATTATATAAGTAATTATAATAATTTAATATCTATTATACTATATCTATTGGTTGTGGAAATTACTTCGATCTACACATCACATATAACATTATGTGTTATATCAATACTCAAAATATCTTATATGTTATATGATATCATATCACTATATAAGTATAATATCTCAATGATTTATAATGTATGTTATATCTTATGAAACATAATTTTAAACTTTATTACATGATTTTTAGTAATAACAATAATATATTAACAATTATTAATTAATACTACTATAATATGATCATATAGAAGTAATTATAATTAACTAACTTGTTTCCACTTTACAAATATATTATATATTATAGCATTTATTATCATTTTAATTAGAAAACTTATATTATACAATGATTAAAGGATTTAAAACTTTTTAGGAGATAAGTAATTAGTAATTATTATGTATATATTAAATATAATAAAAGTAAGAAAAAAAAAAAACTTTTCCAACTGATTTTGCAACCGAATAGCAACACATTTTTTTTTATAAAAATTATTCTTATTTCATTTTTTAAATAATAATAATAATAAAATTATTGCAACCGAATTTCGGTTGCAAATTTTACATAAAAATAATTAATTTAATTCAAAATTTTGCAACCGAACTTTCGGTTGCAAAAATATTTTTGAAATTATTTTTAATTATTTTGCAAGTGAAATTTCGGTTGTAATTTTTGTGCAACCAATTTTGCAACCGAATTTTCTGTTGAAAATATTTTGACTAAGTTTTACTATTTTTATTATTTTTTCAACCGAATTAGCAACTGAAAATCGGTTGCAAATAATTTGCAACCGAATTAGCAACCTAATTTTCTGTTGCAAAGACAATAAAAAAGGTTGACCATTCAACTTTATTTTGCAACTGATATTGCAACCCAATTTCGGTTGCAAAATTTTTGCAACTGATCTGGCAACCGAAATTTCGGTTGCAAAGCCGAGTAGGCAAATTTTGGTTTTCCGGTTGCAAATTTTGTTGCTAAGTCAGTTAATTTGCAACCGAATTTTTTCGGTTGCAAATTTTCGGTTGCAAAAACCATGTTTTCTAGTAGTGAAATCTCCATTGGAGAAAAGCTTTGGACAACTAGGGAGGCATTGAAAATTTGACATAGGATAATTATTAATAAATCTTGCATTAAATCTCCCATGTAGTAAGCGTAATAAAGTTTCTTGCTTGTTTGATCTAACTTTCTTTGAGGGAAAAAGAAATCTTTATGATCTAAAAGCTGAAAATGATGAAAGTGCCTATCTTGGCGTAAAACCGTTTCACAGTATATTAGAATAGCAAGAGATCTCGTAGCTGAATTTTTAAAGCAGACATCACTAGTAAGGAGGATTTTACGAGTTAGCGCTCTTACGAGGTTTTTGCTCTAATCCCTTGAACCCCATTAATAAAACCTTCAAACTTCGTCAAATAAAGAGCTAAAAAATAGAAAGAATATAGGATCCCAACTCTAAAATTTTAGAAAAATCAAACAATAAAGCAGTATTGTACAACCCTAATGAATTAGTTGGGACCATAAGAGACAGTCTTCACACAAGTCAAGGAATGACAGGCCCAAAGGCTCTGCATTCCCCTAAGGACTTCTGCACACCTCCACTACAGAAGAAAAACCGGGCCAGTCACCGGTACAAGCAGTTGTTACCCAACCGGCCATGATCGAGTCGGCTTTCAGCTCCAGAAATGAACCGGGAATCGGTCCGAATAAGTAGTTCCCTCCCAATAAAAGCCTCTCAAATGGGGACATCAGTTGATCACGGCGGATTCTTTCTCTAGTTCACCGGGCAGAAGAAGAATCCTCCTGCTGCGATTCGCTGGGCGCCGGTGGGTTCCTGCATGGAGAAATGCCGTCTCTCATTGGAACGTAGAGGGCAGTGCGAGCCCCTCTGTGATGCATATGGGCACTCCCCAACAACGGGTCGCGCATTGAAGTGAACGGGTAGCTCACGGCTCTGGAAAGACTTCTTCGCACTGCTCCCTCTCTGGGAAACTCGCCATCGCGACAATGAGAGAAGCGTGTTTCTTTCAGTGAGAATTTGGCTTTTTCCTTTTTTTTTTTTTTATAGGGTTTTTCCGTTTTCGACCCGATTCGGGATATATATACGGGTTGGTCACGACCCAAAAAAAAATATGACCGTTGAGAGTCCCTTGCTAAAATTAAGTCTAAATTACGGATTCTAAGACAAAATGACGACTACTCGGATGAGCTAGTAAAGAAGAAGTTGGCTAGTTTGCTTAATAATCTTTACCGCAAACGCAAATCATATTGTCAAACTCCTGGTGGAGAACTATTTGGGGATGGACTATTTGGTGGAATCCGTCAATGCAATATCACACCCGCGGATATTTTCTCTATTTTTTTTAATTTTTTTTAGATATATACATATTTTAGAATTTTCTCGTATATTTTACAAAATATTTATTATTTTAGTTTTGCATCATGGTTTTCAACATTAATTTAAAAATTTTAAAATATTTTCTTATTGTTCCTCGATATGAAAAATAAGTTGTTTATACGATTTAAATCAACAAAATTAAAATATTAAATCTCAAATATAAATTGAAAGTTTTTAAATAGACAATTAATTTTCAAATCAATTAATTTTTAAATTGTGTTATAATAGTAAGTGTTAACTAACTCGAATTTGAAACAAACACAAGGTGGCAAAGTGATGCCACAATATTGACCAAGGGATTTATATTTATGAAAGAAAGAAGAAAATTTTCTTGCATTACTGTTTACATAAATTTTCGTTGAATCTGCAATAAATGATGCAAAATACAAGAAAATAGGAAAACAAAGATAATATTTGATTTAAATTGAAAAGTGTTCCAATCTCTGAAATTCCTCTGATTCTTCGGGATGAATTGATCCGAGGACTTGATGCTTGTTCTTGAATCGGGTGTAATTTGATTGAATCGAAGGTAGAATGACATGACTCGAATTTGAGAGTTTGAATGCTTGAATTCTTTCGATTCCTTAAGTACTTGATGGTTGTATGCTTTGATTTCTTTCGTTGGTCTTGAAGACTTGTCCTTATGCTTTGTCCTTGATTTGATTTTTCAGAACCCCCGATTTGTGAGCCCGGGTGCCTTATTTATAGGCGAATGTTGGGCTCACTTAACTTCATGGGCCTGAATTTGAGAGCTCATTTAATTAATCTAAAATAATATTATTATTTTGAATCAAATATAATAAAGCCCAAAATACTCAATCAATAGCCAATTTCATTTGGGCTATTAATTAATTATATTCATCGATTTTTCGGTGTCAACAGATGCCCCCATTTCAAGATCCAGAAAGACCATCGAACTTTCGCGAGGTCGGGCTTGAAGTCTCCACCATTTCTTTTGATTTCTCGGTGTTGGGCCTATTTTGATTTGAGATTTATTGGCTACCCCAATAAGCTTGAATAGGCAATCTTTAGTCAATTGGCCCAAGACAACAAGTAACCCAACATCTCCACCATTTTTATTTTATTTTATTGGGCCCGCATGTAAGCCCAATTTGGGAGTAATTATTTTCAAATTGATTTTTCAATTTCAAGAAACACACAGGAAAGAAGAATAAAAACGTATTTCCCAGAAAAAAAAAAAAAAGAAAAGATTCCAGAGCTGAGAGAGTACAAGAACTAACCAAAGAAGACCCATTGAGTCGTTCAGCTCTTTGTTATGCTTTAAAAGATATAATGAACGTGATGAATGCTGATAATACCATTCCTGTGTCTGAGAACGGGGCTGATTTTGAGAATGGAATCCAACAATAGCTCCCCGTCTCTGCAGAGGCAAACGGGACTTGCAAGGGCATTGTTGAAATTGAAGGATTGGCTGAGAATGTTGAAGAGGTTGTGAAGTTGAATGGCCATAAATCTTTAGACTCATCCCCAGAAATCACAGATGAACCTGCTTTGCCACCAGAATGTCATTCAACTAAGAAACCCAAGGAACTTGGAAGTAAAGAACCCTGGGATTTGAAGAATTCAATACCAGTAAAGGTTATGGGAAAGGATAATAATGGAAAGACTTTGAGCCCCAAGCACAAGCATAAACATAACACAAAGGAAAATACAAGAAAGCACTAAGGAATCGAAGGACAAAAACTCTCAAGTTATCAAACACTAAGGAATCGAAGGAATTCAAGCATTCAAGCTCTCAAGTTCGAGCCTTGCCATTCCGCCATTGATTCAACCAAACTCTACACTCAATCCGGGAATAAGCATCAAGCACTCGGATAAATCCATCCGGAAGAATCAGAGGAATTTCAGAAATTGAAACATTTTTTTTTAATTTAAATCAATAATATTACCTTTGTTTCGCTATTTTCTTGTTTTGCACTCATTTATTGCAGATCAACGAAAATTTGTGTAAACAAATCAACAAAATTAAAATATTAAATCTCAAATATAAATTGAAAGTTTTTAAATAGACAATTAATTTTCAAATCAATTAATTTTTAAATTGTGTTATAATAGTAAGTTTTAAGTTTTAACTAACTCGAATTTGAAACAAACACAAGGTGGCAAAGTGATGCCACAATATTGACCAAGGGATTTATATTTATGAAAGAAAGAAAAAAAAATTCTTGCATTACAAATCCAACGTGGCACCTCTATTTATAGGCTGTAGATTACAACATTTGTAATGTCGATTAATTACGTACCATTTGATTAACTTCTAGATTTTTCTACTTATCCTAACATTTTCTATAATATTCGACAATGTAAATATATATAAAAATCTAAATAAATTCCTCAAAAATTCTAGAAAATGAATATATTTTAACAACATTGTTTTAGATATTACAACAAACCACGATATCATGATTCATGACTCTATTGAGTTATGGAATTACAGTGGATATTAATGCTTGCATGGAGGCAATGGAGCTCCACACAATTCAGGATTCACTTCAACGGCGGAAGCCGGAAAATCAGCTCCATGGGGCGGTATCTCTCCTCCCAAATGGTTCCAAGAAACGTTAAACTCCTCAACATGTTCAAAATCCAGCACTTCTTTGGGGATTGCACCCGTAAACTTGTTTCTTGATAAATCCAGATCCTCCAACGCCTTCAAGTTTCCCAAACTTGAAGGGATTTCGCCTGTCAGCTTGTTTCGCCCTAAACCGATAGCTCTCAATGCTCGAAGCCTGTCTATAGATGATTAGATGAAGGGATGTTTTCGCGGAGTTGATTCCCGATGAGGTTCAAAGCGAGCCGCTTAGAGAGCCAAAATATTGATTCTGTTATCTTTCCATCTAACTCGGGACCTCTCGCACCCGAAGCGAGAATCATACCACTAGACCAAACACCCATTGATGTTTTCATACCGCCTCCTTAGTAATAAGTGATCTATTACGTTTTATGTGCATATTTTCTTGTTTTAACTGATTTTGATCTGATTATAGCTTAAACTTATCAGTTGGGACAACTAAGGAGCAAGTCTTTCTCTACTAACGATAGCTGCATCCTCAAATACGAAACCACTTTTCAGCCAGCACAACACCGAACAACTAACTTACATCACACGGTGGTGGTATGTATGATCAACCATTTCACCATTTAACAGCTAATATTGGGAAAAAAGAAAGAATGTCATAGCACGCATCAAGAACCACATTAATCATAAGCAATAAATCATAGATTCATAGTTTTGATCTTCTTGCAACATTGTGGATGTATCACACAGTTGATGAATTAGTGCTTGCATGGAGGAAGTGGGGGTCCACAGAGTTGATCATTCCCTTCAAAGGCTGAAGCTGGAATACCCCCTTTGTGGGCTGGTATCTCTCCACTCAAACCGTTCCAAGAAACGTTGAAATCCTCGCTGTTTTCGATATTCAAGAACACCTCTTTTGGGATCGGCCCTGTGAGTTTGTTTCTTGACAAATCCAGCATCATCAGCTCCTTCAAGTTGCCCAAACCTGATGGGATTTCGCCTGTCAATTTGTTTGTAGACAATTCCAGTCCAGGTATTTAAGCTTCCCGACCTGGCCGATTGTAGCTGGTATCTATAATTTACATGAAATCTCAGGGGATGTAAGTGTGATTATTCTATTCATAATTTCATAAAAACCAGAGTAAGTACCTTTCCACTAAGATCATTGTTCTGGAAATTGATCGCCTGAATCCCGGAAAGGTTGCCGATTTCAAATGATCTCGCCCGTCAACCTGTTTCCCATCAAACCAACGCCTAACAATCCAGTAATCCGATACAAACTCGAAGGAATATTCCCACTCAGACTGTTGCCAGTGAGATCCAAGAACATCAGCTTCGAGAGCCCGCCAATGGATTCAGGTATCTTCCCCTGCAGCAGATTCTTGGACAAATCCAGATGCATGAGTTCCTTCAGTTCTCCAATGGATTCCGGAATTTGTCCCGACAAGTTGTTGTCCTGGAAAGAAAGATCCGTCAGGGATGCCATTTTGCTTATGGAAGCTGGAATCGGCCCCGAAAAGAGATTTTCTTCGAGCCCGAACTCGGAAAGTGAAGTGAAGTTGCTGAAAAGGGATGGCGGGATTGTGCCTGAGAGAAGGTTGTTGTTGAGGAAGAACGTTTTTAATCGGTTAAGGCCCTGGATAGTGTCCGGGATTGTGCCTGTCAGGTTGTTGTTGCTGAGGTCGAGAGCTTGGAGAGATTATAAGTTGCCTAGGAATGGAGAAAGTGTTCCCGACATTGGAGGGGTCGAAATGGACTCCTGGATTTGATCCGGGCCGATACGGGTTACCTTGATAACACGGGCCGAGGAGGCGTCGCATGTAACGCCATCCCATAGTTTGCAGCAATCTGTGTGGGGCTTCCAGGTTTCGAGCTGCTTTTGAGTGCGTGTCAGAAGTGATTCTGTTCTTGAAGTCTAGAAGTGCTTCTTCATCTGCGGGGTGGTAGGAGTTGGAGAGTGAGAGGTGGAAGATGAGCATGAGAAGTGCTTTTCTTGGATGGTTATGGTTCTCCATTGATGCTTTTGATTTGGTGAGGGCAATAGACGTGAGTTTGGGATTGAAGCTTTTGTGGGTTTTATGAAGAAGGATTTTACTTAAGATTCGGTTGGATTGAACTCAATCAATTATATGACAAGTTATATTATATTAGTTATTTGATTAATTACCTTTTCTACGGTTCACATTAATTATATGATAAGTTTAAAACACTCATTGTTTATGATAAATTTACTGAATGAAGTTCAGATTAGAATTTATGGGATATTGGACTCCTTTTTCTTTTTCTCGTCTATTTTCTACATAGCTCATGGCTTGGTTAAATAAGCATCGAACATGCTTGGTAAGCCTTGGGGACTACCCTAATGGAATAACATGTGGATTGTTTTAAATCATTTATATTCGAGTAAGCAATTTATGCAAATTTTCAAATTGGAATTACACAATTTTGGCATATTTTTATGTTTCAACAATTTCTTCAACTTATAATTAATGTGATTTTTCATTATTTAAATGCATATTTTAATTATCCCATCATTTTTTACTTTAATTAAAGATTTCAAACTTAAATTTCTAAAAAAATAGAGAGGAAGTTATACTTTTTATTTTTTAATGATTTGAGCTAGTTGGAATGCAAATTAAAATAATGGTACATTTTGGTTTTATTGAATATTTGAATATATATAGCTTGTAAAGTTATGTAATCATATGCCAGGAAAATATCATTTTTTCGTTATCTAAAAATGTACTTTTTCAGTTTTGATCCTGATCATTTAATTTTTCTCACATTACATCTTGTTGATTCCACATTTCTCAATTTCAGTCATTTAGCTAACGAACATTAAAAAATTGATCGAAAAATTCACGTGCCACTCACATTTATTCGGGCCACATGTTAGATGAAGGGATGTTTTCACCGAGTTGATTCCCAACAAGGTTCAAAAGGAGCAGCTTAGAGAGCCCAAATGTTGATTCTGGTATCTTTCCATCTAACTGATTATCCGATAAATCTAAATACAGGAGATCCTTGAGGTCTCCAATGGTTTCTGGTGCCTAGCCCCGAGAAGTTGTTATCTCTAGGGATGGCAATGAGCCGAGCCGGCTCGCGAGCCCTACGAGCCTTGGTTCGGCTCGCCACACCTGCGAGCCAAGCCCGAGCCCTTGCATTTCTGTTCGTGGGCTCGCGAGCCGGCTCGCGAACATTAAGTTTTTTTAATTTTTTTTTTATATTTGTTTTATGTATATATATATATTAATAATATACTAATATACATATATTACATTATGTAATTTACATATAATTATATACTAATAGTCTAATACTAATACTACCCCTGGAGAAAAATTGAACGTTCCAAAATCCAAACCCTAGCTACTGGAGAAATCGCACGCCACCAGCCACCCCTTTCTCTTCCAAGAGCACACCCAACTGCCGCTCTCTTCCACCGGCGAGTGCCACCACCGACGAGTGCCCTTCCACGCAAGTCCTGCATGCTCGGTCCACCAGCTGCAGCGCCGCCCATTCTTTCTCCGACATCAGCCATCTCCAAGCGCCACCACCACGCGACTCAGCCGTCACCAAGCGCCGCTACCACACAACGCCACCACCACACCACGCCCACCATTTTAGCACCACGAAGTTACAAACTGCTCACCTCCGCAGTCCACACTCTGCATCCCAGATCTGAAGGTAATGTATGAAATTTTTGTGTTTAATGGTTGATATTAGTTCTGTACTGGCTTAAATTGATGATTAATAGCATGAAACCTTGATGTTTATTGCCCGAAATTTCATTTTTAATAGCTGGAAATCCATGTTTTGTGGCTGAAATTTGATTTTAATTGATGAAATTGAAGAGTAATGGCTGAAAGTTTGAGTTTTAAAGGCTGCTATTTATGTTTCATGACTGAAATGTGAGGTTGAATGCTTGAAAGTTTCAAGTTTAGTATCCTGAAATTGATGTTTAATTGAATGAATTTGATGTTTAAGGACTGGACTTCTTGTTAAAATGGCTGCAAAATTTTGTTTAATGTGCTGAAATTGATGTTTAGTGGAATGAAATTGATTTTCAATGGATTGAAATTGATGTTTAAGGACTGAAATTGTTGTTTAAATGGCTGCAAATTTTGGTTTAATATCCTGAAATTGATGTTTAATTGAATGAATTTGATGTTTAAGGACTGAATTTGTTGTTTTAATGGCTGTAAAATTTTCTTCTAATGTCCTGAAATAGATGTTTAATGTCTGCAAATTGTTGTTTAATGTTAGAATGTCAACTTCGGCTTCGGCTTCAAGACAAGATGAATGAATTCCTGTCACTCCTTCCACTCCTGTGACACCTGTTTCATTTCTACAATCGAATGAAGAAGATTTGGATACAATTGAGACGAATGATGGAGATGGGACAGCTGAGAAAACATTGATAAGCTACTGTTTTAATTGAGAGTTTATTATGAATGTTGTTGGATTTTTTATGGTTTAATTGAATTTTGTTGGATTTTTTTATGAATGTTGCTGTTTTTATGGACTTCTGGAAATAAACTGGAATGAATGTATTACGTTTATGTACTTTCTGGAATGAATGTATAGCAGCAGATTTTTTTGGTTTGGCACAATTATATATAAAAAAAAAAAAAAATGCAGGCCAGCCTGGTTCGCGAGCCGAGCCGAGCCTTCGCGAGCCAGGCCTCGAGCCAAGCCCGAGCCAGAAAACCCTGGCTCGTTGGCTCGCGAACCAGGTTCGAAACCCTTCAAATTTCTGCGAGCCCGAGCCCGAACCTTTAAAAATGGCCAAGGCTCGGCTCGTTGCCATCCCTAGTTATCTCTGAGGGCAAGGTAAGTCCAATCAATATAACAGTATTTTGCCTATGGAAGAATGGAGAAAGGGTTCCATACATTGAAGGGGCTTACTTGGAGATTTATTTTACCGACCACTGACTTGAGCATCATTTTACCATTTTGACCTATAACTCAAAAGTCATTTTACCGACCACTGACTTGAGCTCTGGGGTGCCAACTTGAGTATCATACTTACCAATCCTGAGTTGGCCCCGAGGTTACGTTTCTTTTCCCTTTCAGATACTCGACTTGATACATTTAGATCGCCCAAGCAGACTTCCCCGTCTACAAATTCTAAGTGATCTAGCCGACTTGACGTCCGTGCTCATCGATCCGAAATTTGACTCGATCAGATTTGATTAAAGTTATTTGCGGAGAAACTGATTGAACTCGGGTGTAATCAAATAGGGGCTCGAAAGAGAGAGGGAGGAGGACAGCGCCCGGTGGATTGTAGGCGGCGAACAAAGAGCAACGGCTGAGTGCTATTGTTGTTAGTGGTGGAAGAAGATGCTGCCGCGATGGCGGTGGCGGCGCCCCTTCCCACGCTGCTACCATCAACTCTGGCGATTGAGATATTGCGGCGGCACATGATCTCTTCTTCGGGTTATGCCAACGTGCAGCAGGTGAAGGAGATGAGTTAGGATTTCTAATCTAATCCCCATAAAAGTTATATTATTTAATTTAATTTATTTAGATAATTCATTAACTTTAATTATATCCATTCAATAAGAAAAAATAATAAAGGGAATATTTCATTTTTCGTCCTCTAAAGATGCTCTTGTTCGATTTTGGTCCTGATCTTTTAACTATTTATGCCCTTACCTTTAGAAGGCCCAGAAGAGGAAGATGGAGCATTCACCATCAAAACCTTATTGTCCTTCTTGATCGTGCTTTCAGCAGTCACAAGCTGACTAATCAGCTCAGCTATAGTAGCACCAGCATGATTCATGTTGAAGTTAAGGACAAATGGGTTGAATGATGGTGGGAGCGAAGCTAGCAACAAATCCACTGAAAGCTCATCTTTCAGTGGCATGTCCATGGAAGCAAGTTTCTCAGTAAGGGCAAGAAACTTGAGCCCATATTCATGGACACTTGAACCTTCCCTCATTCTCAAGTGGAACAATTCCTTTGAAGTGTTATACCTTGTAACACGTTCATGAGGGCGGTAAAGTTGCTCTAAGTGGTCGTAAATCTCCCAAGCAAATTCCATGGCCTCATGTTGCCTTTGCAAGTCCGGAGACATGTTAGCCAACATAAGGCAACGGGCTTGGAGATTATCATCCTTCCACTTCTGAATCGCGTCCCGCTCGGCCCGAGTGGGAGCCTCCCCTTCGGGACTAGGCTCCCCTTCGAAGAGAACATAAGTTCTCTTCTCAGAATCTAAAATGATTTTTAGATTCCTCAGCCAATCAGAATAGTTAGGACCAGTCAACTTGTTTGACTCGAGGATCGATACAAGAGGGTTTTTGGTTGCCATTTCAAAACACGTAGAGAATCACAGAATCTACGACCTAAATGGTAAAACAGAGAACTAGTGAGCATGCTGAATTATAACGATATACAAAAGATAAGGTCTTTAATCTAATGTAGCTCCCACTGTTTTTCAAAGATCTAGAATTCCCAAAGATCTAAGAGGAACACGTTTCCCAATGGGTACTAAGATCCTAGGCATTTTACCTCGAACCCACGACTCGCGGACATTCTAAGTAAGAACCCTAGGTAGGTACAACTTACCAATTCTAACACCTTTAGAACTCTTAGTAATTGTTTTTGCATCACCTATCTTTCAATATGGACCCACGACTCGTGCGACATCCATATTTACTTAGGCGTTAAGCTAGACCCATCAATCATAAGATCATGACCAAAACTTAGTTCGAACGACCCACGACTCGCGGACATCGCCCTTGCTAAAATTGACCACGAAATATTGATCATTTAAAATGATTAATTAGGTAACTAAGAACTAATAAGCTCCACTAGCTATCCCACGACTCGCGGACAATAACTAGCTTTACTTACTAAACTTAAAACCTATTGATGGAATGCTAGGAATTTAATTCAAAATTTGCATCTCGAATTAAACACCTATTTGTTCGAAATTAGCTTAATATTTAATGGGAATTTTCGAATCAACCGGAGAGTTGTCCGGTTCGACCTCACCAACATATATGTTATCCAATTTTTATTAGTCTTGATTAATGCAAGTACACTTAAATGCATATCAAACAAGCACATAAACAGATAACATGTCCTAGCATGATACTAACATGTAATGATCATGGGTTCTACCTATCTTATGCGTGATATGTGGGAGCCACTCCACAATCACAAGTTCTAACATACATGCCACATAAACAGTTTAAATCACATAAGGGAAAGCGGTAACAAAATACGAGCCCTATCTCTATTACATTTAACAATTGAGATTCCCCTCCCTAACATTTTGAGGGGTCTTCACTTATGGCCTCCTTGTTACTTGAATGTGGTCCATCTTACTCCATGGGTGCATTGTCTCCAAAATGAAAATAAAACCTCACCACCTATCTCTACTCTCAAATTACAATAAAAAGAAAAAGACATAAAGTAATAAGGCTCAATTTTCATATTGGCCTTAGACAATTACACGGGGCATACCCCGGCCTCAAAAACAGTAATATGGAAAGCCACATAATAAATCACATAACAGTACGCACATAAGTGAGGCTCCAACCTCAATTGAAAAACGCAACTATAGGGCTTCAACCCCAATTTAAACCATCCATGTGCATAAATTAAAACCATACATAGATCTAAACCCATGATCACCTAACATGCTTTTGCGAGAATTTAAATTTAGCCAATAAATTAAAATTCTCGTTTCAAGTCCTAATGACTTAAAACACGACTTAGATGCAATTCTTGTTCAAGAGCCTTTTCAATAAAACCCGAAAAACAATAAACCAATAAAATTCCAATTAATTTCCAAAATTAATAATTTTATGCTTTCATTATTTTCAGAAAACAAAATTCATAATTTTCCCAAAATCCAAATCGCTTTAATTTCTCAAAAATCCCAATTTAATCAAAATTTTAAAATAATTTTATTTTAACAAAACTGATTTTAAAAGATAAAATTAAAATAAAATTAAATCGGGATTTTTCGGACCGAAAACACGAAACACGAAAACACGAAATTAGGCCCGAAAGCACCCGCCCAAAGGAGGGCACCGCCGCGCGGCATCAGGCGCGCGGCTCGTGCGCTTGTCGCGCGCAGCAGTGCCCGCCCGATGGCGGGCGATCTCGGCCTGGGCGTCCCGCTCTGTTGCGGGACGGTGCGGGCGGCTGTCCCGCGCGGTTGCGGGACAGGCGAGCGGTCGCGCCTAGGCGCGGGCGGGAGGGCCTCCCGCGCGGTTGCTGGAGGGCTGGGGGGCGGCGACGGGCCTGGGCGTGCGACGTGCTAGCACGCCTAGGCTCGTCCTTTTTCGTGTTCCGTTTCGTACTTTGGGTTTCTCCAAAACCCGGTTCAATCCAAAATTAAAAAATTTGATTTAAACATATTTCAATCAAAACGGTTTTCAAAATCACAATTTAAGAAAACAGTTTCAGAAACTCAGGAAAAATTACAGTTTCGTATTTCAGGCTTTCTAAAAGAACTCATGAATACGTAATTCGCATCTAAGCCTAAGAATTTCTACCAAATTCAGAATAATTGAGACGAATCAGAAACACGATTAACGAGGTGGCTCTGATACCACTTGTTGGAAAACACGAATCAGAAAGCAGCGGAATTTAAAAAATTTTCCCAACAAAAGGACCTTGAACTCGCAATCGTGTAACCAAATTCGTAAAGATAGAAAACTTACTTTTCTTTTGTTCTTTCTTGAAGCGTTTCAAGCCACCCAAGAACGCTCTTCTCGCGGCTTGATCCCCTCTCCTTGGTAAAGCTCGAATCTTCAAACTTCTAACTTGAAGTCTCTAGAGAAAGTCCACCAACTTGATCACAATCTAACTAGTAAGGATGCTAGTTCTCTAGTTAGTGTTTAGGCTTAACCTAGGGTTTAATTTAATCTTGGAGAAAGGAAGGTGTTCAACACATGAACCAAAAGAATTGCCAATTAGCTCTAAAGGGGAGCATGAGCTCCCCTATATATAGGAAAGGGGAGGGGCGGCCGAACCTAGTCCTTATGGACAAAGGATTTGGTCCCTCTCTCTCCTATTACTTGATCATCAAGTATTTTCCAACTTTGACTTTGAATTCTAATTCAAGTCAACTTTTAAGAGAGCTAAAAATATCCAAACTATTTTTGGATAATTTTATACTTTATTTATTATAAAATAAATAACTTATTTTTATCTAATTAATTAATTCATAATTAATTAACTAGATTATTTTCTCCAAAATTAGACTTTCTTTTTAATTCAAAATTAAACCAAAGTCTATTAAATAATTAACTAATTAATTATTTAACATATATATAATATATATATATATATATATATATTCACACGTGTGTGACACGTGTCACTCACGTGAGCCACACATGTGACTTCACACGTGTGAAACCCTCTTGGCCCGATTAACTCGTTTAATCATTTTCAAGCCTCAACTCATGTAACCAAGTTGTTGTGTGTGACCCTCTAGGTTCTCAATTCAATTAGCAGTGACCCTAATTAATTAATTCACTAATTAATTAATCAGTCCACAGATTAAACTACCATAGTCTAGCAACAGGTGTTTAACCCCTAGCTGAATTGGAATGTTCGGATTCGACAGAACCTTTAAGTCATTGATTCATGTGAGATACAATCCTCCTACTTACTATCTCTCAACCAAGATCTAGGGCAAGGGAATAATCAGAACCCTAATAATCTGGTCTTAAAGCTAAGTGCATTTCATATCCATTTGATCTCAATCCAAGAAACCCTTTTCTTGATGTCTTGATCTACTGTCTTGGCCAAGGACTCCATATGGCATATGAATGACTTACACAATAAGAGATCACCTTGCAAATGCAAGTGTAGGTTCTATCTTGATTCTCATTCACTTTCATGAATCACTTGTGCAGCCCCAGCATAAGCCTTGAATCAGTTGTCTTAAGGCGACACCCTTTAAAGCTTATACCTAAGACTACAGAGTTAACTCATAAAGTGACAAGGAACCTCAAGTCTAAGGATCAATTAATCACATCAATGACTCGTGAGATATTTCCTAATCTGGAAGTTTCCATTTCCTGAAATAGAAACTTCCTTTCCCATTTAGGAATGTTCTCACGCGGGGCACCTCAGTGAACTTACTTATTAAAGCAAGCACCCTCATGTATCACGCACGTATCAACTATACACTTTGCACCTCCATGAAACAAGGTGGTCCTTCTTAAGGGCGTGATCCCACAAGCAAGCCTTAGAGGAGTCAGGTTGACACTCCCACTGTCTGTAGGACTCATCGGCTTGGAGTATTTTACTAATCATGACTTATGTGATATAGGGCTCGTTTCATGAACCATTTCACCTAAATGGTAGAGTCCTAAAGTCATCAGGATTAGGGGAGTTCTCATACATGCACAGCTAAAGTAAACGCATACCAAACAAGAGCATATAAAGAAGTGTTGCCTCAATTCGTTATTTTATTCAAAGATTGTCTGTGATTACAATAAGGAAAAGCACAAAGCGGATATACAATCGGCTTTTAGGGCACTATTCCTAACAGTATGTAAACCGCAAAACTCACCAATGTTGTTCCAGTAGTCCTTGGGTCGCCTGGATCCATCCTCGCGAAACCCTAATGGAAGTAGATGAGAGAAAGCTGTCAACGGAACTAGATGAGAGGAAGCTGTCAACTTGTGCCGACTATTGTTTTCCCTCCCAGGCTCCAACTGATCATGTTTTAAGTTGGTGTATTTCGCCAAGTAGCAGTTTGAAAATAAATTGAGATTTGTTTTAAGTTTCGGATTTGCTTTAAATTTCAGATTTTTTGAAGGAAAATTTGCAAATTTGGGACTCTAATATACCCCAATTTGCATTTTTGGATTTTAATTTGTCGATTCTGATTTTCGGGACAATAACAACAAAAATTTTGCAATTTTAACCCAAACCCCACCAGAACCCTAAATTTTTCTCGAAATACTGCTTATGCGGTCACGTCATTGTCGGAATATTGCCGAAAACAGAGTGTGTGGCATTGAATGCTTGGGTGGCATATCAAATTTAGCCAACTCATTTAAAAAATTACATGTTGGATTTACTATTCTCACCGAAATAAAGTATCTATATATAAATTTCACTTCTTACGATTATAGGTAGAAATTAAAATTATCAAAGGTAAAAAAAATGACTTTTAGAATCATCTAAAAGTATTTTTATGTATTTTCCTTATTTTTTCAATTTTGTAGATATACATATGTATTAGAATTTTCTCTTATATTTCACAACATACTTAGGTTTTGAGTCCTATTTTTCAACATTAATTTAGAATTTTTAAAAATATTTTATTATTATTCCTCAATATGAAAAATAATTTGTTTATATAATAGAACATAAAGAACGATTTAAATCAACAAAATTAAAATATTGAATATCAAACATGAAATTTTTATGGGATAATTTTTTATAAGGACCAACTATCTCTAATATTTTTCCTAAGTCCCCAATTTGAATTTTATATATTTAAGATATCTAATATACAACACATTTTTCCTAAATCCCTAATGATCTAAAAAGTCTATTTCGTCCTCATTTTTTCAATTTCTCCAAACCATTTTTACTTCCTCCTCAAGTTCATCGGACCGTCGCCGCCGGACCGCTGTTGAACCACCTCCGGCCGCCGCCGGAGGTGATTCAAAAATTCTCAAAAAATTCACCCCGGACGTGCTCCTCGTCCTCGTTCCATATCTTCGATTAGTTTTTCAAAATTCGAACCATTTGTCCCCAATTTTAGATCTAAAAATTGAATGGTCGATAACTCCCAAACCACTTAACGAAAATCAATTTTTAACTTGCAATGGATTCCCCGTGTCAAGATCTTCAAGATCCATACAAATCCCGTCGGAAAATGGCGCCGGAAAGCCGGCGACGAAAAACCCATTTTCTATTGAAAATTTGCAGGTTTCCGGTGAGCTCCCTGACGTCTTCTCCGGTCATTTTTCATGAGATGGGGTTGCCACCAATAAAGTCGCTTCGTCGAAATGAGTCAAAGCACGAAGCTCCCGTCTCCGGAAAGTGGCCGGAGACGGTACCGGGAACTCTGCCGGAAACCTGCGTTTTTCAATAGAAAAATAGGAGAGAAAAAAAAGAAAAATGGGGAAGAACAAGAAGAAAAGGGTATAAGGGTAATTTTCATATTTTGTCAAGGGTATTTTGATATTTTTGCTTGAATTGGGGGGTTAGGAAAACTTTGATAGATAATTGATCCTTAAAACATGTAAAAATCCAATTGGGGGTTCTACGAAAATTTTCATGGTATATTAGGGATGTTGTATTAATTTTCTGAATTTTTAAATGAACAATTCGTTCAAATCAATTAATTTTTGAATTGGGCTATAGTAGCAAGTCTTGAACTAACTCGAATTTAATTTGAAACAAATGACCAAATAAATAAATAAATACATAAATAAATAAATAAATATATATATATTTTAGCGAACACTTATCATGTGATAAATTTAAAAATATATATGTAAGGTTAGTGTAAGTTTTGTGTAGGATCCGTATCCATGTAGAATAGGTTATATCCTATGATACACGTATATTTTTTTAGGAAAAAAAATTTGAACTTTGCAACCCGAACTAAAAAACGTCACCGGTTGCAACCCGAACTATTTAAATTTCTCAGTTTGCATCCTAAGTTGAAAAACCGGCCACTTTTGTCATCGGAGACACTTCACACGCGTGGCACGTGCATATACTAAGGGCATAAATGTAATTTCGAACATATATACATAAATGCATATAAAAAAATTCAAAAAAAAAGAAAAAGAAAAAAAAGCGTCTTCTCCACGACGCCTGAAATCTACATTGGATAAAAGCTTTGGACAACTAGGGAGGCATTGAAAATTTGACATAGGATAATTATTAATAAATCTTGCATTAAATCTCCCATGTAGTAAGCGTAATAAAGTTTCTTGCTTGTTTGATCTAACTTTCTTTGAGGGAAAAAGAAATCTTTATGATCTAAAAGCTGAAAATGATGAAAGTTCCTATCTTGGCGTACAACCGTTTCACAGACTTCTTCGCACTGTTCCCTCTCTGGGGAACTCGCCATCGCGACAATGAGAGAAGCGTGTTTCTTTCAGTGAGAATTTGGTTTTTTCCTTTTTTTTTTATTTATTTATACGGTTTTTTAATTTTCGACCCGATTCGGGATATATATACGGGTTGGTCACGACCCAAAAAAAAAATATGACCGTTGAGAGTCCCTCGCTAAAATTAAGTCTAAATTACGGATTCTAAGACAAAATGACGACTACTCGGATGAGCTAGTAAAGAAGAAGTTGGCTGGTTTGCCTAATAATCTTTACCGCAAATCATATTGTCAAACTCCTGACGGAGAACTATTTGGGGATGGACGAGCATCACTTATTTGGTGGAATCCGTCAATGCAATATCACACCGGCAGATATTTTCTCTATTTTTTTTTTTATTTTTTTAGATATATACATATTTTAGAATTTTCTCGTATATTTTACAAAATATTTATTATTTTAGTTTTGCATCATGGTTTTCAACATTAATTTAAAATTTTTAAAATATTTTCTTATTGTTCCTCGATATGAAAAATAAGTTGTTTATACGATTTAAATCAACAAAATTAAAATATTAAATCTCAAATATAAATTGAAAGTTTTAAAATAGACAATTAATTTTCAAATCAATTAATTTTTAAATTGTGTTATAATAGTAAGTGTTAACTAACTCGAATTTGAAACAAACACAAGGTGGCAAAGTGATGCCACAATATTGACCAAGGGATTTATATTTATGAAAGAAAGAAGAAAATTTTCTTGCATTACTGTTTACATAAATTTTCATTGAATCTGTAATAAATGATGCAAAATACAAGAAAATAGGAAAACAAAGATAATATTTGATTTAAATTGAAAAGTGTTCAAATCTCTGAAATTCCTCTGATTCTTCGGGATGAATTGATCCGAGGGCTTGATGCTTGTTCTCGAATCGGGTGTAATTTGATTGAATCGAAGGTAGAATGACATGACTCGAATTTGAGAGTTTGAATGCTTGAATTCTTTCGATTCCTTAAGTACTTGATGGTTGTATGCTTTGATTTCTTTCGTTGGTCTTGAAGACTTGTCCTTATGCTTTGTCCTTGATTTGATTTTTCCGAACCCCCGATTTGTGAGCCCGGGTGCCTTATTTATAGGCGAATGTTGGACTCACTTAACTTCATGGGCCTGAATTTGATAGCTCATTTAATTAATCTAAAATAATATTATTATTTTGAATCAAATATAATAAAGCCCAAAATACTCAATCAATAGCCAATTTCATTTGGGCTATTAATTAATTATATTAATCTATTTTTCGGTGTCAACAGATGCCCCCATTTCAAGATCCAGAAAGACCGTCGAACTTTCGCGAGGTCGGGCTTGAAGTCTCCACCATTTCTTTTTATTTCTCGGTGTTGGGCCTATTTTGATTTGAGATTTTTTGGCTACCGCAATAAGCTTGAATAGGCAACCTTTAGTCAACTGGCCCAAGACAACAAGTAACCCAACATCTCCACCTTTCTTATTTTATTTTATTGGGCCCACATGTAAGCCCAATTTGGGAGTAATTATTTTCAAATTGATTTTTCAATTTCAAGAAACACACAGGAAAGAAGAATAAAAAAGTATTTCCCAGAAACAAGAAAAAAAAAAAAAAAAAAAGGAAAAGATTCCAGAGCTGAGTGAGTACAAGAACTGACCAAAGAAGACCGGAGAAGTCCCATTGAGTCGTTCAGCTCTTTGTTATGCTTTAAAAGATATAATGAACGTGATGGATGCTGATAATACCATTCCTGTGTCTGAGTACGGGGCTAATTTTGAGAATGGAATCCAACAATAGCTCCCCGTCTCTGCAGAGGCAAACGGGACTTGCAAGGGCATTGTTGAAATTGAAGGATTGGCTGAGAATGTTGAAGAGGTTGTGAAGTTGAATGGCCATAAATCTTTAGACTCATCCCCAGAAATCACAGATGAACCTGCTTTGCCACCAGAATGGATCCAAATGGGTAAAATGGATCCAACTGGGTTAAATGGATCCAAAATGGATAAAATAGATCCAAGTGGGTAAAATGAACCTAAATGCACAAAATAGATCAAAAATGGGTAAAATAAATCCAAATTGGTAAAATGGATCCAAATGGATAAATGGATCCAAAATGGGTAAATTGGATCCAAATGGGTAAAATGGATTCAAAATGGGTAAATGTGGATAAAATGGATAAAATGAATCCAAAATGGGTAAAATGAGTTCAAGTGGTTAAAATGGATTCAAATGGATAAAATGTGGGTAAAATAGATCCAAGTGGGTAAAATGAACCTGAATGCACAAAATAGATCCAAAATGGGTAAAACAGATCTAAATTGGTAAAATTGATCCAAAATGGGTGAATTGGATCTAAATGGGTAAAATGGATCAAAAATGGGTAAAATGGATAAATTGAATCCAAAATGGGTAAAATGGATCTAAAATGAATCCAAAATGGATAAAATGGATCTAAATGGATAAAATGGATCCAAAATGGGTAAAATAGATCCAAATGGGTAAGATGGATCCGAACTGGTAAAATTGATCCAAATGGGTAAAATGAATTTAAAATAGGTAAAATGGATCTAAGTGGGTAAAGAGGTAAAAAAACGAACCTAAAACAAGTAGAATGAGTCCAAAATAGGTCGAATAAGTTGAAAAACGGGTGAGATGAGGTGAGATGGATAGGAATTTGGTTACAAGTCTAATCTTAATCAATTCTAAATCTAACTCGAATAAATTGTATCCACATAAAAACTTGTTTATAATCTTAATTAAGATCTAATTCTAAATGTAATTATAATTAAATTTTATATCAACTCTATTTAAATTCTTATTTATATAAATTTAATAAAATTCAATCAATACAGCAATTATGTAAAATATAAATTAGATACATAAAATTATTTCGATCGAATAATATATTTTCTACTAAACTAATCATAATGAAATTCTAATTGTTTAACTTTAAATAAACGCATCTCTTTTTGTCCGTACACTTTTGGTTAATTCTAATCATATTACAATCATGTATATCTTTCTAATTAACAAAATTGTATAATTTAGACAAATTTATATAATATTAACATTATAAATCATCGTTATTCTCAAATAATAATCATATGTTTATAGAAAAAAATTATTTTACTAACCATTATTTTAATATTCTATTATATTATATTATAAAATACAAGTTGATTTTTGATTTTTTTAAAAAAAATTTATTGGTCGTCAAAATATCCTTACAATAATGATTTCACTAATGTCTCATTAAGTTAATTATGTAAACCAATATATATTATAAATTATTATTGAAATTTTATAAGTACTTAATTATGGATAAAAATTTGGTTACTAGTCTAATCTTAATCAAATTCTAAATCTAACTCTAATAAATTGTACCCACATTAAACACTTGTTTATAATCTTAATTAAGATATAATTCTAAGTGTAATTATAATTAATTGTTATATCAACTCTATTTAAGTTCTTATTTATATAAATTTAATAAAATTCAATCAATAAGGCAATTATGTAAAATATAAATTAGATACATAATAATTATTTAGATCGAATAATATATTTGTTACTAAACTAATCATAATGTAATTCTAATTGTTTAAGTTTAAATAAATACATCTCTTCTTTTCCGTGAACTCCGTTTAATTCTAATCATATTACAATCATGTATGTCTTTTTAATTAACGATATTATATAATTTAGACAAATTATATAATATTAACATTATAAATCACGCCATTCTCAAATAATAAATTAATTATTGTTTTTAAAGTATATCTAATTCTAAACCAATTATCATTTCATAAATTTTTATCTAATTATAATACACCATATAATTTAAATATATTAAATATATATTTAAAAAAAATTTAAATTTTCGGGCCGGACCGGGTCGGGTTGTAGGGTCACCCACATAATTTTTCGGGTTGAATCGGATCAACCCCGAAACCCACCCGAACCCGGCCTCTCTCATTCGGATCCATTTCGTGTCCAACCCGATTCCAACCCGACCCGAAAACCCCCAACCCGAACCTGATATTTTTCGGATTGGGTCGGGTCGGGTCACATTTTGACACCCCTAGAGTATATTACCGCATGTATAAGCTGAAGCCTTCCTCCAAAAGATAAGACCACCGATTCCCATTTTTGTATTCTCTATCGAATCTTTTGTATTAATGGATCGAAAAGAGTGATCTTTTGTATTTTTACTTATGGCATGGCTCTTATGGTCATAATAGATTACAAACGTAATTTATTAATGGATATATATATATATATTTTAGTATAGATATTTTGTTCCTTTTATTTTAAAAGTTTTAATTTTTTAACTTAAATTTAGTTCGATCCCTAATAATAATTTATAAAAAAAAATTATAAATCATATCCTATAACAAACCAAAAAAAAAAAAAAAAAATTCGATCAAGAATGCGTACATGGAGGAAGTGGAGCTCCACACAAGCCCGAATTCCCGACAAAGCCCGAAATCGGTAAAGCCCGTTTGTGGGCCGGTATTCGCCCCCTCAATTGATTATCAGAAACATCAAATTTCTCAAGATTTTCAAGATTCAACAAGTTTGCAGGAACGGGGAATTCCCGAAAACTCCCCAAATGATAAGCCCAATTCCTTTTAGCTCCCCATTTTCAAAAATGATGTATTAAAACTCAAGAATCGCGTATCTAAAACCTCAAATGATCTATTTGAAATACAAAGAAAAAATCATGTATCTAAATCCCAGAATCATGTATCCAAATCCCAGAATTGCGTATCTAAATCCTAGAATCGCGTATCTAAAACCCCAAATGATGTATTTGAAAATGGGGAGCTAAAAGGAAGTTTTCAAACCCATGGGGAGTTTTAAGGAATTGCCCCTTGCAGGAATCTCACCACTCAAATGATTATGCGATAACACAACAGTTTTCATTTTCTTAGCATCGCCGAGCTCCTCTGGTATCTCCCCTGTCAACCCATTTCCTGCTAATTCCAGCACCTCCAGAGAGCTCAATTTTCCTAATGATTTCGGTATCCGTCCCGTGATTGGATTGTGTGACAAAATCAGGGATTGGATCGACTCCATGACGGGTGAGTCTCCAATATGATCATCAATAGGCCCTTCGAACTTGTTGTGAGAGAGGTTGATGGAATTGTAGTGCCCGCGTGCGAATTCTGAAGTTTTCCTGAGTATTGCCCTTAAACTGTTTGAGAAATTGTTTGAATGAAGATCGAGGTCGGATAGTAGTACGAGGTTCCTGAATTCATCTGGTATTGAGGAGTGGAATAAATTGTTGGATAAATTCAGAAATTAAAGGTTGGTCATGTTGCCAATCCAAGAAGGCAGCTTCCCTGATAGAGAATTGCTTGATAAATCAAGAATCGATATCGGTGATGAAGCTAGCCAGTCGGGTAGCTCCCCTTTGAGGCCTGTGTTAGCTAGCAGCAAACGATAAAGATGCAACTTTTGGATCCAATCAGGTATCCTTTTTAATCCTAGATGATTGAATGAGAGGTCAAAATCTTGTAAAGATTGTAACTTGAGAAGCTGAGGCGGGATTGGGCCGGATAGCTGGTTTCTTGATAAATCCAGGCTCTGCAATTTCTTCAAGTTCCCTAAAGATGGTGGTATTTTACCTTTGAATCTGTTGTTGGAAAAGAACATATAGTTAAGAGTTGTGAGATGGCCTATAGTTGCCGGTATCTTTCCCGAGAGGCCATTATTCTCGAAAACCAGACTTCGAATCATTGGAAGCTTGCCAATGGAGGGAGGGATTCTGCCCGTCAATCTATTAAAGGATAAAACAAGGAACTGTAATGAAATAAGCCCGCCTATGGATGAAGGGAAGTTTTTCATGAGAAGGTTATGGTTGAGATACAAGTCGATGAGGTTTGGGAGGCCACCTATCGATTCTGGTATATTTCCAGACAGCTGATTTTCAGACAAATCCAGATAAACAAGTTTTTCGAGTTCTCCAATGGATTGTGGTATCTGGCCTGAAAAGTTGTTTTCGTGGAGATCAAGTGCAGTTAAAGAAACCATTTTGCCAATTGAAGGTGGTATGTTGCCCGAAAAGCTGTTCCCTGAAAGGGCAACTTCAGAGAGTGAAGTTAAGTTGTTGAAGAGATTTGGCGGGATTGGGCCGGATAACCGGTTATTGCTGAGGTAGAGGCTTTTCAGTCGATCAAGGCCCGTGATTGTCACCGGAATCGAACCAGTGAGACTGTTTGAATCAAGAAACAAGTGATTCAAGCTAGTTAGCTTCCCTAATTCGGGCGGGATAGGGCCCGTTATATCCTTCAGGTTTCTCAGATCAAGAATTTGGAGGAGAGACAAATTGCCAAGAAATGGGGAGAGAGTGCCCGACATGGACGTGTCCATCGGGGAATCAATGTCTGAATACTGACCTGGCTGGCTTAGATTTACAACCCGGTTCGACAATGGGCCGCACGCAACGCCCTCCCATTTCGTACAGCAGTCCGTGTGGGGGGTCCATGTTTTGAGCAGATTTGAAGGGTCGAAAGTGATCTTTTTCTTGAAGTGGAGTAGGGCCTGTTTGTCCGTGGGATTACAGGCCCGTGATTGGAAAATGAAATGGAAAACAATGAAGATGATAAGCTGTTTTGTTGGATGATGAAGATGAAGATGAATCGCCATTGAAATATGGAGAATGGTGATTGATTGTTGAGGAAATGTTATAGAGTGTGGGGATTTGTAGCGTCAGAGAGTAGGTTTATAGCTTTGTCCATGTATGGTTTTGTGCTATGTTCTTGTTGAGGAATATTTTGGCTTGCTAGTTGCCTTATTTAAATAACCATAATATATACTTTTTCATAGTTATTCTTTCTTTCTCTTTTTGGTTTAAGGAATTTTATAATGCATTGGGTTTGAACTCTAAACAGTTATAATTTATTTAACACTTAAATTTACTTAAAAGATGAATATAAAAAGTGAAATTAATAGATTATAATCATTGGATTCGAGGGTGAACGCGAACCATCTAATAAGTAGGGTGGTATATAGATCATAGAACGATATGCAAATAGAGACGAAACTCCAAGGGGCTGATGGAAATGTCGTCCCCGTAGGATCATAAGCAAGTAAAAGAAGAAACTACAAGGAGTTGGTGGAGACATCTGTTCCATAGGACAATATGCAAGAAAAGACGAAACTACAAGTTTAGATGGCGGTTTGTTATAAATGTAAAGATTGGATAGCAATTTGCAATGAAAGTTTTGCGATGGTAAATTGTAAAAATAGACAAAGTTTGGATGGCAAAAAAATATTTTTTCCTATAATTATTTAACACTTAATTTACTTAAATGATGAATATAAAAAGTGAAATTAATAGATTATAATAATTTACTTACCCTGCCGTTGGATAGTTAATTTGTGGCATGCCTCATGTGAAGTATATGTGTGTGTGTGTGATTCTTGAATAACATGTGAAGTGTTTGATTAATACAAAGGTGGGATGCCACATTTGTCCCATTTTTGCCTTTTAATAATTTAGACATACAAAATAGAAATAAGCAAAACTTGGTTTGGACGCTATTCCACACATCTGGATTCATAATTTCTACTCATTGGGTTTTAGCCTACGGCGGATTCGTAAGACAACTTATTAAGAATATTATCGTATCATTTCGTGTCGTGTCGTGTCGAATATTTATCATAAAAAAAATTTGAGGAAAACATTACAAGTTGAAGGTCCAAACGGCATTTGGATGTTTCGATCATATAAGTCGTCATTTTAGGTCATGAAAAGTTGTCAAGTACTTCAATATCTTTTTACTTAAACCAGACACTCATCAAGCGCATGCAAATAACAAAATCACAATATGTTTTATAAGTTAACACTATAACAACTTTTATCATACGAGTTGAGTTGATCCAAATTTCGTCTCGAGTTTGAGTTCAAATTTAGCTCGAACTCCGGAAAATGTATTATTTGGTTCGATAATTTGACGAGCCAAGCCAAACTGAAGAGTTTCGGCAAATCTCGAAATTCGTCATTTTTATAGTTTAAGATATAATATGACCTTTCATGATCTGCAATATTCAGCACCAGTGGTCTAGTGGTAGAATAGTACCCTGCCACGGTACAGACCCGGGTTCGATTCCCGGCTGGTGCATTTCTTTTTGCTTTTTTTTTTTTTATTGTTTTGGGGCAAAATGTAATTTCAAAAACTTTAGGGGGTGTTCCGAGAACGAACTCGGGACCTCTCGCACCCGAAGCGAGAATCATACCACTAGACCAAACACCCAATGATGTGAAGTTAGCACCAACTTTCATTTAATTTTTGTATCACACGTTTTGTATGCATATTTTTGATCCGATTATACGTTTTGTCTGCATATTTTTGATCCGATTATAGCTTAAACTTATCGGTTGGGACAGCTAAGGAGTAAGTTTTTCTCTGCTAACAATAGCTGCATCCTCAATACGAAACCACTTTTCTACCAACACGACACCGGACCACTAATTTACATCACTCGGTGCCTCGGTGGCGGTATGTATGAGCAACCATTTCACCATTTAGCAGTTAATATTGGAAAAAGGAATGTCATAGCACACATCAAGAACCACATTAATCATAAGCAATAGATCATAGATTCATAGTTTTGATCTTCTTGCAACATTGTGGATGTATCACACAGTTGATGAATTAGTGCTTGCATGGAGAAAGTGGAGGTCCACAGAGTTGATCATTCCCTTCAAAGGCTGAAGCTGGAATACCCCCTTTGTGGGCTGGTATCTCTCCACTCAAACCGTTCCAAGAAACGTTGAAATCCTCGATGTTTTCTATGTTCAAGAACACCTCTTTCGGGATCGGTCCTGTAAGCTTGTTTCTTGACAAATCCAGCATCATTAGCTCCTTCAACTTCCCCAAACCTGACGGGATTTCGCCTGTCAATTTGTTTCTAGACAATTCCAGGTATTTAAGCTTCCCGAGCTGGCTGATTGTTGAGGGTATCTGTAATTTACATGAAATCTCAGGGAACGTAAATGTAATTATTCTATTCATAATTTCGTAAAAACAGAGGAAGTACCTTTCCACTAAGGTCATTATTCTGGAAATTGATCACGTGAATCCCGGAAAGGTTGCCGATTTCCGGGATGATCTCGCCCGTCAACCTGTTTCCCATCAAACCAACGCCTAACAATCCAGTAATCCGATACAAACTCGACGGAATATTCCCACTGAGACTGTTGCCAGTGAGATCCAAGAACATCAGCTTCGAGAGCCCACCTATGGATTCCGGTATCTTCCCATCCAACTGATTCTTGGACAAATCCAGATACATGAGTTCCTTCAGTTCTCCAATGGATTCCGGTATTTGTCCAGAGAAGTTGTTGTCCTGGAAAGAAAGATCCGTCAGGGATGCCATTTTGCTTATGGAAGCTGGAATCGGGCCCGAAAACTGATTTTCTTCGAGCCCCAGCTCGGAAAGTGAAGTGAAGTTGCTGAAAAAGGATGGCGGGATCGTGCCTGAGAGAAGGTTGTTGTTTAGGAAGAGGGTTTTTAATCGGTTAAGGCCCTGGATTGTGTCCGGGATTGTGCCTGTCAGGTTGTTGTTGCTGAGGTCGAGAGCTTGGAGGGAAGATAAATTGCCGAGGAATGGAGAAAGTGTTCCTGACATTGGAGGGGGTGAAATGGACTCCTGGATTTGATCCGGGCCGATACGGGTTACATTGATAACACGGGCCGAGGAGGCGTCGCATGTGACACCATCCCATAGTTTGCAGCAATCCGTGTGGGGCTTCCAGGTTTCGAGCTGCTTTTGAGTGTCAAAAGTGATTCTGTTCTTGAAGTCTAGAAGTGCTTCTTCATCTGTGGGGTGGCAGGAGTTTGAGAGTGAGAGGTGGAAAAAGAGGAGGAGAAGTGCTTTTCTTGGATGGTTGTGGTTCTCCATTGATGCTTTTGATTTGGTGAGGGCAATAGAAGTGAGTTTGGGATTGAAGCTTTTGTGGGTTTTATGAAGAAGGATTTTACTTAAGATTCGGTTGGATTGAACTCAATCAATTATACGACAAGTTATATTACATTAGTTATTTGATTAATTACCTTTTCTACTGTTCATATTAATTATATGATAAGTTTAAAACACTCATTGTTTATGATAAATTTACTGAATGAAGTTCAGATTAGAATTTACGCGATATTGGACTTTTTTTTCTCGTTTATTTTCTACATATTGGCTTGGTTAAATAAGCATCGAACATGCTTGGTAAGCCTTGGGGAGTACCCTAATGGATTAACATGTGGATTGTTTTAAATCATTTATTCGAGTAAGCAATTTATGCAAATTTTCAAATTGGAATTACACAATTTTGGCATATTTTTATGTTTCAACAATTTCTTCAACTTATAAATAATTTGATTTTTCATTATTTAAATGCATATTTTAATTATCCCATCATTTTGTTACTTTAATTAAAGATTTCAAACTTAAATTTCTAAAAAATAGAGAGGAAAGTATACTTTTTATTTTTTAATGATTTGAGCTAGTTGGAATGTAAATTAAAATAATGGTACATTTTGGTTTTATTGAATATTTGAATACATATAGCTTGTAAAGTTACGTAATCATATCATATGCCAGGAAAATATCATTTTTTCGTTATCTAAATATGTACTTTTCAGTTTTGATCCTGATCATTTAATTTTTCTCACATTACATCTTGTTGATTCCACATCTCTCAATTTCAGTCCTTTAGCTAACGAACATTAAAAAATTGATCGAAAAAGTCACGTGTCACTCATATTTATTCGGGCCACATGTTAGATGAAGGGATGTTTTCACGGAGTTGATTCCCAACAAGGTTCAAAAGGAGCAGCTTAGAGAGCCCAAATGTTGATTCTGGTATCTTTCCATCTAACTGATTATCCGATAAATCTAAATACAGGAGTTCCTTGAGGTCTCCAATAGTTTCTGGTGCCTGGCCCGAGAAGTTGTTATCTCTAAGGGCAAGGTAAGTCGATCAGTGACGCCATTTTGCCTATGGAAGACAGTATTGGGCCCAAGAACTGATTGTATGAGATGTCTAGTTTCAAGAGTGAAGTTAGGTTGTTGAAAAGATTCGTTGGGATTGGACCATAGTTACCTAATAATCTCCCTCCAATTCTCAATACTTTTGCGTACCAATTCTCCATGGTATTCGAATTGGTACTCCAAACTAGACGTACCGATTTTAGTTCCAGCAAATCAAACTATCAGTGATTTTTAGAAAGAAATATATGTTTTTTGGTTTGTTATTAGTAGCTAAGATTACTTTTACACAGAGTTTAATCGAATTCCTAAGATCTTTATTGATAATTATAGTTGTATTAGTTCAAGAAAAATACTTAATACAGTAATTAGTAAACAAAAAAATATATATACATATATATTTGTATATATTCCATCATATAATTTTCATGTATATCTCTAATTTGGTGTATTTATAGAATAAGAGTACCGATTAATCATTATAAACGTACCGCATACCGAAATAACATACCGACTAAGCCTACCCCCGACGTATCAATACTTTAGCACACTAGCATATTGCGTACCCATACCGCGTACCGAGAGTACCACGTATTAGGTAACTATGGATTGGACCCGACACATGGTTGTGATCGAGGTTGAGGTGCCTTAACTGATTAAGACCCTGGATGGTGACTGGGATCGGCCAGGTGAGGTTGTTTTGTTTAATATCAAAAACTTCGAGGTGTGATAGGTTGCCTAGGATTGGAGAAAGGGTTCCATACATTGAAGGGGCTTACTTGGAGATTTATTTTTCCGACCACTGACTTGAGCACAGGAGTACCAACTCGGGTATCACACTTACCAGTCTTGAGTTGGCCCCGAGCTTACGTTTCTTTTCCCTTTCAGATACTCGACTTGATACATTTAGATCGCCCAAGCAGACTTTCCCGTCTACAAATTCTAAGTGATCTAGCCGACTTGACGTCCGTGCTCATCGATCCGAAATTTGACTCGATCAGATATGATTAAAGTTATTTGCGGAGGAACTGATTGAACTCGGGGTGTAATCAAATAGGGGATCGAAAGAGAGAGGGAGGAGGACAGCGCCCGTCGGATTGTAGGCGGCGAACAAAGAGCAAGGGCTGAGTGCTGTTGTTGTTAGTGGTGGAAGAAGATGCTGGCGTGATGGCGGTGGCGGCGCCCCTTCCCACGCTGAGACCGTCAAACTCCGGCGATTGAGATATTGTGGCGGCGAGGGCCTCATCTCGAGGCACATGATCTCTCCTTCGGGTTATGCCAACATGCAGCAGGTGAAGGAGATGGGTTAGGATTTCTAATCTAATCCCCATAAAAGTTATATTATTTAATTTAATTTATTTAGATGATTCATTAACTTCAATTATATCCATTCAATAATAAAAAATAATAAAAAATTTTTGAGGGGTTATTTCGTGAAATTAAAACACTGAAGGCTATATACATACAAAAATCTATAACAGTCGTTCTTTATAATTTTTAAAAGGTTCTAAAAGTAATAGAATGATTAATTGGGGTACAATTATAATATTAACCCTTCTATATTTAATAATATTTAAATTACATTTTTTTTTTACTTTTTTCAATACTCTCGCAATGCAATAGAAAAAAAAAAAAAAAAGAAGAAATCATACAAAATTTGATCAATTTCTCAAAATGAAAAGGACGAGAAATCTATACTGATGGCTGCCATAGCAATTTTTTTAAAATATAATGTTTACGGGCCTCCAGGTACAGGAAAATCAACCCTTATGCCATAGTAATTTTTTAAAATACGATCTTTACGATTTAAAACTGAGGGCGGTCAAAGATAACACAAAATTGCGAGAATTGTTGATTTCGACAAACATATTAAGATGTAGGTGAAAAGCTCAGACTAAGACAAAATAAGGAAACTTGACTAGCAAAACTAATAAACTATCTATATATACATTTTACCTCTTGCAATTAATTATAGGTAGAAATTGGAAACATCAAAGGGTTAAAAAATAACTTTTAGAATCATTTAAAAGTATTTTTTATGTATTTTCCTTTTTTTTTATTTTTTATTTTTATAGATATGCATATATATTAGAATTTTCTCATATATTTTCCAAGATACTTATTATTTTAGGTTTCGACTCATGGTCTTCAACATTAATTTAACTTTTTTACTTATACTAACATTTCCTATAATATATTGAGTTATGGAATTCCAAAGGATACATCACGACAACAGTGTATAGTAAACTTTTCATCTAACTCTTGTTGATACTAATGCTTGCATGGAGGCAATGGAGCTCCACACAATTCAGGATTCCCTTCAAATGCCGAAGCCGGAAAATCAGGTCCATGGGGCGGTATCTCCCCTCCCAAATGGTTCCAAGAAACATTAAACTCCTCAACATGTTCAAAATTCAGCACTTCTTTGGGGATTGCACCCGTGAAGTTGTTTCTTGATAAATCCAGATCCTCCAACGCCTTCAAGTTTCCTAAACTCGAAGGTATTTCGCCTACGAGTTGGTTATTTGATAAGTCCACATATGTAAGACCAGAGAGCTGACCAATAGTTGCAGGTACCTTTCCACTAAGCATGTTATCTTGGAAAGCCAACCTTCGGATCCGTGACAGGTTGCCAATTGAAGGTGGTATTTCGCCTGTCAGCTTGTTTGTCCCTAAACGAATTGCTCTCACTGATCGAAGCCTGTCTATAGATGAAGGGATGTTTTCGCGGAGTTGATTCCCGATAAGATTCAAAACGAGCAGCTTAGAGAGCCCAAATATGGATTCTGGTATCTTTCCATCTAATTGATTATCCGTCAATTCTAAATACATGAGCTCCTTGAGGTCTCCGATGGTTTCTGGTATTTGGCCCGAGAAGTTGTTGTCTCCGAGGGCAAGGTAAGTCAGTGACGCCATTTTGCCTATGGAAGACAGTATTGGACCAGAGAACTGATTGTAGGAGATGTCTAGTTTCGAGAGTGAAGTTAGGTTGTTGAAAAGATTCATTGGGATTGGACCCGACAGATGGTTGTGATCGAGGTTGAGTTGCCTTAACTGATTAAGGCCCTGGATGGTGACAGGGATCAGCCCGGTGAGGTTGTTTTGTTTAATATCAAGAATTTCGAGGTGTGATAGGTTGCCTAGGAATGGAGAAAGGGTTCCGTACATTGAAGGGGCTTCTTTGGAGTCTTCGTCGGGTTCTGAGCCGGGGAGGGAGACGTTGAGGACTCGTCCCGAGGAGTTGCCACAGGTGATCCCTTCCCATAGTTTGCAGCAATCTGTCTGTGGTTTCCATGTTTCTAGCAGCTTTTGAGGGTCAGAAGTGATTTTGTTCTTGAAGTCAAGAAGTGCTTCTTGATCTGTGGGGTGGCAGGAGTTGGAGGGGGAGAGGATAAGGTGGAAGATGATGAGGAAAAGTGCTTTTCTTGGATGGTTATTGTTCTCCATTGACGTTTTTTGATGTGTTTAAGCTTGAAGCGATTGTGGTTTTATAATCACTTTTTTGTATGCTTTGTAAAGTCTATATATTGATCAGGAATGGTCTTACATAGGTCATGCCCCAATTGAATAAGCATTCAACATGCTTTAAGGAGTCCTTTAGTTTGAAAAATTCTCAGTTCCAAAGGAGAAAATGTAGATATTTTATAGTTAATAAGCTGATTTTTAATGGACTCATTTCATTTCACTTCTCCCATTTCTCGGTGCGTCTATTGTGTGTTTCCAGTATCAAGCAATGGGGGTTTATGATTTTGTGAAATTTGGAGACCAAAGAGATGAAATTTGAAAAAGATAGACATGTTATCACTTATCAGCGTTGTGTTGAGAGGTGAGAGAAGGTAACTTGTGGGGTGTTTAGATAGAGAGAGAGAGAGAGGAGAGAGAAGGTAACATTTAGAAAACGGCGTTAATTTCATCCCAAAAAAATCTGTTCTTCTAATAAGATTTCTAACTTTTTAATTACCACGTGTCAAACATCTAGAGGTTGATACGAACGATTATATGAACGTATCTCAAAGAGACTTTAGAGCAGTCTCGGGCTCGTAAGAAAGGGGATGAGAAAGAGATTGATAATCCGGTAAGACCGACCGGCCGGAGAAATTGTAAGGGGAGAAGAGAATTTGTAGATTAGGGGGAGAAAGATAATCCGGTAAGACCCACCGGTGGGAGAAGTTAGAGACGAGAGAGAGAAAAGAGAATTAGGGTTGAAGATTGAATTATTATTTCTGATAATAAAAACAACGTAATGCTTAACTATATATAAGTAAAAGAAACCCTAAACCTACTTACTTTTAAAAGGAAAGGATTACGTAAATATTGAATATCCTACAACTAAACAGAATATCCTATTTTTCTAATACATATCTTAAATATTAAATTATATCAATCTATATCCTACCACTAAACAGAATCAATCTATCCAATTCCTGTCATATCTCTTAGGCCTCTTTCTTGAAACACCATATCTTCGTCCATATCACTCTCCCGCCCTTCACAATCCACCTTGTCCTCAAGGTGTAACTCGAGAACAACCCAACCAACCTCTTGTTGAAATCCCTCGAAACTTAGCTTGTTGTGGTGTTGGAATGCTCGAAAATTTGGTGTACTCTTTTGTTGAAATTTCTTAAAACTGGTCACGCTGATGAACTTAGACATCTTGCAAGAACAATGAAAGCACCAATGATACGAACGATTATATGAACGTATCTCAAAGAGACTTTAGAGCAGTCTCGGGCTCGTAAGAAAGGGGATGAGAAAGAGATTGATAATCCGGTAAGACCGACCGACCGGAGAAATTGTAAGGGGAGAAGAGAATTTGTAGATTAGGGGGAGAAAGATAATCCGGTAAGACCCACCGGTGGGAGAAGTTAGAGACGAGAGAGAGAAAAGAGAATTAGGGTTGAAGATTGAATTATTATTTCTAATAATAAAAACAACGTAATGCTTAACTATATATAAGTAAAAGAAACCCTAAACCTACTTACTTTTAAAAGGAAAGGATTACGTAAATATTGAATATCCTACAACTAAACAGAATATCCTATTTTTCTAATACATATCTTAAATATTAAATTATATCAATCTATATCCTACCACTAAACAGAATCAATCTATCCAATTCCTGTCATATCTCTTAGGCCTCTTTCTTGAAACACCATATCTTCGTCCATATCACTAGTGAGATGGACGGAGATATGGTGAATCAAGAAAGAAACGTAGGAGATATTGTAGGAATTGGATAGATCGATTCTGTTTAGTGGTAGATTTATTATTTACGTTATTTGTTTGAGTCCTAGTTTTATTTCCTTGTAGTAGTTTGGTAATTTGAGATTTCGTTGATTTGTTTTACTTAGGAGTCTAGATGATAGTTTTCTTTATATTATGTGAATTGTTTGGTTTGGTGATTAAGCAAAAACAATTCCAAATTTCTCAATCTTTAATTCTGAATTCTCTCTCGTCTCTAACTTTTCCGGCCGGTGGGTCTTACCGCATTATCTTCCTCTCATAATCTACAAATTCTCTTCTCCCCTTACAATTTCTCCGGCCGGTCGGTCTTACCGGATTGTCCCTCTTTGTCATCCCTTTTTCTTACGAGCCCGAGACTGCTCTAAAGTCTCTTTGAGATACGTTCGTATAACCGTTCGTAAAGTCTCTCTCAATGAAAGCACCAATGATACGAACGATTATACGAACGTATCTCAAAGAGACTTTAGAGCAGTCTCGGGCTCGTAAGAAAAGGGGATGAGAGAGAGGGATAATCCGGTAAAGACCGACCGGCCGGAGAAATTGTAAGGGGAGAAGAGAATTTGGAGATTAGGGGGGAAAGATAATCCGGTAAGACCCACCGACGGGAGAAGTTAGAGATGAGAGAGAGAAAAGAGAATTAGGATTGAAGATTGAATTATTATTTTTGATAATAAAAACAACGTAATGCTTAACTATATATAAGTAAAAGAAACCCTAAACCTACTTACTCTTAAAAGGAAAGGATTACGTAAATATTGAATATCCTACCACTAAACAGAATATCCTATTTTTCTAATGCATATCTTAAATATTAAATTATATCAATCTATATCCTACCACTAAACAGAATCAATCTATCCAATTCCTGCCATATCTCTTAGGCTTCTTTCTTGAAACATCATATCTTCGTCCATATCACTCTCCCGCCCTTCACAATTCACCTTGTCCTCAAGGTGTAACTCGAGAACAACCCAACCAACCGCTTGTTGAAATCCCTCGAAACGCAGCTTGTTGTGGTGTTGGAATGCCCGAAAATTTGGTGTACTCTTTTGTTGAAATTGCTTAAAACTTGTCACGCTGACGAACTTAGACATCTTGCAAGAACAATGAAAGCACCAATGATACGAACGATGATTACGAACGTATCTCAAAGAGACTTTAGAGCAATCTCGAGCTCGTAAGAAAAGGGGATGAGAGAGAGGGATAATCCGGTAAAGACCGACCGGCTGGAGAAATTGTAAGGGGAGAAGAGAATTTGGAGATTAGGGGGGAAAGATAATCCGGTAAGACCCACCGGCGGGAGAAGTTAGAGACGAGAGAGAGAAAAGAGAATTAGGATCGAAGATTGAATTATTATTTCTGATAATAAAAACAACGTAATGCTTAACTATATATAAGTAAAAGAAACCCTAAACCTACTTACTTTTAAAAGGAAAGGATTACGTAAATATTGAATATCCTACAACTAAACAGAATATCCTATTTTTCTAATACATATCTTAAATATTAAATTATATCAATCTATATCCTACCACTAAACAGAATCAATCTATCCAATTCCTGTCATATCTCTTAGGCCTCTTTCTTGAAACACCATATCTTCGTCCATATCACTCTCCCGCCCTTCACAATCCACCTTGTCCTCAAGGTGTAACTCGAGAACAACCCAACCAACCTCTTGTTGAAATCCCTCGAAACTTAGCTTGTTGTGGTGTTGGAATGCTCGAAAATTTGGTGTACTCTTTTGTTGAAATTTCTTAAAACTGGTCACGCTGACGAACTTAGACATCTTGCAAGAACAATGAAAGCACCAATGATACGAACGATGATTACGAACGTATCTCAAAGAGACTTTAGAGCAATCTCGAGCTCGTAAGAAAAGGGGATGAGAGAGAGGGATAATCCGGTAAAGACCGATCGGCCGGAGAAATTGTAAGGGGAGAAGAGAATTTGGAGATTAGGGGGGAAAGATAATCCGGTAAGACCCACCGGCGGGAGAAGTTAGAGACGAGAGAGAGAAAAGAGAATTAGGATCGAAGATTGAATTATTATTTCTGATAATAAAAACAACGTAATGCTTAACTATATATAAGTAAAAGAAACCCTAAACCTACTTACTTTTAAAAGGAAAGGATTACGTAAATATTGAATATCCTACAACTAAACAGAATATCCTATTTTTCTAATACATATCTTAAATATTAAATTATATCAATCTATATCCTACCACTAAACAGAATCAATCTATCCAATTCCTGTCATATCTCTTAGGCCTCTTTCTTGAAACACCATATCTTCGTCCATATCACTCTTGAAACACCATATTGAATATTCGGCCGGTCGGTCTTTACCGGATTATCCCTCTCTCTCAATGAAAGCACCAATGATACGGTTTCGTATCACAAGAGAGACTTTAGAGCAGTCTCGAGCTCGTAAGAAATTAGGTGAGAAGAGAAGGATAATCCGGAGGACCGTCCGGACGGGGGAAATTGAGGAGAGAAGAGATTTGAGATATAGATTTAGGAACTTGATAATATTATTTCTGATGCGTAAAATAATCCAAGAAGAACAATATATAATAAAAGACTTCTACCAACTATGGAAAGCAAATAATCAACCTAAGGAAATAAATAACCTAGACTAAAATAAACCAACTAATATATATTGTAAATATTGATATTGAACCTATCCGATTCCAACTCGTCTCTCGTGATACACCATATCTCCTACTCTTATCTCTTGATACACCATATCTTCATCCATATCACTCTCCCGCCCTTCACAAACCACCTCGTCCTCAAGGTGTAATTCCGGAACAACCCGAACATTGCCCATCGGTTCCCAGGAGATGACATCACTTGCGACCGTGTCCTTGGAGATAGAAAGGACTTCCTCGGAATTATCTCTTTTTCAATTACTTCTTCATCAGTTTGGCTAGCCGTTTCGTCTTCTTCAACAACCGTTACCCCGACCGATGCCGTAGGCCTCTCAGGCGTTCCCAAATTCTTTTCGCACGGTCTAGGCGCAATCGCCGTTTCAGGGTTGGCAAACGTGGCAGCGGTTCCCACAGCCCTAGGCACAATCGCCGTTTCAGGGGTTGCACGCGGATTTTCTGTCTTAGCCACGAAGGAACTAAAATTTTGTTGCATCTTTTGCATGGTCTGTCTCATGGCCTGCATCGAGGTCATTATGATTTCAATCTGTTTCTGGGCTTCTTTCAAATTTGTGTCGATTCGCTGCGAACTGGACACACTAACCATTTCGGCCATCTTCACTCTCAATGAAAGCACCAATGATACGAACGATTATATGAACGTATCTCAAAGAGACTTTAGAGCAGTCTCGGGCTCGTAAGAAAGGGGATGAGAAAGAGATTGATAATCCGGTAAGACCGACCGGCCGGAGAAATTGTAAGGGGAGAAGAGAATTTGTAGATTAGGGGGAGAAAGATAATCCGGTAAGACCCACCGGTGGGAGAAGTTAGAGACGAGAGAGAGAAAAGAGAATTAGGGTTGAAGATTGAATTATTATTTCTGATAATAAAAACAACGTAATGCTTAACTATATATAAGTAAAAGAAACCCTAAACCTACTTACTTTTAAAAGGAAAGGATTACGTAAATATTGAATATCCTACAACTAAACAGAATATCCTATTTTTCTAATACATATCTTAAATATTAAATTATATCAATCTATATCCTACCACTAAACAGAATCAATCTATCCAATTCCTGTCATATCTCTTAGGCCTCTTTCTTGAAACACCATATCTTCGTCCATATCAGAGGTATAACAGGAGATGAAGCAAACTTTAGTAACAGGGGATCTCAAGCCATGAAGAAGTTTAAGACAATCCATAATCACATGTATGTAACTTGCATGGGATAAGCTTCTTGTCTATGAAAATGAATTGGAAAATGAAAACCCCTCGTGGGGAAAATCAAACCTTTATTGCCATGACATAGCCCAAAAGTGTCAAATATTTGATAATCCGAGTATCTGATTCGTTCTGATCGAATTTAAGTCAAAAGAAATGTTATTCAAAAAATTCGTATCCGACATGTTAACTCGAAACTAGAAAACCCGACCCGACCCGACCCCACGTCATCCTAAATAATGGAGTTGTGGGTTGCTAAGAATAACAAGTGGGTTGTTTTAAAACCCTTTGAATGAGAAAAACAATCTATGCAAATTTGCAAAGTGGAATTACGCATTTTTGGGCTTCTTTTTAGTTCAATTTCTTGTAATTTTTTTTTTAATCCGATAATTAAACGCAAAGTTTACCATTAATTAGCGTAGCTTAAGTTAAGTGTTATGATAATTTATTTTAAAAAATTTGAATTTAAATTGTTGAGAATTTAAATCTTATCGATCATATGAAATAATGTTTTTCTTTTCACCAAAAAGTATACGAAATAATATTTTTCTTTTTCTTATATTTTTATAAACTAAGTGGGCCTAATTTTTAGATATAATTATACTTATACCACTCTTAAAAAATTTTAATTACACTATCTTGTAAATATACTTATTTTTAACTTAATTAATATATTTCATATGAATGGTGAATTACATCTGAGTACCCTTAGATTTGGTCTAATTACAACATAGTCCCTATTTTTTCAAATTATCATATAGTACTTGAGGTATGATTAAACGTTATTTGTCAAAGACCAGTATGTAATTTCAACTTAATATGGGGATTGTTTTATAACATAATAAAACAATGAGGATGCATTTATAATTTCTGCCTAAATTTAAATTAGGTTGTTCAGAGACCTCAGATGGAACCCTAATGACGGAAATAATACCTCAGGGACTATATAGTAATAATCGAAAGAAAAGAAATATATTGTAATTATGTGAAACCTGAGGGTACTCAAATATAATTCGTTCTTTATATGAAAGTTATATGTGCATTATTCGTGGAGATTAGGTGCCGTTAAAGTTTTATGAGTAGGATATAACTATAATTATATTTAAATATGAGATACCGCTTATAATTATCTTATCTAAATTGGGACAAAATCTAATTAGCCCTACTTTTATATCTAAGGTTGATTTTCCATTTCCCGCCTTCATTCAGGTCTCTTTCGTCGTGAACCAGAATCCTCTCAGAATTACGCCATCTCCGGCCGAATTGTACGACCGTCTACTTCGGCGGAGGCCACCCTCGATGGCCGGTGAGCTCACGCCAGTCGGGTACTAACTCTTCGTCTCAGTTGGTGCTGATTGTGAAGTATTTTTTTTTTCTTTCGTCGGAACATTTTGCTCTGGGAATACATAATTTTGATATAATCCGACCAGGGGCTTAAAGTTAACAATAACTAATAAATTGAGATCGTCGAAGATTTCAAGAAATAGTAGCTTAATCTGGCCGGGTTAAGGTCATCATGGAAGGTTATGTCTCAGTTGAATGTTGATAAATTATTTAATTTATTAGCTAAAGTTGACAAAATTTTAGGAGCCTGGACCGACATTCGATTAGTTTTCGTTGTAATCATATTTCAGGAGTACTTTTCAGGTGGCAATTATGATGGATGATCTTATAGTAGCAATGTGGTATGTTTATCACAGTGTTTGATTAATCAGAACAATGGGCAAATTACAGAGATGAGTGATATGATGACTATAGTGAGTTACAGTTTCTTTTGATATGTTAGGATTTAGATAAGCATCAAAGGTAGAACAGAACATCTGATTCTTGTTGGATGTTAATGCTTACATGGAGGAAGTGGAGCTCCACATAGTCCAGGATTGCTTTTGAAGGCTGAAACGGGGATATCGGCCTTGTGGCCCGGTATCTCTCCGCTCAAATTATTATAAGAAATATCGAACTTCGTAAAATGTTCTAGATTCAACACTTCTTTCGGGATCTGGCCTGTAAGGTGGTTTTGTGATAAATCCAGCACCTCCAAATGCTTCAATTTTCCTAAACCTTTGGGAATTTCACCTGTTAACTGATTGATAAGCAAAGATAACGTCTGGAGTTTCTTGAGTTCTCCAATGGTTTCTGGTATCGGTCCTGAAAGCTGGTTAACTGCAATACCAAGAATCTTTAAATTTTTAAGGCCCCCGATTGTTGAAGGAATCTGGTCCGTGAGATTGTGTTGGTGAAGAATAAGCCCTTCAAGAGATGATAAGTTGCCTATAAATGGTGACAGAGTTCCAGACATTGGCCTGGGTTCAGGGCCACCTTCACGAAGAAAGGGGCCCTGAAGGGAGACATTGACGACCCTTCCCGTGGAGGCATGGCAGGAAATACCGCCCCATTGATTGCAGCAATTTGTCTCGGCTTTCCAGGCTTGGAGCAAGTTTTCAGGATCAGAAGTGATTCTTTTCTTGAATTCAAGTAGTGCCTCTTTATCAGTTGGGTGGCAGGCCTTGGAGGCTGAGAAAATGAGATGGAAAATGAAGAGGAGGTATGCTTTTCTTGAATGATAGTGGCTCTCCATTTGAAATTTTGATGTTGTTTCTGATTGAGCACTACGAAGTGCTTTTAAGCTTTAAGCTTTTTGCTGTGTTGGACTCTTCTTAGTACCTTGTTGAGGACAATGAGGAGCATGTATACATAGCTCATGCCTGAATTAGATAAGCATAGAACATGGTTCTACGAGTCCTTTGTTTATGGAGGAGGTTTCCAACATAGGTAAGAAAGCCCGTGGCCCTTGATTTCAAAATTACCTCTATATATGGGGTATGAGCTTGGGGCGGATGGGGCCCGACTTCAAAATTACTCCCGTATTAAGAAATGGGCATTAAGCCTATATATTAAACATGAGAAAAATGCAAAAATGGTATACCAACCCACCGCATTTCGCAATTTTGGTACTAAATTTTTTCCGGTGAAAAAATTAACCCCTAACTAACAAAGTTAGCATTTTCGTGCATCTTTTCACCGGAGTTACACAGCTGGCGCCGGGAAATGCAACGTGGGTCCAAGTTTGTGCTTAGGTGGATAGTACGTCACACGTGTGATGCCACGTCTGTTGTTCCCAGATAGGGAAAATTGCATAAATGGTATACGAACTTCACCCTTTCAGCAAATTTGGTACAATAACTTTTCCGACGGCAAATGTAACCCCTATGTACAAAAAATTACAATTTAATGCAAAATTTTGCCAGAGATCGGAAACACACTCCGGTATCATAAAGTTTACCATTAAACAAAATAAAATGTTTATTTTCTCTGGTACGATAAAAGATGATCTTTCTCGATAAAAACCTTAAGCTATTTTTCATCATAACTTGAGTTCGGGAATTCGGATTCAAATTCCATCTCCTTCGTTGGACTCGTTTCGACGATCCGGATCCAATGGAACAAGTCTTATACTTTTTCGATGTCGTTTGGCCCTCCGACGCAAGAAAATTCAACCCATATGACCCGTTTACGCCCTTTCGACCTTTGAGCTTTCTTGACCTGATTTTGACCCAAATTTTTGGCCCTTTTAACCCAAGACAACCCTTAATCCTCCCATCACTCTCATTTAAGCTCTCATTCATGTTTTGGCCCAAGAAAGAAGCAAGGGAAGAAGGCAACAAGGGTTTCTTCCATATTCATACCTTTAAGAGCTCATAACTTTATTTCTTCTTCTCCATCTTCAAACCTTGAAAGAGAGGTTAACCTCGGCACTAGTTCTTGCCTTACCCGAGGGTACCAAGGGCTATGCAGTATACACCGATACTTGGAAGAAAGGTCTCGGTTGTGTTTTAATGTAAAGTGGCCGAGTTGTAGCTTATGCTTCGAGGAAATTAAAGGAGCATGAGAAGAACTACTCCACTCACGATCTTGGGTTGGCCGTCGTTGTGTTTGCTTTGGCGAAGTAGCGTCACTACCTCTATGTGCAACGTTCTAAGTGTTTACCGATCACAAGGGCCTCAACATTATTCGAGTTCCAAGTTCAGATTTGATGATTTGGGTTTGCTAAGGTTTAAAGCAAGAGTTTGTGTCCCCACAAGAGTTCAAGAGACTTATACTTGAGGAGTCACATTGCTTATGTTATTCGATACATTCGGGGAGGTACGAAGATGTATCGAGATTTGAAGGAGAAGTTTTGGTGGAGTGGCATGAAAAGAGATGTCGCGAACTTCGTGAAGCGATGTCTAAAGTGTCAAAAAGTTAAAGCAGAGTATCAAAAGCTGGGAGGAACTCTCCAACCACTTCTGATCCACGAGTGGAAATGGGAGTAAGTGACAATGGACTTCATGTCCGGCTTGCCGAGGACCAAAGGAGGGTACGATGAAATATGGGTGGTTATTGATATATTAAACAAGTCAGCCCATTCCTCAAGGTTCGAATGTCCGACAAGGTTCAAAAGCTAGCTGACGTATATTGCAGAGAGATCGTAAGATTGCACGGAGTTCCGGTTAGTATTGTTTCGGATCGAGATCCAAGGTTTATGGCGACATTCTGGCGGAATTTACAGAAGTGTTTGGGCATCCGACTTTATTTTGTTAATGGAAAAGTTATTGTACCAAATTTGCTGAAAGGGTGAAGTTCGTATACCATTTATGCAATTTTCCCTATCTGTACGTGGCATCACACGTGTGACGTACTATCCACCTAAGCACAAACTCGGACCCACGTTGCATTTCCCGGCGCCAGCTGTGTAACTCCGGCGAAAAGATGCACGAAAATGCTAACTTTGTTAGTTAGGGGTTAATTTTTTCACCGGAAAAAATTTAGTACCAAAATTGCGAAATGGGGTTAGTTGGTATACCATTTTTGCATTTTTCTCTATTAAACATCACATCTGTGAATTTTCGACCAACAGATTTGTAGAGTAATATAGCCGGTGATGCTACTCGCCCTCGTAGATCTACAGTGTGGGATGATTTTTGTCCCGAGAATGCCGTGCGCTTTCAAGATCATTTGTTTGAAATCAAGTCCAAAATAAGTCAAACGTCAATAGGGGTTGGTCAAGTGGTTTGAGGGTTGTAGGCAATGACCCGAATTCGAATCCCTTTGTCCACTTGGGATGTGTGTGTTAAAAAAAAAAAAAAAGAAGTCCAAAATACGTCGAACTGGTAAAAAACGAGTGAAATGAACCCAAAATGGGTAGTATGAGTCCAAAAGAGGTCTTGCGGGTCAAAACCCAGCCTGTGGCATGAGTAATCTATAATTTACCACCAACTAAATATTGACAAATATATTAAAAATGAGTATTTTCCATTTGCCATTCTTAATTAGAAGTAAGTTTGTTCCATATCTTTAGATATGTATAATTTTAAACTCTTGAATAGTTGTTTCACCTTAGACTAGAAAATTATAGAGAAAATGTTTTACAAAGAAATATATTTCAAGAATCTCAAAATTTTGAACATCAATTTGAAAATTCAGCCTCTCTTTGAAATAGTCATTCACATCTACTGATTAAAATTAATAAAAATATGAACAAATTATTAAAATTCAGAAATAGAGGTGTACACTTAAGTAGTTCACCTATACATAGGTTTATTTACTGTCAACTATTTATTCAAATATACCAGCAAAATATCCTAATAGCATATATATATATATATATGCTATTTAATAAATTAATTAAAGTTATTATATGTAATAATTGATTTTATAAATTTAGTTAATTTTGTAGAGTGAAAATATATAACTTAAATAGTTTCGGATTGGTTTAGAAACATTACAAAATAAAGTAAGAAATAAATTTTTTATGGTCAGTCGTTTAATTTATATGGAAATTGATTAGTGGAACCAAAATTAATGATGCGATAATAAAAACATAATAAAAGTTAAGATCACAATTAAAAAGTCGTGAAATTATTCCGCCGCTTCCTCCAGCGGCGGGCCATCAACAACCACGCCCTCCCCGTCGGCGAAAAGCTCCGGGAGAAGCTCAAGTCGATGAGCATCGATGGCGGCGGAAGACGAAGAGTTCCGTGTGACAGCGGCGGATGCGAAGAGGTTCCTGAAATTTGTGCAGATTGAAGACAGGCTGAGGAATATTCCGGCGAGCACGATTCCGTACAGCGAGTTTGTAAGGATCTGCAGCAGCGCGTGCGGGAACAGCGAAACGGGAATGTAGTTTGCAAAGGCGTTGGATGAATCCGGGAACGTCATCGTTTTAGGTGGCGTCGTCTTTCTCCGCCCAGATCAGGTATATATATATAGGGTAATTTACATCCAGATACCTTGTGTTATACGAAAATATCACTAAAAATCCAATCAAAAAAAATATACCATAAAAAACCCTATGTTTTTAAAAATGTATACAAAAAACCCTACTACGAGAACGTGCGTTATACGCACGTTGATTGCAAGTATGATTAAGTTTTTTATCACTTTTTCACCTAAAATGACTATTTTGCCCATGTATTAATTTAATAAAAAAACAAAAAACGAAAAACAAAAAACAAAAAAAGAAAAGGAAAAAATGGGCCGGGGGAAGACTTCTTCTTCTTTCCCCTGTATGGAGGTCCTCTTTCCCCTTTACAAGCATCACCATCATCGCCGGCGCACCATCACCACCGGCCAAACCACAACCATCAACCATCGTTTCTCTATTTTGCCCATGTATTAATTTAAATTAAAAAAAAAAAAAAAAAAAAAGAAAGAAAACGAAAGAAGGGGGAAGACTTCGTCTTCTTTCCCCTGTACAACCATCACCATTATTGCCGGCGCCTCTCACCGCCTGGAGAGAAGAGAGCCGCGGCCGCCTGGAGATGGAGAGAAGAGAGCCGCGGCTGTGGCGGACATCGAGAGGCGGCGGGGAGATCTTCGGCGATGTGTGAGGCAGTGGAGGTGGAGAGAAAGTAGCTGCGACGTTTGACGGCGGAGATCGAGAGGCTGCAGCAGTGTTCGGCGGCGGGAGGTGGGGACGCGGCGGCAAAGACTTCCTGAGGAAGACGATGTATATATATATATATATATACAGATATGTGTGTGCATATATATATATATATTATTAATATAGTGTATAATATATACATATTTTAATTTTCATGATAATTTATTAATTTATTAATATTTTTAGTAAATATGATATTATAATTTAAAAATGTAATTTGCATATTATAAAATTTAATTTGAATTTTTTTTATATTTTTTTTGAAAGATTAACAATAAAAATATTTTAAATGTTTTTTATAAATTCATTATATATATTAAATTAGTTATTATAATTAATATATATATATATATATATATATATTATATTTATAACACTATTTAATAGATATAATAATATAATTTAAATTTTATAAATTTATTGTATAACATAAATATATATATATATATATATATATATATATATATATATATATTAAATAATATGTAAGTGTATATGTATTGTACATATATTTTATTAATATGCATAATATGTATTATGTATATTACATATATAGATGCAATAAATATTTAATATATATATATATATATATATATATATGCATTAAACTTGTTAATATATTGATATAATGTACAAGGGTATAATGGACTTTTCAACCTTTTTCATTGACCAAATGGGAGTAGGGGCGGTGAGTTTATTTAATAAAACTCAGGGTTTTCTGTGTCATTATTTTTTTCACAGGGTTTTTTATGATGATTTCTGTTGAATTTAGTGAACGATGTTTGGGAAAAAGAACTGAATTTGGCATTCATCTTCTTGTGTTCGTATGTTGTTTTTTAAGAATTACAGAAAGAACAAGAATATAAAAGCCTATACGGGAACAAAGATCCCCACAAATCTGGCCTAAACTGGGGAATTAGATATTACGGTCAATCTTTCCGTATTTACTTTTAACACTCCCCCTCAAGTTAAGTGATGGAGTCGCCGATCCTTAACTTGCTCAGTATTCCCCGAAAGCTCTGACTAGTGACAGCCTTGGTCAGTATGTCAGCTAGCTGATCTTCTGATCTGACGAACGGAATGGTGATGATACCACTTTCTAACTTCTCTTTGATGAAATGCCGATCTACTTCCACATGCTTAGTCCTGTCATGCTGCACAGGATTTTCGGAGATACTAATTGCAGCTCTGTTGTCACACTTGAGAGAGCTTGGCCCTGAGGGAATCATCCCAATCTCCGTCATAAGTTTCCTTAGCCAAAGTACCTCTGCCACTCCCTTCGCTATTCCTCTGAATTCTGCCTCAGCACTAGACAACGCCACAACCTTTTGTTTTTTGCTCCGCCAAGTTACTACATTTCCTCCAATTAATGTGAAGTACCCAGAGGTGGATCGCCTGTCATTTGGGTTCCCTGCCCAATCTGCATCGGTATAGGCTTCTATGTTTAAATGGCCATGCCCGCCAAACATGATCCCAGTACTAACCGTCCCTTTCAGATACCGAATGATCCGCATTACTGCCTCCATATGTTCCTTTTGGGGTTGGTGCATAAATTGGCTAACAACTCCCACAGCGTATGCAATATCGGGTCTCGTACGGGACAAATAAATCAGTTTGCCCACTAGGCGTTGGTACCTTTCCTTTTCAGCTGGTTCCCCACTTTCTTCTATCTTCAAGCTGTGATTCATCTGCATAGGAGTCTCAACCGGTTTACAGTCAATCATCCCAGTTTCAGTAAGCAGATCCAGAACATACTTTCTCTGGGAAATAAATATCCCTGTTTTGGATCGCAACACTTCAATTCCCAAGAAATACTTTAGTCCCCCAAGGTCTTTCATCTCGAACTCCTTGAAGAGGTTTGCTCTGAGTTGTTTTATCTCTTCCGAATCACTCCCTGTTATGATCATGTCGTCCACGTAGATGATCAAGCAGGTGACTAGATCTCCTCGTCGTTTCAGAAAAAGAGTGTGATCTGTGTTACTCTGAACATATCCGTGATTCTGCATTGCTAGTGTAAACCTGCCAAACCACGCCCTCGGGGACTGTTTCAACCCATACAGTGCTTTACGAAGCCTACACACCTCATTCTGTCCAAAGTTTCCTGCAAACCCCGGAGGAGGTTCCATGTACACCTCCTCCGTTAAGTCGCCATGTAAGAAGACGTTCTTCACATCGAACTGGTGAAGCGGCCAGTCTCTATTGGCAGCTACTGATAATAACACCCGAACTGTGTCCAATTTTGCCACAGGCGAGAAAGTCTCAGAATAATCGATCCCATATGTCTGAGTGTATCCTTTCGCCACAAGTCGTGCCTTATACCTTTCGACTGAGCCATCAGCCTTATGTTTCACTGTGAACACCCATTTACACCCAACTGGCTTCTTTCCATCTGGTAATCGACATATCTCCCATGTACCGTTTCTTTTCAAGGCCTCCATTTCAGCTGTCATGGCCTCTTTCCATTTCTCATTCTGACTGGCCTCTTGCACGGTCCTCGGAATCTCTTCTTTACATAAATTGACAAAGAAGGCTTTAGCAACCTCGGATATACTCTCCCTGACCATGTTCCCTATGGGATGTTTAGATGAGCGGGAAACACGTTCAGGTGAGTATCTATTTGGGGGAATCCCTCTGTTGCTCCGTTGTGGCAAAGTGTACCTGTGACTTACTGTGGCATCTTCAGAAACAGTGTTATCAGCAGAACCAGCGGAATCAAAATAAAAAATATCAACATGATCATCAGGAGGGGGGTTCAGTGTTTCAGTTACCTCAGGTTGGACATCATAAGAAGGTGGATCATTGGGCATTGGTGTAGTGGTGGTGGTACTGAGTTCTTCTGCAGGTTCAGAAACCGTATCTTTTGAACCGAGATAGTCAAGCCAGTACAGGGGCTCACTCTGACTCTCCCCCTGAACCCTGGACTTGGTAAGGAAGAAGTACTCTGTTTCCACGAAATTGCAATCCATAGTAACATGGATCCTCTTGCTAACCGGATTATAACAGCGGTATCCCTTTTGATGAGGAGCATACCCCACGAAAACACATTTTTCTGCACATCGGTCCAGTTTGGTTCTATCGTGCTTTGGGATGTGAACAAATACAGTGCATCCAAAGATTCTTGGAGGAAGGGTAAGATGGGGAGGTATAGCTGTTTGAGTTTGGAGGACAGAGAGGGGTGTTTTGCGGTTGAGGATTTGTGTGGGCAATCTATTTGTGAGATAGGTTGCAGTGGCAACTGCTTCAGGCCAGAAATGATTTGGGACATGAGACTCTGTTAGAAGGGCTCGAGTCATTTCGAGGATGGTTCGTTTTTTTCTTTCCGAGACCCCATTTTGTTGAGGGGTGTTCGGACAGGTGGTTTGGTGTATGAGACCCTGTTCTCGACAAAACCTGTCCATTTCCTGGTTAACAAACTCCTTGCCATTGTCTGATCGGAGCACTTTAACTTTCTTATCAAATTGGGTTAGCACCGTTTTACAGAATGTCATAAAGGTACCATAGACTTCAGATTTATGGCGCAAAAAATATACGCATGTTACACGGGAGAAGTCATCAATAAATAACACGAAATAACAAAACTGATTTTGATTAGTGACTGGGGCAGGTCCCCACACATCCGAGTGAACCAGTGAAAAAGCAGTTTCAACACGTGTATTACTGGGTTTGAATGAGGCCCTATGGCTTTTTGTAGCAAAAAAAGTCTGACAACAAAGGTTCAAGTCTGAATTGTTCTGAAATAAGGTGGGAAATAGTAACCTTAAATACCCCACTGAGGGATGCCCGAGTCATCTGTGCCACAACCAAAGTTGTGTGGTAGCCTTTCCTGATGACAAAAGGGCTCTAGACGAAGTTTCCACTTCATCAACATAATACAGTCCCCCTTTCTCAGTACCACGCCCAATGATCTCCTTCGTATGAGTGTCCTGTATCAAGCAAAAACGAGGATATATCAGGACCACGCAATTGAACTCTCTCGTGATGTGGCTTAATGACAGTAATTTATAAGACAATGATGGGACATAAAGACAATTGCTCAGTTTCAGTTTCGGAGTGATGAGAATTGACCCAGCTTGTTCTACCACCGCTTGACCCCCGTTAGCAGTTTGTATATAAGATATTTTAGGAGTTACCCGATCAGTCAAATCAAAGAGGTCAAATGTCATAAAGTCTGTTGCTCCACAATCCAAAATCCAAGTTGACGACCCATTAAATGTAGAGTGGGTGGTAAGAGCATAATTATTAGAAGATTGGGGTCTCTTTTGCAGATTCTCAAAAGTGGAGGGCATTTGCACACAATTTTGACCCATATAAATAGGGAAGTTAGGGTTTGGGACACCACCCCCAAACCCGATACCTGCATCGCGAGTCTCCTCCCCTCTGTTTGATCTGTTGTCGCCGCCGGGAGTGATGGCGGCGTTGGCGCGGCCAACCGTCGCCCCTCCTGGCTGGGTGTCTCTCCGTACGACGCCCCTCTTTGAGTCTCTTGACCCCTGTTCTCCTCCATTTCTCCCGTCGACAATTGCGATGGTGTCGCATCGTTTTTTCCTTTCCACCACCGCTCCGGTGGTTACCTTACGGTGGCCTCCCCCAATTTCCAGGGTTGCGGTTTCCTGTCCGTCGCCGACTGTCAGGAGGTGGGGGCGCTCCGCCGCTCTACGGATGGTGGCGTAGGTTGCCTCCACCGTGGGCTTGGGTTCTTGTTTTAGAAGATCTCTCTGGATCTCTCTGCTGAGTATGGTTAGCTGTCCATTCTGAACTGCTAGTTCTTGGTTGTTGTCGGTGGGTTTGATCTTTATGGTGGTTGGGGTAATTTTTTTGGTTTGTTTGTGCCTGAGAGGTTCCGCCATCTGGGCGAGAAACTCGGCCGGCAATTGACTAGTTTTTGTGGGTGATTCCATCGGTAGATGATGAAGCAAGGTATTCGATTCGTTATTGAATCGAAACCCGCTCTGATACCATGTTGAATTTAGTGAACGATGTTTGGGAAAAAGAACTGAATTTGGCATTCATCTTCTTGTGTTCGTGTGTTGTTTTTTAAGAATTACAGAAAGAACAAGAATATAAAAGCCTATACGGGAACAAAGATCCCCACAAATCTGGCCTAAACTGGGGAATTAGATATTACGGTCAATCTTTCCGTATTTACTTTTAACAAATAACACAGGGTTTTTGGGGTTATTAGCTCTATATATATACTTTTAATTAATTATTATAAACTTAAATTCAGTTTCTTTATTTTTATAATACACATAAAAATAGAAGTTTGATCTAATTAGGCATAGGAAAAAGGATTCCGAATTCTATTAGAAAGTGGAATGTATATGTACGCCTCATATATATTATATATATACATCTTCTTCTGTCGCAAAACACACTCTCTTCTTTTCTTTCTTTTGGAGGCAAAAGACAATCGCACAAGAAGACGATCAGAGACAATACAATATGACTCCTCCTGTTGCTCCAGAAGTAAAAATTTTAGAAAAAGAGAAAATCAAGATGACGACGCCCAACAAGAAAGAAGAGTCAAGTGCCGGATTGACGTTGAGGCATTAAGGATATTATCACGACAAGAGTATTTGAAGAAAAGAGAGAAAAAGAAATTAAAGGAGATTAAAGATGATATTGATGATGATCGATACTTATTTGAAGGGGTTGGCGTCAAGCTGACTGAAAGTGAGATCCATGAGCTAAGATATAAGAAACAAATATGTGAGTTCCTCAAGAACAGAACACGAGAGTCTGATTATACGAATGAGTATAGGATGCCTGAAGCATATGATGAGGAAGGTGGTGTAAATCAAGAAAAAAGATTCTGATTATACGAATGAGTATAGGATGCCTGAAGCATATGATGAGGAAGGTGGTGTAAATCAAGAAAAAAGATTTGCTGTTGCAATGCAGCGTTACAGTGATCCTGATCCTGCGGAAGAGAAACAAGAAGCCTGGGAGGAGCATCAGATTGGCAAAGCAGGATCTAAGGATAAAAAACAAAAGCAGCATGATGATTATGAATTTGTCTTTGAAGACCAAATAGAGTTCATAAAGGCTTCAATTATGAATGGAGTTAATGTTGACCAAAACTTATATGTGCAGTCTTCGGAAGTATCTGCTGCAAAGACAAGACTAGAAAAACTTCAGAGTGAGAGAAAGACACTGTCAATATACCCCTACAGGGATGAGTTGCTCCAAGCAATTGATGATCATCAGGTTCTTGTTATTGTTGGAGAGACAGGCTCTCGTAAAACTACTTAGATTACTCAGTACCTTCATGAGGCTGGGTACACGGCACATGGAAAGATCGCATGTACTCAGCCACGGCATGTTGCAGCCATGAGTGTTGCTGTTCGAGTTTCTCAAGAGATGGGTGTAAAACTTGGGCATGAGGTCGGCTATTCTATACGTTTTGAAGACTGCACTTCAGAAAAAACGATTATAAAATATATGACGGATGGGATGTTATTGCGCGAATTCCTAGGAGAACCTGATCTTGGAAGTTACAGTGTGGTGATGGTGGATGAGGCCCATGAGAGAACACTCTCAACCGACCTTTTATTTGGTTTGGTTAAGGATATTGCTAGGTTCCGGCTGGATCTCAAGATCCTCATTTCCAGTGCCACACTAGATGCCGAACAGGTCAGTCACTATTTTGACTGCGCGCCCATTTTCAGAATACCGGGAAGAAGATTTCCGGTGGCCATAAATTATATAAGTGCGCCCGAAGCCGATTATTTGGATGCCGCCATTATTACCGCGCTCCAAATCCATGTAAGTAAAACACCGGCTGATATTCTAGTTTTTTTAACTGGCCAGGAGGAGATCGAAACTGCAGAGGAGATTCTTAAACACAGGACTAGAGGGTTGGGCACAAAAATATCTGAACTCATCATATGCCCAATTTATGCGAATTTGCCAACAGAACTACAAGCAAAGATATTTAAACCAACTCCTGAGGGAGCAGCGCGCAAAGTTGTTCTTGCAACAAATATTGCTGAAACTTCATTGACAATAGATGGAATCAAGTATGTGATTGATCCAGGTTTCGTTAAGATGAAGTCTTATAATTCTCGCACTGGGATGGAATCACTATCGGTAACTCCAATCTCAAAGGCATCAGCTAATCAACGAGCAGGTCGAGCCGGAAGAACTGGTCCAGGGGAATGTTATCGACTGTATACTGCTCATAATTACTTTAATGATCTAGACGACAATACTGTCCCAGAAATACAAAGGACAAACCTGGCTAGTGTGGTTCTTTCTCTCAAGAGCCTCGGAATCAATGATTTGCTCAACTTTGACTTCATGGACCCTCCACCATCTGAAGCTCTACTGAAGGCCCTCGAACTACTTTATGCTCTGAGTGCACTTAACAAGCAAGGTGAGTTGACAAAAGTGGGTAGAAGGATGGCTGAGTTCCCCCTTGACCCCATGCTATCCAAGATGATTGTTGCTTCTGATCAATACAAATGTTCCGATGAGATCATATCCATTGCTGCAATGTTGTCTATCGGAAATTCGATCTTTTATCGTCCTAAAGACAAGCAAGTTCATGCAGGCAATGCCCGCATGAATTTTCATATGGGGAATGTCGGAGATCATATTGCGTTGCTCAAGGTGTATAACTCGTGGAAAGAAACCAATTTTTCAACTCAATGGTGTTACGAGAACTATATCCAGGTTAGGAGCATGAAGAGAGCTAGAGATATACAGGATCAGCTCGAGGGGCTGTTAGGGAGGGTTGAAATTGAGTTGACTTCAAATGTGAATGATTTAGATGCCATAAAGAAAGCCATAACATCAGGGTTTTTCCCCCACTCAGCAAAGCTACAAAAGAACGGATCCTATAGAACTGTCAAACATCCACAGACTGTTAATATTCACCCAAGCTCTGGTATAGCACAAGTGTTTCCAAGATGGGTAGTCTACAATGAATTGGTTCTAACAACAAAAGAATACATGCGTCAGGTAACTGAACTAAAACCTGAATGGTTGGTTGAAATAGCTCCTCACTATTATCAGTTGGAGGAGGTAGAAGACTTGGGATAAAAAAAAATGCCCCGTGGTGAGGGTCGTGCTGCGAAGTATTGAACTGTTTTTCATTTATGTTTTCTTTTTTCCTTTTTTGTGAAATTTCTACCTAATTCTTGTTTAATTCGAAAAGATATGAAAAAATGTATATTTAATTAATAGAGGAATGTGCAATAGTGTGTCTTGATGCTTACCAATGCTTAGATCAGATTGATTTCTTGCTCAGTTATGGTAGAAGAACATGCATACTTTCTGAACATCATACGAAGCTTTAATTTCCTAGATTTCAATCTATATCACAACACTGCAAAACAAAACAGAATTAAACATTATACCTGGGTTCACAAAAACTTCAATAATCTCATGCATTTCATGAAAGTTTCTTTGATGAGCTCGCGTCTTTTTGAGGAGTTGGCACTTTTTGTGTGTTAATTACGTTCTTTGTTTGTCTGTCGGCCTGTTATGCTATCTTTCTTGGCTATTTCTATGACTGCGTCAGACTTAATTAAGTATGCTCATTTCTGATCTTTCACTCTTTCATGCTTTCTCTTTTTCTGCATATGCTGTTTTGAATCATGCAGCATATCAGCCAACTGTTTCAGTGATGTTGTCAAGTGATTCATATTTTCCGTGCTTTTCCTAATCATCTGCAAATCCATCTTTCTAGTGTTCTCGTTTTTCTGATTTTCCTTACTAACAGCCTTACTTTTTACAGTTGATGTGACATCAATAATCTTTTCAACGTCCTCGGATTGCTTTCTTGGGGTAAATTCTCATTTCGACCATCTTTGTTGATCATGGAATCACCATCTGTCAGAGCAACTTCTCCATCCATTCTGATTGTCAGCCCTTTTCCCGGCATAGCTCTATCGTTCTTTTTCCTGGTTTTTGATAACATTAAGGACTCCACATGATGTCTTTATGTTTCTTCTTCCCCTTCGGCCATCCCTGATGCATGTCCTCTGAATCGATCCGTTTCTTAGGCACTAGTACTGGAGGGACATGTTTCCCCTTCTGCTTTAGCTTGAGACCCTTGTTTGCATTCCTCTTTTCCTTGTCTTTGGCCAAAAATATCATGCTATCTTGATGCACTTCCTGCTTCATCCCATTATTCAATTCTGTAATTATCCTTTCTTTTTCCTCTTAGAGTGAATCTCTCCTGACTACCTTTGGCATTTTGAACTTCAAGTGATTTCAATTCTTTATGCCTTTGCCTTGCTTCAGATTCTCTCTTTTCTGCTCTAACATCTCAATTAAGATCCTTAACATGCTTTTCTATTTTGCACTGCATATTTCCTTTTCTGACAATATCATATCATTTGCCAGGTAGAAGTGAGCCAGGAACAATTCTGAGGAAGAATTTTTACTCTCTAGTTAACCAAATGAAATGAAATGTATTTGCACACCATTGAGTGGTGCAGCTATTATGCAATCTCCTCTATTTTTGTGGAGATTCAAGGTATAAAGAGTTGATTTCAAAGTGAATTTACTCTCTCTTTCTCCCCTGCTCGTTCTAATCAAATTTATGTTATCTTTTCAGTTTGTCACATTCAATCTGATTTATTATGCAGGTATTTTTATTTTTTGTGTGGGATTCTGTTGTTCTAAGGTCAGTTTCACATCTTTTTAGTTGAAGTGGAGTACATGACCAAACTTAAGTATTCTAAATGTCAGAAGCTTATGTTAGTCTTATAACCTACAAACTGCAGATCAGATGGGATTCAGTTATGAGAATGAGTGCAGACCTACCGGATTTGTTTTTATGTGAAGCTTTCTTGTATTATAATCCGCTCCTCCTTGTGGTCAGTGAATTTCTGACTGACTTTTTAGTTTTTTGTGTTACTTTATGTTAGTGGTTTAATCCTCTTTTTTGAACAAGTGCTTAATGGTTATTGCAGACTATGATGGGTTGGCTATGGGGGATAAATTTATGGGTCTTTACCCAGTCTAATGTTGGTTATGCTAAAAATTTTTACCTAGATCAGAGTCAGATCTCACTCATAGAGAGATATGGAAGGTGCCCAAAGTTTTGAATCATTTATAATTATATACTACCCTAGAAACTAAGTCTAAATGTTGATGTGCTAGTTTCAAGTAGAGATTTCTCGTAATATGTTTGTGAAAAATAGATCACGACACATATATTTGAATTCTCTCAAGTTAACAAGTACGGAGAATGTTTGCAAGCCACATGGAGCTTGAACCTTCATGTTATCAAGAATTTAGATTGTTAGAGTTTGAGTTACAATGCACATCTATATTTGATTAGATTTTCATCTATTTGTTCTGTTTATGATGTTTGATTGTAGTTTACTCAGAGTCAGTTTATATGTCGGCTAGCTACCTGGATGACAATCATCGTCCCAACTAGCATGATGGCTTATCTTTATATTTATTCTCATGGAGAAGTTTCATTAGTTGCATCTCAACCAGTGTAATAGATGCTTCCTCTCCACCAGAAATTATTTCATCTTTGTGATTTTGAGTTTCTTGCATATGATCTGATTCTCTGCTCGTAACAGTAATGCCAGTTTTGGTTCTAGGATTTTAGGGTGGAATGGAAAAGAAAATGATGATGAGAAATATATCTTGGTGTTTGGTTGCTAAAAACATAGTACGAAAAGACAAGAAAGCAAATTTAAGAATAAAATACACTATAAAGATGGAAAGTTATTATCCGTTCAAAATGGTGATGAAAAGGGAGAAGAAACTAGGCAGTACTATACCACACCTCCTCATTTCCATCCAACATTACTTAACTCACTCCTATTAATCAATCCTCATTATTTTTTTTTTTTTTTCAATTAGGCAATATTATTTTCTCAATTATTTTTCTTAACAACTTAACGAGTTGAGAAATTTGATTTTCCTTTTTTTTTTTTTTTTTTTCCCCTTTTCTGTTCCCTGGCAAAATCCTGGAACCAAATGGTGTTACTTTCATGAGCTCCCTTCTAAGCTTGACACATTTTCGTATTATACTATGATGCTATATTAACATTTTTCTTGGCAAATGCAGGTGCTCCTATGTGCTGCTATTTCGATGACCCTCATAATTCCTTTTGATATCTTCTATCTGTCGACTCATTTTTTTTATTAAGGACTAGCTGGCGAATAGTGTTTCCATTACAGGCAAGTTTCATTGCTGTTATATAATTTAGGTGTAACATACAAGTTTTTAGTGCCTCTGTTTCAGTAAATGCTTAAGTGACGTTTCTCATTAATATTTGGTAAAATGTGGTAAAGAACACATAAATTGTAATTTGAATTACTTTATTCTCATCAAATTCCACTTTCTATTGTTGGATGAGGTTTCTGGGTATAATAATTAGTTTTATTCTATATTCTTGATCTTATTCAGTTGTAGATTTTTATGATGAAAGAGTTGTATATATTTTCTTTTACGTTCTGCTCTTATGTTTCCAAAGCAATCTGTTTTCTTCAAGTTCTGTGAATTTTTCTAAGAAGTCATGATATATGGACAAATAGAGATCTTGTTTGTCCCTACAATAACATGATCTCTATTGTTTCAGCCTTAAAGTGTTCAACGGCGATACCAGTTCCTTGTTTTTCCTGACAAATGGACAAATATGTATCGACCTTTATGGCTACTGTCCTCTGTCAAGTGTGTTGAACTCTTTGTACTCATTCTACTGGGATATTACAAGGGATTGGGACTTGAGGTACATACCCAAACACACAATAACTAACTGAGTAAATAAAACCGATGTAGTTGAGAAGATAGTTTTATCTTGTTCTTATTCTTTTTCTTTGTGGGAGAAGAATCAGCTAACTCTAAACACTAACCAGCTGCTTTTCGCAACAGTTGCTTCACTCGGATTTTCGAGTTCAACAGACCACATATAGTATCCCACTTGTTATATGGAAGAAAATGGGTAAACCTATACTTCTGCCTTTTGCTTGTAGTCATGTTCTGAAAAACTGTATCTTTACTGTAGCTGTTTCTCTGATACGATTTTCTCGTCTTATCATCAATATTTCTCACTTTTGCGAATTCTTATGCTTTCATTTATTTTACTCGGTATCTCTGCTCTATTTTTCAGGTAATAGCAACTTGATGTCTTATCTCTTCGATTTCTTTGAAATGAAATGAAGCTTATTTCTTCTTATAAATGAGCAGTTTGAATCAGGAATTTTTCTATAACGGGAGAATACTAACCCTGAGGCTAGAAGAAATTACAAATTAATCCCCCTAGTTTGAAAAGGTGCAGAACAGTTCCCCACAGTCTCGGAAAATGTGTAAAACTTCCAAAAATACCCTCACGGTTTCAACAGGGGTATTTTTTGAATGCGAATGTCTAGGACTATAGCATAATTTTCCTCAAACCGCAGGGATTAATTTGTAATTTCACCTAACCTAGAGGTATTAAATTAATATGTAAACTAGGTCTCTCATTAGTGTATGATAAACACACATGATTCATATCTTTGCAGGTTTATTTCTGGGTAATCGGGAGCAATCTCGTACTGCGGTGCACCTGGACCTACAAGCTGTCAGCTCATCTTCGCCATAACTATATCAGCGTGTTTACAGTTTACCATAACCGCCCTGGAGATGCTGCACCGCTTCCAATGGGTTTTCTTTCGTGTGGAGAACGAGTGGAATAAATTGAACTTGAAATCAAACAGTCAGATATCCATGATCGATATGCCTAAAGAGGATGAGAAATTGCTCAGCTCTAATGGCCATAATGTATAGGTTGAAACAGAAGGTAATTTGGATGGCTTTTTGGTGCATTCTTGATTGAGGTGATCTATTGGTAGACACCATGCCATTGTTTTCATTTTTAAATTAATCTTTGATAGTGAGGAAAAAAGGGTCCCTTCTGTGTTCTTGTTTATGCAGATAAATGATTGGGATGATTACACCATACGTAGGATTCACATAATTACACAAACTTCCCCTTAGGTTTGGAAAATTATAAAAGCTTTTATGCCGAAGAATTTATGTCACATCTCATTTCTATTTTTTACGAATAACTTATCATATCCTTGACGCTTATGCTTTGTTGGACCAAAATTTAGTGGATGTTTCTATGACTAGGCAAAATTTAGTGCAATGATCTCAAAAAGTTTTCAACTTTGTTCTTTCTTTGGCACTTTGTGACAGTGATTATCATACGGACGTCTTAGGAGAGAGTGAAGTATGGTGGTGTCGTGGCGGCGTTAATTGTTAATTTATTTTTATTAGATCCCATCTGTGCGGGTCGTACTTGATCCCATCTCAATTACTATCATTAAGTTAATTTATTTTTTAAAGTAGAGAGGGAAAAGCTAAAAGCACCTAAAACCGCTTCTTGCATCTTTCTCTCATCACTTCGGAAAATCAAACAATAACAATAGGCATATTGAGGTAACATAAGACATGGTTGATGTGCAAGAACAAAGGTTGTTTTAGTTAGCTTGCCTGATTGTTTGAAGTGTGACCGCCATGGGCCCGTTGAGGCTTCATATTCAAATCAAACATTCCAGCAGTATTGGCATCTAAATTTGCTGTGTGATTTTGCTCATTATCTCCTTCAACTACTGTCTTGTCTGAGTTATTGTTTTCCCTTTTGTTTTCAGCTGATGAAACCTTGGGTTGTGCCGGGGGCTCATTGGATCTGTGAATGATACGAGCCATGGCATGAGGAGAACAGAATACACCCCAAGATAAAAACTATTATTTTGCTACTGGATAGTTCAATGCAACATTACCAATTAAGATCCTTCTGGTAATTCTTCCTGATCTATGCTCAGCCAATCCCTCCTCTCGAAATTGAAATCATTCTAGAGACAGTAGATTCATATCAGAATATTAACCTAAGCATAAAGTACATTTAAGATACTAAGAGAGAAGGGTATAACATTTAAAAGCCCCAACCGGAATCTAGCTAAGTTAGTTTATAGTTGGGAATTGCCAATTCACGAGAAAACATCAACAACATTCATCAGTTTTTGTATGGACTTTAAAATAGGTAAAGCTTTCCCAAGTTTACGAGTATCAATAGGGCTTGCTGCGGAAATCAATGGGGTTTATTTGCAAGTATACCTTAGGTTGTATAAGGTCGTAATTTTTGAAGAAACACTTTCTTCCCATTCTATCAAGTTCTTCCTTCATCAAACAGCTGAAATCAACAATCTGTTTATTGCAGATCGACGAAAACTTGTGTAAACAGGGACAACTGAGGAGTAAGTGTTTCTCTGCTAACGATAGCTGCATCCTCGAATACGAAACCACTTTTCGACCAACACAACACCGAAACCACTAACTTACATCACCCGATGCCTCGATGGTGGTATGTATATATATATATGATCAACCATTTCAACATTTAACAGCTAATATTGGAAAAAAGAATGCCATAGCACCCATCAAGAACCACATTAATCATAAGCAATAGATAGATTCATAGTTTTGATCTTTTTGCAACATTGTGGCTGTATCACACATGACACAGTTGATGAATTGATGCTTGCATGGGGGAAGTGGAGGTCCACAGAGTTGATTATTCCCTTCAAAGGCTGAAACTGGTATACCCCCTTTGTGGGTTGGTATCTCTCCACTAAAACTGTTCCAAGAAACATTGAAATTCTCGATGTTTTCGATATTCAAGAACACCTCTTTGCAGGGACGGAGACAACGGGGGCATGGGGTGGCCTTCGCCCCTCCTAAATTTTGAATTTTTTTTTTTAAATTTATATATATCTTTTTGAAAAAATTATATTTTCACCCTCAAAATCAAAATTTCGCCTCCTTAATTTCGGATATCTTAATTGCCCTCCCACCTTGTTAAATCGTGGCTGTGTCTCTGCCTCTTTGGGGATTGGGCCTGTAAGCTTGTTTTTTGACAAATCCAGCATCAATAGCTCCTTCAAGTTCCCCAAACCTGACGGGATTTCGCCTGTCAATTTGTTTCTAGACAATCCCAGGTATTTAAGCCTCTCGAGCTGCCCCATTGTTGCCGATATCTGTAATTTACATGAAATCTCAGGGTGATGGAGTGCAAACTACTGACTGTGTTGTCTTGAGTTGGAATCCAGTCGACCACTTAGAATTTGTTTGAGGAGAAGTCCTCGACCTGGGACTAGAGCTGTGAGAATGCAACACGTGAACTATCGACTGACCTAGGAGACGGTAACGGTGGACCTAGGGTCGGCACTCCGATACTCAAGTCTATATCGATCTAGGCAGAAAGATTTGAGTTGACTTAAGCGTAATATATCGGCTTACCTAGCGATGTTAATGAGAGGGTATTTATAGCCTGATTCGTGTCGGACTACTGAAATACTAGTATGGTTGTTAGATCAAACCTTGTTTAATATAAATTTTGTGTATAGTCGCTTGGGGGTGTCTGTTTAAAAAAAACAAAAAAACCTATTACATTAACATAATGAGGAATTTAATATCAAGAATTAAAATAAGATAAAGGAAAAAGGTTAGCTTAAAATATAGTTTTTTCTCGTTTTACATATTTACGATAGATGTAACATAACCATCTTCTCATTATATTAGAGATACCAAACTTCAAATGTGATAACACACGAAATAGGGATAATTAAACTGCCCCTTTTAGGTTTAGCCTAACTACACATTTTCCGATATTCAAATAATTACAAAAAGCCTCCTTGGACGTACCTTGAAGTTTGACCTAATGCATGTTATTGTAGTCGTAAATGGCACAGCCAAAATAGGATATTGGTATTAAAATAGACCTATATCATCAAACTCCATCCATCCGGGCACGGTCTAAATTTCTCAAACCTCAGGCCGAGTTTGCGTAGTCGGTTCAAACTCAGGGTATGCCAATGTAATTATCCGAAATATATATAAACGAATCAAAACCGCCTGATTCACAATGAAAACTCTGAACATTTCCTTTATAGGAAGAACACGACGTCGTTGTTTGGCACAGTCGCATACATGTTGAAGGCTGTAAAGATGTTTCTAACTCTACTAGCTTTAAGCTACAAGCTGCACTTCATCATCATCTTCTAGTATTTCACAGATCTATTGAGAAAGCCTTCAGAGAATGCAGCACCTTTGTTAGTTCCTTTTGGAAGCATCGTCTTCTAGATTAGAGCATTGGAGATCGTTTTTAAAATTTTGAAACAAGTGGAACTAATGTTGCAACGACTTAAAATGGATGAGACTAAAAAAATATTCCTGGATTTCTTGAAACTATTGCCATAAAATCTATCCCTAAAATATATAAAAGTAATTCTCAAGATAAAATAAGTAAATTTATCATATTTGGCCTGGATTTCTTGAAACTATTGTCCATAAAATACATCCCTAAAATATATAAAAGTAATTCATAAGATAAAATAAGTAAATTTATAATATTTGGTCGAACATATTTTCATTGTACAATAACAAAAGAAGCATATCCAATGTTGAACACTGATTCAATGTCGGACCAAGTCTAGTAACAATATAGACTTTATTATTATTATTATTTTTTTTGTTATTTACTTGTTTCTTAATTTTAGTCAAAGTTGGTATTATAGAATCCCAACTACGTCGTTTCTTTGATATAATTATCCAAGTCAACAATAATTTCCTTTATTTGATATCCCACCCTCCTTTTTTTTTTTTTTACCTCCAACATCCTATAAAGACAAGATCTCATAATATAAATATAAATATATATATATATATATATATATATATATATATATATAGGGGCTCAATTATTTAGGAAACGTAATTGGTTCAAACTTTATATTACTAGATTTCCTTCAAGTCATCCTAAGGAAGTGTCTTTGTATTTGCTTTGCAACTAGGAGATTAAGTATCATTATTGGTATCTGATTTGAGCTAGAATTTTTCTACAATTAGGATTCCTTTTCAAGTTGGGACGCCTATAACGAGAAGCTTAAACTCGGAAATTGCATGCAAAATTCCTATATATACACACCTTCCCCTTAAGGCCATAACCAGCACAACATCAAGGATCAGATCGAATTCAAGTTCCTCATTTAAGTTCCTCTGATGGCGATGATGTTCGTTTACAAAGTGTTGCAAAGATATTTCCCCGATCATCTCCGGCGACTCACAAGCCACTTCTCCGAAAAGATCTTGACCTTGAAGCATGTTTCGGCAGAAGGGAATTCGGCAGAAGGGAAAGCGACTCCGATTAGGCTTTATACGATTAATACGAGCAGCAGTGATCACGATTACGACTCCGGTTGGAGCCACGTGGTTTTGGAGCATCCGGTAACTTTCGAGACGCTGGCGATGGATCCGGTCAGGAAACAGGAAATCATGGATGATCTTTTCAGGTTTTCAGAATCCAAGGATTATTATGCCAAGATCGGGAAACCCTGGAAACGTGGCTATCTGCTGTATGGCCCTCCTGGAACGGGGAAATGCACCATGGTCGCCGCCATGGCGAATTTCTTGAAATACGACGTTTATAATCTCGAGCTCATGTCAGTCACCGATAATACTCAGTTGACGAAACTGCTTATGAACACCACCAGCAAGTCCCTGATCGTGATCAAGGACATCGATTGCTTGTTGAAGCTGACGGGGCAGAGGAAGGAGGACAAGAAAGACGGAGTGAAGAATCCGATCACCGAGAACATGGAGGATCCGAAGAAGCTGATGGGGAAGAGAAAGGAGGACAAGAAAATGGAGGGTCGGAAGAAAAAAAGTCGGGTGATGTTATTAGGGCTTCGGAACTTCATTGACGGGCTGTGGTCGGCCTGTCAGGATGAAAGGATAATCGTGCTCACCACGAATCATGTGGAGAAGCTTGATCCTGCTTTGATTCGAAGAGGGAGGATGGATAAACATATTGAATTGTCGTACTGTGGGTTTGAAGCGTTTAAGGTTTTGGCTAAGAATTATCTGGGCATTGATGCACACGATTCGTTTGCTACAATACGGCGGCTGTTGGAGGAGACGAATGTGACTCCGGCTGATGTTGCAGAGAGTTTGATGCCGAAATTGCTGGGGGAAGATGTAGATTCCTGTCTGGAGAGACTGATTAAAGCCCTGGAAGAGGCGAAGGAAGATGCAAGGCGAGGATCGAGAAGAACAAGATAAGCGTAAGGAAATTAGTTCGGATAGTAATGGATTGGATTGTGTGTAATTTTTGGTAGAGTTGTTCGATTTATTTTGTTTTTTGGTCGTGTTGTTATGTTGTTCAATTTGGATGCAATTGAAGGTATATGTTTGATCTGCACCTAGAAAGTACCTCCAACATTCATCTAGAATTGAGCAGAGTTGAGTTTAAGTATTTCTCAGGGTATGCACGTGTTATCCCGTTTAATTTTATATTCCATGAGGGATGGTATAATTTTTTCAATTTATAGGTGTTATTAAACTTTATTGGTTAATTTTCTTATATATATATAATATATAAACATATCTATTATTTTGTACAATATTGAAATTGTTGAAACATGTAGCTTGCGATTGGAACTGTTGCTAGCATATGTAATTCTTTATTTTCTAGTAAAGTAAGTATTCTATTATTTGAAGTTTGGAATTAAAATTCTTTTTGTCCTTTTCTAGTCTCAAAGGAGAATCTCTTAATATTTTTCCTTCTTTATCGTTTTCGATAACTTAATTTTTTCTTGTTTCTCCTTCTGGTGATTATTTCTACAACCCTTGTGGTGATTATTTCTACAATTACTTCACCTGTGGCTTTGATGGACAGGTCCTATATCTTTCTTGCACTAAAACAGTAAGCAATTAACCAAATTCGCGTTTTGAGTTTTATTAACATGATGTTTTAGATTGTTTTGTACAAATTTGCAGATTTCAGCTCATACACGAAGTGCAACTTTGTGATATATTGTTCTGATTGTAAGTCAACGAGAAAATACAAAACACGACATCGACATGTTTATTTAATTCGCTGGTCGATTTTCAGCTTGAAAAAAGAAAAGAAGAAGAAATATTTACCTGAACACTGGTGTGATAAAAGCGCAACATTTTGCTTGGGGACAGCGGTCCAGCTGCAATCCAAAATCATGGGTCATCGACAGGCTATCCTATGTATACGGAAACCCAAACGAGGTGAATCATTTATCTCACTATGTACCATTATTTACAATTTCTTTTTAGCAATTTCTTCCTCTTCTCCTAATTAGTTAGGGCTATGATGCACGGACACTTCTAAAAATATCATTTTGTCGTGTCGTGTCATGCCGTGTCGTATCGGGCACCGTGTCCGACTCCTTACGTGAGAAATTCAAGAAAAAATCCGTATCGCTATATCCGTGTCGTGTCGTGTCGTGTCGTGTCGTGTCCGTATCCGTGGATCATAGGTTAGGGGGCGTGTTTTCAAACCCTAAAAGAACGTAAAACCGAAATGAAGTGTTTCGTTTAGCCAATTCTGCTTAAAAGTTGAAACAAGCTAATGAACTAAACTAGAACCACCAACTTCTTGCTTCTATTATTCAAAACAGCTTTCGTACCTTTTCCTTCTCCCTATCAACACTCCCAACTTTCACTAGCATATACTTTTACAACTTGATCAGCCTTTTGCTTCCACTTCTCCAAAAGCAGAAGTTATTGAGTAACATCGACTTTTGCAGGTCATGAAGAATGGTTATATCGCAACAGTAACTCTGTTCCTCAGGCGGGCATATGTGGTGCTGTTAATGTGCTCATACGCCATCAAGATTCAAGAATTCAACTTCTTATGCAGTCTAATGGTACTACCAACATATTGTGAAGAACCAACATCAGCTGTACAATTTGTAATATAAATGGTCTGTCTTATCACAGGACCTTTGGTAACATGTTTGATTGCTATTTTATTGGTTAGTAATAACTTTTTGGCCCTATTTTGTTTGGTCTTCTGGCAAGTCCCGTGTCAAGAAAAAAAAAGAACCCTTAATCTGGACTTGTTAATGTGAGATTTGATGATGTTGTAAATAATAGACATACACCCCAAGTGGGATCCGAATCGGGCTGGTCTTGCGTGGAGAATAAACCCATTAACCATTTGAACTAATTTCTCGGCATTTTGTAAATAATTAATGAAATACCATATCAAGTACTAGAGATTACAGAGAGATTGGGGGAAGCAGACAATTTTATTTTATTGGGCCTGATTTATGTGGATCCAATGGTTTATTATGACATGATTGGCGAAGGGCCGAAATTAGAAAGAAATTCGAAAATACTATTTTCTGGGCCCAAATTGGAAAAAGAAATGGTTTATTATGACATATTGGAGAAGGGCCAAAATTTGAAAAAAAATCGAAAATACTATTTTTTGGGCCCAAAAAATTTAAAAATATATTCCGTTGCCAAGACTTGAACCCGGGTCTCTCGGGTGACCTAGACTACAACGGATTCATAATAATATTTAAGTGAAAAATTATAAAATCTCATAATTTCCAATTACTCAACAAGCATGACTCTCCATGCAACATCAACTGCCAAATACCATCTGATGACACGGATACGACGACAAAATTTGAAACACACAATAACATGAATATAGCGATTGATTTTTTTATTTTTTTTTTAAATTTTCTACTTAATCAACCATCAAAGACCATGTAATGCACCACGAATACAGCGACACAAATTTTGTTTGAAATTTTCCAAGTAGAAAGGGTTTGACACACGGATACATCATTTTTTGAAAATTTTAACAGAAAGAGTTTTGAACACGAGAAGACAATAAAAAATTTGAAAAGTATGACAAAGCATATGCCACTCAATTCTAGTACTATCTAGAATTATAGGATGGAAAGTGGTCTTGCTTGAAAATTTTATGCACTCACTCGCACCATGACCGGCAGCCCGCGTTATGTGAATTCACCCCACAACTTCGTTTTACATTGAATTTGTACAATATTTTCTCATTAATTAAGGATATGGTAATAATTTGTTCAATTTCCTTTTTCTTTTCTTAATTGAATAAGAAGATACTAAAAATAACAAGAAAATTCAAAAGAAATTCCAAATCAAGAGAAATACTGTCCCATTGTTTGCAGCAATCTGTGTCGGGGTTCCAGGTTCGGAGCAAGTTTTCAGGATCGGAAGCGATATTTTTCTTGAATTCGAGTAGTGCCTCTTTATCAGTTGGGTGGCAGGCCTTGGAGGCTGAGAAAATGAGATGGAAAATGAAGAGGAGGTATGCTTTTCTTGAATGATAGTGGCTCTTCATTTGAAATTTTGATGTTGTTTGTGATTGAGCACTACGAAGTGCTTTTAAGCTTTAAGCTTTTGTCTGTGTTGTACTCTTCTTAGTACCTTGTTGAGGACAATGAGGAGCATGTATACATAGCTCATGCCTGAATTAGATAAGCATAGAACATGGAGGCCAACGAATGATCGCTTTACATCGATGTGTAATAGGGACCTCATTAATAAGCTTGCCCATAAGCTGTCTTGTGTTAATATCTAGCTTTCGTTGGGCATTTTTGCACGTTTTCACTTATTGATTGTGCGATCATGGCATGTTGTATTAACACTTGGGTTTTCGGTTGCTTTTATATGTATACATATATATGAGGTGGGGCCTCCTTAATACCCCTCGGTCGCGTTGACCGGTTTAAAAAAAAAAAGAAAAAGGAACAACAGATTTGTAGATGAAGTCATGCCACGTGAAGTTGTGATTTGGGTTGTTCACATATGGGGTGTTGAGAAGAAGCGCAGTTTGAGAAAGTAAGTTGTGCAAAACTTGCAAGGTAGAATTGCACATTTCAGGCTTTCTTTTGCTGAAGAATTGCAGTGCTGCAGTTATAAACATTTCTTGCACGTAGAGGACATGTCAATACGTCCGGAAAAATTCTATTCCAAACCCAACCAATTAAAATATACTTGTCATTTGATTTGTCACTCTCCTTAAATTTTCTACCAACTACACGACAAGTGTAAAATATTCACTCTCTCGTTAGACCGGTTTGGCCAAGCCAGGCTCGGGGTAGAATTTCTCGTATGTCGAACCCCACAACTTTCAATATTGGGCCTCTTCCCGGGCCCAAAATTCTCCAAATGTGTATGTACTTTTCTTTATAGTCCAATTATCTTTGCCATATATAACTGCCAGAATGTTGGATTATCCAAAAATTATTCAAAATACAAGTTCTCAAAAATGTAAATGGGCCCATAAGATATGTGGAATATCAGAATTGTGATTGAAGATAAACCACAATCGTGGGGTGGGGCACACGTGCAGTCTTGTGCCAGCTTAAATAATATAATCAAATACTTGTATGTATATATATATATTTTTATGTATGTATGAATGTGATAATAAAGACATTACCGTTACCAGACATGAGATCAGAAGAAATAATAATGGAAGCTACCAACTTCGTACTCAATGTCCATCGTTTTATTATATCTCATTTAATCTTATTTTATTCTACTATATTCTTATATTTTCCTTCGCCAATTATTACAGATTGTAGTTAACATACACACAAATATATATATATATATATATATATATATATATATATATATGATGAGAGTAAATTTCTTTATGCTGACATGGCGGCATGTGGAAGCCTGACACGAGCCAAATTGGACGGCATGACCACGTCGGCCGCCTCGACTCAGAGTCCACCTCTCCTTGATCCAGAAGAATTTTATTTTTGTCCGCTTAATTTTGAATTTTCATCCCCTCATTACAGATAATACCATTTTTATTTTATGTTACAAAGTTTTAGCCCCTTATTATAAATGTTGGTTCCGTCCCTTAACATAGCCATTGTGGAACACAATTAAAGGACTTATTTAATAGAAAGGTGGCAAAGTGAGGCCAAAATTAGAAATGAGAGGATTGGTTTAGAAAGGATTGAAACGCAAAATATTTAGAAAGAAGGTCTTGGATTACAAATCTAAAGGTGGTACAATATGTTAATTACTTTTACTAATATTTAATTCAAGATTTTTTTCTATTATGGGATTAACTATACAAACATTTTCTCTAATATTCTACCATCTAAATGTAAATAAATTCTTAAAAAAATCTAGAAAATGCATTATATTCTAAACCGGAATTTTTATGTATTATATTTTAACAACATTTTCTTTTATGTGAAGAAGTCTCGCCAATCCACGACTCTCAACTCGGACGATGAAAAACAATCTTTATAAGTTGGAGTTCGATTAAAAAGTATGGTCAAATAGATAGATGAAAAAAGATCTTTCAAGTTGCAGTTCGATAACAAGTACAAATATAGCTTTAAAGAGAGAAAGGCTATCATATCCCAAGAACATCATCGCAAACTTTACACCAACAAGTGCAATTTGCATGTCTAATACTATTTTCACCGAAATAAACTATCTATATATACATTTTACCTATAAACTATTTATGTATTTTCCCTATTTTTTTAGAGCTGATAGCCCTGTTTTGATGAAATGCACTTTTTACATTGGGCCACCTGCCTGCAAGAATGATGTTTTGTTTCCTACTCTCCTTGAATTGCTTTGAACTGTCTGTATGATTTTAAATTTATGTCAAATTAATATTGTTTTTAAATTAAAAAAATAAAGTAAAAATACACTTACATCCCAATACTATCTCAGTTTGAGGTTTAGTTAAAACCCCCATAAGGGAGATTATCTGATCATCAGTGAAGTGTACAGTGCCTTCAGGTACAAGTTGAGGAGCTGCAAAAAGAACTCTGCACATTAGTGTTCCAATCCAATAAGAAAGCACAAACAACAACAAAAAAAAGCTTACCGTTATTTTCCATTCCTCCTACACCATCATTGTTAGCCTCCTCTTGCAGAAACTCATTTTCAAAATCATCCTCTTGCATAAACTCATCTTCAAAAGCAAATGGTAATCAGTTTTTGAATCCAAGAATAAACATAAGGACAAAAAAATGAAAAACTCACTGCCATTTTTCCCCTACACCCTGACGATTGTCGTTATCTGCGTCTTGCATAAACGGATTGTCTTGTCACCAACATATATCACTGTTAGAAATTGGAATCGAAACAAAAAACAACAAACATAACAACAAAATTAAATCTAAAAACTTACTATGAATTCCTATTCCCTCTAAACCAATTCCCGGGTTACCCACAAAATTAGGGTTGAAAGCATTGTACGGAACGTAAGCATTCTGTGGAAAGATTCTGAAGTTGCCCGCATTCTATGGAAATACTCCTCCGTACGCATTAGCATTGAGATCTTGCAAAAAAGTCCCAAATGTCGTGAACATATTTCAGTGTTAGAAAATTGGAATCGAAACAAGAAACAACAAAAAAAAACCCTAAAAACTTACTATCAGGGTTGAAAGCATTTGGAACGTAAGCATTCGGTGGAATGATTCTTGGGTTGCCGACATTCTGTGGTAATGCATTGATATCTTGCATAGACAGGTCCCAAATGTCATGAACATATATCAGTTTTACAAATTGGAATCGAAACAAGAAACAACAAAAAAACCCTAAAAACTTACTATCAGGGTTGAAAGCATTTGGAACGTAAGCATTCTGTGGAATGATTCCTCGGTTACGGGCATTCTGTGGTAATGCATTGAGATCTTGCATAAACGGTCCCAAATGTTATGAAGATATATCAGTTTTAGAAATTAGAATCGAAACAAGAAACAACAAAAAAACCCTAAAAACTTACTATCAGGGTTGAAAGCATTTGGAACGTAAGCATTCTGTGGAATGATTCCCGGGTTACCGGCATGAAATATTCCTCCGTACGCATTATCATTGAGATCTTGCAGCGGGTCCAAAGCATGGAAATCTACGAATTTCAACGAAAATTATATGAAGAAGAGGCCATGAAAACCCTAAATCCTTGACGATTCAAATTCACTTTCGAAATCTAGGATTTATGAACTAGCAGGGCAAAATTGCAAGATTCGTCCGGTAAGTTTCAACTTTTCGGACTTTAGTCCTCTTCGATTTCATTTTTTCAATCTTGTCCTGGCCGGAGAAGAAGATGAACTTTTATTTTTTAAAATTTTCTTTATAGGAATTTTTTTTAAAAATTTGATTGGTATGTCTTTTTATATTTTATTTTTCAATTGACACCTCAACCATCTGTGTGCACAGCCATGTAAGCTTTATTAATGAGTCAGCAAAAAAAAAATTTTAATTTGGGCCCGAAATCATGCCACATCAACAAAAATTGGGAATTTTTCAATTTCTGGACGAAATCGGACCAATTTTGCGAAAATTTTAAAATTACAATACAAAATTGAAAAAAATGAAATCGAAGAGGACTAAAGTCCGAAAAGTTGAAACTTACAAGATGAATCTTGCAATTTTGCGACTAGCAGTGTGCAAAATGAAAAAGACGATTCAAACTCACCAAGACTTCATTTTCGAAATCTACGATTTATGAAGTAGCAATGCGCAAAATGAACGATTCAACAAACTCACCCAAAGATGAACTCGATAGCGAAGTAATTAAAGCGCACAAACTATGAAAAATATTAACTAGAAAACACCAAAGATGACCTTGATCGCGAAGTATGTAAACCGCAAAACTCACCAATGTTGTTCCAGTAGTCGCTTGGGTCGCCTGGATCCATCCTCGCGAAACCCTAGATGAGAGAAACCCTAATGGAAGTAGATGAGAGACAGCTGTCAACGGAAGTAGATGAGAGGAAGCTGTCAACTTGTGCCGACTATTGTTTTCCATCCCACGCCCCAACTGATCCTGTTTTAAGTTGGTGTATTTCGCCAAGTAGCAGTTGGAAACTAAAATGAGATTTGTTTTAAGTTTCGGATTTGTTTTAAATTTCAGATTTTTTGAAGGAAAATTTGTAAATTTGGGACTCTAATATACCCCAATTTGCAATTTTGGATTTTAATTTGGCGATTCTGATTTTCGGGACAATAACAACAAAAATTTTGCAATTTTAACCCAAACCCCACCGGAACCCTAAATTTTTCTCGAAATACTGCTTATGCGGTCACGTCACTGTCGGAATATTACCGAAAACAGAGTATGTGGCATTGAATGCCTGGGTGGCATATCAAATTTAGCCAACTCATTTAAAAAATTACATGTTGGATTTACTATTCTCACCGAAATAAAGTATCTATATATAAATTTCACTTCTTACGATTATAGGTAGAAATTAAAATTATCAAAGGTAAAAAAAATGACTTTTAGAATCATCTAAAAGTATTTTTATGTATTTTCCTTATTTTTTCAATTTTGTAGATATACATATGTATTAGAATTTTCTCTTATATTTCACAACATACTTAGGTTTTGAGTCCTATTTTTCAACATTAATTTAGAATTTTTAAAAATATTTTATTATTATTCCTCAATATGAAAAATAATTTGTTTATATAATAGAACATAAAGAACGATTTAAATCAACAAAATTAAAATATTGAATATCAAACATAAATTGAAATTTTTATGGGACAATTTTTTATCAGGACCAACTATCTCTAATATTTTTCCTAAGCCCCCAATTTGAATTTTATATATTTAAGATATCTAATATACAACACATTTTTCCTAAATCCCTAATGATCTAAAAATTCTATTTCGTCCTCATTTTTTCAATTTTTCCAAACCATTTTTACTTCCTCCACACCCCTTCTTCCTCGTCATCTTCTTCCTCCTCAAGTTCACCGGACCGTCGCCGCCGGACCGCTGCTGAACCACCTCCGGCCGCCGCCGGAGGTGATTCAAAAATTCTCAAAAAATTCACCCCGGAAATGATGTCCAAGATCTGGTAATGATGAAATCTATCGGTCAAAAAGCTCCAACATTAAGCATTATACATATACTTTTTCAACATTCGAACGACTCATAAATAGAAAGAGGCGACTCATAAACCCTAGCGCTAATAGAAATCGGTGACTCATAAACCCTAACCAAAAAACTCCAACAATGGAGGAAGAAATCAAGATACGATACCCAATCGTACGGCTGGCCGAAAAGCTCCAACAATGGCACAAATCATAACCAATTTTATGGTTCTCTATCGCTCCAACACTGGTGAAAATTATGTCCAAGATCTGGTAATGATGAAATCTATCGGCGAAAAAGCTCCAACATTAAACATTATACATATACTTTTTCAACATTCGAACGACTCATAAATAGAAAGAGGAGACTCATAAACCCTAGCGATAATAGAAAGCGGGAACTCGTAAACCCTAGCTAAAACCTCCAACAATGGCGGAAGAAATCAAGATACGATACCCAATCAGACGGCTGGCAGAAATGATCGGCCGAAAAGCTCCAACAACGGCGGAAATCATGACCAATTTATGGTTCTCTATCGCTCCAACAACGGTGAGCGGTCACGTCACTGTCGGAATATTGCCGAAAACAGAGTATGTGGCATTGAATGCCTGGGTGGCATATCAAATTTAGCCAACTCCTTTAAAAAATTACATGTTGGATTTACTATTCTCACCGATATAAAGTATCTATATATAAATTTCACTTCTTACGATTATAGGTAGAAATTAAAATTATCAAAGGTAAAAAAAATGACTTTTAGAATCATCTAAAAGTATTTTTATGTATTTTCCTTATTTTTTCAATTTTGTAGATATACATATGTATTAGAATTTTCTCTTATATTTCACAACATACTTAGGTTTTGAGTCCTATTTTTCAACATTAATTTAGAATTTTTAAAAATATTTTATTATTATTCCTCAATATGAAAAATAATTTGTTTAAATAATAGAACATAAAGAAAGATTTAAATCAACAAAATTAAAATATTGAATATCAAACACAAATTGAAATTTTTATGGGACAATTTTTTATAAGGACCAACTATCTCTAATATTTTTCCTAAGCCCCCAATTTGAATTTTATATATTTAAGATATCTAATATACAACACATTTTTCCTAAATCCCTAATGATCTAAAAATTCTATTTCGTCCTCATTTTTTCAATTTTTCCAAATCATTTTTACTTCCTCCACACCCCTTCTTCCTCGTCATCTTCTTCCTCCTAAAGTTCACCGGACCGTCGCCGCCGGACCGCTGCTGAACCACCTCCGGCGGATTCAAAAATTCTCAAAAAATTCACCCCGGAAATGATGTCCAAGATCTGGTAATGATGAAATCTATCGGTTAAAAAGCTCCAACATTAAGCATTATACATATACTTTTTCAACATTCGAACGACTCATAAATAGAAAGAGGCGACTCATAAACCCTAGCGATAATAGAAATCGGTGACTCATAAACCCTAACCAAAAAGCTCCAACAATGGAGGAAGAAATCAAGATACGATACCCAATCGTACGGCTGGCCGAAAAGCTCCAACAATGGCACAAATCATAACCAATTTTATGGTTCTCTATCGCTCCAACACTGGTGAAAATTATGTCCAAGATCTGGTAATGATGAAATCTATCGGCGAAAAAGCTCCAACATTAAACATTATACATATACTTTTTCAACATTCGAACGACTCATAAATAGAAAGAGGCGACTCATAAACCCTAGCGATAATAGAAAGCGGCAACTCATAAACCCTAGCTAAAACCTCCAACAATGGCGGAAGAAATCAAGATACGTTACCCAATCAGACGGCTGGCAGAAATGATCGGCCGAAAAGCTCCAACAATGGCGAAAATCATGACCAATTTATGGTTCTCTATCGCTCCAACAACGGTGAAAATCATGACCAAGAACTGGTTAATGATGAACTCTGTAACATCCCGATCGTCCGACTTATAAGGTACGTCACTATTTAACCTTTTTATGTGTTTAATTATGTGATTTTATGCTTTGCGTGGCCCTTTTTTAAACTCTTTATGAGTTTAGGGGCTTGTTTGCAATTTTATCTTTTTAGGGGTTTTTCGGTCATTCCTCGTTCGATCGAGATTTCGACCTTTTTGACCCCTTCAAAGCATTCGGGGCATCGAAACGAGTCCGTAGACTCTAAGTTTGCCCTATTCTGATGTCGTTTGCTCCTCCTACCGATCGTTTTGCGCGTGAGGACCCGAGATTAATACCCGGATCCTCATTTTTTGTGCAAAAGCGCAACAGACTTCAGCCTCTCTCTCTTCTCCCGTGATTTTCACTGTACACACACACACCCGAGGTGTGATTTCACACACATCACCAAACTCGCTCGTTTCTCGACGGAATTCGACTATCCATAGTGCTTTTCGATTATCTCGACGACGCGGTCACAACCGTACCAAGAACTCGACCAACTGACGACCGACGGCGGAGATATCCTCCATTTTCAGACGCGGCAGGAGGAGGGTGGCGGAGCCGCCACTTCGCCACCCATTCGCGGCGGTTTCTGGCGCCTTTCCGGCGACACGCGCCATGGACCCAGTTAGAAGACTTTCCCGCGCATCGAATGACGTTGGCGGCGTGGCCAATGACCACCGGACGGCGGCGCACGCGCCGCCTAAAGCTCCCGCCGCCGCGCGTGAACAGTGACACGGCGGCGCTCCGGCGACCTTTTCCGACCAAGGTTAGTGTTTTCCAAGGTTTTCCGACCCCCTGAGTCCATTTCCGGCATCGTTTTCACCCAATTCTGGCCGTAGGTGGTGGTTAGGGGTGGTGCGATGGCGTCAGAAACTTTGGAGGCTATCGGGGACCTTTTCCGGCGATCTTTTGGCCTCGGGCCCTTCACGAAAGTTGTTCGGAACGACGAGAACTAATAAACCCTATTTGCTCGACTCCAGATTTTACCGTTTCACGGTGGTTAGCGGCGGCACAGTGGCGGCGCACAGGTAGCGCCACCTCCGAGGATTTTTCCGGCGAGAAAGCCTAGGGCTTTCGTAAAGCTCGTCACGGGTAAGCCGATACCTCTTTTGGATCTTATTTTGGTTCACCGGTTTGAAAGTAATTGAAGTTTGAAGATTTTAGGGTTTTCGTATTCTTGGATTTGAAATTGGTGACGATTGGCTTGGAATTTGCAGAAATTAATCGAGGAATTGGATTGAGCACGACGAATCCTTGCACGGGTGATTTTTTCGGCATGTTCCGGCGGCGGCCGGCCACTGTTCCGGTGGCTATAGTGGCGGTGATCCGGCGGGCTTCGGACAGAATGTCCGCCTCGTTGTGGTGAGTCTAACACCACTTTCCGTTCGTCAATCGGACACTTGGTTTATTTTCTACGAATTTATTTGTGTATTTGAGAATTATTTGATTAATTGTTCTAATTGTAAATTAATTGTAATATGCTTGAATTGCCGATTGAAATGTATTCCGTTATGTATGAAATCATGTATGATATGAAATGTGACAAATATGAACATTGTAATTTGCAATTTGAATCCCGTTTTGGTCTAATTGAGCTAAGTGTTTAATTTGAAAAGGGTGTATGTGTAATTTTGGAAATGATGTGAATTTATTTGATTTAATTAGGTAGACCTTGTTAATTGAATCCGTTTTGTGATAAATGAATTGTTGTGTGACAAATGAATTTGATATATGACTTATGTGAAACTTATGAGATTTAATTAGGAGCTTTTGTACTTAAAAATAGTTTAACTGTACAAATATGAATCTAGTATGCTCTATATGAATTAATATGAAATAATTTGAATTTGCTTTGTCTCCCTATCTTTCTGATTTGTGTTAATTGTGCTCTTTATGATTTAGTTGGAATTTAAGTATGTAATCTTATGATTTTAATTGAATTAGGAAGCATGCTATTATGATTTATTTGATTTATTAATATGCGTCAATTGGTATGAAAGATGCTACGTGAATTTGCATGAAATGAATTAAGTAAACTTTATTAATTAAATTTGTTATACAATCCATGAATTGTTTGTGTGATAAATGAATAATATGATTTGATTAAATTATGTAATGTTTCTTCTGCAAATAATTATTAGGCATTTGATCCCTGTCTGTGTGATTGCATTTGCCGTGCGTCTCTGTGTGATTGTTTGTCTGAGTCTGAGCTTTGTGGTCTGTTTTGTGTGTTCAGTGGATCAGATGCACCCGGGGTGGTGTCATGTGAGTCGTGCAGGTTCCGGGGTGAACTGTCTGCTATGTCTTCGACTGTGTTTGGTGCCAGGTGAGGTTAGGTTATAGTTAAACCCTAATGATATGTGCCGATATGTATGTGAATAAAATCCCTATGGATACGCCTGATATGATTTATGTTCTAGAATCTGATTATGCTAGGATCTGATATGATAGGATTATGAATATGCTATGGTTATGCCTATGCTTTGACTACTGATATGATATGCCTCTGATATGCCTCCGGATATGATTTGCGCTTGCCTTGGACCTTGTTGTGCCTCTGATTCTGGTATGTTTCCGACTCTGCTTTGTTTGGGGGCCCGGTGATTATGGGTAAGGAGCCTCGGGGCGTCGAGTATTACTCCTGTACATGATCATCGGGATGTGGGTAAGGAGCATCGGAGCGTCGAGTATTACTCCTGTGCATGATCATCGGGATGTGGGTAAGGAGCCTCGGAGCGTCGAGTATTACTCCTGTGCACATTTCCCCTCTGATTTGATGGTTTGACTCTGCTTTGTTTGGGGCCCGGTGATTATGGGTAAGGAGCCTCGGGGCGTCGAGCATTACTCCTGTGCATGATCATCGGGATGTGGGTAAGGAGCCTCGGAGCGTCGAGTATTACTCCTGTGCACATTTTCCCCTTTTGTCTGAACGATTGCTTGGTGTGTTTGTTTTCGTTAAGTTAGTTTGTTAGGAAATTGTTCGGGAAACGGGAGTGGATTTCTAATTAATAAAATTGGGATTGTTTTGGCCTTTGGCCTAACTCTTTTACTCTCCTATATCTAGTATCACGTGATAAATATTTTAAAATGCAAAAACCACGCCCTGGTTCACGAACTCCCCTTTATGATATGTGTTGTGCTCTATATATGTATATACGCGTGTGTGTGTGTAGCCCCTCGCTCAGTCTTTGGACTGACCCCTCCCCTTTTATGTTTTTAGTTTGCAGGCTTTGCTTTGGAGATCGTTGGAGTTCGTGCTAGGTGGCTGTCTGTCGTGTTTGTCGGTGTGTCTGAGTTTGTTCAGCTCTTTGAATCGATTTATGTTTTGTAATTTTGTGTAAGATATATTCTGCTATGGTTTGCATGTTTGAACTGCTTTTATGGAATTCGGGACAGGTTAGGACAGGTGCTAGTTTTAGTTGAACCCGTTTTGATGTGTAACTATTCGGGACAGGATAGGACAGGTTTGCTGAACTAGTTGAACCCGTATTTTTTATTCTGATGTATGTACTTCGTTGTATGCTTGGTGTGTAAAAGTTTTTGAAAGTTGGCATTTCGTACTATTTCCGCTGTCATGCTTCGCATATTTTCTTTTGTATAGGGTTAGGTACCGCCTAGCTAGTGTGTGCGTTTTCGTTTGTCACCCGTTCGCTGTGACTTGGTGCGTGTGCGGATTCTCCATTTCGTACACGTGTCGGGTCATAGGGCGGGGGATGTGGCGCCTCACGTGCGGGGTGTTACATCTCTATCTGTCAAAAAGCTCCAACATTAAACATTATAAATATAATTTTCCAACATTCGAATGACACATAAATAGAAAGCGGCGACTCGTAAACCCTAGCGATAATAGAAAGTGGTGACTCATAAACCCTAGCCAAAAAGCTCTTATAATAGTGGAAGAAATCAAGATACGGTACCCAATCGTACTGCTGGCGGAAATGATCGGCCAAAAAGCTCCAACAATGTCGCAAATCATTACCAATTTATGGTTCTCTGTCGCTCCAACAACGGTGAAAATCATGACCAAGATCTGGTCAATGATGAACTCTATCGGTCAAAAAGCTCTAACATTAAACATTATACATATACTTTCTCAAAATTAGAACGACACATAAATAGAAAGCGGCGACTCATAAACCCTAGCCAAAAAGCTCCAACAAGGGTGGAAGAATCAAGATATTGTACCCAATCATACGGCTGACGAAAATAATCGGCCAAAAAGCTCCAACAATGGCCCAAATCATGACTAATTTATGGTTCTCTATTGCTCCAACAACAGTGAAAATGATGTCCAAGATCAGGTAATGATGAAATCTATTGGACAAAAAGCTCCCACATTAAGCATTATACATATACTTTTTCAACATTCGAACGACTCATAAATAGAAAGAGGCGACTCATAAACCCTAGCGATAATAGAAATCGGTGACTCATAAACCCTAGCCAAAAAGCTCCAAAAATGGAGGATGAAATCAAGATACGATACCCAAGCGTACGGCTGGACGAAATGATCGGCCGAAAAGCTCCAACAATGGCGCAAATCATAACCAATTTTGTGGTTCTCTATCGCACCAACACTGGTGAAAATTATGTCCAAGATCCGGTAATTATGAAATCTATCGGCAAAAAAGCTCCAACATTAAACATTATACATATACTTTTTCAACATTCGAACGACTCATAAATAGAAAGAGGCGACTCATAAACCCTAGCGATAATAGAAAGCTGCAACTCATAAACCCTAGCTAAAACCTCCAACAATGGCGGAAGAAATCAAGATACGATACCCAATCAGACGGCTGGCAGAAATGATCGGCCGAAAAGCTCCAAAAATGGAGGAAATCATGACCAATTTATGGTTCTCTATCGCTCCAACAACGGTGAAAATCATGACCAAGATCTGGTCAATGATGAACTCTATCGGTCAAAAAGCTTTAACATTAAACATTATACATATACTTTTCAAAAATTCGAATGACTCATAAATAGAAAGCGGTGGCTCATAAACCCTACCGATAATAGAAAGCGGCGACTCATGAACCCGAGCCAAAAAGCTCCAACAATGGCGAAAGAAATCAAGATACGGTACCCAATCGTACGGCTGACAGAAATGATCGGCGAAAATCTCCATCAATAGCTCAAATCATAACCAATTTATGGTTCTCTATCGCTCCAACAACGGTGAAAATCATGTCCAAGATCTGGTAATGATGCAATGTATTGGTCAAAAGCTTCTACATTATACGTATACTTTTCCAAAATTGGAATGACTCTTAAATAGAAATCGGAATTTCAAAAACCCTAGCCAAAAGCTCCAACAATGGCGGAAGAAGTCAAGATACGATACCCAATCGTACCGCTAGCGGAAATGATCGGCCGAAAGGCTCCAACAATGGCGCAAATCATGACCAATTTATGATTCTCTATCGCACCAACAACAGTGAAAATCATGACCAAGAACTGGTCAATGATGAACTCTATCGGTCAAAAAGCTCCAACATTAAACATTATACATATACTTTCTCAAAATTCGAACGACACATAAATAGAAAGCGGCGACTCATAAACCCTAGCCAAAAAGCTCCAACAAGGGTGGAAGAATCAAGATACGGTACCCAGTCGTACGACTGACGAAAATAATCAGCCGAAAAGCTCCAACAATGGCTCAAATCATGACTAATTTATGGTTCTCTATTGCTCCAACAACAGTGAAAATGATGTCCAAGATCTGGTAATGATGAAATCTATTGGTCAAAAAGCTCCAACATTAAGAATTATACATATACTTTTTCAACATTCGAACGACTCATAAATAGAAAGAGGCGACTCATAAACCCTAGCGATAATAGAAATCGGTGACTCATAAACCCTAGCCAAAAAGCTCCAACAATGGAGGAAGAAATCAAGATACGATACCTAATCGTACGGCTGGACGAAATGATCGGCCAAAAAGCTCCAACAATGGCACAAATCATAACCAATTTTATGGTTCTCTATCGCTCCAACACTGGTGAAAATTATGTCCAAGATCTAGTAATAATGAAATCTATCGGTCAAAAAGCTCCAACATTAAGCATTATACATATACTTTTTCAACATTCGAACGACTCATAAATAGAAAGAGGCGACTCATAAACCCTAGCGATAATAGAAATCGGTGACTCATAAACCCTAACCAAAAAGCTCCAACAATGGAGGAAGAAATCAAGATACGATACCCAATCGTACGGCTGGCCGAAATGATCGATCGAAAAGCTCCAACAATGGCGCAAATCATAACCAATTTTATGGTTCTCTATCGCTCCAACACTGGTGAAAATTATGTCCAAGATCTGGTAATGTTGAAATATATCGGCAAAAAAGCTCCAACATTAAACATTATACATATACTTTTTCAACATTCGAACGACTCATAAATAGAAAGAGGCGACTCATAAACCCTAGCGATAATAGAAAGCGGCAACTCATAAACCCTAGCTAAAACCTCTAACAATGGCGGTAGAAATCAAGATACGATACCCAATCAGACGGCTGGCAGAAATGATCGGCCGAAAAGCTCCAACAATGGCGGAAATCATGACCAATTATGGTTCTCTATCGCTCCAACAACGGTGAAAATCATGACCAAGAACTGGTCAATGATGAACTCTATCGGTCAAAAAGCTCCAACATTAAACATTATAGATATACTTTTCCAACATTCGAATGACACATAAATAGAAAGCGGCGACTCGTAAACCCCAGCGATAATAGAAAAAGCGGTGACTCATAAACCCTAGCCAAAAAGCTCCTACAATAGTCAAAGAAATCAAGATACGGTACCCAATCGTACTGCAGGAGGAAATGATCGGCCAAAAAGCTCCAACAATGTCACAAATCATTACCAATTTATGGTTCTCTGTCGCTCCAACAACGGTGAAAATCATGACCAAGATCTGGTCAATGATGAACTCTATCGGTCAAAAATCTCCAACATTAAGCATTATACATATACTTCTCCAAAATTCGAATGACTTATAAATAGAAACCGGCGACTCATAAACCCAAGCGATAATAGAAAGCGGCGATTCATAAACCCTAGCCAAAAAGCTCCAACAATGGCGGAAGAAATCAAGATACGGTACCCAATCGTATGGCTGGTGGAAATGATCGGCCGAAAAGCTCTATCAATAGCGCAAATCATGACCAATTTATGGTTCTCTATCGCTCTAACGACGGTGAAAATCATGACCAATATCTGGTAAATTATGAACTCTATCGGTAAAAAAGATCCAAAATTATACATATACTTTTCCAAAATTCGAATGACTCATAAATAGAAAGCAGCGACTCATAAACCTTATCGATAATAGAAAGCAACCACTCATAAACCCTAGCTAAACAGCTCCAACAATAGCAGAAGAACTCCAGATACGATACCCAATCGTACTGCTGGCGAAAATGATCGGCCAAAAAGCTCCAACAATGTCGCAAATCATTACCAATTTATCGTTCTCTATCGCTCCAATGACGGTGAAAATCATGACCAAGATCTGGTCAATGATGAACTCTATCGGTCAAAAATCTCTAATATTAGACATTATATATATACTTTTCAATAATTCGATTGGCTTATAAATAGAAAGCGGCGACTCATAAACCCTAGCGATAATAGAAAGCGGCGACTCATAAACCCAAGCCGAAAAGCTCCAGCAAGGGTTGAAGAAATCAAGATTCGGTACCCAATCGTATGGCTGGTGGAAATGGTCCGCCGAAAAGCACTAACAACTACTTAAATCATGACCAATTTATGTTTTTTTGTCGCACCAACAACGGTGAAAGTTATGACCAAGATCTGGACAATGATGAACTCTATCGGTCAAAAAGCTCCTACATTATAAATATATTTTTCCAAAATTCGAATGACTCATAATTAGAAAGTGGAATTTCATAAACCCTGGCCAAAAAGCTCCAACAATGGAGGAAGAAATCAAGATACGATACCCAATCGTACGGCTAACGGAAATGATTGGCCGAAAAGCTCCAATAATGGCACAAATCCTGACCAATTTATGGTTCTCTATCGCTCCAACAGCGGTGTAAATCCTAACCAAGATCTGATCAATGATGAACTCTATCGGTCAAAAAGCTCCAACATTAAACATTATACATATACTTTTTCAAAATTCGAATGACTCAAATAGAAAGTGGCGACTCATAAACCCTAGTGATAATAGAAAGCAACTACTCATAAACCCTAGCCAAAAAGCTCAACAATGGCGGAAGAAATCAAGATAAGGTACCCAATTGTACGGCTGACGAAAATGATCGGCCCAAAAGCTCCAACAATGGCTCAAATCATAACCAAATTATGGTTCTCTATCACTGCAACAACGGTGAAAATCATGTCCAAGATCTGGTAATGATGAACTCTATCGGTCAAAAAGCTCCAACCTTAAGCATTATAAATATACTTATCCAACATTCGAATAAAACATAAATAGAAAGCGGCCACTCATAAACCCTAGCGATAATAGAAGGCGGCGACTCATAAACTCTAGCCAAAAAGCTCCTATAATAGCCGAAGAAATCAAGTTACGCTACCCAATCGTATGGTCGGTGGAAATGATCGGCCAAAAAGCTCCAACAATGTCACAAATCATTACCTATTTATGGTTCTCTATTGCTCCAACAACGGTGAAAATCATGACCAAGATCTGGTCAATGATGAACTCTATCGGTTAAAAAGCTCCAACATTAAACATTATACATATACTTTTTCAAAATTCGAATAACTCATAAATAGAAAGGGGCGACTCATAAACCCTAGCGATAATAGAAAGCGGCTAATCATAAACCCTAGGCAAAAAGCTCCAACAATGGCGGAAAAAATCAAGATACGGTACCCAATTGTACGGCGGACGAAAATGATCGACCGAAAAGCTCCAACAATGGCACAAATCTTAACCAATTTATGGTTCTCTATCGCTGCAACAACGGTGAAAATCATGTCCAAGATCTGGTAATGATGAACTCTATCGGGTCAAAAAGCTCCAACCTTAAACATTATAAATATACTTATCCAACATTCGAATGACACATAAATAGAAAGCGGCGACTCATAAACCCTAGCGATAATAGATGGCGGCAACTCATAAACCCTAGCCAAAAAGCTCCTACAATAGCGGAAGAAATCAAGTTACGCTACCCAATGGTACTACTGGCGGAAATGATCGGCCGAAAAGCTCCAACAATATCGCAAATCATGACCAATTTATGGTTCTCTATCGCTTCAACAACGGTGAAAATCATGACCAAGATCTGGTCAATGATGAACTCTATCGGTCAAAAAGCTCCAACCTTAAACATTATACATATACTTTTTCAAAATTCGAATGACTCATAAATAGAAAGTGGCGACTCATAAACCCTACCGATAATAGAAAGCGGCTACTTATAAACCCAAGCCAAAAAGCTCCAACAATGGCGGAAGAAATCAAGATACGGTACCCAATTGTACGGCTGACGAAAATGATCGGCCGAAAAGCTCCAACAATGGCTCAAATCATAACCAATTAATGGTTCTCTATCGCTCCAACATTGGTGAAAATCATGTCCAAGATCTGGTCAATGATGAACTCTATCTGTCAAAAAGCTCCAACATTAAACATTATAAATATACTTTTCCAACGTTCGAATGACACATAAATAGAAAGCGGCGACTTATAAACCCTAGCGATAATAGAAAGCGGCGACTCATAAACCCTAGCCAAAAAGCTCTAACAATTGCGAAAGAAATCAAGATACGGTACCCAATCGTACTGCTGGCGGAAATGATCAGCCAAAAAGCTCCAACAATATCCCAAATCATTACCAATTTATGGAGCTTTTCGGCCGATCATTTCCAACAATATCGCAAATCATTACCAATTTATGGTTTCTATCGCTCCAACAACGGTGAAAATCATGACCAAGATCTGGTCAATGATGAACTCTATCGGTCAAAAAGCTCCAACATTAAACATTATACATATGCTTTTCCAAAATTCGAATGTCTCATAAATAGAAAGCGGCGATTCATAAACCCAAGCGATAATAGAAAGCAGCGACTCATAAACCCTAGCCAAAAAGCTCCAACAATGGCGGAAGAAATCAAGATATGGTACCCAATCGTATTGCTAGCGGAAATGATCGGCCGAAAAGCTCCCACAATGGCGCAAATCATGATCAATTTATGGTTCTCTATCACTCTAACAACAGTGAAAATCATGACCAATATCTGGACAATGATGAACTCTATAGGTCAAAAAGATCCAAAATTATACATATACTTTTCCAAAATTTGAATGACTCATAAATTGAAAGCGGCGACTCACAAACCCTAGCGAAAATAGAAAACGGCGACTCATAAACCCTAGGCAAAAAGCTCCAACAATGGCGGAAGAAATCAAGATACGGTAGCCAATCGTACGACTAATGAAAATGATCGGCCGAAAAGATCCAACAATGACTCAAATCATAACCAATTTATGATTTTCTTCACTCGAACAATGGTGAAAATTATGTCCAAGATCTAGTAATGATGAACACTTTCGGTCAAAAAGCTCCCACATTAAACATTATAAATATACTTTTCCAACATCGAATGACTCATAAATAGAAAGCGGTGACTCATAAACTCTAGCGATAGTAGAAAGCGGTGACTCATAAACGCTTGCCAAATAGCTCCAACAATGGCGAAATAAATAAATATACGGTACCCAATCGTACGGCTGGCGGAAATGGTCGGCCGAAAAGCTCTAAAAATATCACAAATAATGACCAATTTGTGGTTCTCTATCGTTCCAACAACGGTTAAAATCGTGACCAAGATCTGGTCAATGATGAACTCTATCTGTTAAAAAGCTCCAACATTAAACATTATACATATACTTTTCCAAAATTTGAATGACTTATAAATAGAAAGCGGTGGCCCTAGCGATAGTAGAAAGCGGCGACCCTAGCGATAATAGAAAGCGGCGACTCATAAAACCTAGCCAAAAAGCTCCAAGAATGGCGGAAGAAATCATGATACGGTACCCAATCGTACGGCTGGCGGAAATGATCGGTCGAAAAGCTCCATCAACGGACCAAGATCTGGACAATGATGAACATTATCGGTCAAAAAGCTCCAACATTAAACATTATACATATACTTTTTCAAATTTCGAATGACTCATAAATAGAAAGTGGCGACTCATAAACCCTAGCGATAATAGAAAGCGGGGACTCATAAACCCTAGCCAAAAAGCTCCAACGATGGCGGAAGAAATCAAGACACGGAACCCAATCGTACGGCTGGCGGAAATGATTGGCCGAAAAGCTCCAACAATAGCTCAAATCATAACCAATTTATGGTTCTCTATCGCTCCAACAACGGTGAAAATCATGTCCACGATCTGGTAATGATGAACTCTATCGGTCAAAAAGCTCTAAAATTAAACATTATAAATATACTTTTCCAACTTTCGATTGACACATAAATAGAAAGCGGCGACTTATAAACCCTAGCGATAATAGAAAGCGGCAACTCATAAACCCTAGCCAAAAAGCTCCAATAATAGCGGAAGAAATCAAGATACGATACCCAATCGTACTGCTGGCGGAAATGATCGGCCGAAAAGCTCCAACAATGTCGCAAATCATTACCAATTTATGGTTCTCTATCGCACTAACAATGGTGAAAATCATGACCAAGATCTGGTCAATGATGAACTCTATCGGTCAAAAAGCTCCAACATTAAACATTATACATATAGTTTTCCAAAATTCGAATGACTTACAAATAGAAAGCGGCGACTTATAAACCCAAGCAATAATAAAAAGCAGTGACTCATAAACCCTAGCCAAAAAGCTCCAACAATGGCGGAAGAAATCAAGATACGATATCCAATCGTATGTCTGGTGGAAATGTTCGGCCGAAAAGCTCCAACAATGGCGCAAATCATGACCAATTTATGGTTCTCTATCTCTCTAACAACGGTGAAAATCGTGACCAAGATCTGGACTATGATGAACTCTATCGGTCAAAAAGCTCCAAAATTATACATATACTTTTCCAAAATTCGAATGACTCATAAATAGAAAGCGGCGACTCATAAACTCTAGCAAAAAAGCTCCAACAATAGCGGAAGAACTCCAGACACGATACCCAATCGTACGGCTGGCGAAAATGACTGGCCGAAAAGCTCCAACAATAGCGCAAATCATGACCAATTTATGGTTCTCTATCGCTCCAACAACGGTGAAAATCATGACCAAGATCTGGTCAATCATGAACTCTATCGGTCAAAAAGCTCCAACATTAAATATTATACATGTACTTTTCCAATATTCGGATGACTCATAAATAGAAAGTGGCGACTCATAAACCTTAGCGAGAATAGTAAGCGGTGACTCATAAACTCTAGCCAAAATCTCCAACAATGGTGGAAGAAATCAAGATACGATACCCAATCGGCTGGTAGAAATGATCGGCCGAAAAGCTCCAACAATGGCGAAAATCATGACCAATTTATGGTTCTCTATCGCTCCATCAACGGTGAAAATCATGGCCAAGATCTAGTCAATGATGAACTCTATTGGTCAAAAAGCTCCAACATTAAACATTATACATATACTTTTCCAAAATTTGAATGACTCATAAATAGAATGCGGCGACTCATAAACCCTAGCGATAATAGAAAACGGCGACTCATAAACCCTAGACAAAAAGCTCCAACAATGGCGGAAGAAATCAAGATACGGTAACCAATCGTACGACTGACGAAAATGATCGGCCGAAAAGCTCCAACAATGGCTCAAATCATAACCAATTTATGATTCTCTATCGCTCCAACAACGGTGAAAGTCATGTCCAAGATCTGGTAATGATGAACACTATCAGTTAAAAAGCTCCCACATTAAACATTATAAATATACTTTTCCAACATTCGAATGACTCATAAATAGAAAGCGGCGACTCATAAACTCTAGCGATAGTAGAAAGCGGTGACTCATAAACGCTAGCCAAAAAGCTCCAACAATGGCGAAAGAAATAAAGATACGGTACCCAATCGTACGGCTGGCGGAAATGGTGGCCGAAAAGCTCTAACAATGGCGCAAATCATGACCAATTTGTGGTTCTCTATCGTTCCAACAACGGTTAAAATCATGACCAAGATCTGGTCAATGATGAACTCTATCGGTCAAAAAACTCCAACATTAAACATTATACATATACTTTTCCAACCTTCAAATGACATATAAATAGAAAGCGGCGACTTATAAACCCTAGCGATAATAGAAAGCGGCGACTCATAAAACCTAGCCAAAAAGCTCCAACGATGGCGGAAGAAATCAAGATACGGAACCCAATCGTACGGCTAGCGGAAATGATCGGTCGAAAAGCTCCATCAATGGAAAACATTATACATGTACTTTTTCAAAATTCGAATGACTCACAAATAAAAAGCAGCGATTCATAAACCTTAGCGATAATAGTAAGCGCGCGACTTATAAACCCTATCCAAAAAGCTCCAACATTGGCGGAAGAAATCAAGATACGGTAACCAATCGTACGACTGACGAAAATGATCGGCCGAAAAGCTCCAACAATGGCTCAAATCATAACCAATTTATGATTCTCTATCGCTCCAACAACGGTGAAAGTCATGTCCAAGATCTGGTAATGATGAACACTATCAGTTAAAAAGCTCCCACATTAAACATTATAAATATACTTTTCCAACATTCGAATGACTCATAAATAGAAAGCGACGACTCATAAACTCTAGCGATAGTAGAAAGCGGTGACTCATAAACGCTAGCCAAAAAGCTCCAACAATGGCGAAAGAAATAAAGATACGGTACCCAATCGTACGGCTGGCGGAAATGGTGGCCGAAAAGCTCTAACAATGGCGCAAATCATGACCAATTTGTGGTTCTCTATCGTTCCAACAACGGTTAAAATCATGACCAAGATCTGGTCAATGATGAACTCTATCGGTCAAAAAACTCCAACATTAAACATTATACATATACTTTTCCAACCTTCAAATGACATATAAATAGAAAGCGGCGACTTATAAACCCTAGCGATAATAGAAAGCGGCGACTCATAAAACCTAGCCAAAAAGCTCCAACGATGGCGGAAGAAATCAAGATACGGAACCCAATCGTACGGCTAGCGGAAATGATCGGTCGAAAAGCTCCATCAATGGCAAACATTATACATGTACTTTTTCAAAATTCGAATGACTCACAAATAAAAAGCAGCGATTCATAAACCTTAGCGATAATAGTAAGCGCGCGACTTATAAACCCTATCCAAAAAGCTCCAACATTGGCGGAAGAAATCAAGATACGATACCCAATCGACTGGCGGAAATGATCGGCAGAAAAGCTCCAATAATGGCGCAAATCATGACCAATTTATGGTTCTCTATCACTCCAACAATGGTGAAAATCATGACCAAGATCTGGTCAATGATAAACTCTATCGGTCAAAAAGCTCCAACATTAAACATTATACATATACTTTTTAAAAATTCGAATGACTCATAAATAGAAAGCGGCGACTCATAAACCCTAGTCAAAAAGCTCCAACAATGGTGGAAGAAATCAAAATACCTTACCCAATCGTACGGCTGACAGAAATGATCGGCCGAAAAGCTCCAAAAATGGCTCAAATTGTAACACCCCAAACGGGGCCGGCACATCCCCCGCACCGAGACCCGCCCCGCATATAAATTATTTGTTCGTTGTTTGCTTTATGGGCTGGATAATTTGACTCTCACTGCCCCCATCGCTAATTTTCTAAACTACGATGTGTATGATCTAGAACTCATGGCGAATAATTTGACTATCATTGCCGCCATCGGAAATTTTCTGAAGTACGATGTGTATGATCTAGCACTCACGATGGTCAAAGATATACATAGTAGTTGTTAGAAATCACCGGCCAAAAACATTGGAATTGAATACATAGTGAGTTTTTAGAAATTACTGGCCAAAAATAAGATGACGAAGAGTATGACGAAGACTCAAATTCGGATAAACAAGTGCACAAGAAAAACAGCAACGTTACAATATCTGGTTTGCTTAATTCGATGGATGGACTTCACACAAGTGAGAGGCCAAAAGGCTTTGCATTTCCCTAAGGGCTTCATCATACTATTTTCAACGAAATAAACTATCTATATATACATTTTATCAGTTGCAATTATAGGTACAAATTAAAAACATCAAAGGATAAAAATAATCATAATAATAACTTTTAGAATCATCTAAAAGTATTTTAATGTATTTTCTCTTCTTTTTTTTTAATTTTTGTAGACATGCACATGTATTAGAATTTTTTCTTATATTTTACAAGAAGGCTTTGAGTGAGGTTTTCAACATTAATTTAACTTTTTTACTTAACATTTTCTATAAAACTCAACGATGTAAATATATATAAAAATAGATAATTTCCCCAAAAATTCTGGAAAAAGCATTATATTTTAGGGTTGTCTACATCTGCACCCTGCGAGATTGTATGATTATAAATTATACCCCTTTAAATGAAAATATTACACAATTTAACCTTCCAAGTTTAGAAAATTATAAATGAACCCATTTCGGTTGGATTTTTAGCAAAATCAATTTTGAATCGATTATATCTCAACACTAATTAGTCTCTCACAACAACCCACATATCATTCTCAAGTGACAGACACGTAATTTACGAAGTTTTTGAAGGATTAACACATTATGCGCTCGTAAATTGATATTCATAATGACTTTTTTCCCTCACTTAACGGTAAGAACTAATTAGTGATGAAATATAAAAAATTAAAAAAGAGATTCATGAAAAATCCTATCGAAATGGGTTCATTTGTAATTTTTCAAACTTAAAAGGGTGTGTTGTGTAATATTTTCATCTAAGAAGGTAGGAGTTATAATTACCCAATCTTGCAAGGGGCCTAGGTGTAAAAATACTCTATATTTTAACAACATTGTTTTAGATATTACAGCAGACCGAGATATATATCATGATTAAAACATTAATCAAACTGAGATATCATCATTCATGCCTGTATTGAGTTATGGAATTACAATGGATATGATATATCAGGACAACTGTGTATAGTAAAGCTTTAAAAGGTTCCAAGAAACATTAAACTCCTCAACATGCTCAAAATTCAGCACTTCTTTGGGGATTGCACCTGTAAACTTGTTTCTTCATAAATCGAGCTCCTCCAACGCCTTCAAGTTTCCTAAACTCGAAGGGATTTCGCCCACGAATTGATTGTTTGATAAGGTCACATGTTTAAGACTGGAGAGCTGACCAATATTTGCAGGTGATCCCTTCCCATTGTTTGCAGCAATCTGTCTGTGGTTTCCATGTTTCTAGCAGCTTTTGAGGGTCAGAAGTGATTTTGTTCTTGAAGTCGAAAAGTGCTTCTTGATCTGTGGAGTGGCAGGAGTTGGAGGGGGAGAGGATGAGGTGAAAAATTATGAGCAAAAGTGCATTTCTTGGATGATTATTGTTCTCCATTGATGGCTTTTGATGTGGTTAAGCTTGAAGCGATTGTGGTTTTATAATCACTCTTTTGTGTATTTTGTAAAGTCTATATATTGATAAGGAATGGTCTTCCATAGGTCATGCCCCAGTTGAATAAGCATGCAACATGCTTTTAAGAAGTCCTTTGGTTTGAAAAATTCTCAGTTTCAAAGGAGAAATGCAGATATTTTACCGTTAAATAAAGAATCATTTTTATTTGAATGTTGTTATTAATAATAAGCTTATACTTAACTCATTACTAAACTTGCATTGTGATACCATGTATGTGACTTTCTAATTTGGGTGTAACTTGTAAGCTTGTTGTCCATGAAAATGACTTGGAAAATAAAAATCGCTCAAATTAATGTCGGGAAAATGGAACTTTTAATACCATTACATAACTCTAAAATGTTAACTACTCGATTATCTGAGGATCGGATACGTTCAAAATTCAAATCGAATTCAAGAAATTCGTATCTGACACATTAAAGAAAACTCGACCGGATGTGATCCCTAAATAATGGAGTTGTGGGTTGTTTTAAAACCCTTTGTTTGAGAAAACCAATTTATGCAAATTTGCAAAGTTGAGTTGCACATAGGCCTGTCATTGGGCGGGGAATATCCAACCCAAACCCATATATTTATGTTTTATCCAAACCCAAACCCAAATCCATAAATTAATTAAATGTGGACTTGGATTGGATTTTTACCTTTGGATATTCAAACCCTAAAAATACCCAAACCCTCCATCCTTAACCTCTCAACTATATTTTATAAGTTTCACAAAGTTTTCTATCATATCGTTAATTAAATAATTACCATTTCAAATTTTAATATTAATTAATATATTGTCAGGCAAATTAAAACTCATGTTGAATAAGTTCATGTTTAGAAATATTATAAAATAGAAAGCCTTTTTTTCCACTTTTATATATTTGTTTTGATATATTGTTATTATTATGGTAAAATTATGGTTAATTACGAACTGTTTACATTTATAAATGCAAAATTAAAGTTTTATCTATAGGAGTGGGCACATTTAGGTAAAATTGATCGAAATTAAAATTTTGACCAGTACCAATACTTTGATTCGGCGTCCGGTTTTTTTTAAAAAAAATAAAAAATAAAAAAGAATTCGGTATTTGATTCGGTATCGATATTGCGATACGGTATACCATATCGTACTGAATACCTAACTTATATATATATATATATATATATATATATATATATATATATATATATATATAATACTTTAATATATAATATAATATATATCATACTTTTACGGTTTTACTTCAATGTTTTTGAAAAATGTGTTCAAAATCAATTTTTTTTTCCAATTTTAAAAACGTTTTACTTTTAATATATAATATAATATATATGATATATATATATATATATATATTTCTGTTTTTTCCTTTTTTTCCTTTTTTGTACTTTTTACCTAGAATTTGGGTAGAATGGTAAATATAATTTCGGTTTCTATCGAACCAAATCGTGAAGTTCAATTTTATATTCGGTTCTTCAAAATGATTTACCAAAATTTCGGTTCGATATTAATAATTATGTTAAAAATAATTATAAAATTTATATTGATATTAATATATTTAAATAATAATATGTTTTTATTTAAATTCGCAACGAATGTGCGTGAATTAATAACTATGAATTAACTATAAAGTATACTTGATAATTTATACTATGAACATACGAGTGCAACTGCTAAGTGCTAAGTTGGCATGTTGGGTGTATGTGGTTGAGCTTTAATATTATTGAATGGATGTTTGATTGGGCCTATGAAATATCCAATGGATTTTTTAATTTTTGGATAGGGTTTAAAATCCACCCGTAAGTATTGGGTTTAGTTTAGGTAGAAATCCATTAGATTTAAATATATTAGATTTGGATTGGGTTTAGATTTAAAAGGCTTGGATATTATTTGGATTTGGGCTTGGGTTGGGGAATCCCCACCCAATGCCAGGCCTAGTTGCACATTTTGGGCTTCTCTTAAGTCAACAATTTTTTATTTTTCAAAATCTAATAAACACAAAGATTACCATTAGGTAATGTAACTTATGGGTTCCTAATATGATAATTTAATTAGAAAAGCAATTAAGCGGCGTATTTTAATAATTCGATGCTATGTTAACTTAATTAAATGTCTAGATATTCAAGTTTATAGGTACGCAGCTACAATCAATGAGGAGAGTCTTACACTATAATGATTCAATCCAACTCGACCCGTACAAATGTTCTATCGAACAAAATAAAAAATTAGAAAAATCGAATTTACATACTATCGAAATTCAAACATACGCAATTAATCAAATTATGTTTTTCCCCCTATATTTTTATAGGGATAATTACATACAGGTCCCTGAGGTTAGACCTCATTACAAGTACATCTTTATTCTTTCAAATATTACACTGTAATCCCTGAGCCTTGTTAATTTGTTAATTTTTATATACTTTAGGGACGATTTTGCATTTTTTGTCATACATTATATGTAACACTCACAAAACCTTCAGAGACATAAGTGTACTTTTATAAAATTCGTTAATGAACCTCACGCAAAACAAGAAATATAGAAACTACAATGTAATATTAAAGAGAATAGGGGCTAGCTTGTAATTAAGCCAAACCTCAGGAACCTGAATGTAATTATCCATTTTTTATATTTAAGGTTGATTTTCAAATTGGGGCTTTTTTTTTTTCCCCCGCGTCATTGTTTCCGGTCTCTTTTGGCGAACCAGAATCCTCTCGGAAGTTTCCCATCTCCGGAGAAATTGTGCAACCATCTACTTCGGCGGCGGCCACCGCCGCGGCGGATGAGCTCACGCCAATCGGGTATTAATTCTTCGTCTCTGTTGGGGCTGATTGTGAAGTATTTTGTCGTTTTGTCTCAACATTCTGTTGTTTGAATATTTTTTATATGATCCGACTCATAAATCCAGATCGTTGAAGATTTCCAGGGATAATTGTTTAATCTGCCGAGCTAAGGTCGTAGAAGTTTATTTTTCAGTTGAATTTTGATAAACTACTTAATTTATTAGCTGAAATTGACAAAATTTTAGGAGCCTGGACCGAGATTCGATTAGTTTTCGTTGTAATCATATTTTAGGAGTACTTTTCAGCTGGGAATTACGATGGGTGATCATATAGTAGCAATGTGGTATGTTGATCTCAGGGCTTGATTCATCAGAACAATGGGCAAATTACAGAGATGAGTGATATGATGACTATAGTGAGTTACAGTTTCTTTTGATATGTTAGGATTTGGATAACATAAACAAAGGTAGAGCAGAACTTTCCATCTGATTGTTGTTGGATGTCAATGCTTACATGGTGGAAGTGGAGCTCCACATAATCCAGGATTATGTTCGCTAAAACGGGGATATCGGCCTTGTGGCCCGGTATCTCTCCTCTCAGATCGTTATTAGAAATATCAAACTTCGTAAAATGTTTTAGATTCAACACTTCTTTCGGGATCGGGCCTGTAAGGTGGTTTTGTGATAAATCCAGCACATCCAAATGCTTCAATTTTCCTGAACCTGTTGGGATCTCACCTATGAATTGGTTTTGTGATAATCCTATAAATGTAAGAGAGGTGAGCTGGCCGATTGATTCCGGTATCTTTCCGGTTAACTCATTGGCAGACAAATCTAAAGTCTGGAGTTTCTTGAGTTCTCCAAGGGTTTCTGGTATCGGTCCTGAAAGCTGGTTAACTGCAATACCGAGAATCTTTAACTTATTAAGGCCATGGATTGTTGAAGGAATCGGGCCCGTGACTCGTGAGATTGTGTTGGTAAAGCATAAGCCCTTCAAGAGATGATAAGTTGCCTATGAATGGAGACAGAGTTCCACACATTGGCCTGGGTTCAGGGCCACCTTCACGAGGATAGGGGCCATGAAGGGAGACATTGACGACCCTTCCCGTGGAGGCGTGGCAGGAAATACTGTCCCATTGTTTGCAGCAATCTGTGTCGGGGTTCCAGGTTCGGAGCAAGTTTTCAGGATCGGAAGCGATATTTTTCTTGAATTCGAGTAGTGCCTCTTTATCAGTTGGGTGGCAGGCCTTGGAGGCTGAGAAAATGAGATGGAAAATGAAGAGGAGGTATGCTTTTCTTGAATGATAGTGGCTCTTCATTTGAAATTTTGATGTTGTTTGTGATTGAGCACTACGAAGTGCTTTTAATCTTTAAGCTTTTGTCTGTGTTGTACTCTTCTTAGTACCTTGTTGAGGACAATGAGGAGCATGTATACATAGCTCATGCCTGAATTAGATAAGCATAGAACATGGAGGCCAACGAATGATCGCTTTACATCGATGTGTAATAGGGACCTCATTAATAAGCTTGCCCATAAGCTGTCTTGTGTTAATATCTAGCTTTCGTTGGGCATTTTTGCACGTTTTCACTTATTGATTGTGCGATCATGGCATGTTGTATTAACACTTGGGTTTTCAGTTGCTTTTATATATACATATATGTGATTTGGGTTGTTCACATATGGGGTGTTGAGAAGAAGCCCTGTTTGAGAAAGTAAGTTGTGCAAAATTTGCAAGGTAGAATTGCACATTTCAGGCTTTCTTTTGCTGAAGAGTTGCAGTGTTGCAGTTATAAACATTTCTTGCACGTAGAGGACATGTCAATACGTCGGGAAAAATTCTATTCCAAACCCAACCAATTAAAATACACTTGTTATTTGATTTGTCACTCTCCTTAAATTTTCTACCAACTACACGACAAGTGTAAAATATTCACTCTCTCGTTAGACCGGTTTGGTCAAGCCAGGCTCGGGGTAGAATTTTTCGTATGTCGAACCCCACAACTTTCAATATTGGGCCTCTTCCCGGGCCCAAAATTCTCCAAATGTGTATGTACTTTTCTTTATAGTCCAATTATCTTTGCCATATATAACTGCCAGAATGTTGGATTATCCAAAAATTATTCAAAATACAAGTTCTCAAAAATGTAAATGGGCCCATAAGATATGTGGAAATTGGAATATCAGAATTGTGATTGAAGATAAACCACAATCGTGGGGTGGGGCACACGTGCAGTGTTGTGCCAGCTTAAATAATATAATCAAATACTTGTATGTATATATATATATTTTTATGTATGTATGAATGTGATAATAAAGACATTACCATTACCAGACATGAGATCAGAAGAAATAATAATGGAAGCTACCAACTTCGTACTCAATGTCCATCGTTTTATTATATCTCATTTAATCTTATTTTATTCTACTATATTCTTATATTTTCCTTCGCCAATTATTACAGATTGTAGTTAACATACACACAAATATATATATATATATATATGATGAGAGTAAATTTCTTTATGCTGACATGGCGGCATGTGGAAGCCTGTCACGAGCCAAATTGGACGGCATGACCACGTCGGCCGCCTCGACTCAGAGTCCACCTCTCCTTGATCCAGAAGAATTTTATTTTTGTCCGCTTAATTTTGAATTTTCATCCCCTCATTACAGATAATACCATTTTTATTTTATGTTACAAAGTTTTAGCCCCTTATTATAAATGTTGGTTCCGTCCCTTAACATAGCCATTGTGGAACACAATTAAAGGACTTATTTAATAGAAAGGTGGCAAAGTGAGGCCAAAATTAGAAATGAGAGGATTGGTTTAGAAAGGATTGAAACGCAAAATATTTAGAAAGAAGGTCTTGGATTACAAATCTAAAGGTGGTACATTATGTTAATTACTTTTACTAATATTTAATTCAAGATTTTTTTCTATTATGGGATTAACTATACAAACATTTTCTCTAATATTCTACCATCTAAATGTAAATAAATTCTTAAAAAAATCTAGAAAATGCATTATATTCTAAACCGGAATTTTTATGTATTATATATTTTAACAACATTTTCTTTTATGTGAAGAAGTCTCGCCAATCCACGACTCTCAACTCGGACGATGAAAAACAATCTTTATAAGTTGGAGTTCGATTAAAAAGTAGAGATAATTATTTTTTCCCACCTAAACTATTGTCATTTTTACAGTTTGTCATCCAAACTTTTTTTCATTACAAAACACCAACCAAACTACATATTTTTTGCAAAATGCCATCTATGTACATTATTAGTGGCTTTTTGTGCCTCAATACCATAACACATGATTTCCACATGTTTTTATTAAGGGTAAATGTGTCTTTTAATTTTATTTTTTTTTTTAATTCTTTAATTTCTTTATATTAATCAAGCCAACAACTTTCTTATTTTACTATTTTCTTCGACCTGTAGCTTCTTAAAGGATACCTATATCACAACAACCGAAAACATCAACATTCTTCAATGAAAACTAACAACATTGCATTCATCCACATCAAATCAAAACACACTTAGTTTGTCAATAACTAGCAATATCAAAAAAAGATGCACTTCGTTTTTCCTTCTGGTTTTCAATTCTGTTTTTCCTTCACTATTTTTTTTCCTTCGTATTATTAAAAAGAGTGTGTGTGTATGAAAATATTTCTTGCTTTCAACTCTGTTTTATTCCTTTATTTTCTCAAAGAGCGAGAGTAAGAATCTTTTAAAATTCTGAGTTTTAATCGCCAGAATTTTTTGAGACTTAATTGTGTTTTTTCAAAAAGAGAGAGTGAGAGCTTTTTAGAATTCTAAAGAGAGAGAGTGAGAATTTTTTGAGGCTTAATCGTGTTTTTTCAAAAAGAGAGTGAGAACTTTTTAAAATTGTAAAATTTGATGCCCAAGAGAGAAAATCCCTAATAATTAGTTTTAGACCCCTTTATTAAAAAAAATAAAAAATAAAAAACACATTTACCCTTAATAAAACCATGTGAAAATCATGTGTTATGATATTGAGGCACCAAAAACCACTAATAATGAACATAGATGGCATTTTGTAAAAAAATATGTAGTTTGGTTGGTGGTTTGTAATGAAAAAAAGTTTGGATAGCAAACTGTAAAAATGACGATAGTTCGGATGGGAAAAAATAATTATCCCTAAAAAGTATGGTCAAATAGAAAGATGAAAAAAGATCTTTCAAGTTGCAGTTGGATAACAAGTATAAATATAGCTTTAAAGAGAGAAAGGCTATGATATCCCAAGAACATCATCGCAAACTTTACACCAACAAGTGCAATTTGCATGTCTAATACTATTTTCACCGAAATAAACTATCTATATATACATTTTACCTATAAACTATTTATGTATTTTCCCTATTTTTTTAGAGTTGATAGCCTTGTTTTGATGAAATGCACTTTTTACATTTTCTTATTTTACTATTTCCTGCTAATTCCAGCACCTCCAGAGAGCTCAATTTTCCTAATGATTTCGGTATCCGTCCCGTGATTGGATTGTGTGACAAAATCAGGGATTGGATCGACTCCATGACGGGTGAGTCTCCAATATGATCATCAATAGGCCCTTCGAACTTGTTGTGAGAGAGGTTGATGGAATTGTAGTGCCCGCGTGCGAATTCTGAAGTTTTCGTGAGTATTGCCCTTAAACTGTTTGAGAAATTGTTTGAATGAAGATCGAGGTCGGATAGTAGTACGAGGTTCCTGAATTCATCTGGTATTGAGGAGTGGAATAAATTGTTGGATAAATTCAGAAATGAAAGGTTGGTCATGTTGCCAATCCAAGAAGGCAGCTTCCCTGATAGAGAATTGCTTGATAAATCGAGAATCGATATCGGTGATGAAGCTAGCCAGTCGGGTAGCTCCCCTTTGAGGCCTGTGTTAGCTAGCAGCAAACGATAAAGATGCAACTTTTGGATCCAATCAGGTATCCTTTTTAATCCTAGATTATTGAATGAGAGGTCTAAATCTTGTAAAGATTGTAACTTGAGAAGCTGAGGCGGGATTGGGCCGGATAGCTGGTTTCTTGATAAATCCAGGCTCTGCAATTTCTTCAAGTTCCCTAAAGATGGTGGTATTTTACCTTTGAATCTGTTGTTGGAAAAGAACATATAGTTAAGAGTTGTGAGATGGCCTATAGTTGCCGGTATCTTTCCCGAGAGGCCATTATTCTCGAAAACCAGACTTCGAATCATTGGAAGCTTGCCAATGGAGGGAGGGATTCTGCCCGTCAATCTATTAAAGGATAAAACAAGGAACTGTAATGAAATAAGCCCGCCTATGGATGAAGGGATGTTTTTCAGGAGAAGGTTATGGTTGAGATACAAGTCGATGAGGTTTGGGAGGCCACCTATCGATTCTGGTATATTTCCAGACAGCTGATTTTCAGACAAATCCAGATAAACAAGTTTTTCGAGTTCTCCAATGGATTGTGGTATCTGGCCTGAAAAGTTGTTTTCGTGGAGATCAAGTGCAGTTAAAGAAACCATTTTGCCAATTGAAGGTGGTATGTTGCCCGAAAAGCTGTTCCCTGAAAGGGCAACTTCAGAGAGTGAAGTTAAGTTGTTGAAGAGATTTGGCGGGATTGGGCCGGATAACCGGTTATTGCTGAGGTAGAGGCTTTTCAGTCGATCAAGGCCCGTGATTGTCACCGGAATCGAACCAGTGAGACTGTTTGAATCAAGAAACAAGTGATTCAAGCTAGTTAGCTTCCCTAATTCGGGCGGGATAGGGCCCGTTATATCCTTCAGGTTTCTCAGATCAAGAATTTGGAGGAGAGACAAATTGCCAAGAAATGGGGAGAGAGTGCCCGACATGGACGTGTCCATCGGGGAATCAATGTCTGAATACTGACCCGGACGGCTTAGATTTACTACCCGGTTCAAAAAGGGGTCGCACGCAACGCCCTCCCATTTCGTACAGCAGTCCGTGTGGGGGGTCCATGTTTTGAGCAGATTTGAAGGGTCGAAAGTGATCTTTTTCTTGAAATGAAGTAGGGCCTGTTTGTCCGTGGGATTACAGGCCCGTGATTCGAAAATGAGATGGAAAATGATGAAGATGATAAGCTGTTTTCTTGGATGATGAAGATGAATCGCCATTGAAATATGGAGAATGGTGATTGATTGTTGAGGAAATGTTATAAAGTGTGGGGATTTGTGGCGTCAGAGAGTAGGTTTATAGCTTTGTCCATGTATGGTTTTGTGCTATGTTCTTGTTGAGGAATATTTTGGCTTGCTAGTTGCCTTATTTAAATAACCATAATATATACTTTTTCATAGTTATTCTTTCTTTCTCTTTTTGGTTTAAGGAATTTTATAATGCATTGGGTTTGAACTCTAAACAGTTATAATTTATTTAACACTTAAATTTACTTAAAAGATGAATATAAAAAGTGAAATTAGTAGATTATAATCATTGGATTCGAGGGTGGACGCGAACCATCCAATAATTAGGGTGGTATATAGATCGTAGAACGATATGCAAATAGAGACGAAACTCCAAGGGGCTGATGGAAATGTCCGTCCCCGTAGGATCATAAGCAAGTAAAAGAAGAAACTACAAGGAGTTGGTGGAGACATCTGTTCCATAGGACAATATGCTAGAAAAGACGAAACTAAAAGAAGTTTGGATGACGATTTGTTATAAATGTAAAGATTGGATGGCGATTTGCAATGAAAGTTTGTTACGAGGTAAATTGTAAAAATAGATAAAGTTTGGATGACAAAAAAATCTTTTTTCCTATAATTTATTTAACACTTAATTTACTTAAATGATGAATATAAAAAGTGAAATTAATAGATTATAATAATTTACTTACCCTGCCGTTGGATAGTTAATTTGTGGCATGCCTCATGTGAAGTATATGTGTGTGTGTGTGATTCTGGAATAACATGTGAAGTGTTTGATTAATACAGAGGTTGGATGCCAAATTTGTCCCATTTCCCCCTTTCAGATAATTACCAACGCCCCCTGAGGTTTGGCGTTAATACAGAATACCCCTTGAGGTTTCGGAAATTACGAACTCCCCCTTGAGAGAAAAATCCATCCATTGGTATCATCAATTTTAGACGGTGTGATTAACGACCGGTGCTATTTGTAAGCAAGGGTGTACTATTCAGGGGGGAGTTCGTAATTTCCGAAACCTCAGGGGGTATTCTGTAATAACTCCAAACCTCAGGAGGGCGTTCGTAACTATCCCTTTGCCTTTTAATAATTTAGACATACAAAATAGAAATAAGCAAAACTTGGTTTGGACGCTACTCCACACATCTGGATTCATAATTTCTACTCATTGGGTTTTAGCCTACGGCGGATTGGTAAGACAACTTATTAAGAATATTATCGTATCATTTCGTGTCGTGTCGTGTCGTGTCGAATATTTATCATATAAAAAATTTGAGGAAAACATTACAAGTTGAAGGTCCAAACGGCATTTGGATGCTTCGATCATATAAGTCGTCATTTTAGGTCATGAAAAGTTGTTAAGTACTTCAATATCTTTTTACTTAAACCACACACTCATCAAGCGCATACAAATAACAAAATCACAATATGTTTTATAAGTTTCCACTATAACTTTTATCATAGTTTCCACTAGTTACGCTGCATAAAGAATCTATACGAGTTGAGTTGATCCAAATTTCGTCTCGAGTTTGAGTTCAAATTTAGCTCGAACTCCAGAAAATGTATTATTTGTTTCGATAATTTGACGAGCCAAGCCAGACTGAAGAGTTTCGGCAAATCTCGAAATTCGTCATTTTTATAGTTTAAGATATAATATGACCTTTCTTGATTTGCAATATCCAGCACCAGTGGTCTAGTGGTAGAATAGTACCCTGCCACGGTACAGACCCGGGTTCGATTCCCGGCTGGTGCATTTCTTTTTGCTTTTTTTTTTAATTGTTTTGGGGCAAAATGTAATTTCAAAAACTTTAGGGGGTGTTCCGAGAAAGAACTCCGGACCTCTCGCACCCGAAGCGAGAATCATACCACTACACCAAACACCCAATGATGTGAAGTTAGCACCAACTTTTATTTAATTTTTGTATCACACGTTTTGTCTGCATATTTTTGATCCGATTATACGTTTTGTCTGCATATTTTTGATCCGATTATAGCTTAAACTTATCGGTTGGGACAGCTAAGGAGTAAGTTTTTCTCTGCTAACAATAGCTGCATCCTCAATACGAAACCACTTTTCTACCAACACGACACCGGACCACTAATTTACATCACTCAGTGCCTCGGTGGCGGTATGTATGAGCAACCATTTCACCATTTAGCAGCTAATATTGGAAAAAAGAATGTCATAGCACACATCAAGAACCACATTAATCATAAGCAATAGATCATAGATTCATAGTTTTGATCTTCTTGCAACATTGTGGCTGTATCACACTGTTGATGAATTAGTGCTTGCATGGAGAAAGTGGAGGTCCACAGAGTTGATCATTCCCTTCAAAGGCTGAAGCTGGAATACCCCCTTTGTGGGCTGGTATCTCTCCACTCAAACCGTTCCAAGAAACGTTGAAATCCTCGATGTTTTCTATGTTCAAGAACACCTCTTTCGGGATCGGTCCTGTAAGCTTGTTTCTTGACAAATCCAGCATCATTAGCTCCTTCAAGTTCCCCAAACTTGAAGGGATTTCGCCTGTCAATTTGTTTCTAGACAATTCCAGGTATTTAAGCTTCCCGAGCTGGCCGATTGTTGCGGGTATCTGTAATTTACATGAAATCTCAGGGGATGTAAATGTAATTATTCTATTCATAATTTCATAAAAACAGAGGAAGTACCTTTCCACTAAGGTCATTATTCTGGAAATTGATCACGTGAATCCCGGAAAGGCTTCCGATTTCCGGGATGATCTCGCCTGTCAACCTGTTTCCCATCAAACCAACTCCTAACAATCCAGTAATCCGATACAAACTTGACGGAATATTCCCACTCAGACTGTTGCTAGTGAGATCCAAGAACACCAGCTTCGAGAGCCCACCTATGGATTCCGGTATCTTCCCATCCAACTGATTCTTGGACAAATCCAGATACATGAGTTCCTTCAGTTCTCCAATGGATTCCGGTATTTGTCCAGAGAAGTTGTTGTCCTGGAAAGAAAGATCCGTCAGGGATGCCATTTTGCTTATGGAAGCTGGAATCGGGCCCGAAAACTGATTTTCTTCGAGCCCCAGCTCGGAAAGTGAAGTGAAGTTGCTGAAAAAGGATGGCGGGATCGTGCCTGAGAGAAGGTTGTTGTTTAGGAAGAGGGTTTTTAATCGGTTAAGGCCCTGGATTGTGTCCGGGATTGTGCCTGTCAGGTTGTTGTTGCTGAGGTCGAGAACTTGGAGGGATGATAAGTTGCCGAGGAATGGAGAAAGTGTTCCTGACATTGGAGGGGGTGAAATGGACTCCTGGATTTGATCCGGGCCTATACGGGTTACATTGATAACACGGGCCGAGGAGGCGTCGCATGTGACACCATCCCATAGTTTGCAGCAATCCGTGTGGGGCTTCCAGGTTTCGAGCTGCTTTTGAGTGTCAAAAGTGATTCTGTTCTTGAAGTCTAGAAGTGCTTCTTCATCTGTGGGGTGGCAGGAGTTTGAGAGTGAGAGGTGGAAAAAGAGGAGGAGAAGTGCTTTTCTTGGATGGTTGTGGTTCTCCATTGATGCTTTTGATTTGGTGAGGGCAATAGAAGTGAGTTTGGGATTGAAGCTTTTGTGGGTTTTATGAAGAAGGATTTTACTTAAGATTCGGTTTGATTGAATTCAATCAATTATATGACAAGTTATATTACATTAGTTATTTGATTAATTACCTTTTCTACTATTCATATTAATTATATGATAAGTTTAAAACACTCATTGTTTATGATAAATTTACTGAATGAAGTTTAGATTAGAATTTACGCGATATTGGACTTTTTTTTCTCGTCTATTTTCTACATAGCTCATGGCTTGGTTAAATAAGCATCGAACATGCTTGGTAAGCCTTGGGGAGTACCCTAATGGATTAACATGTGGATTGTTTTAAATCATTTATTCGAGTAAGCAATTTATGCAAATTTTCAAATTGGAATTACACAGTTTTGGCATATTTTTATGTTTCAACAATTTCTTCAACTTATAAATAATGTGATTTTTCATTATTTAAATGCATATTTTAATTATCCCATCATTTTGTTACTTTAATTAAAGATTTCAAACTTAAATTTCTAAAAAATAGAGAGGAAAGTATACTTTTTATTTTTTAATGATTTGAGCTAGTTGGAATGCAAATTAAAATAATGGTACATTTTGGTTTTATTGAATATTTGAATACATATAGCTTGTAAAGTTATGTAATCATATGCCAGGAAAATATCATTTTTTCGTTATCTAAATATGTACTTTTTCAGTTTTGATCCTGATCATTTAATTTTTCTCACATTACATCTTGTTGATTCCACATTTCTCAATTTCAGTCCTTTAGCTAACGAACGTTAAAAAATTAATCGAAAAAGTCACGTGCCACTCACATTTATTCGGGCCACATTTTAGATGAAGGGATGTTTTCACGGAGTTGATTCCCAACAAGGTTCAAAAGGAGCAGCTTAGAGAGCCCAAATGTTGATTCTGGTATCTTTCCATCTAACTGATTATCCGATAAATCTAAATACAGGAGTTCCTTGAGGTCTCCAATGGTTTCTGGTGCCTGGCCCGAGAAGTTGTTATCTCTAAGGGCAAGGTAAGTCGATCAGTGACGCCATTTTGCCTATGGAAGACAGTATTGGGCCCAAGAACTGATTGTATGAGATGTCTAGTTTCAAGAGTGAAGTTAGGTTGTTGAAAAGTTTTGTTGGGATTGGATCATAGTTACCTAATACTCTCCCTCCCCCGCGAATTGCGTACCAATTCTCAATACTTTTGCGTACCAATTCTCCATGGTATTCGAATTGGTACTCCAAACTAGACGTACCCATTTTAGTTCCAGCAAATCAAACTATCAGTGATTTTTAGAAAGAAATATATGTTTTTTGGTTTGTTATTAGTAGCTAGGATTACTTTTACACAGAGTTTAATCGAATTCCTAAGATCTTTATTCATAATTATAATTGTATTAGTTCAAGAAAAATACTTAATACAGTAATTAGTAAACAAAAAAATATATATACATATATATTTGTATATATTCCATCATATAATTTTCATGTATATCTCTAATTTGGTGTATTTATAGAATAAGAGTACCGATTAATCATTATAAACGTACCGCATACCGAAATAACATACCGACTAAGCCTACCCCCGACGTATCAATACTTTAGCACACTAGCATATTGTGTACCCATACCGCGTACCGAGAGTACCACGTATTAGGTAACTATGGATTGGACCCGACACATGGTTGTGATCGAGGTTGAGGTGCCTTAACTGATTAAGACCCTGGATGGTGACTGGGATCGGCCAGGTGAGGTTGTTTTGTTTAATATCAAAAACTTCGAGGTGTGATAGGTTGCCTAGGATTGGAGAAAGGGTTCCATACATTGAAGGGGCTTACTTGGAGATTTATTTTTCCGACCACTGACTTGAGCATCATTTTACCCTTTTGACCTATAACTCAAGAGTCATTTTACCGACCACTGACTTGAGCACAGGAGTACCAACTCGGGTATCACACTTACCAGTCTTGAGTTGGCCCCGAGCTTACGTTTCTTTTCCCTTTCAGATACTCGACTTGATACATTTAGATCGCCCAAGCAGACTTTCCCGTCTACAAATTCTAAGTGATCTAGCCCACTTGACGTCCGTGCTCATCGATCCGAAATTTGACTCGATCAGATATGATTAAAGTTATTTGCGGAGGAACTGATTGAACTCGGGGTGTAATCAAATAGGGGATCGAAAGAGAGAGGGAGGAGGACAGCGCCCGTCGGATTGTAGGCGGCGAACAAAGAGCAACGGCTGAGTGCTGTTGTTGTTAGTGGTGGAAGAAGATGCTGGCGTGATGGCGGTGGCGGCGCCCCTTCCCACGCTGCGACCGTCAACTCCGGCGATTGAGATATTGTGGCGGCGAGGGCCTCATCTCGAGGCACATGATCTCTCCTTCGGGTTATGCCAACATGCAGCAGGTGAAGGAGATGAGTTAGGATTTCTAATCTAATCCCCATAAAAGTTATATTATTTAATTTAATTTATTTAGATGATTCATTAACTTCAATTATATCCATTCAATAATAAAAAATAATAAAATTTTTTTGAGGGGTTATTTCGTGAAATTAAAACACCGAAGGGTATATACATACAAAAATCTATAACAGTCATTCTTTATAATTTTTAAAAGGTTCTAAAAGTAATAGAATGATTAATCGGGGTACAATTATAATATTAACCCTTCTATATTTAATAATATTTAAATTACATTTTTTTTTTACTTTTTTCGATACTCTCGCAATGCAATCAGGAAGAGAAACAAAAAAAAAAAAAAGAAATCATACAAAATTTGATCAATTTCTCAAAATGAAAAAGACGAGAAATCTATACTGATGGCTGCCGTAGCTTTATGCAAATCTAATGGCTGCCATAGCAATTTTTTTAAAATATAATGTTTACGGGCCTCCAGGTACAGCCGTACAGGGAAATCAACCCTTATGCCATAGTAATTTTTTAAAATACGATCTTTACGATTTAAAACTGAGGGCGGTCAAAGATAACACAAAATTGCGAGAATTGTTGATTTCGACAAACATATTAAGATGTAGGTGAAAAGCTCAGACTAAGACAAAATAAGGAAACTTGACTAGCAAAACTAATAAACTATCTATATATACATTTTACCTCTTGCAATTATAGGTAGAAATTGGAAACATCAAAGGGTTAAAAAATAACTTTTAGAATCATTTAGATATGCTATATATTAGAATTTTCTCATATATTTTCCAAGATACTTATTATTTTAGGTTTCGACTCATGGTCTTCAACATTAATTTAACTTTTTTACTTATACTAACATTTCCTATAATATATTGAGTTATGGAATTCCAAAGGATACATCACGTACGACAACAGTGTATAGTAAACTTTTCATCTAACTCTTGTTGATACTAATGCTTGCATGGAGGCAATGGAGCTCCACACAATTCAGGATTCCCTTCAAATGCCGAAGCCGGAAAATCAGGTCCATGGGGCGGTATCTCCCCTCCCAAATGGTTCCAAGAAACATTAAACTCCTCAACATGTTCAAAAATCAGCACTTCTTTGGGGATTGCACCCGTGAAGTTGTTTCTTGATAAATCCAGATTCTCCAACGCCTTCAAGTTTCCTAAACTCGAAGGTATTTCGCCTACGAATTGGTTATTTGATAAGTCCACATATGTAAGATCGGAGAGCTGACCAATAGTTGCAGGTACCTTTCCACTAAGCATGTTATCTTGGAAAGCCAACCTTCGGATCCGTGACAGGTTGCCAATTGAAGGTGGTATTTCGCCTGTCAGCTTGTTTTTCCCTAAACGAATTGCTCTCACTGATCGAAGCCTGTCTATAGATGAAGGGATGTTTTCGCGGAGTTGATTCCCGATAAGATTCAAAACGAGCAGCTTAGAGAGCCCAAATATGGCTTCTGGTATCTTTCCGTCTAATTGATTATCCGTCAAATCTAAATAGATGAGTTCCTTGAGGTCTCCGATGGTTTCTGGTATTTGGCCCGAGAAGTTGTTGTCTCCGAGGTCAAGGTAAGCCAAGGAAGCCATTTTGCCTATGGAAGACGGTATTGGGCCCGAGAACTGATTGTATGAGATGTCTAGTTTCGAGAGTGAAGTTAGGTTGTTGAAAAGATTCGTTGGGATTGGACCCGACAGATGGTTGTGATCGAGGTTGAGTTGCCTTAACTGATTAAGGCCCTGGATGGTGACTGGGATCGGCCCTGTGAGGTTGTTTTGTTTAATATCAAGAATTTCAAGGTGTGATAGGTTGCCTAGGAATGGAGAAAGGGTTCCATACATCGAAGGGGCTTCTTTGGAGCCTTCGTCAGGTTCTGAGCCGGGGCGGGAGACGTTGAGGACTCGTCCCGAGGAGTTGCCACAGGTGATCCCTTCCCATTGTTTGCAGCAATCTGTCTGTGGTTTCCATGTTTCTAGCAGCTTTTGAGGGTCAGAAGTGATTTTGTTCTTGAAGTCAAGAAGTGCTTCTTGATCTGTGGGGTGGCAGGAGTTGGAAGGGGAGAGGATGAGGAGGAGGAAAAGTGCTTTTCTTGGATGGTTATGATTTTCCATTGTTGTTTGTTGGTGTGTAAGCTTGAAGCAGTTGTGGTTTTTATAATTAGAGATTGTACACTTTCGTTATGGGTTTTATAGAGTCTATTGATAAGGAACGGTCTTACATAGGTCATGCCCCAATTGAATAAGCATGCAACATGCTTTTAAGAAGTCCTTTGGTTTGGGAGGAAAAAAAATAAAAAATTCTTAGCTTCAACTTTTCAAAAGGACAAAATGTAAATATTTTAGTTATAATTAAAGGATCGAATTTTTATTTGTAAATGTTGATTAATCACAAACTTATTACTAAACGTGCATTGTGATACTTTGTATAATGTATGCGACTTACATGGGTGATGGGTGTAACTTGTAAGCCTGCGATCGGATGAAAGCATCTTAATTAGAAAATAACCCTAAAATGTTAGGTATTCGAATATCAAGTACCAAATATGTTCGGTGAAGTTCGGATTGGAAAAATGCTACCAAAATTTTAGATGTCCGATGTGATTATCCAAAAATTCGAGCTGATGTTCACCCCTGAATAGTGGAGTTTTGGGTTACAAATAATAACATATGTGTGATGGTGTTTGATCTAACGCCAATACTCAATCATTCAGAATTTATTGTTTAGTGGGAGTGGGAGTGTGGGATTCTATTGAGCGATGGGGTTCGAAAAGATGAATAATGTGGCTATTTTCGTACTAGGACAACATGCTGTTAAAGCGCTAAAACTGGAAAATATGAGGGACAACCCAATTTTGATTCTCTCATGCTCAAATCAATAAATCTATATAAAGATTTAATTGAGTTGGAGAGATAAAACTTGGCCCACTAGAAAAACGTTAAAGTATTATTTGTATCAGACTCATAGGAATAGTACAATACGTACGAAAACATACAAAGCATCACATATTATACTGGACTATCGAGAGATGATTGACCTCGGAGCAAAAGCTCCTGACATGCTAGCTAGTGATCAAGCTAGGCCACTACCTAAATGGCTCGATATTGAGGGGAGCCTTAGTGTTTTCTAGGAGTTGTATGGAAAATTCTTGGATGAGCCGGGTGTGAGCCCCGATCCCTACACTTGGCTCTCACAGGTTTTATATTTTTTTATTCACCTGTGAGAGCCGGGTGTAGGGATCGGGGCCCACACCCGGTTCAGCCAAGAATTTCCCGAGTTGTATGGAGAGTAAAACCATGTTTTGATGGATTCAACATCTACGTGGCCCGCTCTCATTTTATTTTGAGTGTTGATGTGACTGTATCTTATTGTGATCCATCAATGCGGGTGTAAATTTGCAAAGTGGAATTGCAAATTTTGGGATTCTTTCCGGTTCACCAAGTTATTTTTTCTTAATCCAATAAACATAAAGTTTACCATTAAGTAATGTAACTTATACTTGGTGTTTGTGATAATTTAATTTTCGATTTATTATTATTTTTTTCTGTATTTTTATATTTAAGGTTAATTTTCGATTGGCGCTTATTTTTTGCCCGCTTTCTTTCAGGTCTCTCTCGTCGTGAACCAGAATCCTCTCCGGCCAAATTTTGCGACCATCTACTTCGGCGTCGGCCACCACATATTACCATTAAGTAATGTAACTCAGGCCAGTCGGGTACTAACTCTTCGTCTCTATTGGTGCTGATTGTGAAATATTTTCTTGCCTTTCGTCTCAACATTGTGTTGTTTGAATAATTTCGTTATCATCCAACTGATAAATCCACATCAGTGAATATTTCGAGAAACAATTTAATCTGGACGAGTTAAGGTGATGGAAACATATTCCCTAGTTGAATTTCGATAAATTACTTTATTTATAGCTAAAATTGACAAAATTTTAGGAGCTTGGACCGAGATTCGATTAGTTTTCGTTGCAATCATATTTTAGGAGTACTTTTCAGCTGGCAATTATAATGGGTGATCTTATATTAGCAATGTGGTATGTTGATCACAGTGTTTGATTTATCAGAACAATGGGCAAATCACAGGGATGAGTAATATAATGACTATAGTGAGTTACAGTTTCAGGATTTAGGCCAACATAAAGTAAGATAGAGTCGGACTTTCCATCTTGTTGTTGTTGGATGTTAATGCTTACATGGAGGAAGTGGCTCTCCACATAATCCAGGATTGCCTTCAAAGCCTTTAGACGAGATATCGGCCTTGTGGGCCGGTATCTCTCCGCTCAATTGATTATCAGAAATATCAAACTCCGTAAGATGTTTTAGATTCAACACTTCTTTCGGGATCGGGCCTGTAAGCTTGTTTTTTGATAAATTCAGCTCCTCCAAATGCTCCAATTTTCCTAAACCTGTTAGGGATTTCACCTGTTAACTGATTGAAATACAACTTTAACATCTGGAGTTTCTTGAGTTCTCCAATGGTTTCTGGTATCGGTCCTGAAAGCTGGTTATCTGCAATACCGAGAATTTTTAACTTATTAAGGCCATGGATTGTTGAAGGAATTGGGCCCGTGAGATTGTGTTGGTAAAGCATAAGCCCTTCAAGAGATGATAAGTTGCCTATGAATGGAGACAGAGTTCCACACATTGGCCTGGGTTCAGGGCCACCTTCACGAGGATAGGGGCCATGAAGGGAGACATTGACGACCCTTCCCGTGGAGGCGTGGCAGGAAATACTGTCCCATTGTTTGCAGCAATCGGTGTCGGGTTTCCAGGTTTGGAGCAAGTTTTCAGGATCAGAAGTGATTCTTTTCTTGAATTCAAGTAATGCCTCTTTATCAGCTGGGTGGCAGGCCTTGGAGGCTGAGAAAATGAGATGGAAAATGAAGAGGAGGTATGCTTTTCTTGAATGATAGTGGCTCTCCATTTGAAATTTTGATGTTTTTTTGTGATTGAGCACTACGAAGTGCTTTTAAGCTTTAAGCTTCTGTATGTGTTGGACTCTTCTTAGTACCTTGTTGAGGAGAATGAGGAGCATGTATACATAGCTCATGCCTGAATTAGATAAGCATAGAACATGGAGGCCAACGAATGATCGCTTTACATCGATGTGTAATAGGGACCTCATTAATAAGCTTGCCCATAAGCTGTCTTGTGTTAATATCTAGCTTTCGTTGGGCATTTTTGCACGTTTTCACTTATTGATTGTGAGATCATGGCATGTTGTATTAACACTTGGGTTTTCGATTGCTTTTATATATATACATATATATATGAGGTGGGGGCCTCCTTAATACCCCGCGGTCGCGATGACCGGTTTAAAAGAAAAAAAAAGGAACAACATATTTGTAGATGAAGTCATGCCACGTGAAGTTGTGATTTGGGTTGTTCACATATGGGGTGTTGAGAAGAAGCCCTGTTTGAGAAAGGAAGTTGTGCAAAACTTGCAAGGTAGAATTGCACATTTCAGGCTTTCTTTTGCTGAAGAGTTGCAGTGTTGCAGCTATAAACATTTCTTGCACGTAGAGGACATGTCAATACGTCAGGGAAAAATTCTATTCCAAACCCAACCAATTAAAATACACTTGTCATTTGATTTGTCACTCTCCTTAAATTTTCTACCAACTACGCGACAAGTGTAAAATATTCACTCTCTCGTTAGACCGGTTTGGCCAAGTCAGGCTCGGGGTAGAATTTCTCGTATGTCGAACCCCACAACTTTCAATATTGGGCCTCTTCCCGGGCCCAAAATTCTCCAAATGTGTATGTACTTTTCTTTATAGTCCAATTATCTTTGCCATGTATAACTGCCAGAATGTTGGATTATCCAAAAATTATTCAAAATACAAGTTCTCAAAAATGTAAATGGGCCCATAAGATATGTGGAATATCAGAATTATGATTGAAGATAAACCTCAATCGTGGGGTGGGGCACACGTGCAGTCTTGTGCCAGCTTAAATAATATAATCAAATACTTGTATGTGTATATATATATTTTTATGTATGTATGAATGTGATAATAAAGACATTACCATTACCAGACATGAGATCAGAAGAAATAATAATGGAAGCTACCAACTTCGTACTCAATGTCCATCGTTTTATTATATCTCATTTAATCTTATTTTATTCTACTATATTCTTATATTTTCCTTCGCCAATTATTACAGATTGTAGTTAACATACACACAAATATATATATATATATATATATATATATATGATGAGAGTAAATTTCTTTATGCTGACATGGCGGCATGTGGAAGCCTGTCACGAGCCAAATTGGACGGCATGACCAGTGGTGGAGCCAGAAATTTGATTCAGGGGGGTCATATTAGGTTTTTCCATATATATATATATATATATATATATATATAACCTTGTTAAATATCGAAAATGCAAGATAAACCCTATGTTTCAAAAATTAGCATAAAAAATCTCGTGTTTTATAAAAATAAACATAAAAACCCTCAGACGTTGTTTGAGTCATACATGTTGGCCTTATTCACGAAAATAAAAGCAAAAATTAGACAAAAAAATATTTACAAAGAAATATAATAGTATATAAAAAAAAATATTTGGAATGATAAATACAAGAAATAAATGAAGAATATAAATACCACAAAAAATTTTATTAGGAAGCAAAACACGAAAGGAAAGACATAAATCAAAAGTTGGTAGAAAACACATTTTTGTAAAGAAAATTCGCTGAATCCGAGCATGTGGCCATAAGATTTTCTGTACAAAATTAAGAAAAATACAAGGTTTTCTATGAGATTTTATATAACAAAGGGTTTTTTATGCTCATTTCGAATAACACAAGGGAATTGGGAATATATAATTCATGTATTATTTGTGTGTACTCAATTATTAATAATTTATTATATTGTTTTTTTTTTTGTCAAAATAATTTATTATATTGACCCTCACTAGTATTAATTTTAGCTTTGGTGAGGGGGGTCAATAATGAAAAATTCCATAAAATTACATACATTTATCTATCTATATATATATATATATATATATATATATATATAAAAGAAAAAGAAAAAAAAAAAAGGTTGAGGGGGGTCAAATGCACCCCCTCATGAAGTTGTGGCTCCGCCACTGCATGACCACGTCGGCCGCCTCGACTCAGAGTCCACCTCTCCTTGATCCAGAAGAATTTTATTTTTGTCCGCTTAATTTTGAATTTTCATCCCCTCATTACAGATAATACCATTTTTATTTTATGTTACAAAGTTTTAGCCCCTTATTATAAATGTTGGTTCCGTCCCTTAACATAGCCATTGTGGAACACAATTAAAGGACTTATTTAATAGAAAGGTGGCAAAGTGAGGCCAAAATTAGAAATGAGAGGATTGGTTTAGAAAGGATTGAAACGCAAAATATTTAGAAAGAAGGTCTTGGATTACAAATCTAAAGGTGGTACATTATGTTAATTACTTTTACTAATATTTAATTCAAGATTTTTTTCTATTATGGGATTAACTATACAAACATTTTCTCTAATATTCTACCATCTAAATGTAAATAAATTCTTAAAAAAATCTAGAAAATGCATTATATTCTAAACCGGAATTTTTATGTATTATATTTTAACAACATTTTCTTTTATGTGAAGAAGTCTCGCCAATCCACGACTCTCAACTCGGACGATGAAAAACAATCTTTATAAGTTGGAGTTCGATTAAAAAGTAGAGATAATTATTTTTTCCCACCCAAACTATTGTCATTTTTACAGTTTGCCATCCAAACTTTTTTTCATTACAAAACACCAACCAAACTACATATTTTTTGCAAAATGCCATCTATGTACATTATTAGTGGCTTTTTGTGCCTCAATACCATAACACATGATTTCCACATGTTTTTATTAAGGGTAAATGTGTCTTTTAATTTTATTTTTTTTTTTTGAATTCTTTAATTTCTTTATATTAATCAAGCCAACAACTTTCTTATTTTACTATTTTCTTCGACCTATAGCTTCTTAAAGGATACCTATATCACAACAACCGAAAACATCAACATTCTTCAATGAAAACTAACAACATTGCATTTATCCACATCAAATCAAAACACACTTAGTTTGTCAATAACTAGCAATATCAAAAAAAGATGCACTTCGTTTTTCCTTCTGGTTTTCAATTCTGTTTTTCCTTCACTATTTTTTTTCCTTCGTATTATTAAAAAGAGTGTGTGTGTATGAAAATATTTCTTGCTTTCAACTCTGTTTTATTCCTTTATTTTCTCAAAGAGCGAGAGTAAGAATCTTTTAAAATTCTGAGTTTTAATCGCCAGAATTTTTTGAGACTTAATTGTGTTTTTTCAAAGAGAGAGAGTGAGCTTTTTAAAATTCTAAAGAGAGAGAGTGAGAATTTTTTGAGGCTTAATCGTGTTTTTTCAAAAAGAGAGTGGGAACTTTTTAAAATTGTAAAATTTGATACCCAAGAGAGAAAATCCCTAATAATTAGTTTTGGACCCCTTTATTAAAAAAAATAAAAAATAAAAAACACATTTACCCTTAATAAAACCATGTGAAAATCATGTGTTATGATATTGAGGCACCAAAAACCACTAATAATGAACATAGATGGCATTTTGTAAAAAAATATGTAGTTTGGTTGGTGGTTTGTAATGAAAAAAAGTTTGGATGGCAAACTGTAAAAATGACGATAGTTCGGATGGGAAAAAATAATTATCCCTAAAAAGTATTGTCAAATAGAAAGATGAAAAAACAGTTCGATAACAAGTACAAATATAGATTTAAAGAGAGAAAGACTATGATATCCCAAGAACATCATCGCAAACTTTACACCAACAAGTGCAATTTGCATGTCTAATACTATTTTCACCGAAATAAACTATCTATATATACATTTTACCTATAAACTATTTATGTATTTTCCCTATTTTTTTAGAGCTGATAGCCTTGTTTTGATGAAATGCACTTTTTACATTGGGCCACCTGCCTGCAAGAATGATGTTTTGTTTCCTACTCTCCTTGAATTGGTTTGAACTGTCTGTATGATTTTAAATTTATGTCAAATTAATATTGTTTTTAAATTAAAAAAATAAAGTAAAAATACACTTACATCCCAATACTATCTCAGTTTGAGGTTTAGTTAAAACCCCCATAAGGGAGATTATCTGATCATCAGTGAAGTGTAGAGGGCCTTCAGGTACAAGTTGAGGAGCTGCAGAAAGAAGTTCCAATCCAATAAGAAAGCACAAACAACAACAAAAAAAGCTTACCGTTATTTTCCATTCCTCCTACACCATCATTGTTAGATGATTCCTCGGTTACCGGCATTCTGTGGTAATGCATTCAGATCTTGCACAAATCACAAATGTTATGAACATATATCAGTTTTAGAAATTAGAATCGAAACAAGAAACAACAAAAAATCCTAAAAACTTACTATCAGGGTTGAAAGCATTTGGAACGTAAGCATTTTGTGGAATGATTCCCGGGTTACCGGCATGAAAGATTCCTCCGTACGCATTATCATTGAGATCTTGCAGCGGGCCCAAAGCATGGAAATCTACGAATTTCAACGAAAATTATTTGAAGAAGAGGCCATGAAAACCCTAAATCCTTGACGATTCAAATTCACTTTCGAAATCTAGGATTTATGAACTAGCAGGGCAAAATTGCAAGATTCGTCTGGTAAGTTTCAACTTTTCGGACTTTAGTCCTCTTCGATTTCATTTTTTCAATTTTGTCCTGGCCGGAGAAGAAGATGAACTTTTATTTTTTAAAATTTTCTTTATAGGAATTTTTTTAAAAAATTTGATTGGTATGTCTTTTTATATTTTATTTTTCAATTGACACCTCAACCATCTGTGTGCACAGCCATGTAAGCTTTATTAATGAGTCAGCAAAAAAAAAATTAATTTGGGCCCGAAATCATGCCACATCAACAAAAATTGGGAATTTTTCAATTTCTGGCCGAAATCGGACCAATTTTGCGAAAATTTTAAAATTACAGTACAAAATTGAAAAAAATGAAATCGAAGAGGACTAAAGTCCGAAAAGTTGAAACTTACAAGATGAATCTTGCAATTTTGCGACTAGCAGTGCGTAAAATGAAAAAGACGATTCAAACTCACCAAGACTTCATTTTCGAAATCTACGATTTATGAAGTAGCAATGCGCAAAATGAACGATTCAACAAACTCACCCAAAGATGAACTCGATAGCGAAGTAATTAAAGCGCCTAAACTATGAAAAATATTAACTAGAAAACACCAAAGATGAACTTGATCGCGAAGTATGTAAACCGCAAAACTCACCAATGTTGTTCCAGTAGTCGCTTGGGTCGCCTGGATCCATCCTCGCGAAACCCTAATGGAAGTAGATGAGAGAAAGCTGTCAACGGAACTAGATGAGAGGAAGCTGTCAACTTGTGCCGACTATTGTTTTCCCTCCCAGGCTCCAACTGATCATGTTTTAAGTTGGTGTATTTCGCCAAGTAGCAGTTTGAAAATAAATTGAGATTTGTTTTAAGTTTCGGATTTGCTTTAAATTTCAGATTTTTTGAAGGAAAATTTGCAAATTTGGGACTCTAATATACCCCAATTTGCATTTTTGGATTTTAATTTGGCGATTCTGATTTTCGGGACAATAACAACAAAAATTTTACAATTTTAACCCAAACCCCACCAGAACCCTAAATTTTTCTCGAAATACTGCTTATGCGGTCACGTCATTGTCGGAATATTGCCGAAAACAGAGTATGTGGCATTGAATGCTTGGGTGGCATATCAAATTTAGCCAACTCATTTAAAAAATTACATGTTGGATTTACTATTCTCACCGAAATAAAGTATCTATATATAAATTTCACTTCTTACGATTATAGATAGAAATTAAAATTATCAAAGGTAAAAAAAATGACTTTTAGAATCATCTAAAAGTATTTTTATGTATTTTCCTTATTTTTTCAATTTTGTAGATATACATATGTATTAGAATTTTCTCTTATATTTCACAACATACTTAGGTTTTGAGTCCTATTTTTCAACATTAATTTAGAATTTTTAAAAATATTTTATTATTATTCCTCAATATGAAAAATAATTTGTTTATATAATAGAACATAAAGAACGATTTAAATCAACAAAATTAAAATATTGAATATCAAACATGAAATTTTTATGGGATAATTTTTTATAAGGACCAACTATCTCTAATATTTTTCCTAAGCCCCCAATTTGAATTTTATATATTTAAGATATCTAATATACAACACATTTTTCCTAAATCCCTAATGATCTAAAAAGTCTATTTCGTCCTCATTTTTTCAATTTCTCCAAACCATTTTTACTTCCTCCTCAAGTTCATCGGACCGTCGCCGCCGGACCGCTGTTGAACCACCTCCGGCCGCTGCCGGAGGTGATTCAAAAATTCTCAAAAAATTCACCCCTGACGTGCTCCTCGCCCTCGTTCCATATCTTTGATTAGTTTTTCAAATTCGAACCATTTGTCCCCAATTTTAGATCTAAAAATTGAATGGTCGATAACTCCCAAACCACTTAACGAAAATCAATTTTTAACTTGCAATGGATTCCCCGTGTCAAGATCTTCAAGATCCATACAAATCCCGTCGGAAAATGTCGCCGGCGACGAAAAACCCATTTTCTATTGAAAATTTGCAGGTTTCCGGTGAGCTCCCTGACGTCTTCTCCGGTCATTTTTCATGAGATGGGGTTGCCACCAATAAAGTCGCTTCGTCGAAATCCGGCCACTCTGCCGGAAACCTGCGTTTTTCAATAGAAAAATAGGAGAGAAAAAAAAGAAAAATGGGGAAGAACAAGAAGAAAAGGGTATAAGGGTAATTTTCATATTTTATCAAGGGTATTTTGATATTTTTGCTTGAATTGTGGGGTTAGGAAAACTTTGATAGATAATTGATCCTTAAAACATGTAAAAATCCAATTGGGGGTTCTACGAAAATTTTCATGGTATATTAGGGATGTTTTATTAATTTTCTGAATTTTTAAATGAACAATTCGTTCAAATCAATTAATTTTTGAATTGGGCTATAGTAGCAAGTCTTGAACTAACTCGAATTTAATTTGAAACAAATGACCAAATAAATAAATAAATACATAAATAAATAAATAAATAAATAAATATATATATATTTTAGCGGACACTTATCATGTGATAAATTTAAAAATATATATGTAAGGTTAGTGTAAGTTTTGTGTAGGATCCGTATCCATGTAGAATAGGTTATATCCTATGATACACGTATATTTTTTTGGGAAAAAAATTTTGAACTTTGCAACCCGAACTAAAAAACGTCACCGGTTGCAACCCGAACTATTTAAATTTCTCAGTTTGCATCCTAAGTTGAAAAACCGGCCACTTTTGTCATCGGAGACACTTCACACGCGTGGCCCGTGCATATACTAAGGGCATAAATGTAATTTCGAACATATATACATAGGGCATAAAAAATTTTGAACTTTGCAACCCGAACTAAAAAACGTCACCGGTTGCAACCCGAACTTTTTTTTTTTTTTTTTTATAGGGTTTTTTCGTTTTCGACCCGATTCGGGATATATATACGGGTTGGTCACGACCCAAAAATTACGGATTCTAAGACAAAATGACGACTACTCGGATGAGCTAGTAAAGAAGAAGTTGGCTGGTTTGCCTAATAATCTTTACCGCAAATCATATTGTCAAACTCCTGACGGAGAACTATTTGGGGATGGACGAGCATCACTTATTTGGTGGAATCCGTCAATGCAATATCACACCGGCGGATATTTTCTCTATTTTTTTTTTTATTTTTTTAGATATATACATATTTTAGAATTTTCTCGTATATTTTACAAAATATTTATTATTTTAGTTTTGCATCATGGTTTTCAACATTAATTTAAAAATTTTAAAATATTTTCTTATTGTTCCTCGATATGAAAAATAAGTTGTTTATACGATTTAAATCAACAAAATTAAAATATTAAATCTCAAATATAAATTGAAAGTTTTAAAATAGACAATTAATTTTCAAATCAATTAATTTTTAAATTGTGTTATAATAGTAAGTGTTAACTAACTCGAATTTGAAACAAACACAAGGTGGCAAAGTGATGCCACAATATTGACCAAGGGATTTATATTTATGAAAGAAAGAAGAAAATTTTCTTGCATTACTGTTTACATAAATTTTCATTGAATCTGTAATAAATGATGCAAAATACAAGAAAATAGGAAAACAAAGATAATATTTGATTTAAATTGAAAAGTGTTCAAATCTTTGAAATTCCTCTGATTCTTCGGGATGAATTGATCCGAGGGCTTGATGCTTGTTCTCGAATCGGGTGTAATTTGATTGAATCGAAGGTAGAATGACATGACTCAAATTTGAGAGTTTGAATGCTTGAATTCTTTCGATTCCGTAAGTACTTGATGGTTGTATGCTTTGATTTCTTTCGTTGGTCTTGAAGACTTGTCCTTATGCTTTGTCCTTGATTTGATTTTTCCGAACCCCCGATTTGTGAGCCCGGGTGCCTTATTTATAGGCGAATGTTGGACTCACTTAACTTCATGGGCCTAAATTTGAGAGCTCATTTAATTAATCTAAAATAATATTATTATTTTGAATCAAATATAATAAAGCCCAAAATACTCAATCAATAGCCAATTTCATTTGGGCTATTAATTAATTATATTCATCTATTTTTCGGTGTCAACAGATGCCCCCATTTCAAGATCCAGAAAGACCGTCGAACTTTCGCGAGGTTGGGCTTGAAGTCTCCACCATTTCTTTTTATTTCTCGGTGTTGGGCCTATTTTGATTTGAGATTTTTTGGCTACCGCAATAAGCTTGAATAGGCAATCTTTAGTCAATTGGCCCAAGACAACAAGTAACCCAACATCTCCACCTTTTTTATTTTATTTTATTGGGCCCGCATGTAAGCCCAATTTGGGAGTAATTATTTTCAAATTGATTTTTCAATTTCAACAAACACACAGGAAAGAAGAATAAAAAAGTATTTCCCAGAAACAAGAAAAAAAAAAAAAAAAAAAAAGGAAAAGATTCCAGAGCTGAGTGAGTACAAGAAGACCCATTGAGTCGTTCAGCTCTTTGTTATGCTTTAAAAGATATAATGAACGTGATGGATGCTGATAATACCATTCCTGTGTCTGAGTACGGGGCTAATTTTGAGAATGGAATCCAACAATAGCTCCCCGTCTCTGCAGAGGCAAACGGGACTTGCAAGGGCATTGTTGAAATTGAAGGATTGGCTGAGAATGTTGAAGAGGTTGTGAAGTTGAATGGCCATAAATTTTTAGACTCATCCCCAGAAATCACAGATGAACCTGCTTTGCCACCAGAATGGATCCAAATGGGTTAAATGGATCCAAATGAGTAAAATGGATCCAACTGGGTTAAATGGATCCAAAATGGGTAAAATAGATCCAAGTTGGTAAAATGAACCTAAATGCACAAAATAGATCAAAAATGGGTAAAACAAATCCAAATTGGTAAAATGGATCCAAATGGATAAATGGATCCAAAAAGGGTAAATTGGATCCAAATTGGTAAAATGGATTCAAAATGGGTAAATGTGGATAAAATGGATAAAATGAATCCAAAATGGGTAAAATGAGTTCAAGTGGTTAAAATGGATTCAAATGGATAAAATGTGGGTAAAATAGATCCAAGTGGGTAAAATGAACCTGAATGCACAAAATAGATCCAAAATGGGTAAAACAGATCTAAATTGGTAAAATTGATCCAAAATGGGTGAATTGGATCTAAATGGGTAAAATGGATCAAAAATGGGTAAAATGGATAAATTGAATCCAAAATGGGTAAAATGGATCTAAAATGAATCCAAAATGGATAAAATGGATCTAAATGGATAAAATGGATCCAAAATGGGTAAAATAGATCCAAATGGGTAAGATGGATCCGAACTGGTAAAATTGATCCAAATGGGTAAAATGGATTTAAAATAGATAAAATGGATCTAAGTGGGTAAAGAGGTAAAAAACGAACCTAAAACAAGTAGAATGAGTCCAAAATAGGTCGAATAAGTTGAAAAACGGGTGAGATGAGGTGAGATGGATAGGAATTTGGTTACAAGTCTAATCTTAATCAAATTCTAAATCTAACTCGAATAAATTGTATCCACATAAAAACTTGTTTATAATCTTAATTAAGATCTAATTCTAAGTGTAATTATAATTAAATTTTATATCAACTCTATTTAAATTCTTATTTATATAAATTTAATAAAATTCAATCAATACAGCAATTATGTAAAATATAAATTAGATACATAAAATTATTTCGATCGAATAATATATTTTCTACTAAACTAATCATAATGAAATTCTAATTGTTTAACTTTAAATAAACGCATCTCTTTTTGTCCGTAAACTTTTGGTTAATTCTAATCATATTACAATCATGTATATCTTTCTAATTAACAAAATTGTATAATTTAGACAAATTTATATAATATTAACATTATAAATCATCGTTATTCTCAAATAATAATCACATGTTTATAGAAAAAAATTATTTTACTAACCATTATTTTAATATTCTATTATATTATATTATAAAATACAAGTTGATTTTTGATTTTTTTTTAAAAAATTTATTGGTCGTCAAAATATCCTTACAATAATGATTTCACTAATGTCTCATTAAGTTAATTATGTAAACCAATATATATTATAAATTATTATTGAAATTTTATAAGTACTTAATTATGGATAAAAATTTGGTTACTAGTCTAATCTTAATCAAATTCTAAATCTAACTGTAATAAATTGTACCCACATTAAACACTTGTTTATAATCTTAATTAAGATCTAATTCTAAGTGTAATTATAATTAATTGTTATATCAACTCTATTTAAGTTCTTATTTATATAAATTTAATAAAATTCAATCAATAAGGCAATTATGTAAAATATAAATTAGATACATAATAATTATTTAGATCGAATAATATATTTGTTACTAAACTAATCATAATGCAATTCTAATTGTTTAAGTTTAAATAAATACATCTCTTCTTTTCCGTGAACTCCGTTTAATTCTAATCATATTACAATCATGTATGTCTTTTTAATTAACAAAATTATATAATTTAGACAAATTATATAATATTAACATTATAAATCACGCCATTCTCAAATAATAAATTAATTATTATTTTTTAAGTATATCTAATCCTAAACCAATTATCATTTCATAAATTTTTACCTAATTATAATACACCATATAATTTAAATATATTAAATATATATTTAAAAAAAATTTAAATTTTCGGGCCGGACTGGATCGGGTTGTAGGGTCACCCACATAATTTTTCGGGTTGAATCGGGTCAACCCCGAAACCCACCCGAACCCGGCCTCTCTCATTCGGATCCATTTCGTGCCCGACCCGATTCCAACCCGACCCGAAAACCCCCAACCCGAACTTGATATTTTTCGGATTGGGTCGGGTCGGGTCACATTTTGACACCCCTAGAGTACATTACCGCATGTATAAGCTGAAGCCTTCCTCCAAAAGATAAGAGCACCGATTCCCATTTTTGTATTCTCTATCGAATCTTTTGTATTAATGGATCGAAAAGAGTGATCTTTTGTATTTTTACTTATGGCATGGCTCTTATGGTCATAATAGATTACAAACGTAATTTATTAATGGATATATATATATTTTTTAGTATAGATATTTTGTAAATAAAAGTTTTAATTTTTTAACTTAAATTTAGTTCGATCCCTAATAATAATTTATAAAAAAAAATTATAAATCATATCCTATAACAAACCAAAAAAAAAAAAAAAAAAATTCGATCAAGAATGCGTACATGGAGGAAGTGGAGCTCCACACAAGCCCGAATTCCCGACAAAGCCCGAAATCGGTAAAGCCCGTTTGTGGGCCGGTATTCGCCCCCTCAGTTGATTATCAGAAACATCAAATTTCTCAAGATTTTCAAGATTCAACAAGTTTGCAGGAATCTCACCACTCAAATGATTATGCGATAACACAACAGTTTTCATTTTCTTAGCATCGCCGAGCTCCTCTGGTATCTCCCCTGTCAACCCATTTCCTGCTAATTCCAGCACCTCCAGAGAGCTCAATTTCCCTAATGATTTCGGTATCCGTCCCGTGATTGGATTGTGTGACAAAATCAGGGATTGGATCGACTCCATGACGGGTGAGTCTCCAATATGATCATCAATAGGCCCTTCGAACTTGTTGTGAGAGAGGTTGATGGAATTGTAGTGCCCGCGTGCGAATTCTGAAGTTTTCGTGAGTAGTGCCCTTAAACTGTTTGAGAAATTGTTTGAATGAAGATCGAGGTCGGATAGTAGTACGAGGTTCCTGAATTCATCTGGTATTGAGGAGTGGAATAAATTGTTGGATAAATTCAGAAATGAAAGGTTGGTCATGTTGCCAATCCAAGAAGGCAGCTTCCCTGATAGAGAATTGCTTGATAAATCAAGAATCGATATCGGTGATGAAGCTAGCCAGTCGGGTAGCTCCCCTTTGAGGCCTGTGTTAGCTAGCAGCAAACGATAAAGATGCAACTTTTGGATCCAATCAGGTATCCTTTTTAATCCTAGATGATTGAATGAGAGGTCTAAATCTTGTAAAGATTGTAACTTGAGAAGCTGAGGCGGGATTGGGCCGGATAGCTGGTTTCTTGATAAATCCAGGCTCTGCAATTTCTTCAAGTTCCCTAAAGATGGTGGTATTTTACCTTTGAATCTGTTGTTGGAAAAGAACATATAGTTAAGAGTTGTGAGATGGCCTATAGTTGCCGGTATCTTTCCCGAGAGGCCATTATTCTCGAAAACCAGACTTCGAATCATTGGAAGCTTGCCAATGAAGGGAGGGATTCTGCCCGTCAATCTATTAAAGGATAAAACAAGGAACTGTAATGAAATAAGCCCGCCTATGGATGAAGGGATGTTTTTCATGAGAAGGTTATGGTTGAGATACAAGTCGATGAGGTTTGGGAGGCCACCTATCGATTCTGGTATATTTCCAGACAGCTGATTTTCAGACAAATCCAGATAAACAAGTTTTTCGAGTTCTCCAATGGATTGTGGTATCTGGCCTGAAAAGTTGTTTTCGTGGAGATCAAGTGCAGTTAAAGAAACCATTTTGCCAATTGAAGGTGGTATGTTGCCCGAAAAGCTGTTCCCTGAAAGGGCAACTTCAGAGAGTGAAGTTAAGTTGTTGAAGAGATTTGGCGGGATTGGGCCGGATAACCGGTTATTGCTGAGGTAGAGGCTTTTCAGTCGATCAAGGCCCGTGATTGTCACCGGAATCGAACCAGTGAGACTGTTTGAATCAAGAAACAAGTGATTCAAGCTAGTTAGCTTCCCTAATTCGGGCGGGATAGGGCCCGTTATATCCTTCAGGTTTCTCAGATCAAGAATTTGGAGGAGAGACAAATTGCCAAGAAATGGGGAGAGAGTGCCCGACATGGACGTGTCCATCGGGGAATCAATGTCTGAATACTGACCTGGCCGGCTTAGATTTACAACCCGGTTCGACAATGGGCCGCACGCAACGCCCTCCCATTTCGTACAGCAGTCCGTGTGGGGGGTCCATGTTTTGAGCAGATTTGAAGGGTCGAAAGTGATCTTTTTCTTGAAGTGGAGTAGGGCCTGTTTGTCCGTGGGATTACAGGCCCGTGATTGGAAAATGAAATGGAAAACAATGAAGATGATAAGCTGTTTTGTTGGATGATGAAGATGAAGATGAATCGCCATTGAAATATGGAGAATGGTGATTGATTGTTGAGGAAATGTTATAGAGTGTGGGGATTTGTAGCGTCAGAGAGTAGGTTTATAGCTTTGTCCATGTATGGTTTTGTGCTATGTTCTTGTTGAGGAATATTTTGGCTTGCTAGTTGCCTTATTTAAATAACCATAATATATACTTTTTCATAGTTATTCTTTCTTTCTCTTTTTGGTTTAAGGAATTTTATAATGCATTGGGTTTGAACTCTAAACAGTTATAATTTATTTAACACTTAAATTTACTTAAAAGATGAATATAAAAAGTGAAATTAATAGATTATAATCATTGGATTCGAGGGTGAACGCGAACCATCCAATAAGTAGGGTGGTATATAGATCATAGAACGATATGCAAATAGAGACGAAACTCCAAGGGGCTGATGGAAATGTCGTCCCCGTAGGATCATAAGCAAGTAAAAGAAGAAACTACAAGGAGTTGGTGGAGACATTTGTTCCATAGGACAATATGCAAGAAAAGACGAAACTACAAGTTTAGATGGCGGTTTGTTATAAATGTAAAGATTGGATAGCAATTTGCAATGAAAGTTTTGCGATGGTAAATTGTAAAAATAGACAAAGTTTGGATGGCAAAAAAATCTTTTTTCCTATAATTATTTAACACTTAATTTACTTAAATGATGAATATAAAAAGTGAAATTAATAGATTATAATAATTTACTTACCCTGCCGTTGGATAGTTAATTTGTGGCATGCCTCATGTGAAGTATATGTGTGTGTGTGTGTGTGATTCTTGAATAACATGTGAAGTGTTTGATTAATACAAAGGTGGGATGCCACATTTGTCCCATTTTTGCCTTTTAATAATTTAGACATACAAAATAGAAATAAGCAAAACTTGGTTTGGGCGCTACTCCACACATCTGGATTCATAATTTCTACTCATTGGGTTTTAGCCTACGGCGGATTCGTAAGACAACTTATTAAGAATATTATCGTATCATTTCGTGTCGTGTCGTGTCGAATATTTATCATATAAAAAATTTGAGGAAAACATTACAAGTTGAAGGTCCAAACGGCATTTGGATGTTTCGATCATATAAGTCGTCATTTTAGGTAGGGGTGGGCGCGGGTCGGGTTTTTCGGGTTTCGGGTTTTTCGGGTCGGGTACCCGAAATGTCGGGTAGCATATTTTGCTACCCGAACCCGATCCGAAATAGTCGGGTACCCGACAATCGGGTACCCGATTTTTTCGGGTATCTGGTCGGGTCGGGTTCGGGTACCCGATTAATTTCCACTTTTTTTTTTTTTTTTTTTTTTGCTTATTTTTTTGGTTGTTTTAAAGGAATATTTACATATATTATATAATATATATATGCATATAATGTTATATATAGATAATATTATACATGTTTTAATATTATACATATTGTAGTATATAATATATACATATATTATATTATATTATATATATATATATATTATTATACATAGTGTAATATAAATAATATATGTACACATATTATAATATATATATATATATATATATATAAAATATTTTACATATTGTAATGTGTAATATATACATATATTATATTATATATATATAATATTAGACATACCGTAAGATATATAATATATATGTACATATATTATATTATATTTATATATATTAAAAATCCAAAAAAAAAAAAATTAAAAAAATTCGGGTAATTCGGGTACCCGATCGGGTAGTTCGGGTAGTAAAATACTACCCGAACCCGATCCGATATATTATATCGGGTATCGGGTACCCGACCCGATATCCGAACTTAGCAAGAAAACCCGATCCGATCGGGTTTTACCCGATCGGGTCGGATCGGGTACCCGATACCCGATCCGAAACGCCCACCCCTAATTTTAGGTCATGAAAAGTTGTCAAGTACTTCAATATCTTTTTACTTAAACCAGACACTCATCAAGCGTATGCAAATAACAAAATCACAATATGTTTTATAAGTTAACACTATAACAACTTTTATCATACGAGTTGAGTTGATCCAAATTTCGTCTCGAGTTTGAGTTCAAATTTAGCTCGAACTCCGGAAAATGTATTATTTGGTTCGATAATTTGACGAGCCAAGCCAAACTGAAGAGTTTCGGCAAATCTCGAAATTCGTCATTTTTATAATTTAAGATATAATATGACCTTTCATGATCTGCAATATTCAGCACCAGTGGTCTAGTGGTAGAATAGTACCCTGCCACGGTACAGACCCGGGTTCGATTCCCGGCTGGTGCATTTCTTTTTGCTTTTTTTTTTTTTATTGTTTTGGGGCAAAATGTAATTTCAAAAACTTTAGGGGGTGTTCCGAGAACGAACTCGGGACCTCTCGCACCCGAAGCGAGAATCATACCACTAGACCAAACACCCAATGATGTGAAGTTAGCACCAACTTTCATTTAATTTTTGTATCACACGTTTTGTATGCATATTTTTGATCCGATTATACGTTTTGTCTGCATATTTTTGATCCGATTATAGCTTAAACTTATCGGTTGGGACAGCTAAGGAGTAAGTTTTTCTCTGCTAACAATAGCTGCATCCTCAATACGAAACCACTTTTCTACCAACACGACACCGGACCACTAATTTACATCACTCAGTGCCTCGGTGGCGGTATGTGTGAGCAACCATTTCACCATTTAGCAGCTAATATTGGAAAAAAGAATGTCATAGCACACATCAAGAACCACATTAATCATAAGCAATAGATCATAGATTCGTAGTTTTGATCTTCTTGCAACATTGTGGATGTATCACACTGTTGATGAATTAGTGCTTGCATGGAGAAAGTGGAGGTCCACAGAGTTGATCATTCCCTTCAAAGGCTGAAGCTGGAATACCCCCTTTGTGGGCTGGTATCTCTCCACTCAAACCGTTCCAAGAAACGTTGAAATCCTCGATGTTTTCTATGTTCAAGAACACCTCTTTCGGGATCGGTCCTGTAAGCTTGTTTCTTGACAAATCCAGCATCATTAGCTCCTTCAAGTTCCCCAAACCTGACGGGATTTCGCCTGTCAATTTGTTTCTAGACAATTCCAGGTATTTAAGCTTCCCGAGCTGGCCGATTGTTGAGGGTATCTGTAATTTACATGAAATCTCAGGGGATGTAAATGTAATTATTCTATTCATAATTTCATAAAAACAGAGGAAGTACCTTTCCGCTAAGGTCATTATTCTGGAAATTGATCACGTGAATCCCGGAGAGGTTGCCGATTTCCGGGATGATCTCGCCTGTCAACCTGTTTCCCATCAAACCAACGCCTAACAATCCAGTAATCCGATACAAACTCGACGGAATATTCCCACTCAGACTATTGCCAGTGAGATCCAAGAACATCAGCTTCGAGAGCCCACCTATGGATTCCGGTATCTTCCCATCCAACTGATTCTTGGACAAATCCAGATACATGAGTTCCTTCAGTTCTCCAATGGATTCCGGTATTTGTCCAGAGAAGTTGTTGTCCTGGAAAGAAAGATCCGTCAGGGATGCCATTTTGCTTATGGAAGCTGGAATCGGGCCCGAAAACTGATTTTCTTCGAGCGCCAGCTCGGAAAGTGAAGTGAAGATGCTGAAAAAGGATGGCGGGATCGTGCCTGAGAGAAGGTTGTTGTTGAGGAAGAACGTTTTTAATCGGTTAAGGCCCTGGATTGTGTCCGGGATTGTGCCTGTCAGGTTGTTGTTGCTGAGGTCGAGAGCTTGGAGAGATGATAAGTTGCCGAGGAATGGAGAAAGTGTTCCTGACATTGGAGGGGGTGAATTGGACTCCTGGATTTGATCCGGGCCGATTCGGGTTACATTGATAACACGGGCCGAGGAGGCGTCGCATGTAACGCCGTCCCATAGTTTGCAGCAATCTGTGTGGGGCTTCCAGGTTTCGAGCTGCTTTTGAGTGTCAGAAGTGATTCTGTTCTTGAAGTCTAGAAGTGCTTCTTCATCTGCGGGGTGGCAGGAGTTGGAGAGTGAGAGGTGGAAGATGAGGATGAGAAGTGCTTTTCTTGGATGGTTGTGGTTCTCCATTGTTGCTTTTGATTTGGTGAGGGCAATAGAAGTGAGTTTGGGGTTGAAGCTTTTGTGGGTTTTATAAAGAAGGATTTTACGTAAAATTTCAGTTTAGATTTCGTTCAGTTAAACTCAATTAATCATATGATAAATATATTGCATTCGCTATTTGATTAATCACTTTTTCAATGGTTCATGACAATTATACGATAAGTTTAAAATATTCACATTTGCTGAATCAAGTTCGGATTAGAATTTACGCGAGGTCATGCTTTTATTTTTTTCATTCTATTTTCTACATAGCTCATGGCTTGGTTAAATAAGCATCGAACATGCTTGGTAAGCCTTGGGGAATGGGGACTTCCCTAACGGAATAACATGTGGATTGTTTTAAATCATTTATTCGAGTAAGTAATTTATGCAAATTTTCAAATTGGAATTACACAATTTTGGCATATTTCTATATTTCAACAATTTCTTCAACTTATAAATAATGTGATTTTTCATTATTTAAATGCATATTTTAATTATATCCCATCATTTTGTTACTTTATTTAAAGATTTCAAACTTAAATTTCTAAAAAATAGAGAGAAAAGTATACTTTTTAATGATTTGATCTAGTTGGAATGCAAATTAAAATAATGGTACATTTAGGTTTTATTGAATATTTGAATACATATAGCTTGTGAAGTCATGTAATCATATGCCTGAAACAATTTTAAAATCAATATTGTGTTACTTGGCATCTATCGTTTTGTATCGAGCACTATTTTAGAAAAAGATTATTTTTTGTGTCGGACATTTGTCATGCAATAAATATATATTCAGTGTAATTTTTTGTGTGGGATCCGTATCCACACAAAATATGTTATGATGTACGGATACTTTAAAAATATTATTTTATCGTATCGTTTCATATCGGATACTCGTGTCAGTTACCATGTTTGAAATTCTTCACATAAAAATTTTTAAAAAAAATTCGTATCATCGTATTTATGTCGTGTTGTGTCCATATAGTCGTGTTCGTATCTATGCAAAATAGGTTATCCCCAAAACTCCACTCTTGAACCGCCTTGGGTAAGACTCTAGTCTCTACCTTATGATAATTAAGGTTAGGAAAAATAATTTCTTTTACAAATTTGGCGCTCATTTTCGCCGCCTTTTCCATCTCCGATCAGCAACAACGGCAGCTTCTTCGCCGGACTATTAGACGCCGCCAGCTCGGATACTATTTTTGGTGGTTTGTCGGCTTCACTGTCTTGATTGTGAAATATTCTTAGCTTACATCTGTGGTATGGAGAAATAATTGAATTTGAAGGAAATTTTTTGTTTGTGAGTTCAGGTCATTGATGATTTATTTAATCGGGGCAAATACCCTAGGCCCCCATGTGAAATTAAAAATTAAAATGGAAATTCTCTAAGCCACACCTTGTGAAAATTTTTAAATAGCACGTTTCCCCCTTAAGACAGCGCGTGAGATTCACGCATAGATTTGTGAGAGTGGTATACGCGATTTTTCGATTTAAAGCATTTGAATTGTCCAAATTACCCTTATTGTATTCTGATATAATTTGCCTTCTTTCTTCCTTTCTTCACATCAGTTAGCCGCCATTTTTGTTGAGATTGAAGCTTGGAGGTGTGGGTTTTGCAAATGGCGTCTTCTTCTTCCAATCGCCAGCCGGAAAATGCTCGTTTCATCGATTTGAGGTACGGTAGCACACCTTACTTCAAATGCCCATCAAAGTGTGAGATTAAAGTTGTTGAATCTAAAGAAAAAGCTTCAAAGGGACACCTCTATTATTGTTGCCCTAATAAGAATTCACAATGTAAGTTTTTTCGTTGGTGCACTCCGGTTAAAGCTACCCTAGGCTCTAGAGGATTCCCAATTGAAATTGATAGAGGGAATGAGGGTTTCGGCCAATCAAATGCCAAAGAACAAGCTGAAGGTGGAGACATTGGTGATGTGGCTTCAAGAGTGTGAATGGTCCGTGGGTCATCAAGGAATGAAACAAATGGGGCTTCCATACATGTTTCTTGGGTATTCACTGCTGTTTTCTTCACAATGATGGTGATGTATTGGATGAAATTGTAAGATGTGTAAGTTGTTATGGTAAAGGGGTGTTAGTGTAATATTTGGTAGTTTGTGTAATGTAATCTCTCTTGTAACAATTAACCTCTTGAATGAATGAATGTTGTTGTATTTTATTTACCAAATGCAGTGAATGATGCAAACTTCTCATTCCATTTCTTGGATTAAAAAATGATGCATTATACGGATTGTGTAAACAAACATAGAGTTTTGTGGCATTATTGATGCATTGATCATATCACAAGGTAAAGGAATGGAAATGATATAAGTTCCACATCCACAATAGAAGAGGCAAAAAACCATAAATTGATATGCATTCATTTCACCCAAAATAGATAACACTGTGCACTTATAATAATTACACAATTCCAGACCAAAGTGTTTGTCACAACTACACATTCCACCCAAAAATATACATAAGCTTGAGAAACACTGTGACCAACAAAAACACTATAATAAGTTTGACGAAAACCAAGTCCTTATGGACTGAATATACATAAGTTTGATCATCAGTTTCACCCACAAAAAAGGACACCATAACTGCACATTTGATCATCAGTTTCACCCAAAAAAAAGAACACCATAACTACACATTTGAACATCAATTTCCAGTTGTAGATTGTCTCCTTGCATTTGTTGGTCTTGAAGAGTGTCTTCTTGCATGTGTTGTGGACCTTCTCAAAGGGGATGCTTGCTGACCCTAATGAATATCTTTGAATTAGTTTGTTTTAAAGTAAAAATATTGTACCCTAATTTAGTAATGCATTGTTGTTTACCATAGTTGAAGCATTGGTGTTTTGAATCCCAACTTGTCCTCCAGTTTCTGCTCCAGTTTGGTTTTGTGGTTCTTTCTCCCTGTGAAAAATACAAACTTTAGTACATATTTGACAACACAACTATGACTTAATGAACAAGTGAATCATACCTTGGAAAACTCGGACTTGGGATGTGGTGGGTTAGTACAAGAGCCTCTGTTATGTCCAGTTGTTAAACACCTTTGACAGTAAGCCTCTTCTTGTTGAAACCCCTACTTCATCTGCACCTTTCCTTCTTGCTTTAGTAGGTCTGCCCCTCTTCAAAATTATATGTGGAGCTCTCAGTGGCACATAAGGTGTCTTAATATACTCATCTTGTCCCGGGACACCATGTATTATATTTTTATAAACTTGTAAATAAAGGGCTTTCATAAACCATGTATCACAACTGCATAAAACTCCTTTTCTTTTTCTTGTTGGTTGTGTCTTCTTGGTGTTCTGTCTAGAAGGGGCTGTAGGTTTACTTGTCCTTTCTTTATTCTTGTTGTTACTTCTTGTTTTCTGCAATATCTTCCTCTTTTGTGGCTCCTTCCCTGTTTCTTTTGGTGGCCCATCTTCATGGACATTAGTAGGCATATCACCAATTATAAACCTACTAAAGTCCCCAGTTTCATACTCCTCTTGAGTGAAGTCTGCATGAGGAATACCATAGTCAATGTTGTGGTATGTGAATGCTGCATCTTGAGTGTTAGATGTGCCAACATCACTTCCTTTTTCATTGTTGGCACCATCTTGTGCACCACCATCTTCATTATTTGTGAACTCCTTTTCTTGAGCACCACCATCTTCCTTTTGAGTAGTGGTCTTTGTGAATTCATCATCAGCTACCAATGCTTCCCACAATCTATTCAGATATGTTGAAGTCCTTTCCACCACTGTATTGTTGATTGTGAAGTCTATACAGTTGATTAGTTTATCCATGTTTTTGTCCTTTTGAGTCTACACATTTAACCGTGATTCCTTTTCAAACACCTCCCCTTGAGTGCTGAATGTAAACCAATTAATGTCTATAACCTGAGTATAGAACACCAGGGGATCATCACTACCACTTATCCCCCAATCAGTATACCTATAGTGCATCAGCTTCCTTAATCCATCCTCTAATGAGTGTCCTGTCATTTGCCAGTAGAAATGCACTGAGCTATGAGCACCACCCCCTTCTTCATACAAATCATACAACTTAGTCAAGTTTAGATCATCCAATTTAACACTAAACTTCTTAGATAATCTTCCACCAACATAACTCCTACGTGGACTGTATTCAAACTTGCCCCCAATCCACATGTGTATCTTAACCATCTACAATTCAGACAAAAAAAACCTATAAGAAACAGTTGTTTATTGTAAAAACCCAGCAACACAATGAAAACATCCTCAATATCAAACATGGACCACATATTTAGAGGGAAATACATGGACCACAAATGGACAAACCCATGTCTCACAGTAAAGAGACAACAAACATTGAATACAACAAACCCTTTTAACATGCTTGTAGGGACCAAAGTATACCCATGGAACCCACCATTTCACAACACCAAGTATGTCAACTGAATAAGTCCAAAATTGCACTATAGCACCTCCATAATCACATTAATTTATAAGCTTTACATGAAATTTCAACAACAATAGGTCACAAATTGAAGAATATAACACCCATTAACAACATGCTAACACTTAGGAGAAACAAACACAAAAACCCTTAAAATCCGTTACATACCATGACCAATCAACCCTTAAGAGATTCTTGTGAGCTTCTTGTTTTGTTGATATTTTAGGAATCCAAGCGATTTTGCCAAATTCTACCAAGAAGTCACTGAAGAAGAAGGGTTTGTGTTTGAGAGGGAAATACCAAAAATTTTAATTATATTTTCAGCTTGCACATCGGTTGATTAAGGGAAATATATGAATGGGTATTTTCATCTTTTTAACACTAAAATCATTTAAAAAAAGACGCGGGAGGCAGTGAGCTGTTTTTTTAAAAACATAAGATGTTTCATTAGGAATTGTTATCTTTCAGGGGGGTAGTTTGCGAATTTTCAAAATCACAGGGAGGCAAAATGTGATTTACTCTATTTAATCACTTAAAACTGAAAAATAATTGACTAATTGTTGTAATTACTATATTGCAATATTGCCAAATTTAGTTTGTCACAATAATTAGAACTGGATTATGAGAGTAATTAGAACCGGATATGAGAGTATTTTCAGCTAAACTGATATGACTAAATTAAGTACATGACTAAATACCATTTTTTCTAAAATTTATATTTAAGTTAAATTAAAAAGGAAAGACTATAATCACCCAAGAAAGGCGGCCCAAATTTTACATCAGCAAGAATATCACGTGCAAGTTAAATTAAACAAGGAAACACTATCCTTTCCTAGTTCTCTATTTCTTATTCTCATTAAATCTGTTTGGATGAGAATAAGAAATAGATAACTAGGAAAGGATAGTATTTTTAATCTCCTTGACAATACTAAATAAGAACTAAAGATAAAAACAAATTTAGGACAAATCACGAGAGAAACTACAAACCTTGACTATAAATAAGAGGTGAAAAACACAAAATAGGCGGAACAAATAAGGGAGAAACTAGGAAACAGAGAAAAACAAAGAATCTTTTAGAGAGGTACTCATCACATGCTAATACTATTTCCAACGAAATAAACTATAATTCTCAAGAGTTGTCCCCTATATAAAACACCTATACAAGCTATAAAACAGAAACAGAATCGAAACAAATCCTATCTAATATTTACTAAAAAAACTATCCATATATACAATATTACAATCCAATACCCCCATAAGTCTACGTAATGTGAAAAACAAAATCATAACCAAGGTTTTGAATACCAGACTTGCTTCCATTCTCCATAATGAGGTGTTTCCAAATCAGAGCAGATTTGTGAAAGGTAAACTTTACCTTATCAATGATAACATCCTCTTAGCTCAAGAAATGGTGCATTCGCTAGACTTGTAGAGAAAGGAGAAATGTATTTTACTTAAGCTTGATATGGCAAAAGCGTATGATTAGTTAGAGTGAGACTTTTTTACTTATAATACTATGCCGAAAGGGTTTCCCGATTCAGTGGATTGATTTGGTCAGAAAATGTATTTGTAAATTGCTGGTTCTCGATTTTGGTGAATGGTGTTCTTGCCCATTTTTTCCAATCAACTCGAGGCCTTCTACAAGGTGACCCCCTTTCCCCAGATCTGTTTGTTGTAGCTGCATATTTTCTTTCTTTATCTTTGGACAGGTATATGATGGAGCTCGATACCGAATACCCTCTTCAACTATGGTGTCTCACTTGACGTACGCAGAGTCGTCCTGACTCTTTAAGTTCTATCAACGTAATTTTGATTGAATATGATGCATTATTAGCTCAAAATGTCAATAGGAATAAGAGCTCGTGTGTAGTGGGGAATGACTCGGATAGAGCAGTGAATAGTATCTGAGAAATCCTTGAGTTCAAATAGGAAAAGCTTCCTATAAGATACTTGGGCGCACCGATCTACAGTGGGCAAAAGCTTATGGTTTTGTTTGATGATCTTATGAGTAAAATCAGAGGTTGTTTGCAAGGTTGGGAGACATGCTATCTATCGCACTGGGGTCGACTGCACTAATAAAATCCATTCTTTACTCCATCCCAATGCATACATTGCAAATTACTGACCCTCCGAAGGCTGTGATAAATTCTATGGAGTTGTTGTTTAACAAATATTTTTGGGGTTCGACTGCAGAGCAAAAAAGCATACATTGGACTAATTAATGAAAGCGTGTTTGCTTTCCCATTGAGGAAGGAGGCCTAGGTGTAAGTGTTTTGGAAGTTGTAGTTGAGGCGTTTTCTCAAAAATTTTGGTGGATATTGTGACCTCGCAGCGCGTTATCGGTGATGTTTATACGGGGAAAATATTATGTTGATATTCACCCCGAATTTGCACAAGTGTCTCGGTCCAGCTCTCCCGTTTGGAGGCAGGTATGCGCTTTCGAACTAGGACATAACAAAGCACCTTTTGGGCAATAAGACTAGGACCGATTAGCTTCTGGAATGATTGTTGGTCAACAGGAAATTGGCTAGATGAAATGAATGCTCCAACAAACTCTCAGATGAAAGTTAGAGAACTATGACGAATGGGGCTTGGGACAGTGAAAAATTAGAACAGCTGGTGGGTCATAAGAATGCGCAACACGTACTGGAGGTGGCGTTTGATCCAAATAGAGCAGATTTCACAATTTTGGCTAGTGATTCTGCTGGAGACTTCTAGATTAAATTAGCTTGGAAGATGTTACAGAAAAGAAGAAATCCAACTGGATTTTTGAGAATGTTATGGAGCTCTGATCTCACACCGACTATTCTGATTTTCTCATGGCGACTGGTGCATGATTGGCTCCCAGTAGACGACAGGCTACACTGGAAAGGCATGATTTTCCTATCCAAATGTCAATGTTGCTTGGAGCAAGAAACTCTCAAACACATATTCGTAATAATCAATAAGGCAAAAGTCGTGTGGGATCATTTTTCAGAGATTTTCCATGTGATTCTAACGGAATTGAGATCTCCTATATATAATGGTTCTACAAAAATGGATAAATTCAGCAGCCTTTATGAGTTGAAATCATATCAGAATCAAAGTTTCGGCATTGATATTATGGTACATATGTTGGAAATACACGAAAAAGTGCGCAACGGAAGTTTAAAAATTTTCCACAAGTTTAATCATTGTCTTGCAATTTTCGTACTGTAACGTTGGGTGTAACAAGAAACTCACTTTAATTGAAGCTTTCTTATGATGTTGTTACCGCCTAACAAACACCCTTCAAGCGGAATATCCCTCGAACGGACCTTCGAATTAGACTCCAAAGTAGAAGGCCTCTAAAGCGTATCCACACCAGACCTAGAACACGATCAAGCTAGTGAGAATGCTAGTTCTATGGCTTGTGATAATGGCTAGGATAATTTTTGCTTTGAAAACTTTTCTTTTATTTTTCTCAAAGCCTTAACACTTCGTGAGTGTTAGTCTAAAAAATAAGAGAAGCACCAACCCCTTTATTTATACTATATGGTTCGAACCCCTAGGGTTTCCAAGAACCAATGGGATTGTTTTCTTGCTCACCAATTAACTCATTTAATTATTTAATTTAATTGGAAAAATAAGTTCCTAACTTATTCTCCAAGTCTTGCAAGAATAACCTTCTCTCTCCTATAATAATGATGGGGCCAAATTACGCTCGGATCATCACCGTACACGTGTCGAGATCTGGGCGGTTCGGCCAGATCAATCTGGAATGCTTGGGCGTGGACGCTCGAGAAGATGGGCTCGCGATAACGGATCTAGCCCATCTGCCTACAACCCTACTGCCTAAGGCCCACTCGCCGGAGTGCATCCTTCGAGCGTGGGAATCCCTCTCTCAGTCTCGTTTGATGCTCGCAATATCGTCTCATAGGAACAACCACACCCTAAGACTCGCGTCACGGGCACGGGATGCTCCCTTGCTTGTTTCACGCTCGAGACCATCCTGACGCTCGTGCCTTCGCAGCGCTCACGTGGTCCTCAAAGCATAACTCATCCGCCAGGCTCCACCCTAGCAGGCCTCAGAGCCCTCTCAAGGGTACGAGCAACCTCACGGATGGAGCTTCACCCGAGCATCCCCACGCTCGGATAAGCCAATCCGGGGAATCCTCTCCCTCGAACGTCTCGACGCTCGAGTCAGGTCACCCCTGGGACGCACCCTCAAGCGTCCCTACGCCCATGTAACCCTCTCTGGGTAACCTAGCACTCATACAGTTGTTGCACAATTGCCTCTGACACACATAGGTACTGGGCATACCAACCCCTGACATTCGCTACCACGTTTACATGGGCATATTCCAGGGATGTCACTCTTACGCCATCACACGCGGCCACGTGTCTAGGGCAACACGGGTTTGGGACCACAGAGTCAATTTTACCAAAACACCCTTGCCCCTAACATATAAATATGAGGATTTTACACTCATATTCCTTAAGTTATCTTCTTCACCTATACTGAAACTCACAGCTGGGCACCTCCTCCATTGCTTTCTTCTTCCTCAAGCTCTGAGCATTTTCACTGTTCTTGCATCTATACTGCATTTATATCCCTGGTGTTATCCTAGCTGGAAGAACCCACGCTCAATCGGAAACCCAGTTCCTGAGGCTCTGAGCCTGTGATGGTCTTCCCTTTTTCTTACAAATATTGAAAGTGTTGGTTGCTCATTAGGAAACCATCTCCTGCACCATCATTTTTTGGCGCCGTCTGTGGGAAACCATCATCTCCATCCTCACCGTCAGCAGACTCTTCCTCTCTAAGCTAGTCGAATTATAACACCCTCAATTTCAAACATGGTGACTGCAACCAGATCTGGGATTTTGGACAACAGGGTGGTCTTCCCCCAGTGAATGAAGAAAATAGGCTAGACGAGGATATCGTCGTGGATATCACCCCTGGCCCAGCTGGAAATACCCCAGCCACTGGGGAGAATAAGGACAAGGAGATCCCGGTGGGTTCTCTTCCTGTGGCCGGAGCTCAGGTGGGGAGCTCCGCAGCAGCCATTCCCCCTGTCAACCCTGCGACCGTTGGGGCATTGCCGGTGTCCATACCCCCTCCTGGGTGTGCTTACATGCAACCTGCCATGATGCCCGGGATGATGCCAAGCCTGGTCCCTATGATTCAACCGTACCAGGTGGGTACGTTGCAGCTCCCATCTCTCTCCTCAAAGAAATTCAAGGAGTGGAGATGCCCCAAATGACATCCCAGCAACTCCAGGCGCTGTATGCTCAGTGCGAAATTTAGGCCGTACAAAACGCCTGGAACCACTTCACAGCCGCCTACTTCCCTTCGAGGGCTGGCGCTCACATGCCTCCATCATTCGGAGGACTCCCAATCCATCCCCTTACAGCCGCCCAAAACATACTGAGGGCACAACAGCTTCCCCCACCACCAGCACAGGAAAATGAGGCCCCACCGAGGGTCCAGTAGGCACAACTGCCTGCAGAGAAGGAGAAAGCCCCTCCCGCAAGGGGAGATGCCGGGGAAGAGGTCCAGTCTAGGGCTACTGAAAGAGTGAGTAGGAGGGAAGGAGATGACCCTCGGATAGCAGCGGTCCAAGATCAACTGGAGAACCTACAACATATCGTGGAACAGCTCTCTCAAACGCGGTCTCAAATCCCCCACGTTGGGGATGAGAAGTCCAAGGCCAGAGACGCTTGCAATCCGCACAACCAGCTTCCTCGCCGATGGAGGGAGGAAGATTACGAAGAACATGACATTGAGGGTGGGAACCATAGGCCTCTGACAGGTGGTTCGCCCCTCGTTGATGAAGTCTTGATGGCCCGAGCGGGGATGGGCAAAATCCCCACATCCGTAAACCGATACGACGGAACCACCGATCCGGCCGAGCATCTGGATCATTTTGTGCATCTGATGCACCTCTAGGAGCACTCTGGCCATTACTGGACGAAGATCTTCGTCAATTCCCTCGTGGGAATGGCGCAAGAATGGTACAAGAAGCTGCCCCCTCATTCCATTCGAGGGTATGAGGACTTGACCAACGCTTTCATGAGCCACTTCAGTTCTCTGAAAGCACCCACGCCCGCTGCCACGACACTCTACAGCCTGTTGCAAGGGCCTAATGAGATGCTCAGGTCCTTAATGGGCAGGTTCAACAAGGAAATCTTGCTGGTGGAAAAACCCTCAATGGATTTTTTGAGGCACGTACTCTTTGGAGCTATCAATATGAAAAACTATGTTAGCAAAGAGTTCGTGGAGGAGGTGGCAAAAAAAAAGCCTCACTCGCTGATGGAGATCAGGGATATAGCTGATTCCTTTTTTACCCTCGAAGATATGTACATCGCGAGGGATCAAAAGCTTGCGAATACCCCTCGAACCAGCCGAGCCTCAGAGGACAGAGGAGACTCTAAAAATCATCGCCACCACCCATTACCCGCTCGAAGTTCTCCGCCTCCTCGCAGATACAAGCGCATCCCCCTCAACCGTCCTATCGCTGAAGTCTACTCCATGACGGATAAAAAGCTTTTGGAGAGGCCGCCTAAGATGAGGGAGACTGAGGCTCAGAAACGCTCGGGCAAATATTGCGCTTTCTACAAGCAGAAGGAGAATGACACCAATGAGTGCCGCCAACTAGAGAGCGAGATCCAAAGGCTCATAGCCGGGGGGGCATCTCAAAGAATTCGTGAAGGTGCTAGAAAGGTATGATGAACATTGCGCTAAGCGTCCCAAAGCCAGAGGGAGAAGCCGTTCGCGTTCAAGGAGCCCTCGCCATCGCCATACCGAGACAAGCGACCATAGCAAACTGAAGTATAAATCTTAATGAAGTATAAATCTGAAGCTTTTTGAGAAATTCCTAGAATTTCAAAAAGGAGGTTGAGAACCAAACTGGTCACAAGATCAAAGCACTTCGATCTGATCGAGGAGGTGAGTATCTTAGTGAAGAATTCCTTAATCATCTCAATGATAATGGGATTATCTCTCAGTGGACTCCTCCGGGAACTCCTCAACTCAATGGAGTTTCTAAGAGAAGGAATCGAACTCTACTCGATATGGTTCGTTCTATGATGAGTTTCATTGACTTACCACCTTCTTTCTGGGGTTATGCCCTAGAAAGTACAGCAAAGATTTTGAATCTAGTTCCCTCTAAGTCAGTCCCTAAAACGCCCTATGAAATGTGGCACGATAAAATCCCTAGTTATTCTTACTTAAGAATTTGGGGTTGTCCTGCTTACGTGAAGAGGACAGTGGAAGATAAGTTAGAATCTCATTCTAACTTATGCTACTTTGTAGGTTATCCTAAGGAATCCATAGGATACTACTTCTATGATCAATATGAGCAAAAGGTGTTTGTTTCCAGAAATGCTACTTTTCTTGAGGAACCATTCCTTAAAGAAAAGAAAGGCAAGATCATAGAATTAGAGGAAGTACAAAGTGACCCCACGCCACCCACTGAAGAAACATCCCTTTCTGATCACAACCAGTCACGAATTTCGATACACATGTAAATCCTCCTCTAAGACGTTCTGAAAACACTCCTAGACAACCGGAGAGATGGTATGGATTCTTCCATGAGATCTCTCAAAAGGATAATGATCCTCTAATATATGAGGAGGCACTTTCAGATTCTGACTCTGAACAGTAGATAGAAGCCATGAAATCCGAAATGGATTCCATGAACTCTAACCAAGTTTGGACCTTGGTAGATTTGCCTGATGGGGTCAAACCCATAGGTTGCAAATGGATCTTTAAGAGAAAGCTTGGAGTTGATGGAAGCATTGCAGCCTACAAAGCAAGATTGGTTGCAAAAGGATTCACTCAAAGACCCGATGTGGACTTTGATGAAACTTTTTCACCAGTTGCAATGTAAAAGTCTATTCGGATCATGCTTGCCATTACTGCATATTATGACTATGCGATATGGCAAGTGGATGTGAAAACTGCCTTTCTCAATGGTGACATTGATAAAGACATTTATATGGAGCAACCCATAGGTTTCACATTCAGTGGGAGTGAGCAAAAGGTTTGCAAACTCCAAAGGTCAATCTTTGGATTAAAACAGGCTTCTAGGAATTGGAACATTCGATTTGATGGATCAGTCAAAGCGTTTGGCTTCATTCAGATCTTGAATGAATCATGTGTGTATAGAAAGGAATTGGAGATCTTAGTGCAATTCTTAGTACTTTATGTTGATGACATCTTTCTTATTGGGAATTCAAAGGATGACATGAAAGTAACTAAGTTATGGTTATCGAACCAATTCGAGATGAAAGATCTTGGTGATGCGTCCTACATCCTTTGAATTAAAATCTGTCGAGATAGATCTAGAAGGTTGATAGGACTATCACAGTCGATGTACATTGACAAAGTATTGAAGAGATTCAATATGGAGTCAGCAAAGGTCAAGAACCTTCCTATGAGTGTAGGAACATGTCTTTCTAAGAAGATATGTCCTAAGACTAACCATGAGAAGGAAAGAATGACTCATACACCTTATACATCAGCAATAGGTAGCATAATGTATGCAATGTTATGTACTCGACCGGATGTGGCTTATGCACTTAGTGTAACAAGTCGTTTCCAATCTAACCCTGGAGATGGTCACTGGGCTACCATGAAGAATATTCTTAAATACTTGAAAAGTACTAAAGATTTAATCTTAGTTTACGGAGGTCAGAAAGATCTTACCGTCGAAGGATACTGCGATGCAAGCTTTGCATCTGACTTAGATGATTTTAAGTCAATGTCAGGATACATTTTCTGCCTAAACGGCGGAGCAGTGAGTTGGAAGAGTTCCAAACAAACGACCATTGCAGATTCGACCACTGAGGCCGAATACTTAGCTGCAAATGATGCAGCTAAGGAAGGTGTTTGGATTAGAAACTTCATTCAAGAGTTGAATGTTGTTCCTAGCATGAAAGACCCCATTACTGTGTTTTGTGACAACACTGGGGAGGTTGCTCAAGCAAGAGAACCAAGATCTCACCAACGGACCAAGCACATTATGAGGAAGTATCACCTAATCCGTGATATTTTCAAAAGAGGAGATGTGCAAATTGAGAGGGTTGCATCAGCAGAGAACTTGGCAGATCCACTTACTAAACCCCTTAGTCAAGAAACTTTCGAAGGTCATCTTCAGAAGATGGGACTTAGAGTAGTTTTACAATGGCTTTGACGGGCAAGCGGGAGATTGTTAGGAACAGTGCCCTAGAAAGCCGATTTTATATCCTCTTTGTACTTTTTCTTAATATAATCACAGACAATCTTTGAATAAAATAACGAATTGAGGCAACACTACTTTATATGCTATTGTTTGGTATGCATTTACTTTAGCTGTGTATGTATGAGAACTCCCCTAATCCTGATGACTTTAGGACTCTACCATTTAGGTGAAATGGTTCATGAAACGAGCCCTATATCACATAAGTCATGATTAGTAAAATACTCCAAGCTGATAAGTCCTACGGACAGTGGGAGTGTCAACCTGACTCCTTTAAGGCTTGCTTGTGGGATCACGCCCTTAAGAAGGACCACCTTGTTTCATGAAGGTTCAAAGTGTATAGTTGATACGTGCATGATACATGAGGGTGCTTACTTCCATAAGTAAATTCACTGAGGTGCCCCGTGTGAGAAGATTCCTAAATGGGAAAGGAAGTTTCTATTTCAGGAAATGGAAACTTCCAGATTAGGAAATATCTCACGAGTCATTGATGTGATTAATTGATCCTTAGACTTGAGGTTCCATGTCACTTTATGAGTTAACTCTGTAGTCTTAGGTATAAGCTTTAAAGGGTGTCGCCTTAGACAACTGATTCAAGGCTTATGCTGGTGTTGCACAAGTGATTCATGGAAGTGAATGAGAATAAAAAAAGGACCTACACTTGCATTTGCAAGGTGATCTCTTATTGTGTAAGTCATTCATATGCCATATGGAGCCCTTGGCCAAGGCAATAGATCAAGACATCAAGAAAAGGGTTTCTTGGATTGAGATCAAATGGATAGAAAATGGACTTAGCTTTAAGACCAGATTATTAGGGTTCTGATTATTCCCTTACCCTAAATCTTGGTTGAGAGATAGTAAGTAGGAGGATTGTATCTCACATGAATCAATGACTTAAAGGTTCTGTCGAATCGAGACATTCCAATTCAGCTAAGGGTTAAACACCTGTTGCTAGACTATGGTCGTTTAATCTGTGGACTGATTAACTAATTAGTGAATTAATTAATTAGGGTCACTACTAATTGAATTGAGAACCTAGAGGGTCACACACAACAACTTGGTTACATGAGTTAAGGCTTTAAAATGATTAAACGAGTTGATCATACTAAGAGGGTTCCACACGTGTGAAACACACGTGTGGTTCACGTGATTGGCACGTGTCCTTGGGGACACATGTGTCACACGTGTATATTGTTTATGTATTAAATAATTAATGTGTTAATTATTTAATAGACTTTGGTTTAATTTTTCAATTAAAATGAAAGTCTTATTTTGGACAAATTAATCTATTTAATTAATTATGAATTAATTAGATAAATAAGTTATTTATTTATTAATAAATAAACTATAATATTATCCAAAAGGGTTATGGATATTTTACCTTTCTTAAAATTTGGTTTGAATTAGAATTCAAAATCCAGATTTGGAATTACTTGATGATCAAGTAATAAGAGAGAGGGACCAAATCCTTAGTCCAAAAGGACTAGGTTCGGCCGCCCCTCTCTAGCTATATATAGGGGAGCTCGAGCTCCCCTTAGGGATTGTTCGATTCTTCTTGGTTCATGTGTTGAACGCAATCCTTTCTCCAAGATCACATAAACCCTAGGTTAAGCCTAAACACTAACTAGAGAACTAGCATCCTTACTAGTTAGATTGTAGTCAAGTTGGTGGACTATCTCTAGAGAGCTTAAAGTTAGAAGTTTTTAAAGATTCGATCTTTACCAAGGAGAGGGGATTAAGCCGCGAGAAGAACGTTCTTGGGTAGCTTGAAACACTTCAAGAAAGATTATTAAAAAGTAAGTTTCTTTACCTTACTAATTTGGATTCATGATTGCGAGTTTCGACCCTTTTTGTTGGAAAATTTTAAAATTTTCGCTGATTTCTGATTCCGTTTTTCCAACAAAAAAGAGTCGCAAGCGAGAACAAAGGAACGGGGGATGGTCCCCCCAGAGCCGTGGAGGGCTCTTCCTCGGAAAGCGAGGGCAATGACCCCTCCAAGGGAACTAATGATAAGCTTACTGGTAAGAAGAGGGCGCTCGAAGCCCCTCGGCCTGAAGTTCGCATAGAACCCACTGAGAAGTTCTTGACCATCGAATTGGAGCCAGGAAATCCAGATAAGACCACCCAAATAGGTTCCAATCTTGATGGTCCTGCACAAATTATGATGATTGATTTCTTGCGAGAGAATTTAGATGTCTTCGCCTGGAAAGCCTCTGACCTCACAGGGATAAATCCGAGCGTCATTGTTCACCAGCTCAATGTAGATCCAGCCTTCAAAACCATCAAGTAGAAGAAGAAAGACGTCTATGGTTTTAGGAGGCAAGTTATAGAAGAAGAGGTCAATAAACTCCTTGAGGCTCAGTATATTGAAGAGATCTTGTATCCCGAGTGGCTTTGTAACGTTGTTCTCGTACCTACGAGCGCCAACAAATGGCGCATGTACAACGACTTCACAGACCTTAACAAGGCATGCCCCAAGGACCCCTACCCTTTACCAAGAATTGACCAGCTGGTAGATTCGACGGCTGGTTGTGAACTTATGAGTATGATGGATGCCTTCCAGGGCTATTACCAGATCTTTATGGCATCCGAGGATCGCCCAAAAACTTCTTTTGTGGTCCATGTGGGCGTCTACTGTTTCAAGGTTATGCCATTCGGTTTAAAAAATACAGGAGCCACATATCAACGCCTCGTCAACAGAATATTCGAGCGCGAAATCGGAAAGTCAATGGAAGTATATTTGGATGACATGATTGTCAAGAGCGAGCACCAGCGCTCCCATCTAGAGGATCTCAAACGAGCGTTCAACATACTGCGTCAGTATGGTATGAAACTAAATCCTTCTAAGTGTATATTTGGCGTTCGGGGAGGAAATTTCCTGTGGTACGTGGTTAGTCAAAGGGGTATTGAGGCTAACCCGGAAAAGATCAAAGCAATTTTGGACATACCCTCCCCCCGGAATGTCAGAGAGGTTCAAGTGCTAGTGGGTAAGATCATCTCCCTCAACAGATTCATCTCCCGCTCGGCTGATAGAAATCTGCCTTTCTTCAAAATATTGCGCAACGCTCGTAATTTTGCTTGGATCTCAAAGTGTGAACAAGCTTTGTTGGATATGAAACAGTACCTCTCGTGCGCACCCCTATTGACAAAGCCAGTCTCGGGAGAGACTCTTTTCGTTTATCTCTCCGTATTCCCGGAACCCACCAGCGCAGTCCTCGTAGCCGTGCGCGAGCGTAAGCATCTGCCTGTCTATTATCTAAGCAAAACCTTACAGGGCGCTGAAAAAAGATACATGGAAATAGAAAAGTTCGCCTTTGCCCTCGTCAATGCTTCCAGGAGATTGAGGCCTTACTTCCAAACCCATATCATCACTATACTTACTGATCAACCGCTCAGGCAGATACTCTCTAAGCCGGACATTTTCGGCAGGTTAATCAAATGGTCGATTGAACTCAGCCAGTTTGACATCAACTTCGAGCCCCGGACCGCTATTCAAGCCCAGGACGTTACAGATCTCTTGATAGAACGCTTTGGATTGGAACCGTCGCCCTCGGGGGATGACAGTTTTTGGATTTTGCACACAGATTGTTCCTCAACCTCACAGGGGGGGAGGAGCCGGGGTGACCCTCAAGGACCCTCGAGGAACTGAAATTACTACACGATCAAGCTGGCTTTTTTGGTCACCAACAACGAGGCCGAGTATGAAGCCCTCATCCAAGGACTCAGAATCGCCCTTCAGAATGGAGCCTCTCGGGTCACTGCTTAAGTGGACTCTCAGCTAATTGCTAGTCAAGTGAATGACACTTATGAGGCTCGAGAAACCACCATGATGCAATATCTGGCCAAAGCTAAGGAGGTGATCGCTAAATTCAAGGAGTTTTATTTGCTGCAGGTGCCACGAATAGAAAACGAGTGTGCTGATGCCCTCTCTAAGTTTGCATCGGCTCTAGAAGGATCCTCCGAGCATCACGTCACGTTCCTCAGAACAGAGGAACCGTTGGTAAGCGAGGGGAAGCCCTCGGACCAAGTGAGCGTAATTGATCCATCCGAGCCTTGTTGGCTTAATGACATCATCAAATTCCTAAGGGACGGTACTTACCCGAGCGACAAAGTAGAAGCACAAAAGGTCAAATGTAAAGGCCCCCGCTTTGCGTTGGACGGCGAAGGCAGACTCTTCAAACGGTCATTCCAAGGCCCACCATTAAGGTGCCTTCGACCCTCACAGGCTAAGGAAGTGCTTGAGTATATACATAGTGGAAGCTGCGGGAATCACTCTGGCGGTCGGATTCTTGCCAAAAAGGTGTTAAGGAGTGGGTTCTATTGGCCCTCGGTGCTACAGGATGCCATCAACTTTTCCAAGAAATACCCCAAGTGCCAATTCCATTCCAACGTTCCTCAATTGCCCGCGGCCCAGATGATCTCTATTGATGTCTCATGGCCCTTTGACCAATGAGGCATAGACATAGTGGGCCCCTTCTAATGGCGGTCGGGCAGAAGAAATTCATGATCCTCGCCGTGGACTACTTTACCAAGTGGCTGAAGCAATCGCGAAAATTACGTTCAAGGTTATAAGGGACTTCACCTGGAAGAATATCATTTGCAGGTACGGAATCCCGAGGGTACTTATCTCTGATAATGGTTCTCAGTTCATTGCTGCCGACAAACGGGAATGGTGTTTAGAGCTTGGCATCGAGCAAAGCTTCACTTCTGTAGGCCATCCTCAGGCCAACGGTCAAGCTGAAGTCACAAACAGGACCATACTCCAGCATCTTAAAACGATGCTCGGAAGTAAGAAGGGTGAGTGGGCCGAAGAACTCCAAGGGGCCCTCTGGGCGTATCGTACAACCCCACGAGCTGCAACCGGTGAGATGCCTTACTCCCTCGTTTACGGCTCCGAGGCCATGATACCTGCAGAGATCATACAAGAATCCGCACACGTCGCTTACTTCGAGCCCACCTCTAACGAGAGTAACCGGACGCTCGAATTAGACCTGCTGGATGAAAAAAGAAACATTGCTTGGGCCCGAATGCACAAGTACAAGGCATCAGTGGCCCATCAATACAACAAACGCGTCAGAGAAAGGACCTTCCAACTTGGGGATCTGGTCCTCAAAAAGGTTGAAGTGTCCAAACACGTGGTTAAGTTAGATCCCAACTGGGAAGACCCCTTCAAAGTCATCCAGGTACGAGCGAACAATACCTACCTATTAGAAACTTTGCAAGGCGAGCGTCTCCCTTGACCATGGAATGCCTGCAATTTGAGAAGATTCTTTGTTTAAAAGAAAATTTTGTAACTCCCCCGCTCGGGGCACACTGTATTTTCTTTTGACAGAAATACAAGTACTCAGTAAGCATTTCCATATATTGTTGTTTATTTACTGGTTCATTTCATTAAAAGCAACACCCTCGGTCAAAACGGCGCTAATTCCGCGTCGAGTATACTCCGCGTCGAACGGCTTGATGACTAATCTCGTGCGTATCCCTCAGCCAGAGTACTCTTTATCTATTTGTCAACGCTAGCGATGTGTCGATGGTCCCCCACATTGCACAGCTTGATGCTCAAGATCTTCTAAAGACGAACGGGTCAATATCCGAGATAGCATATGTCCCATTTCATCAACTGGGCACCAAGGGTCCCAGTTATCGCTTGTGAATGCATACGGCCGACAAGGATAGACACTTAGCTAATCCATAAGCTGATTTCTTAGTTTAAGTCTCAACCCCTGCTATGTTCACTGTTTTGAGATGCTCAAGTTATTTATTAATCAGGGGCAAACACTTGGCAAATCCTCACGATGATTTTTAAAATTCCCCATTTATAATTATTACTACGCTCGCTAATATTGTTCTTGAAGTTGGTTTTTAACAAAAGTAAACACTCAACGAAACCCATCGGGGATCCCTGAAGTTTAAAACTTGAAGCCTTATGGCTAAATACGGCCAGGGTGCCCTCATAAAGAACGCCCTCGTGCCCATACATGTGCCCATACATTCACATCGCAAACAATCAAGCATCAAAGGAAAGTTAACAAGCAACACTCAAAGCATCACAAAATGGCAAGAAGGAAATGGAGTTTCATTAACTAAAAAGGGAATTACAAGTACAAAAGTAAAAGTTACATAAGGAAGAGTAAATTGTAGCAGATTCTCGATAGACAGAAGAACAGGATCAGTGAGCTTCACTTTCAGGCTCAAGAGGAGCAGTGGATAGAGGAACAGGAGCAAGAATTTCAGCGTCAGAGGCTTGAGCGTTACTGGGACCCGTACCATCTTGAGCGTCAATGGTTATACCATCATCCTCGATGGTAATTGGCTCAAGCTCTAGAGGGTGGGCTGCCATGTATTCATCCTGGAGCATAACAACCAGCTCGTTATACTCCGACTCAGTAAGATTTTCAATAGGGTCCTCGGTGGCAACCATGGGCTCCAGGTTCTCGTCCAGGTCCATCCTCAGGCGCTCGTCGTCGCGTGTTGAGGGAGGTACCATGCCCAACTTGACCAGCTGGCCCACGGACTTCCAGAAGAAGCGGCGAGCTTTATCTAGACAATGTAAGTTTACGTCAAAGGCAAATGCTTTGGAGCGTACAAACTTGATCACCGCCTCCTAGGCGACCCTCGACTCCAAGCCCTCCATCTGGCCGCGAAGATCAGCAAGTTCCTTTTTTGTGTCCTCGAACTACTGATTACACTCGGCTAAATGCTTGTTGAGCTCCTCCTTATCAGCCCTCAGCTGGTTGTGCTCCTCCTTAAGCTTTCTATGGCGCTCGTTCAGCTGCAGATAGGCATCTTCCTGTTCCTTCAGGGATTTCTTGACCCCCTCATGGTCAAGCTTGAGCGCCGTGAGCTCTGTTGAACGTTGTCGTAATCTTCTTGCAGCTTGCCAAGATAAAAAACGTGCAACAACTTCTTGTACTTGGCGTTGTGCTCGGAATAGACCTTCGCCCACCTTTGCAAATTTTTCAACCGAGGGAGTACCTCCTAAAAAGCCAATAGAAACTGGAGTTAATATAGAGATTGATTCGAGGATAGAAGCTCTTTGAGAAAGTTGAAACACTTACTGTGATAAGGGCATAGCAGGCGTCATCTGCCACCCGGGCAGCCTCCTGCTCGTTCAACTTTTCATGGTCCCCGGAGAATTACAAATTAGTCACAACCCCCGTGACCAAATTGCGGGTGGCCGAGCATCGCCTCAAAAGCACAGGACCCTCCTGCCTTGGGCGCTTGTACCGAGCGTCGCCGTTGCAGCCATCCTTCCAAAAATCCTCATCCTCAGAGGATGAAGTATCGTCGCCCTCACCAAGCTGGCCCACCATCACCTCTTTCCCCTTTCCAGTGATGGGGATAGCGTCCGACATCCTTTTCCTCTTCCCAGAGTGCTCGGCCCGTACGACCTCAAAAATTTGGACTGCGGAGCCCGAGCGATTACTGTTGGATGCGCGCGAGCCCGCGGGAGCAATAGGGGAGGTTACGACTTGGGCATCTTCGAGGGTCAGGTCCTCTATGTGGCCATCTTCTCAGCCGCCCGCTCCGTGCCTGGGTCCTCGCCTGAGGCGGCGCCCTCGGGGAGCATTTGGTGCCTATTGGTTCTGGGGTGGTGGTTGTTGTTGCTGATTGGCCCCAGCTCTTTGAGCGCGCATGAGTGCAAGGATTCCCTCGGCGGTTGGTCCTGCCATTAGTAGCTCTGTGTCTGCAAACGGAAGGAAAGCGAGCGTCAGAGAGGGGTCATTGAAATACTTGTCATAATAATACAACAGTGATAGGTTAGTGATGTTATTCCAAATGTTAGAAAAGTTAGTTCCTAGAATCTAACCGTCGAGGTCCATGATTTGAGCTGGAGGGTTGGCTATCATATCCGGGGGATTCGAGAGCCCATAACGGAACAATACCCCCTCATTCCTCATCAAGTCTTTAGCCTTAATCCACTTCTTCTCGTTCTTCATCGCAAGGGCCAAGCTCTTCGCCCAATGCTCGAAGAGTTTATTCTCAGATCTATCCCTAACCAAGGGTCCCTCGCCATGCACTATCCACCCTCGATGAGATCCAAAAGTTCCCCCAGGTGCTTCCACGAAAAAATATTTTTCCTTCCAATTCTCGCCGTAGGAGGTCAAGGGTGAGTCAATCATTTTAAGTCCTGACTTAGCTTGGGTAAAGTAAAATCCGTCTGTTGGCGACGAGCGGGGGGAAAGGGCCACCTGGATCAAGCTGTTGAAATTGTCTATTGAAGGCTCGTGACCCGTGGCCCTCATCAGGATCACGAACGCGTTTATCAAAGTTATACCATTGGGAAGAATCTGAGAAGGACTAAGAATAAGGTAGTTGCAGATATCAGTGACGGCAGGTGAAATTGGGAATCTCAAACCCCCTGGCCAGGACGGAATCTTGGTAGACAGTCATCATCCCCGGCGGCGGTCGGTTGGCCCTATCTCCCTCCTAAGGGAGGAGCATGGGGAACACTGCCTCGTCCCAGTACACTTTGGTTCTTAAGTCCTTCAGGTCTTCGAGCGTCAATATGCTCTCAATGTCATCCGGTGATCTATCTGTTTGGCGATGAATATTATGTTGGAAAACTAGAGCAGAAACGCAGTGGAAATTTAAAATTTTTCCAAAAGATTGATCATGGACTTGCAATTCTCGTATCGTATCTTAGGGTGTTTAGAAACTTACGTAGATTGAAGCTTTCTAGTGATGTCAGTACCGCCTACTGAACACCCTTAAAGCGGAATGTCTCTCGAACAGTTCTTGATAGATCCCAAAGCAGCGATCCTCTAAAGCGTATTCACACCAGTCCTAGAACACGATCAAGCAAGTGAGAATGCTAGTTCTATAACTTGTGTTAATGGCTAGGGTTTTGCTTTCGAAAACTTTTCTTTTATTTTTCTCAAAAACTTAACACTTCGTGAGCGTTAGTCTAAAGAATAAGAGAAGCCCCAAACCCCTTATTTATTCATGTGGGGTTCGAACCTCTTAGGGTTTCCAAGACCCAATGGGATTAGTTTTCTTGCTCACTAATTAACTAATTAATTATTTAATTTTATTGAAAAAATAAGTTCCTTACTTATTCTCCAAGTCATGCAAGAATAACTTTCTTTCTCCTACAATAGGAAGTTAGACTTTTCAACTTTCCTAAAGCTAAAAGTCAAGTTTCAATAAATTAATTAATTCTCAATTAATTATTTATTGAAGCTTGAAAAATAAAATCTTAACAATTAATTCAAAATTAATTAAAAGACTTAAATTAATTAATTACAATTTAATTAATTAATTCTAGAAAAGAATTCGCGTGTAATAAAATTACATGCATAGAGACACGCACGTGCCACGTGTGCATGACACATGGAAGCCACGTAGTGGCTATGTGTGACACGTGGCAGTCACGAGCTTTTGACACGTGGCAATGCCCACGTGTTGCTCTTTCTATTTCGATCAACAATTTGATCCTTCGTTAATCATATTAACATCCTACCATAACCCTCGTGTCCTGGCATTTGTGTGGGACCCTATAGGTTCATTATGATTAGCAGTGACAGTAATTAATTAATTCACTAATTAATTAATCACGTCACAGATCACACTATCGTAATCTAATAATGGATGTGTGACCCCTAGCCGAATAACGAAATGAATCGAAGAACCTTTCAGTCAATAAGATACAGTGAAATACGATCCTCCTACAACTCCATCTCTCAATCAAGAACTAAGGCATGAGAATATTCTCAGAGCCTAAATATTCTTGATCTTGAAAGTTAAGTTCGTTTCATATCCATTTAGATCTCAATCCAAGAAAACCCGATGTCTTGATCTTTTATCCACCTTGGCCAAGGGTTTAAGTTTAATGGACTACAAATAAGTCAATCAGTAAGAGATCATTCTTGTTCTTGCAACAAGTGTAGGTCCTTTGTAGATTCTAGTAATTCTACATATGCCACTTGTTGGAAAACATGAATCAGAAAGCAGCGGAATTTAAAAAATTTTCCCAACAAAAGGACCTTGAACTCGCAATCGTGTATCCAAATTCGTAAAGATAGAAAACTTACTTTTCTTTTATTCTTTCTTGAAGCATTTCAAGCCACCCAAGAACGCTCTTCTCGCGGCTTGATCCCCTCTCCTTGGTAAAGCTCGAATCTTCAAACTTCTAACTTGAAGTCTCTAGAGATAGTCCACCAACTTGATCACAATCTAACTAGTAAGGATGCTAGTTCTCTAGTTAGTGTTTAGGCTTAACCTAGGGCTTTGTTTATCTTGGAGAAAGGAAGGTGTTCAACACGTGAACCAAGAATTATCAATTTTTTTTTTTCTAAAGGGGAGCATGAGCTCCCCTATATATAGGAAAGGGAGAGGGACGGCCGAACCTATTCCTTGTTGGACAAGGATTTATTTCCTCTCTCTCCTATTACATTATGCTACCTATTGCTGATGTATAAGGTGTATGAGTCATTCTTTCCTTCTCATGGTTAGTCTTAGGACATATCTTCTTAGAAAGACATGTTCCTACACTCATAGGAAGGTTCTTGACCTTTGCTGACTCCATATTGAATCTCTTCAACACTTTGTCAATGTACATCGACTGTGATAGTCCTATTAACCTTCTAGATCTATCTCTATAGATTTTAATTCCAAGGATATAGGACGCATCACCAAGATCTTTCATCTCGAATTGGTTCGATAACCATAACTTAGTCACTTTCATGTCATCCTTTGAATTCCCAATAAGAAGGATGTCATCAACATAAAGTACTAAGAATTGCACTGAGGTCTCCAATTCCTTTCTATACACACAGGACTCATTCGAAATTTGAATGAAGCCAAACTCTTTGACTGATTCATCAAATCGAATGTTCCAATTCCTAGAAGCCTGTTTCAATCCATAGATTGATCTTTGGAGTTTGCAAACCTTTTGCTCACTCCCACTGAATGTGAAACCTATGGGTTGCTCCATATAAATGTCTTTGTCAATGTCACCATTGAGAAAGGCAGTTTTCACATCCATTTGCCATATCTCATAGTCATAATATGCAGCAATGGCAAGCATGATCCGAATAGACTTTTGCATTGCAACTGGCGAAAAAGTTTCATCAAAGTCCACACCGGGTCTTTGAGTGAATCCTTTTGCAACCAGTCTTGCTTTGTAGGCTGCAATGCTTCCATCAACTCCAAGCTTTCTCTTAAAGATCCATTTGCAACCTATGGGTTTGACCCCATCAGGCAAATCTACCAAGGTCCATACCTGGTTGGAGTTCATGGAGTCCATTTCGGATTTCATGGCTTCTATCCACTGTTCAAAGTCAGAATCTGAAAGTGCCTCCTCATATGTTAAAGGATCATTATCCTTTTGAGAGATTTCATGGAAGAATCCATACCATCTCTCTGGCTGTCTAGGAGTGCGTTCAGAACGCCTTAGAGGAGGATTTTCGTGTGTATCGAAATTCGTGATTGGTTGTGGTTGATCAGTAGGGGACATTTCTTCAGTGGGTGGCGTGGGGTTACTTTGTACTTCTTCTAATTCTATGATCTTGCCTTTCTTTTCTTTAAGGAACGGTTCCTCAAGAAAAGTGGCATTTCTGGAAACAAACACCTTTTGCTCAGATTGATCATAGAAGTAGTATCCTATGGATTCCTTAGGATAACCTACAAAGTAGCATAAGTTAGAACGAGATTCTAACTTATCTCCCACTGTCCTCTTCACGTAAGCAGGACAACCCCAAATTCTTAAGTAAGAATAACTAGGGATTTTACCATGCCACATTTCATAAGGCGTTTTAGGGACTGACTTAGAGGGAACTAGATTCAGAATCTTTGCTGCACTTTCTAGGGCATAACCCCAGAAAGAAGGTGGTAAGTCAGTGAAACTCATCATGGAACGAACCATATCAAGTAAGGTTCGATTCTTTCTCTCAGAAACTCCATTAAGCTGAGGAGTTCCCGGAGGAGTCCACTGAGAGATAATCCCATTATCTTTGAGATGATTAAGGAATTCTTCACTAAGATACTCGCCTCCTCGATCAGATCGAAGTGCTTTGATCTTGTGACCAGTTTGGTTCTCAACCTCCTTTTGAAATTCTAAGAATTTCTCAAAAGCTTCAGATTTATACTTCATTAAGTATACATAACCATATCGACTAAAGTCATCAGTAAAGGTTATGAAATACTGATGATTGTTTCTAGTGCTTACACTAAGCGGTCCACAAACATCAGTATGGATCAAATCCAATACCTCAGTGGCACGTTCCACAGTTCCTTTAAAAGGAATTTTGGACATTTTTCCTTTGAGACAGGATTCATAAGAAGTTAACTCCTTAAGATCATTTTCAGAGAATGATCCTAAAGTGTTTATCTTGCTAATTCTGTTCTTGGAAATGTGTCCTAATCTAGCGTGCCATAAGGGAGCTGAAACTTTGTCATCTCTCTTACGCTTTGTTTCTCGTTGTATATTCATAATATTGATATTTTGAGTTAGGTAAAGTCCATTACTTAGAGTACCGACATGAACGGAAGAGTTGTTCCGTTTGATAAAGTATTTACCATTCTTAATATAAGTTTCATAACCTTCACAATCTAATATTGGAACTGAAATTATATTACGAATAATGGTCGGTACATAAAGGACTTTATTTAATACTAACTCAAAACTACCTAAATCTAATCTAATTGTGCCTAAAGCTCGAGCTTCAACGTTTGAGCCATCGCCGATCTTCAAGACACATTCTCCTTCTTTGAGTTGGTGGACTTCACTTAGCATCTGTACATCATTACAGATATGAGTTCCACAACCGGTATCAAGTACCCAAGAACTAGAATTAATAGAAAGATTTACTTCAACGAGAAAGATACCTTTCTTTAGAGTAGCCTTGTACTCTGGGCAGTTTCTCCTCCAATGTCCCGCTTTGCCACAATGGAAGCAAACATCCTCTTTCTGATCACGCTTCTTCTTTTGGGCCTTCCCCTTCGAAATGCCACCAGTGGGCCTAAGGGGTTTCTTCTTCTTCTTTTGGGCTTTCTTGCCCTTACCTTTAGAAGGCCCAGAAGAGGAAGATTGAGCATTCGCTATCAAAACCTTATTGTCCTTCTTGATCGTGCTTTCAGCAGTCACAAGCTGACTAATCAGCTCAGCTACAGTAGCACCAGCATGATTCATATTGAAGTTAAGGACAAATGGGTTGAATGATGGTGGGAGCGAAGCTAGCAACAAATCCACTGAAAGCTCATCTTTCAGTGGCATGTCCATGGAAGCAAGTTTCTCAGTAAGGGCAAGAAACTTGAGTCCATATTCATGGACACTTGAACCTTCCCTCATTCTCAAGTGGAACAATTCCTTTGAAGTGTTATACCTTGTAACACGTTCATGAGGGCGGTAAAGTTGCTCTAAGTGGTCGTAAATCTTCCAAGCAAATTCCATGGCCTCATGTTGTCTTTGCAAGTCCGGAGACATGTTAGCCAACATAAGGCAACGGGCTTGGAGATTATCATCCTTCCACTTCTGAATCGCATCCCGCTCGGCCCGAGTGGGAGCCTCCCCTTCGGGATTAGGCTCCCCTTCAAAGAGAACATAAGTTCTCTTCTCAGAATCTAAAATGATTTTTAGATTCCTCAGCCAATCAGAATAGTTGGGACCAGTCAACTTGTTTGACTCGAGGATCGATACAAGAGGGTTTTTGGTTGCCATTTCAAAACACGTAGAGAATCACAGAATCTACGACCCAAATGGTAAAACAGAGAACTAGTGAGCATGCTGAATTATAACGATATACAAAAGATAAGGTCTTTAATCTAATGTAGCTCCCACTGTTTTTCAAAGATCTAGAATTCCCAAAGATCTAAGAGGAACACGTTTCCCAATGGGTACTAAGATCCTAGGCATTTTACCTCGAACCCACGACTCGCGGACATTCTAAGTAAGAACCCTAGGTAGGTACAACTTACCAATTCTAACACCTTTAGAACTCTTAGTAATTGTTTTTTGCATCACCTATCTTTCAATATGGACCCACGACTCGTGCGACATCCATATTTACTTAGGCGTTAAGCTAGACCCATCAATCATAAGATCATGACCGAAACTTAGTTCAAACGACCCACGATTCGCGGACATCGCCCTTGCTAAAATCGATCATGAAATATTGATCATTTAAAATGATCAATTAGGTAACTAAGAACTAATAAGCTCCACTAGCTATCCCATGACTCGCGGACAATAACTAGCTTCACTTACTAAACCTAAAACCTATTGATGGAATGCTAGGAATTTAATTCAAAATTTGCATCTCGAATTAAACACCTATTTGTTCGAAATTAGCTTAATATTTAATGGGAATTTTCGAATCAACCGGAGAGTTGTCCGGTTCGACCTCACCAACATATATGTTATCCAATTTTATTAGTCTTGATTAATGCAAGTACACTTAAATGCATTTCAAACAAGCAGATAAACAGATAACATGTCCTAGCATGATACTAACATGTAATGATCATGGGTTTTACCTATCTTATGCGTGATATGTGGGAGCCACTCCACAATCACAAGTTCTAACATACATGCCACATAAACAGTTTAAATCACATAAGGGAAAGCGGTAACAAAATACGAGCCCTATCTCTATTACATTTAACAATTGAGATTCCCCTCCCTAACATTTTGAGGGGTCTTCACTTATGGCCTCCTTGTTACTTGAATGTGGTCCATCTTACTCCCTGGGTGCATTGTCTCCAAAATGAAAATAAAAACCTCACCACCTATCTCTACTCTCAAATTACAATAAAAAGAAAAAGAAATAAAGTAATAAGGCTCAATCTTCATATTGGCCTTAGACAATTACATGGGGCATACCCCGGCCTCAAAACAGTAATATGGAAAGCCACATAATAAATCACATAACAGTACGCACATAAGTAAGGCTCCAACCTCAATTGAAAAACGCAACTATAGGGCTCCAACCCCAATTTAAACCATCCATGTGCATAAATTAAAACCATACATAGATCTAAACCCATGATCACCTAACATGCTTTTGCAAGAATTTAAATTTAACCAATAAATTAAAATTCTCGCTTTAAGCTCTAATAGCTTAAAACACGACTTAGATGCAATTCTTGTTCAAGAGTCTTTTCTATAAAACCCGGAAAAACAATGAACTAATAAAATTCTAATTAATTTCTGAAAATTAATAATTTTATTCTTTCAATATTTTCAGAAAATAAAGATTGTAATTTTTCCAAAGTTTAAATCGCTTAAATTTCTAAAATCCCAATTTAAACAATTATTTCAAAAATAATTCAAATTTAATAAATAAAATTTTTCAGAAAAATTAAATCGGGATTGGATTGGACTAAACACGAAAATCAAGATCGCGAGACGAAGGGCCCGGAACGGACTGCACGCCCGCCCGAGACCAAGCCCGGCAGAAGCGCCAGCGCAGCGCACAGCCGGCAGCGTAAGCTGCCCGCGTGCGCGCGCATGGCGCGCATCGGCTGGGCGAGGCGGGCTGCAGTGGCCGGGAGGCTCCCGCGCGGTTGCGGGAGGTGCTGGCGGGCGGAAGCGGCGGGCAGTCCCGCGGTTGCGGGACTACTGGGCGGGCGGCCGCGCGGGCCTGGCGTGCTACGCCTTAGCACGTCCAGGCTCGCGTTTTCGTAACGCGATTTCGTGTTTCGTACTTTTAGTTCAAAAACCAAAATAATCCAAAATTCAAAAACACGAATTAAATTAATTTCTATCAAAACTGTTTTCCAAAAACACAATTTAAGAAAACAGTTTCAGAAATTCAAAAAAAATTACAGTTTCGTATTTCAGGCTTTCTAAAAGAACTCATGAATACCTAATTCGCATCTAAGCCTAAGAATTTCTACCAAATTCAGAATAATTGAGACGAATTAGAAACACGATTAACGAGGTGGCTCTGATACCACTTGTTGGAAAACACGAATCAGAAAGCAGCGGAATTTAAAAAATTTTCCCAACAAAAGGACCTTGAACTCGCAATCGTGTATCCAAATTCGTAAAGATAGAAAACTTACTTTTCTTTTATTCTTTCTTGAAGCGTTTCAAGCCACCCAAGAACGCTCTTCTCGCGGCTTGATCCCCTCTCCTTGGTAAAGCTCGAATCTTCAAACTTCTAACTTGAAGTCTCTAGAGATAGTCCACCGACTTGATCACAATCTAACTAGTAAGGATGCTAGTTCTCTAGTTAGTGTTTAGGCTTAACCTAGGGCTTTGTTTATCTTGGAGAAAGGAAGGTGTTCAACACATGAACCAAGAATTGTCAATTTTTTTTTTTCTAAAGGGGAGCATGAGCTCCCCTATATATAGGAAAGGGAGAGGGACGGCCGAACCTATTCCTTGTTGGACAAGGATTTGGTTCCTCTCTCTCCTATTACTTGATCATCAAGTATTTTCCAACTTTGACTTTGAATTCTAATTCAAGTCAACTTTTAAGAGAGCTAAAAATATCCAAACTATTTTTGGATAATTTTATACTTTATTTATTATAAAATAAATAACTTATTTTTATCTAATTAATTAATTCGTAATTAATTAACTAGATTATTTTCTCCAAAATAAGACTTTCTTTTTAATTCAAAAATTAAACCAAAGTCTATTAAATAATTAACACATTTAATTATTTAATACATATATATACAATATATATATATTCACACGTGTGTGACACGTGTCACAGTGACACGTGTCACTCACGTGAGCCACACGTGTGATTTCACACGTGTGGAACCCTCTTGGCCCGATTAACTCGTTTAATCATTTTTAAGCCTCAACTCATGTAACCAAGTTGTTGTGTGTGACCCTCTAGGTTCTCAATTCAATTAGCAGTGACCCTAATTAATTAATTCACTAATTAATTAATCAGTCCACAGATTAAACGACCATAGTCTAGCAACAGGTGTTTAACCCCTAGCTGAATTGGAATGTTTGGATTCGACAGAACCTTTAAGTCATTGATTCATGTGAGATACAATCCTCCTACTTACTATCTCTCAACCAAGATCTAGGGCGAGGGAATAATCAGAACCCTAATAATCCGGTCTTAAAGCTAAGTGCATTTCATATCCATTTGATCTCAATCCAAGAAACCCTTTTCTTGATGTCTTGATCTACTGCCTTGGCCAAGGACTCCATATGGCATATGAATGACTTACACAATAAGAGATCACCTTGCAAATGCATGTGTAGGTCCTTTCTTGATTCTCATTCACTTTCATGAATCACTTGTGCAGCCCCAGCATAAGCCTTGAATCAGTTGTCTAAGGCAACACCCTTTAAAGCTTATACCTAAGACTACAGAGTTAACTCATAAAGTGACAAGGAACCTCAAGTCTTAAGGATCAATTAAACACATCAATGACTCGTGAGATATTTCCTAATCTGGAAGTTTCTATTTCCTGAAATAGAATCTTCCTTTCCCATTTAGGAATGTTCTCACACGGGGCACCTCAGTGAACTTACTTATTAAAGTAAGCACCCTCATGTATCACGCACGTATCAACTATACACTTTGCACCTCCATGAAACAAGGTGGTCCTTCTTAAGGGCGTGATCCCATAAGCAAGCCTTAGAGGAGTCAGGTTGACACTCCCACTGTCTGTAGGACTCATCGGCTTGGAGTATTTTACTAATCATGATTTATGTGATATAGGGCTCGTTTCATGAACCATTTCACCTAAATGGTAGAGTCCTAAAGTCATCAGGATTAGGGGAGTTCTCATACATGCACAGCTAAAGTAAACGCATACCAAACAAGAGCATATAAAGAAGTGTTGCCTCAATTCGTTATTTCATTCAAGGATTGTCTGTGATTACAATAGGGAAAAGCACAAAGCGGATATACAATCGGCTTTCTAGGGCACTATTCCTAACACCACTTGTGTAATCCCAACACAGGCCGTGGTTCAGGTGTCTATATGGTGACACCCTGTTGAGCCTATATAAAAGATTACAGAGTTAGCTCATATGAGACATTACAAAATCTCAAGTCTAAGGATTAATGAATCACGTTATTGACATGTGAGATATTTCCAAATATGGAAGTTTTTAGGAGACTTCCTTTCCCATTTAGGAATGTTCTCACGCTGGACATCTCAGTGATGAAGTTCTAGTAACAATCACCCTCATGTATTATGAACGCATCATCGTATGCACTTATCACTCCATGAAACTGAGTGATCCTTCAAAAAGACATAATCACATAAGCAAGTCTCAACAGAGACAAGGTCGACACTCCCACTGTCTATCGGACTCTTGACTTGGAGAAGTTTCTAATACTCGCCTACGGAGTTAAGAACTTGTTTCATGTGTCGTTCCCATAACAAAAAAGTTCTTAACGGCCTCATCGGATTAGAGGAGTTCAATATATGCAAAAACACAGTCCACCCAAACAGACATAAATAAGCACATAATGAAGTGAATACCTATGAACAAAATCATCTCGTTTATTATTCAAAGACTGTTTGTGATATTACAAGGAAATAGTAAAGCCAAGAGCTGCTTTAAGGGAACTATTCCTAACAATCTCCCACTTTCCCGTTAAAGCCATTCAGGAGCTAATCTAAGACCTATCTTTTGAAGATGTCCTTCGAAAGTCTGTTGACTAAGGGCTTTAGTAAGTGGATCTGCCATGTTCTCTGTCGATGTGACCCTTTCAATTTGCACATCTCCTCTCTTGATGATATCACGGATTAAGTGATAATTCCTTAAAATGTGCTTGGTCCTTTGGTGAGATCTTGGTTCTCTTGCTTGAGCAACCGCCCCGGTGTTGTCACAAAACACTATAACGGGGTTTTTAATGCTAGGAACTACACCCAGCTCGTAGATTAAGTTTCTTACCCAAACACCTTCCTTAGCTGCATCATATGCAGCTAAGTATTCGGCCTCAGTGGTCGAATCAGCAGTGGTCGCTTGCTAGGAACTTTTCCAACTCACTGCTCCGCCGTTCAGGCAGAATATGTATCCTGACATGGATTTAAAGTCATCCATGTCTGATGCAAAGCTTGCATCACAGTATCCTCTAATGACAAGACCTTGTTGGCCTCCGTAAACTAGGAATAAATCCTTAGTTCTTCGTAAGTACTTAAGGATATTCTTTACAGCAGTCCAGTGACCTTCACCAGGGTCAGATTGGAATCGGCTAGTCACACTAAGTGCATAAGCCACATCTGGTCGAGTTCATAGCATCGCATACATTATGCTTCCTATAGCTGATGCATAAAGAATTTTGGACATCCTGGACTTCTCAAGTTCAGTCTTGGGACACAGCTTCTTCGAAAGAACTGTTCCCGGGCCCATTGGAAGTTTTCCACATTTGGATTCTTCCATACTAAATCTCTTTAGTACTTTGTCTATGCAAACCGACTGTGATAATCCTAACAATCTCTTAGATCTATCCCGATAGATCTTTATACCGAGAATGTAGGATGCATCACCAAGATCCTTCATCTCAAATTGGTTCGATAACTAAGACTTTGTTACTTTCATGTCATCCTTCGCATTCCCAATGAGGAGGATGTCATCTGTTGGGAAAAACACGAACAGAAAACACAGCGGAATTTAAAAATTTTCCCAAAAAGCAAGATCGGACTTGCAATTTCTATTTCTAATATAAGAGATTCAAGAACTTACAAGAATTGTCGCTTTCTTGACCTGTTTTGAGCCGCCCTCAAACGCGCTTCATGCGGTAATGGCAACCCTCGTCCCTCGAAAGATTCTTTCTAATTTAGATTCCAAAGTAGGTCTCCTCTAGAGTGATAATCCACACCAACCTAGATTCAAATCATGTTAGGGAAGGTGCTAGCAATATAACATGTGTAAAGATAGAAACATAAAACGAGAAGAAAGAGAGCAAGAGAATTCTCCCAAATTCTTGAAGCCATCGTGTCGTTTGGGTGTGATCCCATGCTCACGCGTGAGGTGAAAAATTCGAACCCCTTGGCTTATTTATAGCCTAGGGTTCGAACCCCAAACCCTAATCGGAATTGGATTACAATTTTGACTTTACTTCTATTTTTCTTTCTCTCCAAGTAATAGGAGTCTTATTCAAAATAAGATATCTATTCCTTCTAGAAAAGAGCTCCTAATCAAATTAGGAATATTTAGTTATTCTAATAATAATTAAATATCTTATTCTAATAATATTTATTCTATTCATATTAGAATTAATATATACTAGAATAATAAATAAAAGATATTTAATATTTATTTATTTATTTATTCTAATCAAAATAGAATAACTAATTAACTAAATAATTAAATGCTTAGAATTAATTCTCTAATTAATTCCATAAAGGGCTTTAGAATTAATTCTCTAATTAATTCTAACGAGTTAAAATTAACTCTCTAATTAATTATATTTAGCTTTATAATTAATTCTCTTAATTAATTATATTAGGGATTTATAATTAATTCTCCTAATTAATTATATTTGGGCTTTATAATTAATTCTCCAATTAATCAACACATGGTCCAATTTCTCAATTGGACCACACGCCCAAATCGAGCTCACGTGCCACACGTGTATATTTACACGTGTGGTCTCGTTTTGATCAACTACTTGATCTTTCTTTCAATACCCTTTGAATCCGGCATTTGTGTGTGACCCCCTAGGTTCATTTTCAGTTAGCAGTGAAACTAATAAGCTTTATTAGTTCACAGATCACACGACCATAGTCTAGCCACAGGTGTGTGACCCCTACCCGAACAATGAATATATATATTCGAAAGAACCTTTCAGTCAATGACAGCTGTGAGGTACGATCCTCTTACCAACCTATCTCTCGATTAAGATTTAGGGTATAGGAATAATGAGAGCCATACTAATCTCAATCTTAAAGCTAAGTTCACTTCATATCCATTTCATCTCAATCCAAGAAACTCTTTTCTTGATGTCTTGATCGACTACCTCGGCCGAGGGTTTAGGATGGAATATGAACGACTTATGCAATAAGAGATCTTCTTGCATTTAAGCAAGTGTAGGTCCTTTGTTGATTCTCATATGCTTCTATGTGCCACTTGTGCAGCCCCAGCATAAGCCTTGAATCAGTTGTCTAAGGCGACACCCTTTAAAACTTATACCTAAGACTACAGAGTTAGCCCACAAAGCATCAATGGAATCTCAAGTCAAAGGATTAATTTACTCACGCCATTGACCTGTGAGATATTTCCTAATTTGGAAGTTTCTATTTCTAGGTATGGAAACTTCCTTTCCCATTTAGGAATCTTCTTACGCGGGATACCTCAATGTACCCGTTTTAATAACGAGCACCCTCATGTATTGCGTACGCATCAACTATGCACTTTACACCCCATGAAACAGGATGATCCTTCTTAAGGATGCAATCCCACGAGCAAGTCTCAATAGAGCCATATTAACACTCCCACTGTTTCTTGGGCTCATCGACTTGGAGCGGTTTCTAATCCGGCCTTGAGTTAGGGCTTGCTTGATGTGTCATTCACCTAATGACAAAGTCCCTAATAGCCTTATGGATTAGTGGAGTTCTAATACATACGCACGTAATGAAAACACACAAAACACGTATTGGCATATAAAGAAGTGTTTGCCTATGATAATAACCAATCGTGTATTATTCAAAGATTATCTGTGACACAAGGAAAGTCCCAAAGCAGATTACGTCGAATCGGCTTTCTAGGGCACTATTCCTAACAATCTCCCACTTGCCCGTAAAAGCCATTTAGGTACTCTAAGTCCCATCTTCTGAAGATGTACTTTGAGAGCCTATTGACTTTGGACGTTTCGAAAGTGGATCTGCTAAGTTCTCTGTTGATGTGACCCTCTTATTTACACATCTCTAAGGAAACACGTTTTCCTTTATAAAGTGATTCGTAATCAGGTGTTTAGTCTCTTGGTGAGGTCTTGGTTCTCTTACCTGAGCAACCATCCATTTTATCATACAATATGATAAAGGAGTTGTTTCATGCTAGAAACTTCATGTAACTCATTAGATGGAGTTTCTTACCCAAACACTTAACTTAGCGTTATTTAATACGAGTAAGTTCTCAACTTCAAAAGTTGAGAATTTTGCAATGTTTGTGCTTGGAACGCCTTTCCACATGTCATTTTTGCCATTGAGGTAAAAATTGCATCCTTCCAATGATTCGCAATCATCTATGTTTGATGTAACGATTCCATCAAAATATCCTTTCAATGATAAGATCTTTTGGGCTCTGTAAACTAATACATATCCTCATTTCTTCTCAAGTACTCTGAGGACATCCTTTACAGAAATCTAATGACCTTCTCTGAGGTCATATTAGATTCGGCCCACTACGCTTAGTGTTATGCCATATCAAGTCTAGTACATAACATTTCATACATTATGCACCCTTTTCACTTAAAGGGATTTTGGACATTCTAATTTTCTTAAAATTATCTTAGGACACATACTCTTCAAAAGAGATGTTCCATTGTCTATACTTAAACTTATTTTAGTACTATGGTTATGTACTCGTTTTGTGATAATCCTTTTATTTTATTAGATCTATCTCTATAGATCTCAATTTAGAGAATTTAGGATAGTCGCTAAGATCTTTCTAGTCAAATTATTTCCTAAACAAGAATTGGTAACTTTCACGTCATCCTTGACATTCCTAATGAGAAGGATGTCGTCTTCTAAAGAACAAAAATTGACTCTTACATCACTAACTTTCATATGTACACTTTGAGACTTATTCGACTTCCATCTGTGTCAAACGATTTGACTATCCTATGGAATCGAATTGTCTAACTCCTAGAAGTCTTTATCAATCCACAAATTGACTTAGGGATTTGCATACCTTGTGCATACTCCCACTGAATATGAGATTCATAGAAATACCTTATTTTAGTCTCCTTCAATCTCATATTGAACAAGACAGTTCTCATATTCATTTATCATATCTCATAATCAGAATATGAGGATGCGGTAAACACAATCCAAATGGACTTTTGCATTTTAACCGTCAAGAAGGTTGTAATGCTTTCCATTTACTCGAAGCTCTATGAGCTTGATCCTACCAGGTGGATCAACCAAGGTCTAAACTTGGTTGGAATATATGGAATCCATATTAGATTTCAAGGCTTGCTTACACTACTCAGATTCCAAATCTGATAGTGTCTCCTCTTTAAGTAATTCCTCGGCTATCTCGGAACGCGTTCTAAACGCATCTTAAGAGAAGGGTTTCACAAGTGTACATACTCTAAAATTTGGCTAAGTTTTATCAGATGGGCTCGTTTCTTCTATATGTGGCGTGGATATTTATCCTCAAATTTCTTTGAGGTCTGCTTGCTTGCCTTTCTTCTTCTATAGGAACGATTCCTTAAGAAAGGTACATTCCTTGAGACAAACAACCTTTGTCCAAGGGAATTGCAGAAACGATATCCTATATTATTGTATAAACTTGAACTCGTTTCAAGCTTATCTCCCACTATCCTCTTCACTTAAGAGGATTCCACTAAATTATTGGACAAGAACAATTAGGGAATTTATAATGCACATTGCATTGTCCAACTAAAGGATTGATTTCGGAAGGAACTATATTCAAAATCTCTAACTGCATATTCTAGGGGTTTATTCCTAGAATTAATATAAGTCAGTAAAGCTTGATATGGAATGGACCATATCCCATAAGGTCTTGTTCCTTCATTTGGAAACACTAAGGTGTTCTCGAATCAGTTTACTGAGAGATAATCCTATTATCTCTAAGATGACTTAAGGAATTAGTCACTAAGATATTGGCTATCTTGATCATATCGATTTGCTTATGTCTTATGACTACTTTGGTTCCTAACCTCCTTTTTGAAATTCTAAGAATTTCATATAAGTTTTGAATTTGTACTTCATCAAGTACACTCATTCACAATGATTAAACTATTGATTGTTTCTAGTGCTTACATTAAGCATTTCAACAATAATTAGCATGGATCGAAATCCATTGCAATTTGGCACGTTCCATGTTTCACATAAACTGGGTTTTGGGGAACGTTTCCCTTAAGACAGGATTCACAGGAAGTTAACTCTCTAGGTCCATTTTTGAAAAATGATCGTAAGATGTCCAACTCACTAATTCTTATCTTAACGTGTCAAAGTAATTTGAAACTTTGTCATCTTACTTACATTTGTCATCTCATTGTATGTTCAAAACATTAGTGCTTTGAGTTTGGCACAACGGATTATGCAGAATTAACTCAAGACTTGTGAATTCTATTCCTAGCAGAATCACTAAACGAGATAACCTATCAGAGTACCCATACTCTTTGCAGTTCCCTTTCAAAGTCCTTATTTGTTACTATAGAAGCAAACATTCTATTTGATCTCTAGTGTCTTTTCGGCGCACCCCTTACATGCCCCTCTATTGGGCACTTAAGGGTTTCTTATACTTTAGGCCTTCAAGCCTTTAACCTAGTGGGTTTAGAAGAAGATTTAACCAATCATGACCTTTTATTCCTTCTTAAGGATGCTCTCAATCATGATCAATCTAATGATTAACTATGTTACAATGGCATCATTTTGATTGAGTATTAAAAGGGTTAAATGATGGTGGAAACAATATAAGCAATCAGTGCATTGAGAACTCTTTTCTCAGTTGATGATCGAGACCACAAGGTCTTCAAATAAGATGTTTAGAGCTCGCTCGTTTGCACTTTTTCCTCATTGGAATATGGAACAATTCCATAATGTTATACCTTGTAACATTTTTATGAGGTGGCTCAATTGCTCTTTAGGTGGTTGGAAAAATCCATCCACCTCAAGTTGCTTCTCTTTTGGCCCGAGTCGAATTTTTCACAAGTAATTGAAAATCTCGCCTTGTAGAGAACACTTTTCTCTTTTTGGATTCTAAAATGATTTTTATGATCCAAAGCCATTTAGAGTTAGTTAGGACTTAATCAACTTATTTGACTTAAGGATGGATACGATTGAGTTTACATTTTATATTGTGGAGAATCATAGAACTACAACCTAAATGCTAAGCAGAGAAAATGTGAGCATGTTGAATAATAACGTAATACATAGAATTTAGGTCTTTTAATCATATGTAGCTCAAATTGTTTTTAGAAGATCTTAAAATCCCAACGATCTAAGAGGAAACTTGTTTTCCCAGTAGGTACTAAGATCCTAAGCACTATTTTTTGGACCCACGACTCGCAGCCATCCTCAATAAAGCCTCAGGTAGGTACAACTTGCCAATTTCATCTCTATGGAACTCTTAGTAATATTTTTGCATCACCCATCTTTCAATATAGACCCACGACTCATGCGACATCCATATTTACTTAGGCGTTAAGCAGGATCCATCAATCATAAGATCATGATTAAACTTAGGCCGGAACGACCCACGACTAACGGCCATCACCCATTCCAAAATAACCATGAAATATTGAACATTTTTGGTGTCCAATCAGGAAACTAAGAACTAATAGGTTTCACATAGTCACCCCACGACTTATGGCCAGCAACCAGCTCCCCTATTAAACTTAAATCCTATTGATGGAATGCTAGGAATTTTATTTAAAGTTCTCACTTTATACAAAATACCTATTTTCGAAATTGCTTAATATTTATGGGATTTTCAAATACCGGAGAGTTGTCCAGTTTTGACCTCACCAACATATACAGTTATCCATTTTAATTAGTCTTGTTTAATGCAGTTTCACATAAATGCATTACACAGAAGCAATTAGCAGATAACATGTCCTAGCATGATACTAATATGAGATGATCATGGGTTTTCCTATCTTATGCGTGATATGTGGGAGCTACTCCACAACCACAAATTCTAACATACGTGCCACATAAAACAGTTTAAATCACATAAGGGAATTGAAAATAAAACAATGCCCTATCTATTACAATAATAGAAACCCTCCTAACATTTTGAGGGGTCTTCACTTTATGGCCTCCTTGTTACTTTATTGTGTAGATCCATCTTACTCCATGGGTGTAAATCTCCAAAGTAAAATAAAACCCTCACTTACTAAAATCTGCACTTTTTGCATAAAATAATATGGCTCAATCTTCATATTGACCATAGACAAATACACGGGGCCTACCCCGGCCTCAAAAACAATAGTATGAAAACTCACATAATAAACACATAACAGTACACACATAAGTGGGGCACCGACCCCAATTGAAAAATGCAATTATGGGGCTCCAACCCCAATTTAAACCATCCATGTGCACAAATTAAAACATCCACAAGACTAACCCATGATCACCTAATATTCTAAAATTGCAAGAATTAAAATTTACCAATAAATTTAAAATTCCTTTAACTTTAAGTTCGACTAACTCAAAGTAATCTGAAAACAGTTCCTTGTTCAAGAATAATTTCAAAATCAAAAGCTCGAATCTAATAAAATTCAAGTTAATTCAAAAATTAACAATTTTATAAAATTATTATTTCATAAAATAATAATATTACTTTTCCCGAAAAATTAAAATTGATTTTAATTCCCGAAATTCCCAAATTATAATTTTTATTTCAAAAATAAAATATTTTCAGCAAAAAATTATTTTAAAATAAAATTTGGGCCAAAAACACGAAAAGTTGCGTCACGTCACATCCGCCCGCACACGTGCGGAAGATCCTGCATAGACTGGGCGGACGCTTGCGGGCGATCCCGCACAGGGGTGTGCGGGCAGTCCCCGCACGGGGTGTGCGGGCGATCCGGCACAGGGCTGGGCGGACGTATGCGGGCAGTCCCGCCCGCATAATCCCGCGCGGACGCGTACTGGCATTCCCTATGACTCCCGACGCGAGGTTTCAGGCCTCGTCCCGACCCGCCCTCGTGCAGTGATGACGAGCGACGAACTCGCTTGGTCCTCGTCGTCCCGCACCGATTTCCATGCAAAATTTTCAGAAAATTTTCGTCTCTATTCGGGAATCAAAATCTTGATTTTAATAAATCTAAAATAAAACATTTTTTTAAAAAAAAATTCAGAAAACAATTTTCTCAATTTATCAGGAAACTTCTCAGATTCAAAAGCTCAGATTATGAAACAAAGTCAACAATACTTAACTGTAACTCAGATTCAAGAATTTGTCAAAATTCAATTAAAAGATAGATTAGAAATAGACCTTGCAAGGTGGCTCTGATACCACTTGTTGGGAAAAACACGAACAGAAAACGCAGCGGAATTTAAAAAATTTCCCAAAAAGCAAGATCGGACTTGTAATTTCTATTTCTAATCTTATAGTTTCAAGAACTTACAAGAATCGTCGCTTTCTTGACCTGTTTTGAGCCGCCCTCAAATGCGCTTCATGCGGTAATGGCAACCCTCGTCCCTCGAAAGATTCTTTCTAATTTAGATTCCAAAGTAGGTCTCCTCTAGAGTGATAATCCACACCAACCTAGATTCAAATCATGTTAGGGAAGGTGCTAGCAATATAACATGTGTAAAGATAGAAACATAAAACGAGAAGAAAGAGAGCAAGAGAATTCTCCCAAATTCTTGAAGCCATCGTGTCGTTTGGGTGTGATCCCATGCTCACGCGTGAGGTGAAAAATTCGAACCCCTTGGCTTATTTATAGCCTAGGGTTCGAACCCCAAACCCTAATCGGAATTGGATTCCAATTTTGACTTTACTTCTATTTTTCTTTCTCTCCAAGTAATAGGAGTCTTATTCAAAATAAGATATCTATTCCTTCTAGAAAAGAGCTCCTAATCAAATTAGGAATATTTAGTTATTCTAATAATAATTAAATATCTTATTCTAATAATATTTATTCTATTCATATTAGAATTAATATATACTAGAATAATAAATAAAAGATATTTAATAATTATTTATTTATTTATTCTAATCAAAATAGAATAACTAATTAACTAAATAATTAAATTCTTAGAATTAATTCTCTAATTAATTCCATAAAGGGTGTTAGAATTAATTCTCTAATTAATTCTAACGAGCTAAAATTAATTCTCTAATTAATTTTATTTGGCTTTATAATTAATTCTCTTAATTAATTATATTAGGGATTTATAATTAATTCTCCTAATTAATTATATTTGGGCTTTATAATTAATTCTCCAATTAATCAACACATGGTCCAATTTCTCAATTGGACCACACGCCCAAATCGAGCTCACGTGCCACACGTGTATATTTACACGTGTGGTCTCGTTTTGATCAACTACTTGATCTTTCTTTCAATACCCTTTGAATCCGGCATTTGTGTGTGACCCCCTAGGTTCATTTTCAGTTAGCAGTGAAACTAATAAGCTTTATTATTTCACAGATCACACGACCATAGTCTAGCCACAGGTGTGTGACCCCTACCCGAACAATGAATATATATATTCGAAAGAACCTTTCAGTCAATGACAGCTGTGAGGTACGATCCTCTTACCAACCTATCTCTCGATTAAGATTTAGGGTATAGGAATAATGAGAGCCATACTAATCTCAATCTTAAAGCTAAGTTCACTTCATATCCATTTCATCTCAATCCAAGAAACTCTTTTCTTGATGTCTTGATCGACTACCTCGGCCGAGGGTTTAGGATGGGATATGAACGACTTATGCAATAAGAGATCTTCTTGCATTTAAGCAAGTGTAGGTCCTTTGTTGATTCTCATATGCTTCTATGTGCCACTTGTGCAGCCCCAGCATAAGCCTTGAATCAGTTGTCTAAGGCGACACCCTTTAAAACTTATACCTAAGACTACAGAGTTAGCCCACAAAGCGTCAATGGAATCTCAAGTCAAAGGATTAATTTACTCACGCCATTGACCTGTGAGATATTTCCTAATCTGGAAGTTTCTATTTCTAGGTATGGAAACTTCCTTTCCCATTTAGGAATCTTCTCACGCGGGATACCTCAGTGTACCCGTTTTAATAACGAGCACCCTTATGTATTACGTACGCGTCAACTATGCACTTTACACCCCATGAAACAGGATGATCCTTCTTAAGGACGCAATCCCACGAGCAAGTCTCAATCGAGCCATATTAACACTCCCACTGTTTCTTGTGCTCATCGACTTGGAGCGGTTCCTAATCCGGCCTTGAGTTAGGGCTTGCTTCATGTGTCATTCACCTAATGACAAATTCCCTAATAGCCTTATGGATTAGTGGAGTTCTAATACATGCGCACGTAATGAAAACACACAAAACATGTATTGGCATATAAAGAAGTGTTTGCATATGATAATAATCAATCGTGTATTATTCAAAGATTGTCTGTGACACAAGGGAAGTCCCAAGGCAGATTACGTCGAATAGGCTTTCTAGGGCACTATTCCTAACATCATCTACATAAAGTACCAGAAATTAAACCGAGGTTCCCAATTCTTTCTTGTACATGCAGGATTCATTCGGATTTTGAATAAAGCCAAACGATTTGACTGCTTCATCAAATCGAATGTTCCAATTCCTAGAAGCTTGTTTCAATTCGTAGATTCAACGTTGAAGCTTACAAACCTTTTGCTCGCTCCCACTGAATGTGAAACCCATGGGTTGCTCCATGTAAATGTCTTTGTCAATGTCTCCATTGAGAAAGGCAGTTTTCACATCCATTTTCCATATCTCATAGTCATAATATTCCGCAATAGCAAGTAAGATCCTAATGGATTTTTGCATTGCAACCGCGGAGAAGGTTTCATCAAAGTCTACACCTGGTCTTTGAGTAAACCCCTTAGCAACTAATGTTGCTTCAAAGGCTGCCACGCTTGTTAGGAATAGTACCCTAGAAAGCCGATTGTATATCTGCTTTGTACTTTTTCTTATTGTAATCAAAGATAATCTTTGAATAAAATAACGAATTCAGGCAACACTTCTTTATATGCTCTTGTTTGGTATGCGTTTACTTTAGCTGTGCATGTATGAGAACTCCCCTAATCCTGATGACTTTAGGACTATACCATTTAGGTGAAATGGTTCATGAAACGGGCCCTATATCACATAAGTCATGATTAGTAAAATACTCCAAGCCAATGAGTCCTACAGACAGTGGGAGTGTCAACCTGACTCCTCTAAGGCTTGATTGTGGGATCACGCCCTTAAGAAGGACCACCTTGTTTCATGGAGGCGCAAAGTGTATAGTTGATACGTGCGTGATACATGAGGGTGCTTACTTCAATAAGTAAGTTCACTGAGGTGCCCCGTGTGAGAAGATTCCTAAATGGGAAAGGAAGTTTCTATTTCAGGAAATGAAAGCTTCCAGATTAGGAAATATCTCACGAGTCATTGATGTGATTAATTGATCCTTAGACTTAAGGTTCCATGTCACTTTATGAGTTAACTCTGTAGTCTTAGGTATAAGCTTTAAAGGGTGTCGCCTTAGACAACTGATTTAAGGCTTATGTTGGGGTTGCACAAGTGATTTATGAAAGTGAATGAGAATCAAGAAAGGACCTACACTTGCATTTGCAAGATGATCTCTTACTGTGTAAGTCATTCATATGCCATATGGAGTCCTTGGCCAAGGCAATAGATCAAGACATCAAGAAAAGGGTTTCTTGGATTGAGATCAAATGGATATGATATGCACTTAGCTTTAAGACCAGATTATTAGGGTTCTGATTATTCCCTTACCCTAGATCTTGGTTGAGAGATAGTAAGTAGGAGGATTGTATCTCACATGAATCAATGACTTAAAGGTTCTGTCAAATCGAGACATTCTAATTCAGCTAGGGGTTAAACACCTGTTGCTAGACTATGGTCGTTTAATCTGTGGACTGATTAATTAATTAATGAATTGATTAATTAGGGTCACTGCTAATTGAATTGAGAACCTAGAGGGTCACACACAACAACTTGGTTACATGAGTTAAGGCTTTAAAATGATTAAACGAGTTGATCATGCCGAGAGGGTTCCACACGTGTGAGTCACGTGAGGGACACGTGTCCTTGGGGACACGTGTGTCACACGTGCATATATATATGTGTATGTGATTAAATAATTAATGTATTAATTATTTAATAGACTTTGGTTTAATTTTTAAATTAAAAAGAAAGTCTTATTTTGGAGAAAATAATCTATTTAATTAATTATGAATTAATTAATTAGATATATAAGTTATTTATTTATTAATAAATAAAGTATAATATTATCCAAAAGGAGTTTGGATATTTTAGTTCTCTTAAAAGTTGATTTGAATTAGAATTCAAAAGTCAACGTTTGGAATTACTTGATGATCAAGTAATAAGAGAGAGAGGGACCAAATCCTTAGTCCATGAGGACTAGGTTTGGCCACCCCTCTCCTTCCTATAAATAGGGGAGCTCGAGCTCCCCTTAGAGAGTGATTGAATTCTTTTGGTTCATGTGTTGAACACCACCCTTTCTCCAAGATAAAATAAACCCTAGGTTAAGCCTAAACACTAACTAGAGAACTAGCATCCTTACTAGTTGGATTGTAGTCAAGTTGGTGGACTATCTCTAGAGAGCTTCAAGTTAGAAGTTTTTAAAGATTCAAGCTTTACCAAGGAGAAGGGATCAAGCCGCGAGAAGAGCGTTCTTGGGTGGCTTGAAATGCTTCAAGAAAGATTATTGAAAAGTAAGTTTCTAATCTCTACGTATTCGGATTCACGATTGTGAGTTTAGATCCTTTTGTTGGAAAATTTTTTAAATTTCCGTTGCTTTCTGATTTCTGTTTTCCAGCAACACTTCCATCTACTCCAAGCTTACGCTTATATATCCATTTACACCCTATGGGCCTAATCCCATCAGGTGGATCAACCAAGATCCAAACTTGGTTAGAGTACATGGAATCCATTTCGGATTTCATTGCTTCTTTCCACTGTTCAGAGCCCGAATCTAACAGTGCCTCCTCATAAGTTAATAGATCATTATCCATTTGAGATGTTTGGTGGAGGAAACCATACCATCTCTCTGGTTGTCTAGGAATGTGTTAAGAACGTCTTATTTGGGGAGGATTTTCACGTGTATCACTCTCTTGGGTAGGGATAGGGACGTCATTCTCCAAGCTAGGCGTGGGACCTTGGTCTCGAACCTCTTCGAGTTCTGCGATCTTGCCTTTCTTTTCTTTAAGGAACGAGTCCTCAAGAAAAGTGGCGTTTCTTAACACAAAGACCTTTTGTTCAAGAGGATCGTAGAAATGATATCCTATTGACTCTTTAGGATATCCTACGAAGTTACATAAGCTTGATCTAGCTTCAAGCTTATCTCCCACTGTCCTCTTCACGTAAGCAGGACAACCCCAAATTCTTAAGTAAGAATAGTTAGGGATTTTGCCAAAACACATCTCATATGGGGTTTTGGGTACAGATTTGGAGGGAACAAGATTTAGAATCTTAACTGCTGATTCTAGGGCATAGCCCCAGAATGATGGTGGAAATTCAGTGAAACTCATCATGGAATGAACCATATTAAGTAGGGTTCTGTTCCTTCTTTCTGAAACCCCATTTAATTGAGGAGTTCCTGGAGGGGTCCACTGAGAGATAATTCCATTATCTCTGAGATGATTAAGGAGTTCATCACTTAGATACTCGCCACCTCGATCAGATCGAAGTGTCTTAATCTTGTGACCGGTTTAGTTCTCAACCTCCTTATGAAATTCTAAGAATTTCTCAAAGGCTTCGGATTTATACTTCATTAAGTACACATAACCAAAACGACTAAAGTCATCTATGAAGGTTATAAAATACTGATGATTGTTTCTAGTACTTACACTAAGTGGTCCACAAACATCAGTATGGATTAAATCTTACACTTTAGTGGCACGTTCCACTTTACCATTAAAGGGAGTCTTGGCCATTTTTCCTTTAAGACATGATTCACAATGAGTCAACTCTTTAAGTTCATTATCATAGAATGATCCTAAATTAGTTAACTTAGCAATCCTATCTTTAGAAATATGGCCTAAACGTACGTGCCATAAAGAAGCCGAGATCTTGTCCTCTCTTTTGCGTCTGTTTGATTGTTGTATATTCAAAATATTGTTGTCTTTAGTTGTATAAAGTCCATTAGATAATGTACCAAGTAAAACAGAAGCTTTATTCTTCTTAAGATAAAATTTCCATCTCGGAAGAAAAGCTCATATCCTTCACAATCTAATATTGGAATGGAAATTATATTACGAATAATAGAAGGTACATAAAGGACTTTTAAACTAAAGTAAAGACACCTAAATCTAATCTACACATCCCAATGGCTTGAGCTTGAATGCTTGATCCATTCTCAACCCTCAAGACGTATTCTCCTTCTTTAAGCTGCCGAACCTCATTTAGCATCTATACATCATTACAGATATGAGCTCCACAGTCGGTATCAAGTACCCAAGAATTAGAATCAAAAGATAGATTTACTTCAACAATAAACACACCTTTCTTTAGAGTATCCTTGTACTTTTAGCAGTTCTTCTTCCAATGCCCTTTCTTGCCACAGTGGTGGCAAGCGTCCTCTCTCTAATCCTTTTTCTTCTTGGCCTTTCTCTTTTTAACCCCTCCATCGGGTTTAAGAGATCCCTTCTTCTTGGGAATTTTCTTACCTTTGCTTTTAGAAGGCTTAGAAGAGGATGTGACCATCATTACTTTGTTATTCTTCTTTATCGTGACTTCAGCAATCACAAGCTGACTAATCAGCTCAGCGACAGTAGCATGAGCATGATTCATGTTGAAGTTCAGCATGAAAGGATTGAATGATGGTGGAAGCAATGCTAGCAACAAGTCCACGGCGAGGTCCTCGCTTAGAGGCATCTCCATGGAAGTAAGCTTCTCGTTCAAAGCGAGGAACTTAAGCCCATGTTCGTGGACACTTGTACCTTCCTTCATTCTCATATGAAAGAGCTCCTTAGAGGTGTTGTACCTTAGAACTGTTGGAAAACAGGAATCAGAAAGCAGCGGAATTTAAAAAATTTTCCCAACAAAAGGACCTTGAACTCGCAATCGTGTAACCAAATTCGTAGGGATAGAAAACTTACTTTTCTTTTGTTCTTTCTTGAAGCGTTTCAAGCCACCCAAGAACGCTCTTCTCGCGGCTTGATCCCCTCTCCTTGGTAAAGCTCGAATCTTCAAACTTCTAACTTGAAGCCTCTAGAGAAAGTCCACCAACTTGATCACAATCTAACTAGTAAGGATGCTAGTTCTCTAGTTAGTGTTTAGGCTTAACCTAGGGTTTAATTTAATCTTGGAGAAAGGAAGGTGTTCAACACATGAACCAAGAATTGTCAATTAGCTCTAAAGGGGAGCTCGAGCTCCCCTATATATAGGAGGGAGTGCCGATCCAAATCCTTGTTGGACAAGGATTTGGTTCCTCTCTCTCCTATTACTTGATTATCAAGTATTTTCCAACTTTGACTTTGAATTCTAATTCTAGTCAACTTTTAAGAGAGCTAAAAATATCCAAACTATTTTTGGATAATTTTATACTTTATTTATTATAAAATAAATAACTTATTTTTATCTAATTAATTAATTCGTAATTAATTAACTAGATTATTTTCTCCAAAATTAGACTTTCTTTTTAATTCAAAATTAAACCAAAGTCTATTAAATAATTAACACATTAATTATTTAACATCACATAATCACGTGTGGCACACGTGTCTTAATGACACGTGTCCAATCACGTGAGCCACACGTGTGATTTCACACGTGTGGAACCCCTTAGGCTCGATTAACTCGTTTAATCATTTTTAAGCCTCAACTCATGTAACCAAGTTGTTGTGTGTGACCCTCTAGGTTCTCAATTCAATTAGCAGTGACCCTAATTAATTAATTCACTAATTAATTAATCAGTTCACAGATTAAACGACCATAGTCTAGCAACAGGTGTTTAACCCCTAGCTGAATTGGAATGTTCGGATTCGACAGAACCTTTAAGTCATTGATTCATGTGAGATACAATCCTCCTACTTACTATCTCTCAACCAAGATCTAGGGCAAGGGAATAATCAGAACCCTAATAATCTGGTCTTAAAGCTAAGTGCATTTCATATCCATTTGATCTCAATCCAAGAAACCCTTTTCTTGATGTCTTGATCTACTGCCTTGGCCAAGGACTCCATATGGCATATGAATGACTTACACAATAAGAGATCACCTTGCATATGCAAGTGTAGGTCCTTTCTTGATTCTCATTCACTTTCATGAATCACTTGTGCAGCCCCAGCATAAGCCTTGAATCAGTTGTCTAAGGCGACACCCTTTAAAGCTTATACCAAAGACTACAGAGTTAACTCATAAAGTAACATGGAACCTCAAGTCTAAGGATCAATTAATCACATCAATGACTCGTGAGATATTTCCTAATCTGGAAGTTTCCATTTCCTGAAATAGAAACTTCCTTTCCCATTTAGGAATGTTCTCACACGGGGCACCTCAGTGAACTTACTTATTAAAGTAAGCACCCTCATGTATCACGCACGTATCAACTATACACTTTGCACCTCCATGAAACAAGGTGGTCCTTCTTAAGGGCGTGATCCCACAAGCAAGCCTTAGAGGAGTCAGGTTGACACTCCCACTGTCTGTAGGACTCATCGGCTTGGAGTATTTTACTAATCATGACTTATGTGATATAGGGCTCGTTTCATGAACCATTTCACCTAAATGGTAGAGTCCTAAAGTCATCAGGATTAGGGGAGTTCTCATACATGCACAGCTAAAGTAAACGCATACCAAACAAGAGCATATAAAGAAGTGTTGCCTCAATTCGTTATTTTATTCAAAGATTGTCTGTGATTACAATAAGGAAAAGCACAAAGCGGATATACAATCGGCTTTCTAGGGCACTATTCCTAACAAGAACACGCTCTTTGGGGCGGTACAATTGCTCAAGATGGTCATAAATCTCCCAAGCGTATTCCATAGACTCATGTTGCCTTTGCATGTCCGGAGACATGTTAGCCAACATGAGGCAATGGGCTTGAAGATTATCTTCAGACCATTTCGCAATCGCATCTCTTTCGGCCCGAGTCAGAGCCTCACCCTCAGGGGTAGGCTCTTCCTCGAAGAGAACATATCTTCTCCTCTCAGAGTCTAAAACTATCTTTAGATTCCGAAGCCAATCAGAGTAATTGGGCCCCGTCAACTTGTTTGATTCGAGGATGGATACAAAAGGGTTTTTGGTTGCCATTTCAGTTTGTAGAGAATCACAGAACTACAACCTAAATGGAAAAACAGAGAAATCATGAGCATGCTGAATAATAACGATTATACATATTATCAAGGTCTTTAGAAATATGTTCTCCCACTGGTTTTAGAAAGTCTAGAAATCCCAACGAGTTTAGAAGAAACTTATTTTCTCAGTGGATACTAGGATCCCAAGCAATGTTAGTTTTGGACCCACGACTCGTGAGTCATCCAAAGGTCTAAAATTCTTAGGTAGGTACTAATTACCAATTCGATCTCTCATTGAATTCCTAGTATTGTTTTGCATCACTGATCTTTCGACTATGGACCCACGAATCGTGAGACATCCATATCTACTTCAGTGTTGAGCTAGACCCATCAATCATAAGATCTCAACCAAACTTAGTCCGGAACGACCCACGACTCGTGAGACATCGCCCATTCTAAAATGGTTAAGAAATATTAATTATTTAAAATAATTAATCAGGAAACTAAGAGTTAATAAGATCCACTAATTACCCCACGACTCGTGAGACAACAACTAGGTTCACTTATTAAGTCCTAAATCCTATTGATGGAATGCTAGGAATTTTATTACCGTGATAAAATGTCTATTTATTTGAATTTAGCTCAATATTTAAAAGGGATTTTCGAATGACCTCACCAACATATAATGTTATCCAAATTTTAATTGTCTTGTTTAATGCAATTTCACGTAAAGAGCATCACAGAAGCAATTAGCAGATAACATGTCCCAGCATGATACTAATTATGAGATGATCATGGGTATCCTATCTTATAAGTGATTTCGGGAGCCACTCCAAAATCACTAGTTCTAACATTCATGCTATATCACATGGGGGTACAAAATTTAATGAAAAAACAGCCCTATCTATTAGATTAATAGAAACCCTCCTAAACATTTTGAGGGGTCTTCTTATGGCCACCGTTATTCAAGTGCTCCTTGTGGATCCTTCGTATTCCATGGGTGCTTGCCTCCAAAATGAAAATAAAAACCTCACTTCCTAAGTTCTACTCTCTTTACAAAAAGTAATGTGGCTCAATCTTCATATTGGCCATAGACAAGTACACGGGGCATACCCCGGCCCAAAAACAATAATAAGGAAAGCCATATAATAAACACATAACAGTACGCACATAAGTAGGGCTCCAACCCCAATTGAAAACACGCAACTATGGGACTCTGACCCCAATTGAAATCATCTATGTGCAGAATTTAAAACATACATAAGACTAACCCATGATCACCTAAACTAGCATGATTCCACTTAAATTTAAATTTACCAACTAAATTTAAAATTCCTTTGACTTCAAGTTACAATTAACTTAAGCAATTTGCATATAGTTCATTATTCACGAATTTATTCAAAATCGAATTCACCGGATTATGACAAAACAACAATTAATTTAAAATTAAATTTTTATCTAATAAATCATTCAAAGTGATTTTCGTAATTTTCTCGAAAAATAAGAACTTGACTTTAATTCATAAAATCTCAAATTGTATAATTATTTCAAATAAATAATTTTATAATTTTAAAATCAAATTTTAGAATAAAAAAATTTTCGTAATTTGGGATTTTACAAAACTGGAAAAACACGAAATGAAAACCGGGTCCGGAACGACCCGCGCAAGGTGAGCGGGACAGGCGGCAAGCGCCGCACAGCAGCGCGCTAGCCCGCGCGCAAGGCCACGCGTAGCAATTGCTGTGCGGTCGCACGCGCCTCGCGCGCAGGCCCGTGCACCACTCGCGCGCGCTGCCGGGCGGACGGGGAAGGAACGACACGCAGCGCCTAGGCACGCCTAGATGAGCGACGGTGATGTGGGGCGGCGACTTACCGTCCCATGCGCGTACGTTTGCGCGTAATCCCGCGCTCGAAAGCACGCGGGGGTGAACCCGTTCCGAATCTCATTTCATAATTTCGATAAATTCAAGCGATCCAATTCCGATCAAACAAATCTGAATCTAACCAGCTTAAAACCAGATTTAAACAGAAAACGATTTTCACAAATTTTTCAAGAAACAGTTTTGATCCGGCAATTTCGTATTTCAAACTAAAATTATGAATACACAACATATACTCAAATTCAAGAATTTTCAATCAAAATTCGTAAAGCGGTAACGATACAATACGAGCGTTGCAAGGTGGCTCTGATACCACTTGTTGAAAAGCTAGAGCAGAAACACAGCAGAAATTTAAAATTTTTTCAAAAGATTGATCATGGACTTGCAATTCTCGTATCGTATCTTAGGGTGTTTAGAAACTTACGTAGATTGAAGCTTTCTAGTGTTGTCAGTACCGCCTACTGAACACCCTTCAAGCGGAATGTCCCTCGAACGGTTCTCGATAGATCCCAAAGCAGCGATCCTCTAAAGCGTATCCGCACCAGTCCTAGAACACGATCAAGCAAGTGAGAATGCTAGTTCTATAACTTGTGTTAATGGCTAGGGTTTTGCTTTTGAAAACTTTTCTTATTTTTCTAAAAAACTTAACACTTCGTGAGTGTTGGTCTAAAGAATAAGAGAAGCCCCAGACCTCTTATTTATTCATGTGGGGTTCGAACCCCTTAGGGTTTCCAAGACCCAATGGGATTAGTTTTCTTGCTCACTAATTAACTAATTAATTATTTAATTTAATTGGAAAAATAAGTTCCTAACTTATTCTCCAAGTCTTGCAAGAATAACTTTCTCTCTCCTGCAATAGGAAGTTAGACTTTTCAACTTTCCTAAAGCTAAAAGTCAAGTTTCAATAAATTAATTAATTCTCAATTAATTATTGATTAGGTTAAGCTTTAGAAATAAAATCTTACCAATTAATTCAAAATTAATTAAAAGACTTAAAATAATTAATTACAATTTAATTAATTAATTCTAGAAAAGAATTCGCGTGTAATAAAATTACACGCTTAGAGACATGTACGTGCCACGTGTGCATGACACGTGGCAGCCAAGTAGTGGCTACATGTGACACGTGGCAGCCACGTACTTTTGACACGTGGCAATGCCCACGTGTTGCTCTTTCTATTTCGATCAGCAATTTGATCCTTTGTTAATCATATTAACATCCTACCATAACCCTCGTGTCCTGACATTTGTGTGTGACCCTATAGGTTCATTATTCGATTAGCAGTGACAGTAATTAATTAATCACTTCACAGATCACACTATCGTAATCTACCAATGGATGTGTAACCCCTAGCCGAATAACGAAATGAATCGAAGAACCTTTCAGTCAATAACATACAGTGAAATACGATCCTCCTACAACTCCATCTCTCAATCAAGAACTAAGGCATGGGAATATACTATTTTCTTGATGCCTTGATCTTTTATCCACCTTGGCCTAGGGTTTAAGTTTAATGGACTACGAACAACTGAATCAGTAAGAGATCATTCTTGTTCTTGCAACAAGTGTAGGTCCTTTGTAGATTCTACTAATTCTACATATGCCACTTGTGTAATCCCAACATAGGTCGTGGTTCAGGTGTCTATATGGCGACACCCTTTTGAGCCTATATCAAAGATTACAGAGTTAGCTCATATGAGACATTACAGAATCTCAAGTCTAAGGATTAATGAATAACGTTATTGACCTGTGAGATATTTCCTAATCTGGAAGTTTCTAGGAGACTTCCTTTCCCATTTAGGAATGTTTTCATGCTGGACATCTCAGTGATGAAGTTCTAGTAACAATCACCCTCATGTATTATGAACGTATCATCGTATGCACTTATCACTCCATGAAACTGAGTGATCCTTCAAAAGGACATAATCACATAAGCAAGTCTCAACAGAGTCAAGGTCGACACTGCCACTGTCTGTCGGACTCTCGACTTGGAGAATTTTCTAATCGTCGCCTATGGAGTTAAGAACTTGTTTCATGTGTCGTTCCATATCAATAAAGTTCTTAACGGCCTCATCGGATTAGAGGATTTCAATATATGCAAAAACACAGTCAACCCAAACAGACATAAATAAGCACATAAAGAAGTGAATGCCTATGAACAAAATTATGTCGTTGATTATTCAAAGACTGTTTGTGATATTACAAGGAAATACTAAAGCCAAAAGCTGCTTTAAGGGCACTATTCGTAACATATTATGCCTCACTCTCGTCGCAGGCTCCTTCCCTTTCCTTTGGCGCTTCCGGGGAGGTTTACCATCCGCCCAATGCTCGCAAGGCACTGCACCGCCTTCAAGAGCCGCGATTGTCACCGTAATTTGATGATCTTGTGGCCTTACAACACTATTCAATAAGGGGAGTGCCCTTTCCCCCTGCCTCTGCATCTCCATCACAAGATTCATTTCTTCAAAAATCTGGTCCACCCCCTGAGGATCACGCTCATTCATACCTTGAACAACAGGGTTCAGTTCCTCATCTCCATCCTCTACCGGAACCCTTGCTACTGGAATTACGATGGGAATCCCACTATCTTGGAAGGCCCTCGCCACGGGGATGGAAGTGGGAATTTCGCCATGGGGAGAAGTGATCCCAACGGACATTTCATCTATTTCCCTTACCATTTGGTCTACAACATTTTCCGCCATTGTTGCACTGGACTTGGAGGAATAAGAAATTCTTTACAGGAAAGAGGGTGAGGGAGAAGGATTACAGATTGAATCTGATAACTCAAAAGCTCTCTCTCACAAAGAACGACGCTCAAACACAAACCTAAATCTAGGGTTAGTATCAGGTTACAAGGATTTACCTGGGGTTGGAACGGAAGTTTGCTGGAGATCGCGAAAACCACAAAAGCTTTTTGTTGCTGAATTGCTTTGGGGAGTTGGAGAAGCGTAAAAGGTTAAAAGGGTTCCCTGGATCCCTATTTATAGGGAGAAAGCTGGCATCAATTAGGGTTTTTGATTCAAACTGCAATCATTTCCCGCTTGGGAAACCCCCCCACTTTTGGTAACCGCCACACGTCCTCCAACAAGCACGCGCCCACTCCGCGGCACACGCGCCCACGTTTCTTCTCAGCATTAAATGCGGATGGGACTTCATTTATTACCATGTCAGAAGCTGCCCGTTGCTGAAGGCGGACAATCACTTCCCACCCAAGGCTTGACCCTCGCATATTCAAAGCCAGGGCTCAGGTGTTGGAATTCTACAGTACGCTCAAGCGTAAACTACAGAATTCAGGGGGCAAATGATGGGGCCAAATTACGCTCGGATCATCACCGTACACGTGTTGAGATCTGGGCAGTTCGGCCAGCTCAATCTGGAAAGCTTGGGCATGGACGCTCGAGAAGATGGGCTCGCGATAACGGATCCAGTCCATCTGCCTACAACCCTACTACCTAAGGCCTACCAGCCGGAGTTCATCCTTCGAGCGTGGGAATCTCTCTCCCAGTCTCGTTTGACGCTCGTAATATCTCCTCATAGGAACAATCACACCCCAAGACTCGCGTCACGGGCACGGGATGCTCCCTTGCTTGTTTCACGCTCGAGACCATCCTGACGCTCGCGCCCTCGTAGCGCTCACGTGGTCCTCAAAGCGTAACTCATCTGCCAGGCTCCACCCCAGCAGGCCTCAGAGCCCTCTCAAGGGTACGAGCGACCTCACGGCTGGAGCTTCACTCGAGCGTCCCCATGATCGGACAAGCCAATCCGGGGAATCCTCTCCCTCGAACGTCTTGATGCTCGGGTCAGGTCACCCTTGGGATGCACCCTCAAGCGTCCCTACGCCCATGTGACCCTCTCCGGGTAACCAAGCGCTCATACGGTTGTTGCACAATTGCCTATGACACACACAGGTAGTGGGCACACCAACCCCTGACATCCGCTACCACCTTTACATGGGCATATTCCAGGGATGTCACTCTTACACCATCACACGCGGCCACGTGTCTAGGGCAACAGGGGTTTGGGACCACAGAGTCAATTGTACCAAAACACCCTTGGCCCTAACATATAAATATGAGGATTTTACACTCATATTCCCTAAGTTATCTTCTTCACCTATACTGAAACTCACAGCTGGGCACCTCCTCCATTGTTTTCTTCTTCCTCAAGCTCTGGGCATTTTCACTGTTCTTGCATCCATACTGCATTTATATCCCTGGTGTTATCCTAACTGGAAGAACCCATGCTCAATCGAAAACCCAGTTCCTGAGGCTCTAAGCCTGTAATGGTCTTCCTTTTTTCTTACAAATATTGAAAGTGTTGGTTGCTCATTAGGAAACCATCTTCTGTACCATCAAATAGGAGGTTGGACTTTTCAACTTTCCTAAAGTTAAAAGTCAATATTCAATAAATCAATTAATTCCCAATTAATCATTTATTGGGTTAAGTTTATTTGAAAATAGTCTTAACAATTAATTCAAAATTAATTAAAAGACTAAAATTAATTAATTATAATTTAATTAATTAATTCTAGAAAAGAATTCACGTGTAATATAATTACACGCTTGGAGTCACGTACATGCCACGTGTGCGTGACATGTGGCAGCCACGCAGGCTACGCGTGACACGTGGCAGTCACATGTTATTGACACGTGGCAATGCCGACGTGTTACTCTTTCTATTTCGATCAACAATTTGATCCTTCGTTAATCATATTAACATCCTACTATAACCCTCGTGTCCTGACATTTGTGTGTGACCCTTTAGGTTCATTATTCGATTAGCAGTGACAACAATTAATTAATTTCCTAATTAATTAAACACTTCACAGATCACACTACCGTAATCTAACAATGGGTGTGTGACCCCTAGCCAAATAACGAAATGAATCGAAGAAATTTTCAATCAATGACAATTAGTGAAATATGATCCTCCTACAACTCCATCTCTCAATCAAGAACTAAGGCATGAGAATATTCTCAGAGCCCAAATATTCTTGATCTTTAAAGTTAAGTTCGTTTCATATCCATTTCGATCTCAATCCTGGAAAACCCCATTTTCTAGATGTCTTGATCTTTTATCCACCTTGGCCAAGGGTTTAAAGTTTAATGGACTACGAACAACTCAATCAATAAGAGATCACTCTTGTTCTTAACAAGTGTAGGTCCTTTATCGATTCTACTAATTCTACATATGCCTCTTGTGCAATCCCAACATAGGCCGTGGTTCAGTTGTCTATATGGAGACACCCTTTTGAGCCTATATCAAAGATTACAGAGTTAGCTCATATGAGACATAACAGAATCTCAAGTCTAAGGATTAATTAATCCCCTCATTGACCTGTGAGATATTTCCTAATCTGGAAGTTTCAGGAAACTTTCTTTCCCATTTAGGAACGTTCTCACGCGGCACATCTCAGTGATGAAGTTCTTGTAACAATCACCCTTATGTATTATGAACGCATCAACGTATGCACTTATCACTCCATGAAACTGAGTGATCCTTCAAAAGGACATAATCACATAAGCAAGTCTCAGCAAAGTCAACGTCGACACTCCCACTGTCTGTCGGACTCATCGACTTGGAGAAGTTTCTAATCCTCGCCCATGGAGTTAAGAACTTGTTTCATGTGTCGTTCTCTTAACGACAAAGTTCTTGAGGCCACCAAAAATAAATTTCCAAGTACCGAATATAAACAAATTGTAAATAGTGGTAAGAGGGGTCAATCCACAAGGATTGGATGAGCTTGTAATATTTCTTATGCAAAGGAAACAAAACGAACAATTAAAATTGGGGGGGGGGGGGGGGGTTGAGATTTTTTATTAAACTAATAATGTATTTAACTAAACAAACAAACGATTAACAACTAAACTCAGCTAACACTTGGATTAATTCAGTAGATAATAAATAGCCGGGATTTTCCTACGCATACATCAGACTATGATCACGGACTGGGCGATTAATTCCACATTAGACTAGCTATAGTTACCAATTACCTTAGGCTCCGTCGTTTCTTCGTATTTTTAGAATAATCTAAAGAAACTCCTAAAGATTGTTCCCTAACTAGCTAATAAACCCATCAAAAACTCCTTCAAAGATTCAATTAACTAGTTGCTTTACGAGCTAAAGAAACACTAACCCTAACCGACTTAGTAGAAACTCCTATTTCGCCTAATTAGACCGAATTATTCCACAACATAAAATTCAGCCGAACTTAACGACCTAGTGTTGACTGCCACTTTGTTAATTATCCGGTTAACACCACCAAATAGATTAACTAGCTGTATGCGAATTGTTAATTCTAAGATTCGGCGCCAAAATCAAAGAACAAGGCAAAACCCAATATCATGAAATCGGAAATAAAACGGATAACTTTGATTAATCAACCCAAAGAAATTGTCTCACAACATCTAAAGCATGCTTGGAAAATCCCAACTATAACGAAACCTAGCTACTCATACTGAATTGGACAAAACGAAGTCTTGAACAAAATCAACAGAGTATATGAAATAAAATAAACTAGGAAAAGAGAATAAAACTAGCTATTGGTACTCTCGTTCCCCAGGTCTGTCGTGTATTTGTAGCTCCAAGGGAATAGCTGATAATCTCCCCACTACTCTCCTCTACGTTCCCACGTTTTTGCATTATTTCTCTTCAAGCGATGTCATCGTGCCAAAGAAACATGCTGCCCCTCTGGTAACGTACGTAACTCTTGTCAGGAACAGGGCTCAGGTTGTGGACTTTTTCTAACCGTAGTAAATAGAGAGTGGGTTTTAATATCCCATGGGCCATGGCTTCCAAGAATTAACAAGTGACATTTAGTGGGCCGAATTTGCTTTCCCTTTAATCCAAGAAGCCCTTTAATTAGAATTGAGGGTGTGGGCCCCTCTTCAAAATCGTATGACTGCTCCTCTTTGTTGCCAATGTTCTCCAAATCTTTTCAATTATATTTCCTACATAAAACATAGAATTTTAATCAATTACCCCAAAATGAAATTAAATAATGGATAAAATATAGAAATTCTAAGTTCCATAATTTAATAAAATATGCAACATATCAACAGCCTCATTGGATTAGGGGAGTTCAATACATGCAAAACACAATTAGGGGAGTTCAATACATGCAAAACACAGTCAACCCAAGCAGATATAAGTAAGCACATAAAGAAGTGATTGCATATGAACAAAATCATCTCGTTTATTATTTAAAGACTGTTCGTGATTTTACAAGGAAATAGTAAAGCAAACGTCTGTTTTAAGGGCACTATTCCTAAGTCCTAACAACGTATGGACGAAAAGAAATAGGGCTAAACACAAAGGTAAAAACTTCTCGCATTACAACATTATCCGTCAAGTATGTGGTCATTTATTTTGATGGGGTCATACTATTCAGATGAGGAGAAGGGCCTGGCATATTAGGCTGGCTTTGTGTTTTCCAATCACCCTACAACGTCCGAGGGATAGGCAGTGGAGAATTGTCCGTTTGTTACGGCTGGATATCGGCCTTCTAAAACTCAACACAGATGGGGTGGCTTGTGGCAATCCGGGGCCAGCTGGGATTGGCGAAGTTATCCGAGACAATTTTGGTGAGCTTGTCAATGAGTTTAGTGCAGGTATTGGAGTGGCAACCAATACGATGGCGGAGATTACAATGATGGTCACTACCCCGAAACTATGCGGATATGGGTTGCAAAAAGCTTTGGATAGAAGTTGATGCTCTAGCACTCAGATGATTATTCTCCTCCGCAAATCGGGAAACTCGAGATTCAAAATTTTTTTTTGGAATTTTACAAGATTTCCAGACCCATGGAGATCAAACTTACTCATATTTACAGGGACGGTAACGGGATTGCGGATCGTCTAGCTAAACGGGGTGCTGAATTCCAGGTCTCATGGACTTACCCTGCGGAGTCGATACTCCCAAAAATAAAAGGATTAAAAATTGTTGAGAAATGGGGTTTGCCCAACATCACGAGGTACGTGTTTAACCGTTATGCTTTGCTTTTTGTTCAAGGCAATTATATGTTTGATGATACTTGTATTTGGATATTGAATTTATGTTTAAAGGATAACGACATGGATCTTAGCATGGCCGAAAGGTATTGCTTTGATATCTTGCAGATTATAAGATTTGTACCAAGAAGCATATGCGGATGAGGAATCTGAGTAGCTTACGTCTTGGTCTGCCAGATGTTTACTTAAAAGAAATTGAAGGTAGTTCAGTTGTACATGTTTTCCAGTATTGCTCGAGAACCAACTGTTGTCGTATGCAAAGTATTACTATCAAAAAAGGTCCTGAGGATGCCACTGCTTTATTGAGATCAACTGTTGTGAGGTTTGAGACCGTTTCTATGTCCTATCCGATGCCCGGGGCCGGGAGTCTAGGCGACATTTCAAAGGGCCAACGATTGCTCCATTGAGTGCCATGTGTAATAGGAATCGCTATTTTAATTATGCCTTTGTTCCTGAGATTTGCTATATCTTTTTGTTTGTAATAGTTTCTCGGACGATTGGCTTATAGCTCATTGCCTGTACACCTGGTTCTCATTGCTTATAATATTAGGGGGTCCTCATTTTACCCCACGGTCTTGCCGATCGGTTTTCCAAAAAATAAAAAAAAACTAAGTCATTACATTGACAAATGTAGTCAGATGCGGTGTTTATTCTTAAATTTTGTATTATGATTGAATTCTAATATAAAATGTTTAAATAAATTATAAATTAGTATTTTATCAAGTAGCGTTTTGGATGACGATGCACTCATAGAATAGTGAGTGAATACCCTTCATCTATTGTAATAGTCTGCTTTTTCATCTATTATTTATGTAGTGTTCGGGACGCTGGACTACTACATTTCCTGCACCGGAACTCGATCTGTGTACGAAGTGGAATAATCCGTATACGTGTCCAATCAAGATGAACGTGTGACAAGAAAAAAATAATTTAGCTAGGCGGAAACCTTATACCACAATTCTTACAGTAATACAATTACGAAATGCGGAAGCTTCCACATGACAATATGAAGCTCAACAAATCCCAGGTAATCAATCAAATCATCAAGCACGCATTCAACATACACCTAGCAATGGGTTCGCCAAGCTAACAGAAAAATCATAGAGATCGTTATAGCCTCTATGAACTAGCAATAGTTTTTCACACTCACTGATCTACATCATATGTGTATATATTTATATATAGTTTGGGAAAATTACATTGTACTACCCTGAGGTTTGTCATAATTACAAATAGGTTCCTATTCATATTGAAGTCCCTAAACTTTCACTTCTGTTTGAGGTCCATAATGGACGTCAGGGTCAACTGTTGACCGACCAGAAATGCAGGGACTTATTTGTTATTGAGTAAACTATAGGGATCGTTTTGTTGGTAAATTCAAACCTCAAGGACCTATATGTAATAATAATTTAATATTCAGGGGTATTTCGGGCCGGTCAACCGTTGACCCCGACGGAACAGTAACGTCCGTTATGGACCTCAAACGGAAGTGAAATTTTAGGGACTTCAATGTAATTACGCTAAGAATTGGTACTTATTTGTAATTATGGCAAACCTTAGGGTAGTACAATGTAATTTTCCCTATATAGTTTTGACGGAAATAGTTCTTGTTTAATGCTGAAGCCAATGGTTTTAATGGCCTTAACTGGTTTCTAATGGATGCATATTAGTTCTCTCTACATTTATGATGTTCGGACACTCGTGTCGAATACTTTCACATGATAACTGGAAAATTAAGAAAAAAACTGTATTGTCCTATTCATGTCGTATCGTATCTATATTCTTGTGTCCGTACTCATGCATCATAACTCCATGTTCATATTTGGCTTCCTCAGGTTGATGTGAATTATAATACAAGAGTGTCTTCTATTAGAGATGTTTTGTATTAGAATAAATTTGGTAGTTATTGAAGCTACTTTTTTTTTTTTAAAATTTGAGTTCTTCTAAATATTTATTTAATCCAACGGACAAACATTACTGAAGATCAACAAAAACATTAAATTGATGATCTAACGAAATAGGCTTGAACAACATAGTAGAGATATGATGTCCATCTTCATGCCGGTACATAAATTGCGCCGTTCTGCAAAGATCAACTGCATTTCTACCAAAAAATTGTGGGAAGAGCGAATTTGCAGCTCGTTCTTTGTTTAGCTTCTTCCACGCCTCCGATATTAGAAACTCAATATGTTTTTGTGCCTCATTTCTACTTGCACCACTTTCATTCATGTAACATTCGATTGCTTTTAGTACATCGCCTCTTTTCAATTCGTCCTAATGAAGTTGAAAGATGAGAAATATATAAAAGATATGATAATATTCAAGTTTTTTTTTTTTTTTTTAATAATGTAGCGATCTAAAATTGCAAAAATTAAATTCTGATGCTATTCAAATTTGAACTTAATTAAATTAAATAATATATATACACACAAGCATGAGCACGCGGACGCATACACATATATATTATTAATCAAAACTTGGAATGTAAATAAAAAAAAATTGTTTTGTTATACTTTTGGTTTGATTAAATAATTTTTCTGAGTATGATTTTGTAACAATAGATGCTTTCGAATAAAATGCACAAAAAGTTAAAATAAAGAACCCTCGTATAACTCATCTTATGGATTAATATTCTAGGTATGTTATAAAAGTAAAAATGATATATTTTTTTCCTAAAATAACCCTACAATTATTTTCTTTTAATATATATATATATATATATTTATATATATATACTTTTGTAAAAATATATTATTTATGGAATTTTTTAGAGTTAATATTAATATTTTTCATACACGCACAACACTCGCTTCTAATCATTAAGCTTTTTAAAAGTATTGTCAACTTCAAACATGTGTACTTACGGATGATGTTCCTAAATCATCTTCAAGCCGAATGATCACCGAAGAATATCGACTCAAATCTGGATCTTTATACAAGCTTTCAACCACCTCTTTCTCTATTGGATTGGCCACAAGAAAATATGTGTGGGATAGTACCAAAGAACTAGATATTGAGATTCTTGCATTTCCGATATATTCTTGAAGGGTTGGTACATGTCCAGCATAGTACCATTTTGCTTCTTGGAAATAACTGGTGCATAATTCTTGCCACTACATGCAACATTTTACTTCATATACCAGTAAAAAAAAATTAAGTACATCTTGGAGTAGGACAAGAAAGTATTATTACCGATTTTCGTAAATATGGGATGGCCAAAAATCCTTGTTCTTTGAGAACGTAGTATCCTATCTCATTGATGAAGTTGCTGAGTGCTAAGAAACAAAGTTGCATATATTGTGGGAGTTGGTCTATGATTTCAATGTCCCATCTGAATTATTAAAAAGGGAAAAAAATCGAAGATTAGTTTAAGGTTTAGGTTTAAATAACGTAATTATTACAAAATCTTTTTCTTACCTTTGAATAGCATCTTGAAAGAGTTGTAGTTCTTCCAAGGTGCCATAGATATCGTATATATCATCAATTACATTTATTAAAGCAACAAGCTTGGTGGCAGCTGATCTTGCATACACATATTGAGGCTCATAAAGACAACCAATGGTCCAAAAGTAACACTCCACCAGTCTATCCCTCGCAAATGGCAGTTTTTCAGCAAGACCTGTTTGCTTCCACCATCTGTATATGCATCAAAAATACAAACTAAAACATTTGCTGAAGCCTGAAACATGATAAATTATGCTTTGTTAAAAGAAAAAGGAAATGAATTAAATTTGTTAAAATTTGAAATTACAATACAAACTAAAATTTTGAGATACAGCTGTATTATTAAAAATAAAGTTGATTTTTTGGATTATATTTCTAGAAAAATCTAAGCCTAGATATTTTGGTAATCTAGATATTTCTACTATCCATTATTATCCATTATTAGGGGATCTAGAATTAACTTAGTATCTATAATTGTTTATTAGGAAATCTAGAACTATGTATCAAAATATCTAGTAACTAGAATCCTCCTTTGAGTAGTATAAATAGGGGTGAGCATTTGTCATTTGTAACAAGCCAATTTGAGAAATAAATGTCCTCTAATAAAAACTTCTTTTCTACATATTTTTCTCTTGAATCATTCTCTTTTATTTTTGAGGTTATTCTTCCTTTTCTTTGATTGTATTCTTCCATCCCTGGTTATTCGATCTTGGACCAGCAGGCTTTCTCTATTTTTTCTGCTGTGTTAATCTTATATTTTTACATGTATAGCATACATATTTAGTCGATTAATCACCTTGAAACCTGTTTTAGTTCTTGTAGGTATGTTGCTTGAAGAATGTTGAAGTCTAGCTTTGCAAGTTCAAGCACAACTGGATTTTTATCTGATCTGTTCCCATATGCATCAATGGACCATCTTGCGTTTAGCCTTTGAGTCCTTCGATGAATCGGAATCTCCAATGCCCGGCGAATCAATGGTAAAAAATTATCATCAACATGTGCATCATAAAGTTTCTTCCGCAGAAAATTAGTGGCAAATTCTTTGGCTTTCTCCAAGGTCTCTTCGCCTTCCATCAACAAGAAAGAGGCATCATATAGTTGCAGCAATCCTCTTGTATCATCCGCGAGGCTTGCCTTAAAATCTCCATTGTCGTTCTTGAAGCAATCAAATACCTCTGCATGCATTCATGCAATAGTTAAGGAATTAAACGATCCATTATCAATGCATGTCAATTGCCACCATATATATGACCCTATTTATCATCACCTTGAGAGAAGGTAAAACCGTGTTGTCTGAGGAGTCTAAATTTAAGAGCAGTTGAGTACAAATCTGTTTCCATTTCTGAGTTCTTGGAATCTTGTTTGTGGTGATTATCACCATATATAGAATTTAATATTTGTTTGATTTTGTCTTTAAAGTGGTAAGATATTCCCATCATCTGCAAGTCATCAATCAACTCTAATTGCTGAACTGGCTTCTTTAATTCTTCATGTAACAATTTCTTCACTTTTGCCACTAGCTCCTTAGCTCTCCTCGAATATTTCTCGTCCTGTACATGCAAAATAAACATATTTTTATTTGAAACCTATACTATATTTGATCGTAATTATGAAAATTTGACTGAACAAAATTTTAGGATTTTTTAAATTTTTTGTTACGTTAAGAAAATTCTTATTGACTGGTTTATTCTGAATCTATATTATTAAATTGTGAACATAATTAAATATCAACCAATCATTAATTTTTTTCCATCTTTTAATTTTAAAGTTTGAATTTTTAAATTTAACTCAAGGATATTGATGGTGTCCAAATCTAGTCCGCTACGTTGGAAGTTGAGTTGGACGCCAAATCACTCAAGAATTTATATATTGAGGGAGATTTGGATTTGCTTGAAAGCTCTCCATACCGAAGTCTGGCGTGCCAGCATACAAAAAGTAATAACAAACGTGGCTCAAAGCCCAAAACGGGAGAAATAGTTGTTGTGATCCATTTTGGCCGGCTCTCCGACGCTCAAGCCGCTCGAGGTGAGATCGATAAAGAGATAGAGTAAGTGTATTTAATGCTAAACTATTCACTTACTAGAGTAATAAATGAGTGGTATTTATAGTAGTGAGGCTTGTGCATGCTTAGTATACATAGTCAAAGATGAATTTAATGCACGATATGGTACACGTAAGCTATAGGATGGTTTCTCGTATCTACTCTGTCAGAATATTTGCAGGGGGTCCCAGGCAATTAATGCAGCTACAAGGGGATGTCCTGCATCAAATGTTGTCTCTGTACCTGACACTTTAGGTCGAATCGATGTCTGCTCAAGGAGCTGCAGGTCGAGGGACTGCTCGCTCAAGGCAAGCGTGACTAAACTAGTGGCTTTGAGGAAGTGTCCCAAACTATAAGTCCTAGGTTGAGAACAGGTAATGGGTTAGAGCATCCGACACATGTGTATCTCGTGATATCCCCCATCATAAGCTCCACAGGTCGATTATCAAGAAAGACATGATCGTTAACCTTGTTGCTCAAGAGATGCAGCATGCGATTGATGCACGAGTAGGCGGCCACGCGCATTCGCTGGTTAGGTTTGCGGGGCGCTTGTCACGCTAGCAAGCGACACGCCTGCGAGTAATAATGACACCTTTTTTTAATTCCAAAACCCTAAAGTGTGCGCTTTGAAATGCCAAATGCCAAAAAGAGGTCCTTCTAGATGTTGACACATGCCCTTGGCCTTCTCTTATAAATATTCACCCTTCTCCTTCCATTTTGCACTTTACGCATTCAAGCATTTGAGCAGTATCAAAGAGAGAGAAGAGGCGGATCCAGCGAGAAGTTGGAGCATCCCTCATTTGCTTTCCTGACTTTCAAACCTTTTCAGGGTACATTCTCGTCCTCGAATCTCTTCACTATTCCATCTTCTTCTCATTTCCTTAAAAAAAATGGCCCCCAAGAACAAGAACCTTATGTCGTCCCCAAACCTCAGCCCTCAAGCTCTGGGATTCTCCTCATTCCAGATCTGGGTTTTAGAAATGATTCCCCCTCTGGAAACCAAGCCCCCTCTCCAGCAGGCAACTGTTTGCATGGGGAGGAGGTTAATAATAGACGAAGAAGAGTCTTCAAATACGGACTCCCAGGACTCTTTGTATGTGAAATCTTGGGGATCCGCTTCTCAGAACTTCCATGGTTCAGTTGGGGTGGTAGAAGAGAGAACGCACGTAGATGCTAGGGCTCTGTTGGCAGAGAAGGAAGAGAGATTAATGCAGAAGGTGGAGAGAGTAGATTAATTTGCAGGGGAAATAGAGCAGACGAAGTTGGAGGATGGGGAAAAAAGAACCAACAACTATGGCAGTGTTGCCACGATATCCAAACCCTTCAAGGATAAGAAGAAGAAGAGCCAACGGTGGTCAGAAGAAGAAATGGGTCAAGAAGATCCAAAAATTTCATTATGAGTTTGACTTACATGTGACAGAGAGGTTGATCGGATGTAAACCCCTACAGGAGGGATACAAAGAAATCAAGTCCCTCGAGGGCTAAAACATAAGGATCCCCCGGCTGACAGCATAGCGGTGTCGATTTACGCCATCGAGTAAGGGCTCCGAGTGCCTTTATCGACCAAGTGGTTAAAGTCTTTAACATGCTCAACATCTGCCACATTTAATTAGTTTCCAATGCATATGCCATGCATGGTGACCTCATTCAGAGTGTTGATGAAGTTATTGGATCAAAAAATGAGTGTAGCCCACCAAACAGAACTATTTACGGTCTCCGTTGACCCCATGGCCTCACCCATTGGAAAGGGTTTTGTAAAGTTCCAAACACGGGCAAATAATAAGTTATTTAGCCACTCACCACTTCGCATGGAGAAGAATGGAAGAACAAGTTTGTATATACTAAGTTAGTAAGTGGGTGGTCGAAGCTCAATTGTTGAAAATGGAACAACGTTGAGAAATTCCGCTTAGAAAAGGGGCTTATCACTTGGACCAACAGGTTACTCGAGGCACTGAGAAGATTGAGGCCGACCGAGGAGAAATTTCGGATCGACCACCAACTATTGGTTTAAGCTGGGTAGTCTCTCGGGATGGTACGCTACAAGGATTTCTTAGTTGGTAAATACACAGTCAATGTTTTGAGGCCAAGAATGTCCTTTTTCCCTAATCTTCTTTATTATTTTCATTTTCTGAAGTGTGTGTGGGTCAAATTCTAAATCTTCGACCCTTATTCTCTTTTTGCAAAATATATCTTGATGGCTGCCTGGAAAAGAATCACAAGGAGGTAGATTGAGAAGAAGATGAAGGAGGCGAACCATAAGGGCAAGCCCATACCGGATCCCACCCAGTTGAGCCTTACACTGGGTATCTCCGAGGCCCATAATTTACAAAAGGTTGGGAAGGTGCGAAAGGCCTTAAACTAGGTCTAGCTCAACCCTGAGGTTGAGGATCTTACTGAGCCCAGGCGACTGCCACTAGCAAGCCCGGAGTTACTCAAACCGGGCATGAAGCTCCATCAGTTCCCCAAACGACCCTAGAAAGCATAATCCCAGGGGGAACAATTTGAGTCGTCGACCCTTGAGGAGGTCGACTTATTGACGAAGGCCCAGAGGTCAAGGCTCCGACTGAGGAGATGCAAGAAGTTGGGGCCCTGCACAAGCGAAAGGCGCCGTTTGATGAAGGGATGCCTCGAGATGAGGGGGCTAAAAAGATGAAGCAATCGGTGAATCACCCCTACAATCTAGCAACTTCACCAGATTATAGGTTGACGAGAAGGGATTATAAAAATTTCTTAGAGTACCTAGCCATAAGCAAGCCCAAATATTCATGCGACCTCTCTAGGTCGAAGGAAGATAATTCCAAAATGACCATAGCTATTGGGTTGGCAAATGAGGAGGCCTTATCTGTGATATTCCACACCTTCAAGATCAAGACCAACAACCAATGCTTGCTAAGGAAGGATCCCTATACTGCGGGCTTCAACAAAGTTGCCCTTTTGGCTATGATAAGGACTATAAAGAATTTCCTTTAATTTTGTTGCTTTAGGATCGATGTATTCTTGGCCGACCCACTTTTCCGATTATAGCTCCTAATTCGTGAGTTCAGCACACAACGCGTATGGGAGCTTGATAAGGAGGCTCAAAAGTAGCTAACAGTTGAGTGACCAGCCGTGCTGGAAGTCAACAGTATGGTGGCTGAGGCTAATAAGCTCAAGAAGAGGGTCAAGAGCTTGAAGGATGATAACCACACCAGCGAAATCAGCATCAACACTCTACACAACATGAATATGCGGGTAATTGAAGAGAAATATGATCTGACCAAACATCTCGAGGAAAGGAATGTTGAGGTAAAGAAGATGCAGCTTGAGCTAGCAAACATTAGAAGTGAAGGTGGATGCTAAGAAAGCCTTCGGAGCTGGTGAGGAGAAGGGCTGAAGAAAAGTCTTTTTTTACAAATGGGGTCGAAGACGATAGTAAGAAGGCGGTTGAAGAGGCCTTCTGAGCCTTTGTGGGTTTGGTCCCCAAGATTGAAGAGTATGGAGTATATCGATTTCTTGATAGCAACATGTACAAAAACTTCTCCCATATACTTGTCGTGACCAATTACGAACGGGGCTTCCTCACGTTCACTATACAAACAAAAGGGGTCCCCCCTCTCAAACCACTTGCCAAAAACCTCATTTAAGCTTTTATGGCTTGATAGGGTGAGCTAGATAGTGGCGGTGCGGAAGAGACTGAAGTAGAGAGCCTGAGGAGCTAGACTGAGAGAAGGTTCCTTTTGGATGGGTGGTCTCTGCCAAGGATGAGAAGAGCTCTGATCTAAATTATACTCTGCCAGAGCCAGAGAGTTTGGAAGAGGTTAATGAGAAGGTTTTGGCATTATTCTTGGTATCAAGTAGTGGTTCGGGCGCCGCAAAAATTGAACCCCTAACTCCTGTAAACATCGATCCCATTGCTGTTTAGCCCATCAACCAACTTCCTCCAGCAAGGGCCGAGCAATTATCGAGCAAGGCTACCATTCAAACTGTCGATCCTCCAACCAACTAAATGACTATCCCGTGTGCTTCTTGTAATTTTAATTTTTGCAATGTTTGTAATGCACCTAAATGACTTAAAATTTAGAGTTAATTACACTTGACCCTCAAATTAGATATGGTAAGTACAGTTGGTACCCCACTTTTAGATATAACAGACACTACCCCTCTAGAGTTTTTTTAATTACACTTAAACCCCAAAATCGCTAAAAATTTGATGATATCGGCAAAAATATTTGTAAAAGTCCGAAATTAACTCTGTTGACTTGGGTCAAATTTTTATTACCGGCCATGTCCTTGGGGGTTCTTGTAATTTAGTAAATTAAAATGGGGGCTATGTGTAATTTTTTATGTTAAATTTTCAATTATATTTTTGAATTGAAATTAGTTGTTGCAATGACTACTTCCATTCTTAATAAGACTGTTATTTTTATAATTTGAAGCAAATATTGAGTCAAACATGTGGAAATTATACAACTATCAAGGTAGTCACACGTTCAACACTTCTTATTTCGATATTTTAGTGATCGATTACTTGAAGAATAGCTACTTGAAGCCATGGTAGAATTTAACTATTGGTTTGTGTAGTGTTTGTGAAACTCAATATTTACAGGCTTCATATTATAATAATTACGATCATATTAGGCATGGAAGTAGTCGTTGCAACAACTAATTTCAACTCAAAAATCTAATTGAAAATTTAATATAAAAAATTATATATAACCCTCATTTTAATTTATTAAATTATAATAAACCCCCAAGGGTATGACATAAAAATTTGACCAAAGTCAACAGGGTTAATTTTGGGATTTCACAAATAATTTTGCTGACGTCATCAACTTTTTAACGATTTTGAGGATTAAGTTTAATAAACAAACTTTAGAGGGATGGTGTCTATAATTATATCTAAAAGTGGGGTAACAACTATAATTTACCGTTATAATTTGGGGGTTAGGTATAATTAAATCTAAAATGTATTGTACAAAACGATCATAATGTTCATATATCTTTAAAAACTATTGATTTCAACCCTATAAAAAGACACCTGCAAATTTATTCAACATACAATAATATTTGTTTGGTTGAATTTTGCTTTTCTAGGAGTTGGTGACAAACACATGCAATTAGTAGACTTTAATGGTGACTGCCAGCTCGTTTTTATAAAATCATACAAATCCTAAAAGAACGAAAAGTTGAAAATAAAATAAAACCTTATAAGAAAATTTTTCTATGAATTCACAACCAACCCGAATTTAAAGGTTGGAAAATTTCCTATGTGGCCTCTCTGGACTTAGCTACTGATCAACCAAGATTAAGAAACTAAAAGCTTAAGGACTACAGTACTAATTAAAATTAAAAGCTAAGGTTCAAATAGCTAGGCCTCGAAGCTAATGATCTTGGGTCAAAAAAAAAAAAAAAGCTAATGATCTACGAAAAGTATGATTAATAGTGTAGTGTATGATGTGATTGTTGTGAAAACATTTTTCTTGATCAAATGTGTTTGATCTCATCCAAACTCCTCGTGAAAACTTGTGCTTGGTTAAATATTTCTCAGGCCTTATCCAATGAGACTTCGAAGCCCAATCCTGAAGAGGCCTGTCCTCTTAAACCCTCTTGTGATTTTCAAATACAAAGATTTCACCTTATCTTCAGTCGATAAAATAAACTGTCATAATAAACAGTCATAATTAACTAAGGGCGAGTTTACTTTATAAGAATATATGAGTTTGGTAGAATAAAGACCCTTATTCTACTCTTTATTTTAATAGAAAAGAAATCTATCATTTTCTTGGAGCCCCGGGATAAGAACGGGAAAAACTTGATTATATAATCTTGATAAAAAGTAGCCGCTAAATAACTAGCTTTTTTTGAGAGAGTATTTTTACTGAAATACCCCGTTTTTTCCTCATATCTAGAAACCACCTTCTTCTTTTACAAACATATTATATTTTGATTTATTTAACATTAACAAAATTTTATTATTAATAGTTAAGTATCAAAAAATGGAAAAATTAATTACTATTAATAGCTAAGTATAGTTAATTACTATTATCTATAATTTTATTATTAATTGCTAGGTATGATTGATTATTATTATTAACTGCTAAGCATCATTAATTTTATTTTGTTGTATGAGAAAAGTAAAGTACGTGGGAGATGTTGTTGATAAACGTAAATTAATCTGTTATTTAGTTTAATATCATAGAATATTTGGATATCAATAGCAGTTATTTAGTGAAACAAGATAAGGACAAACTTGGAAAGATAATGATTATAAAATAGAAAAGTAAAAATGTGAGAATTTAAGGCTATTTAAACGGAAGTTTATTAATTAAAGTAAATGAGAACTCTGACTATATTACCAGAATTTTTATATTTTTTAACCCACTCCTGACGGTTTGCTAACTCTCAAAGTAAACTCGCCCTAAAGGTAAATCTCCTAATTATAAATTGCACCGTACTATCCCTATTAGGCGAAATAGCCACAAAAAAAAAAAAAAAAAAAAATTCCTGACATACAAAATATCATTCAGAAAATTTTATGTTTGTTAATTTTTTTTTTTTAATAAAAAATCATATATCCAATGTTGGTCTTAACAGACGTTGACTCCATGTAGAAATGGGGTTTTTGTGGCGAAATATCTATAATGCCCACCGCCATCGCCACCCCCACCTCCACCAAAAGTCCACCACCACAGCCACCAGTTTATCGGCACCACCTCCACAAGTCCAACTCCGCCAACCACCTCCCCCCATGTACACCGTCCATCACCTGTCCCTTCCTCATATCCACCGCCACCACCAACAAACCACCAAAACCACCTCCCACCATGTACACCGCCGCTGCCACCATCCATCCCCTAACACAGATCTCATTGGGGTGTAACGCGGCGGATCTCCTTGTTGGGGAACTAGATCTCATTGATCGGTGGTGGTGGCGAGAGGGTGCTAGGGGATCTGCTCATCGCGGGGCCTACGGTTACGGTGGCAGTGGTGTGAGGGTGGCCATGGGATCTGCCTTCATCGGAGAAGACAACATCTCCGTCTTTGTCGAGGAACCAGATATCGTTGATTACTTGTTGGGGAACCAGGTTTCGATGGCGATGGCGATGGCGGTGGCGCGAGGGTGACTGCAGAATCTGCTCGTCGGTGGCGAATCTACGCATCGCGACGGCTACGATGGCAGATCTATACATCACGACGGCTGTGATGGCGGTGGCGCGAGGATGGCCGCGAGATCTTCCTTCATCGGAGAAGGAACCAGATCTCATTGATTATGTATACTAGTAATTCTGCACACTCTATGCGTGTGCAATATAAAATTTTAAGCAAAATACCCATAAAACATGTGTTTGACATTAGTTTAAGCAGAAAACCCATAAAATATGTATTTGACATTAGTTAGTTTACGTTTTTTAGATTAGTTAGTTTTGTATGTGGGTTGAGTTTTTTTATTTTTTATTTTTAAATTAAATTAAAATTAAAAAGAAATAAAGAGTTCAAAAAAATAGATTGAGAACAGATAGTGTTGTACGTGGATGAGTTTCTTTTTTTAAAATCAAATAAAAAAAAAGAAATGGAGAGTCTAAGAGACCAAACTAATTAAATTGTATATATATACATAAATTAATTGTATATGCGTATATATAAATAATATATTTTTTAAATTAGAAATATATATATATATATATATATATATATATATATATATATATATATATATATTTTATGTATTAATAGTAATTTGAAAATTAATAGTTATTCATTCATATGTATATTTCAATGTATATTAAGAAATATAAAAAGTGATTTTTGATATTTTTATAATTATATTTTTTAATATAATATTTGTATGTTAAAGAGATCATAATTAATAACTCTCTCCCAATTGGACATAATTTAGATAATTTAGTTTACTCCCTTATGGGGGGAAAAAAAAAAAAAATCTATACTGACTCCCCAATTCAAATTTATAATTTGATTTCACTCCTCACTCACCTAAATTAACTGAAATACCCTTACTTATTTCTTTTTCTTTTTCATACTACAATTTTAAACCTGGGTATTTTAATTTTTATGAGTAATACTCTATTTTTAAATCTGAATACTTTATGTTTATAAACAATACTTCAATTATAAATTTAGGTACTTTAAGTTTTATGAATAATACTCTAAATTAAAACGTAAGTACTTTAACTTTTACGAATAATACTCTTTTTTCTTTTCTTTTTCTTTATTTTTTTCTTCTCGTACTTCAATTTTAAACCTGAGTACTTTAACTTTTACAAATAACACTCTACTTTTAAATCTAGATACTCTTTTTTATAATTCGAAAAATTTATAATACTCTATATTATAATTTGGATATTCTATTTTATAATTTCAATACTCTATTTTATAATATGGATACTTTATAATTTCTAATTAATACTTCAAAATATAAATCAACAATTAATTTTTACCCCACCATCCACCTCACAAAAAAATATATATATTAAGTTTTACATATGAAGTATGAAGATTATATTTTGAAGTATTAACATACAAAATAAAAGTATAAAATCATGTATATAAGGTATTATGTTAACAAAATGATTTGTGTGGGAGGGCAGAGTGATGTGTTATGTCATTTCATGTTTCTTCAAGGCTATTTTGGTAATTTCATCAAAAATGGGGAGTGAAATCAAATTACAAATTTTATTATTGATATTTTTTCCATGGGGGAGTGATGTCAAATTTGTCTTATGCCTTGGGGAATTTTGTCACATTCCCCATATGTTAAATATGTATATTTTAAAAATAATGTAATTATAATATTTGTATTCTTAATACATATAATATGTATGTTTTTAATATAATTTTAACATGTAAAGTAAGGGTATTTTAGGGTTAAAAGATTTAATGGTTGACCAGATGGAATGAGGGACATAGGTATTTTGAACTAATTTTTGTAACTGATGAGTACTCGCCGAATCTATCTATCTCTCTCTCTCCTTTTTCTCTTGTATTTCTCTTCTCCTTCGTAACGTAGTAAACCCCTCCTTATATAGACCCGAAGTCCTATTAGGGTTTACTACTTCTCCCATTCCATATCGGATTCCATTTTATCGTTTCATCTTCTTTCGTCCTTATCATCAAGACTCCTTACCTTCTCCATCACGTTATCTTTGCTACCCAAGTGTCCTTCTGTGACTAGAGTCCGAGGAGCGAACGTATCGAGCGAGCTCCGAATACAGCTCGTCATTCCTGAGCTCGCCCAGCGAGTAGTACTGGAAGCTTATAGGACTCTGGAGAGCGAGCTCATACCGCGAGCTCCCCCACACAGCTCGTCGTGAACTACTTGCGTATCCTTCTAACTCTTCTAAGGCTGGCCACGTGTCCTAGGTGGGTAGGGCCCCATCACTACTCCCCCCCAAGTCTGGTCCAGGTATCCGTGCCTGGGCCGGATTAATATGATTGTGGTCAGCCATCTATCAAGGGAAGAGTGATTCAACTTGTGGAAAAGCCACTCATATATGGCGATATTGAAATCCATAAATGCAATTATGAAAAAGAGCAGTTATGTAAATACATACAAACATGCAACTCGTCAAAGCCGTGACACTGAGCAAACAGCGCGCTCCTTGTTTGATGCATCCGTGGGATGTCGCGAACAGCTAGCTCGCTGCAAAACTGCGCACTAGCAGAGCTCCCTCACTTCCCCGAGTAAGGCGATCAAACAGCTCGCTAACAAGAGAACTATCACCCGCAACATTTAATGTAATATTACGATGAACAAATTTGATGGTGCCCAAGGTAAAGAAAGTCGGCATTAAAACCTATGAGCGAACAAAATATGCCACCGCGCAGCATCCAACCTTTGTATAACAGCAGCTCGCATATGGGTGCCTTGAACTATGCAATACCGCGATTGTTACTCCCAAGTAACATGACCAATATCACCAAAACTTTGCCCATACAATGCAAACAATGACAACTAATTATGGAAATTGTGACATCTGCGAACAAGCAGCTCGCCGTAGACTCACACCCCGACGACGAAATCGTCCCTCAATGACCAGCTGGAAAAAAACACAACGATTATTCTCTCTTTTGCGAACAGCCGCGGCGCGAGCTCGCCTTAGTGCTACTCATGCCCCCACCGCGAACCACTCCTGGAGTGAGGTTTGTAGGACTAGCAACAACGGAAATTGGAATCCTTCAAGAAAAAGAATAACAATGGATTCATGACTAGTGCTCAAGAAAATGAAGTTCATTTTGGCCTTTTATCGAACAACGTCATTCATCAATATAATTAAATAGTTTCAGTATGCTTCCAAGGAACTCCAACCCAAGGGAAACATTCATCAAGACAGTGCCCATGCATCTGATAATAACACCAAATAACTCCAAAATAGCTCGCCTCTGCGAGCAGCAACACCGCGCCTCCACGAGCAATAGCGCGTCACCGCGAGCAACAGCGTGATCCCTCTAGCAACAGCAGCTCGCCCCACATACGAACTCCATCAGCTCACCTGGGCCGCCTTAAAGCTGTGCACTCGCTCTCTGCCGAATCTTGCACAACTCCTCCCCAAAAAGAAAAAATCCTAGCGTCGGAATTCGAAATTTGAAAATCTCATATTTAGGTGGAACAACATCTAGTCCTTATTAAAGAAAACCATTCAACATTTGGTTATCATTTATAACAAAACCCCACATAGTAGCCTAACCTCTCACTTCTTCGTCCGCACATGTCGTCCATGTGCACTGGTATCGCGTCCAGCCAACATGGCCCTTTTTGGAAAAACAGCAAGTTTAGCATAGAAAGACTATGTACAATGATAAACAAGCAACGCAGCTCGCTAACAATGCAATGATTGTAGAACAAGTGGATTGCTTAACCATCATGCAACCAAACCTTTGTACCGCGATGAACACACACATAAATGATGTCAATAGCACGCAACATCAGCATTCTTGAGCGAGCAATAAGCTCGCCAAGGAGTATCGGACACTCGGTGATCTCCGGATCCAAGGAATGAGGACGAGCAGCACCCAGCTCGTCATCCCCATAACCATCACGCGACCTAACCACCACCAGACCTTGTACCAGTAGCCATTCTATCACCAGTTCGCTAAGAGGGAAGATGGAACAGCTTGCCACCTCTCCATTCAAACAATAACCTCAGGCCAAGCAGCATAACTCACCATATCATCGAATAGCTCGCCCAGCTACCCACAATCAAGTCAACATACAACAACTACCTTACTCCGGGAAAACAATCTGATGCAGCAGCTCGCTAACAATGCAATGAGAACGAGCAGACCAGCTCGTCAATCAAGAAACGTCAAAGACTCCCCGAGCATCCCAAAGTACACCTTAACTAAACACAATGTTTGCCAGCCATGTACAGAACATCCCATAGTTCGCCATAAATTCCCTCTCGAGTCGATGATACATAAACATTTAAGCTAACAGCTACACGAATTTCCATTCGTATCATTGTCTAATATAGTTGTTTCAATGAACATGCCAATCACAGGAGAAACCGCTCAAGTACTTTCGCTGCGAGCAGTAATCATAACCTAAATGAAACCAGGATAAGACACACAAAAAACTACTAGTTTAGGGTCAACGAACTAACTCAACCAACCGCACCCAAAAGCGATTGATCACAGTATGAAGAATTACATCAATAAACTCTATTAGCGTTCCAAGAAAACAGAGTCTGTTAGGTGTATCAAAATACAGCAAAAATTTAGTCGGTATTTTATCCCAGAAAAGAAGGCGAGAAACACAGCTCGTCATCCCCTACATTCGCATCTCCGTCATACATAGCCACATAACCGCACCCCTCAGCTTGCCATCTAACCGCTAACATAGGCATTGCAGCCATATAACAGCGAAGGTAAGTATGGCATCACAACTCGTCACCCTCATAACAGCTATTCGCAGCTCGCCGGCTCCGTCGGCGAGTAAGGCAGCTCGCAGTGTCCTCCGTTCATATAGCAAAACTAATAGAACCGAATCATTAAAACTAGAAAAATTTTACATCTACCGAAAATATGAGTTATCGTTCACTCATATCTTATATATTTTTACACCTCCTCCAATGGGCAAGGGCAAGCAAACAGCTCGCCACCTTATGAACGTCATGACCCGAACGCATTCGTACTCGTTATCGAGCAACACTAGGCTTAGTATCCTGATAACACGAAACGAGCTATGTCGTCAAAGTAGCCCGCCGCATCGGCCACAGCTCGCCATATCCGTCACAACAACACTACAGATAACATCGACAAACAGCTCGCCAACCAGACTTTCATGGCATGCGAGCAGCCAACCTAGTAGCAAACAAACCCAACCAACAAGCAAAACGTCATTACGCCAATACATGAACCTAGGCAGCTCGCCTTGAGAAGCCATATCGCACTCTAGGGCAAACGACAGGCTCGTCGCGAGCTAGGGCACTAGCAACAAACCTGTCATCATGTGAATGAGGGCGAATAGAACAGTTCGTCATCAAACGTAGCTCACTGCATCTGCCGTAGCTTGCCACATCTGCTACAGCTACGCAACTCGGCACATCTACAAATAGCTCGTTCCGAGCAACAAACAAACCCAACTCGTGGGCAAAACAGCATCACGCCTATACACGAACCCTGTCAGCTCGCCTGAGCTGATATAACTGCGTGTTGGGATCGTGAAATGAGCCCTCTATAGAGCTATTTGATGCCCCTTTTTCAAATAAAAATGCAATTAAAAGTGTTCTAATAGCTGCTCGCAAAAAATCATCCATAGTTGATATAGGCTCCTTTTAGAGCACCCCTTGGACTTATGATTTTATGTATATAAATGTCAAAAACCTTGGGAGTTTCCGTCCAAACCTGTTTTTGCTAATCCACTCATTGTGATAACAAACCACTCTTGAGTATCATTCTCAATATTACTTCCTCACTGGATGTTCCACTACTCAAACAACTCAAGAACTGTATAATAACATTTATACTGACCATCGAGCACTCAGCTCGCCCAACTAAGTTTCAACCGAGCCAATTTACAGCATATACCTCGTCGGCGAGCAAAACAGTTCGTACAATTAGCAAAATTTATATCTACTAAAAAACAAGATTTATCGTTCACCCATATCGTATTTTTGGTCTATGGTTGCTGGTCCTATATACCCTTTTGATATCACATACCTTACGCACTGTGCCACGCACTGAGCGAGCAGCCAGCTCGCTTAGAGATGCTATACCAGTGCCGACCCTAATAGCCAATGGGCAAGGGCGAGTAAATAGCTCGCAAGCACGAAATGAGCTATGCTCCTGTCTCTGTCACAACTCGAATCATCGTCATGTTAATGAGGGTATAGATTCACAAAGGAACCTATTTTGGGGTGAGCACACCAAATTTCGGGACGGCAACCAGTTCGCACTGATAGCTAGCACCGACGACGGTCCCACCATCATGTTAATGAGGGCAAATAGAACAGCTCGCTACCTCGCTATTCCCCTCAGCTCGCACACATTCATGATAAGCAAAATGTGGTTCGTATACAATTTTAGCGAGCAATTTTAGCTTTATATCGCGTGTTTGACAGACTTTTGGACGATGATCCTTATTTATAGCTTATTGTGATATGCTTATCTTATTATATCCTTTATCATATCCGAAATTTAGTTTTATCATGAGTGTGAGCATATCTTTCTTTTCGGCCATGGCCACCTGAATTGCATCAGGATTTCCCAATCACGCGAGCTAGTGATTGCCTGTTCGCTACAGGATTTCCCAATCATGCGAGCGAGTAATTACCTGTTCGCTACAGGATTTCCCAATCACGCGAGCTAGTGATTGCCTGCTTGCTACAGGATTTCCCAATCATGCGAGCTAGTGATTGCCTGTTCGCTACAGGATTTCCCAATCATGCGAGCGAGTAATTGCCTGTTCGCTATAGGATTTCCCAATCACGCGAGCTAGTGATTGCCTGCTTGCTACAGGATTTCCAGAACAAAGCCATACTGGTTTATTGAAATAAAATATCATAAAAGTTGCAAAACAACAAGCTTATTGAAACGAAACAAAAATAAAATAAACTGCTTTAAGCTCATTCGCGTTGTGTTGCCTCATTAAAAACCTTGCAAAGGGAAAACCCAGTGGCAAAAAGCCTTCGCGAGGGAAAAAGAGTACAACCGCACCATTATCTTAAATATGATATTTTCTCAAGTGTTGGGCGTTCCACGCCCGTGCCAATTCTGTTTGCTCTCCATCAGTGAGCCCCCGAACAATCGCCTGAATTATCCCGCGAACCTAGGGCTCCTCTTGTTGCTTGTCCGTATCTATTCGCCTTCTCCTCTGAGGTTGTGCTCCTCCATTCTCTCCGAGTTCACTTGTACCTATGACAAGCTCTGGTATCTTTCCTTCTTGCACCAATCTTTCAATTTCATCTTTTAGTGTCCACACCGAGCAGTGTAATGTCCGTACTCGTTGTGATATTCGCAGAAACTATCCGACGGAGGTCGTTTAGGCATTTGTGCTCGAGTTCGCGGCCATCGGAACCCCTCCACCTGTTTTATCTTTTGCAAGATTACATCTGGTGTATTCTCCAGTTCAGTATAGAACCCATATCTTGCAAACTTGCGATTTCCTATTCCTTCTTCCCGATTCAACTCCCTTAACTGAAAAGCTTCCTGAATCCCTCTCTTCCGGCTAAGTTCTCCAACAGATGCTTTCTTTGTAGCCATTGCTTCTTCTAAGTTTATGTATCTCCCAGCCCGTCGTAATAAGTCATCAAAATCTATCACTGGATCCAGTGCCAGTGACTGAAAAAACTCACCTCCTTGAAGCCCTTGTGTGAAAGCGCTAGCTTTTACTTCATTTGTCGCGAAGGGTACGTCGAGTGCCTCTCTGTTAAATCTTTGTACGTAAGCTCGAAGTGACTCCCCTATTTCTTGCTTTATGGTAAACAAGCTGAGTGCATTCCTTTTATAATGAAGCGAGCTAGCGAATTGGTTCGTAAACAACCTGCAGAAATCTTCGAAGCAATTTATCATACCTGGGGGTAACAACGAGAACCATCTTCGAGCTGGCCCTTTAAGCGTTGTTACAAACACACGACATTTAATCCCGTCTGATAGCTTGTGCAGCATTGCCACGTGTTCGAACTTACTTATATGCTCTGCGGGATCACCTGTTCCATCAAAATTCGCTACCTGCCCCGACCTAAAGTTATACGGGAGATCTTCTTTTAAGACTTCTTCTGTGAATGCGCTTCCTTTTTTCTTCTCCGGCGTGGGGCCTTGCAAATTCTTCCTCATCTCCTCTATCATTTTTCCCATATCCTGCATCTGTTTTTCCCAGTTATTAGTCTCTCTGTTAACCGGGCCTCTATTTCTTGATGTTGCCTGAATTGGTGTTTGATCGTTCTCCTCATAATAGTCCTTGTCTTCAGAGCTATCTTCCAGATCAATATGGGGTACCTCCGTTTGCTTTCCCTTAGCCGTGGTATCGGCCTCATCTCCCACCGCTCTCCGGTGGCTCCTCGTATGGTTAGCTCCTGCCCGAGCTTCTCGCTTTTCAACAATCATCTCCACCAGGGCCCGGAGCTGATCCATCGTCATGTTAGCAGGCAGCACGACTGGTGTCTGCCTTTCCTCACCCTGGATGTCTTTCTGTTTCGCGTTCTCGGAGGTGGCGTAATCGATCTTTCTACTTCCTCCTTCTCCGCGATTGTTCGCCATTATTTGATCAATTTGGTCCAATACCTGGTTGATCTGTCCCCTCGTCATCTTCCTGAAAAGAAGAAAATAAGAAGAAAAAACTCGACAAGCACTAAAAAAAAAAAGGAACGAAATAAGCTTTTCGTTCCCACAGACGGCGCCAATGATGAGTACTCGCCGAATCTATCTATCTCTCTCTCTCCTTTTTCTCTTGTATTTCTCTTCTCCTTCGTAACGTAGTAAACCCCTCCTTATATAGACCCGAAGTCCTATTAGGGTTTACTACTTCTCCCATTCCATATCGGATTCCATTTTATCGTTTCATCTTCTTTCGTCCTTATCATCAAGACTCCTTACCTTCTCCATCACGTTATCTTTGCTACCCAAGTGTCCTTCTGTGACTAGAGTCCGAGGAGCGAACGTATCGAGCGAGCTCCGAATACAGCTCGTCATTCCTGAGCTCGCCCAGCGAGTAGTACTGGAAGCTTATAGGACTCTGGAGAGCGAGCTCATACCGCGAGCTCCCCCACACAGCTCGTCGTGAACTACTTGCGTATCCTTCTAACTCTTCTAAGGCTGGCCACGTGTCCTAGGTGGGTAGGGCCCCATCAGTAACAGAGAATTTTTTTTTTTTTTTCAAATTAAGACAAAGATAGGGGTTTCGATGCAATTAAAATCCTTAATCAATCCAATCAAAAACAATTAATTATGGCTAATTTCCTTGATCAGTTCAAACCTGCCGCACCGCTCATGTCAGCAGATATTATTAACTAATTTTTGGGCAAAGAATATACTTTTATTCATTAAATTAATTAATTTATAAAAGTTATATTATACCCAAACAATATTAAAACGGGAAATGTGCGAAAAATCCCCAAATAGAGACTCAAATTTGTTTTTGCTCCCCATTTTTAAAAAAATTTGTTTTTGCTCCCAGATGAGAGGCAAACTTTTCGTTTACTCCCCATTTTTTACAAACGTAATATAAAAACTCAACAAACATTTTGCCTCTCATCTGGGGAGCAAAAGCAAAGTTTTTTGAAAATAGGAAGCAAAAGCAAATTTTTTCAACTCCGGGATAGTATTCAAAAATTACCCCTTATTAAAATTTCCTGAAAAAAGGTGGAATATAAATGACAACACCAAAACATAACACCACAAACAACAAGAAGTCACTCATTTCTTTACAAACGAAAGAGCAATAAAGTATTTTATTTTTCATTAAATTAAAATTTGAGCAAGGGATAGAAAGCAACAATAAATATTTTCATAAGATTATATTTAGTAATCATAAAGGAATATAGAAGTTTTTCCTACTTTATCGGAAAAATCATGAATATAAGCATATAACTGATATACCGTATATTGACTGCTCGAAGATTGAACATAATCAAAACTCCAAATTGAAGGCTTGTAATCTCCGGATCGTCGTCCCTCCGATATCTCATCACCTGGCTTATTATTTGAGTTTGGTTTATCTGCTCCAGAAACAGTTTCAGGCACAGTACTGCATGACATTTTTTCTCCTCACAAAGCTACAAAGATTTTTTTCCTTTTCTTTTTATGAATTATGGTTTAGTTTATACTGGAAGTTTGGAACTTCAAGCTCTACATTGTTAAGTGTGCAGTTCAAGTTGCTGAAATAGGCAGCGGCAAAAGCTGATCTTAAGAATAGTCATATTAATTAGCCATCAATTCGGAAATGGGATGCCAATATTGCACCGAAATTGTTAAGTGTTGTTGGGCAAATATTAAAGAGTAACTGCGCCAAACACCTACAGACCTACACCTGTGTTAGACAAAAATAACAGCCAAAACTTTATGATAAAAAAATTCTTTCAAAAACTCCTATATTATGAAAGTTTAGACCACTGCCGCCTCTATTACATTTGGTATAATTTGTACTTAATATGCTAAACCTATCCTTCAATCCAATTTTTTTCTTTTTAGTTTTTGTTATGAATTGTCATTTTTGTTTTCTTTTTCCTTTTCTAACAGTCATCTTCCCAAAATCCTGCCCACTTCACCCAACCCACCACAACTTCTGTCATATATTTCATATCGAAATTTCAGAGGTATTGTTACATAATAACTTGACAACCCTCCCCTTAACAGTTAGTTTTTCGGGATGAGTTAGGTCAAACATATTATTTATCAAAGTATTAGAGTCGGGACTTATTCTAAGCCTGTCTCTCCACCCGCACATGTTCCAAGCTTTTGAGGGTGATGTTATTTTATGGCACAATTTGAAAACTTAGGGTGGGACTATTGATATTTGTCCCACATTTTTTTTTTTGTAGTAGTTTGAATATGATCTAACATTATTAATAGATTCCTCCCCCTTCTCGTTTAGGCATCCCAAAACAAACCATCTCTCTCACTTTGTGACATATCTTTACTAAAATATTTTGAGTATTGCCAGAGAATGTAGCTTAATTTTGTAGTAATGGTTATATCTCCAGTTAATTATATTACATGAATAACTGAGATTTTTCTTCTTGTAATATTAGGTATTATAGTTTTAAATATTTTTTAGCGCTTCTGTTGTAGCTTAGTTTGATCGTCCACTTCAAAAACGGACAGAGAAGACTCATTCGGCATCGCACCAGTGCATCATTGGTCTTGGTTGGCATCGCGTATCTGTGGCTATTAAAAGAAAGGTGTAAAAAAATGACTATCGAAAGAAAGGTGTAATATAAATGACAAAGGAAGAGATCTTGCCTAAAGAAGCAACTAAAGAAGCTTCTCGACTTCCAGCTCGGTCAACTTGGCAATGACTAGAATGGCAAATACAAGAACTTCAGCCTCTACATTGTTAGGTGTGCTTTACAATGTTCAAGTTGTTGAAATAGGCAGCGGCAAGAGTTGATCTTAAGAGTTGTTATATTAATTAGCCATCAATTCAGAAATGGATGCCAATATTGCACCGAAATTGTTAACTGCGCCAAACACCCTACAGTCGTACACCCTGTTTTCGACAAATACTCTGTGATAAAAAGGGAAATTTGCAAAATTGGTATACCATCTCACCCCATTTAGCCGATCTGGTACACTAAATTTCCGATCAGCAAATAAACCCCATAATTAACAAAAATAAGCAAATTAGTGCACTTTTTACCCGAATAAGCCAAAACCCGCCGGAAATCCGACCCATTTCTTGGTGGACCCTGTACAAATGGGTCGGATTTCCGGCGGGTTTTGGCTTATTCGGGTAAAAAGTGCACTAATTTGCTTTGTTTAACAAGTTGTGGGGTTTATTTGCTGACCGGAAATTTAGTGTACCAGATCGGCTGAATGGGGTGAGATGGTATACCAATTTTGCAATTTTCCCGTGATAAAAATATTCTTTCAAAAATTTCTATATTATGAAAGTTTTGACCACCGCCACCTCTATTACATTTGGTATATTGTGTACATAATTTTGCTGAATTAAAACCCGTAAGCATACACACAAGCACAAACATCCAAACGCACACACAAACAAGAACACTCTCTCAAAACCATTTCACAACTAGCACATCCTTCATCACAACCTCCTCTTTCGCTGCAGTTCTCCTCCTCTGCTACACTTACCAAAACTCACAAAAATATACGGCTACTTTCAAGCTAAATTTTAAAACCTTAAAAAAAACAGAAACTAAAATTTCTAAATTTCAAAAACGAAATTGGTTTTGTTCATGATTTCAAATTCTAAAATTAATGTGGAGATCGCGATCGGAGTGCCTGGGGATTCCCCCAATGCTGTTGGTGTCCATACTCAATCGGTGGTCGGCTGCGGCAGGTCACTGGTGGCGTTGTTGAAATTATGTATTCTTTTAAATGCATATATACATATTTTGTAGAGGGGCGCAATTGTCAATTCATAGTTACGAACGCAATTTCAACTGCAAATTTGGCGCGCAGGAAAAAAACATTTGCAATCGGGTCTTCTAATATGGCATATCATATTCATAAGGTTTCCTGATTTAATTAGGTCTACCACATAGTTGATATAAGTAAAAAATCGCAAATATTAAATATAGTTCCTATAATAATAGAGTCTCCCATCCGGCCCAAGATTCTGCTCAATAGGTGAATATAGCGAATATATGAGTTCGGTTATAGAATTAAGGCGAGCTAATCCGGAGTCCCAAGATAGTTGCGAAGGATAATAAGCAATTTGGTAGAAGATCATGAGTTATGTTTAAAGAGAAAGGCGTAAGAAGAACAAACTCATAGTTAGACTAGGCAAAACCCTAGATCCCTGAACTCTTTAGATATGATTCTTGAGATATGACAATTTGGTAGAAGAACATCATGAGTTATGTTTAAAGAGAAAGGCGTAAGGAGAACAAACTCATAGTTAGACTATTAGAATAATAATATATTTTTCTATATATATGTTGTTAGCTAGATATTTCTAGAGGTTAAGTCTAGATTATTATAGATAAATATAGATTAATCTAGACATAAGATTAATCTAGATTTTCTAATTATCTAATTAGTCAAATTAAGAAAGAATTATCTAGATAACTATAGAATAAGTCAGCATTTTGATTAGTCAAAATTCAAAAATTAGAAGAGTAATCTAGATTAAGCAACTTGTTAATGACCGACATAAGAGTCAGTTGATCATCTATAAATATATGTACTACATTTGCATTGTAAGGTAATGATGAGAATATGAAATGAAATCCATTTCCTCCACTAATGCTAATATCCTATATCCCTTGCCTTCACTAAAATTCAATCACCATTATATTATTCCTCTCTAAAATTAAAGTCCATCCTTTTTAGTTGATCATTTTCCCAATTCAACTAAACCATTCCGTAGCTATCCTATTCTATTACCCAATCCTCATATTACAAAATTAAACCAAGCCTTTCTCAAATTCTTCCGTGCCTCCACTTACGCCTTAATAATATCATACACCTAAATTCTAACATTTGGTATCAAGAGCCAATTTAACCCAAGCCTACGACAATGACCTCAATCAATACCCAAAACCTTACAACCTTTAATTACACCTCCTCCATGATCCCGATATTTGTGGGGGAGGCATATGAGTTTTGGAGTATCCAAATGAAGACCCTATACATATCACAGGGTCTTTGGGATTTAATAGAAAATGGCTACGAGCAACCCCGAGATGCTGCCGAATTGGAGTCTTGGGACAACAATAGAAAAAAGGAGTATAATGAGAATCGGAGGAAGGATGCAAAGGCGTTGTCATATATGCAACAAGCGGTTACGAAACCCATATTTCCAAGGATCATGGTCGCAACAACGGCAAAAGAGGCTTGGGAGATCTTGAAGAATGCATACAAGGGCTCTGACAAGGTAATCTCCATTAAACTTCAATCTTTATGGAGAGATTTTGATACGTTATTGATGAAGGAAGATGAATCGATTGAAACATTTTTTAATCGGGTCTCAAATATAATTAATCAAATAAGAAGTTATGGAGATACAACTGAAGACAAGAAAATTATTCAAAAAATATTACGGAGTCTTCCTATGAAGTATGATCATATAGTGGCTACAATTGAAGAGTCTAAAGATTTATCGGTATTAACTTTAACGGAATTAATGGGCTCACTACAAGCGCATGAAGATAGAATGCGTTGATTTAATGAGCAGCCACTAGACCATGCATTTCAAAGTCAATTAAACTTTTCTAAGAAAGATGACAATCAGAAAAATGGGCACGGTAAAAGGAATTTTCAGAAAAGAGGAAATTCAAATTATCATGAAAATGGAGGAGATTTTCCTAAAAAGAATATATACCCACCATGTCGATATTGCAAGAGAACTAATCATGCCTAAGATGACTGTTATTTTAAAGAAAAATCTAAATGCAAAAAGTGCAATAGATTTGGACATGATGAAAGATATTGTCGATCTAAAGAAATCCAGCAAGCTAATTATTTGGAAGAAAATGTACACTATCTGTTTTCTGCAAGGGAAGTAAATTCAGAATCATCAAAAGATGAGTCATTGCTATGGCACAAGAGATTTGGGCACTTTCATTCTCAAGGAATAAGATATCTATCTCAACATAATATGATGAAAGACTTGCCCAAAATAAAAGTAAAAGAATATAATTGTGAAGCTTGTCTAAAAGGAAATCAACATCCAAAAAATTTTCCCTCGAAAAAATCATGGAGAGCAAAAGCAGCTTTGGAGGTAGTACATACCAAAGTATATGGACCGATGAGGACAACATCCGATGGAGAAAACAGGTACTTTATTCTATTTATTGATGATTATACGAGAATGACTTGGGTCTACTTCATGCATGAAAGGTCAGAAGTATCCACTATATTTAAAAAGTTCAAAAACTTTGTTGAAAAACAAAGTGGTAGAAAAATCAAGATTTTAAGAAGTGAAAAAGGGAAAGAATATAACTCGAAATAATTCGAGAAATTTTGCAAAGATGAGAGCTATCACCAACTCACTGTTGGAAATACTCCGGAACAAAATGGAGTACCTGAAAGTAAAAATAAGATGGTCTTTGAAATGGCCAAAACTATGCTGGAAGAAAAAGGCATGCCCAAAACATTCTGGGCAGAAGCAGTCTACACTGCAGTCTATCTACTCAATAGATGCCCAACAAAAGCAATTCAAGGTAAAACTCCAGTAGAAGCATGGAGTGGAAGAAAACCATCTGCTAAACATCTTCGAGTTTTTGGGGGCATTTGCTATGTGCGCGCCCCAAAAGAGGAAAAACCATAATTCTAAAGATAATGCTGAAAAGGGAATATTTCTGGGCTATAGCTCTCCATCTAAAGGCTACAGAGTCTACATTCTGAAGTCTAAAAAGCTTATCATCACTCGAGAAGTGGAATTCGATGAAGATGCCACTTATAGTTGGGAAAATGAAGAAGCTCAGAAGAAGACAGTTATAACAAGGACACAACAACAAGTTGAAGAAGATAACAACTCGTAACCGAGCTCACCACCACCACCAACCTCTAACTCGTCTAATGAAAATCAAGAAGGAGCAGAATTAACTCCAGAACCACCGAGAAAAACAAGATTGTTCCACGACATATATGAATCATGTTATTTCACGGCATTGAAGTCTATGAACACTGGAGTAACATCCAAGAACAAGTTTCTGATAAAAGCTAACGAAGCTACTCATTCAAGTGTTGCAAAATTGAAGGCCGACACGAATACATCCAAAGAGAAGAACTCAAACATCTACTAACAGAGTCACAAGAAAAATACATTAAGGGGGAGTATTAGAATAATAATGTATTTTTCTATATATATGTTGTTAGCTAGATATTTCTAGAGGTTAAGTCTAGATTATTATAGATAAATATAGATTAATCTAGATTTTCTAATTATCTAATTAGTCAAATTAAGTAAGAATTATCCAGATAATTATAGAATAAGTTAGCATTTTGATTAGTCAAAAATTTGGAAGAGTAATCTAGATTAAGCAACTTGTTAATGACCGACATAAGAGTCGGTTGATCATCTATAAATATATGTACTACATTTGCATTGTAAGGTAATGATGAGAATATGAAATGAAATCCATTTCCTCCACTAATGCTAATATCCTATATCCCTTGCCTTCACTAAAATTCAATCACTATTATATTATTCCTCTCTAAAATTAAAGCCCATCCTTTTTAGTTGATCATTTTCCCAATTCAACTAAACCATTCCGTAGCTATCCTATTCTATTACCCAATCCTTATATTACAAAACTAAACCAAGCCTTTCTCAAATTCTTCCGTGCCTCCACTTACTCCTTAATAATATCATACACCTAAATTGTAACATAGACTAGGCAAAACCCTAGATCCCTGAACTCTATAGATATGATGTTAGCAAGATATTGTAAATATGGAAACAATGTAAATTGATTCCATTCCTTAGTTAACATGATGTAATTAGGGGTTGATTAGGATTCGTCTCCTATTTATTCCAGTACCGTATTGTGTATTGTATGAGATACAGAATTATGAATACCAATCTCTTCTCCCAAACTTTGTCTATCAAATTCAACATGGTATCAGAGCGGGTTTCGATTCAATAACGAATCGAATACCTTGCTTCATCATCTACCACGGCCACACCCACAAAATCTAATCCGATGCCAGCCGAGTTTCTCGCCCAAATGGCGGAACTCCTCAAGCACAAACAACCCGGACAAACCACCCAAAACATCGAACTTACCGACAACCGTAACGGAACTGGGATGATGGCGAAGTTGCGGTCAGAAACGAAGTCATCACCCCGCGAACACAAAGGACCGAGGGGGAAGAAAGTGATGACCTCTTGCAGCGGCGGCTCATCCTGGCCACCAGCCGAAAAAACCAACCTAGGAGCAGGGGCTCCCGAAATAAATATCCGACGAGCAGTGGTCGGGATAGGGGCTCCGATTGGCGGTGCCACCAGCAGACAAGGATATGGCGGCGGCGACGCCACCGCCTATAGAGCAGATAGCAACGGCGGAACTTCCCATGGTAAAAGTTCTACAGAATTTCCAACTGAAGCAAGTAAGGGATTCGGCACAGCATTTGTTGCCAATCTGGAGTGTGGTAAGAGAAACTTCTCAAACCCTATTTACAATTTTATTGGGCCGGATCATGTTGGGCAATTTAATGATAATGAAATTCATATTAATAAGGGGGAATTTGGGCCAATTACCGATAATGGGGGATTTGATACACTGGGCCAAAGTGGGATTCTTGAGTTTGGACAGGCCCGTAATTTTATGCAAATTTCTCACTCAAGCCCAGATATGGAATGGCTCATTGACAGTGGGGCCACTGACCATATGACCAATGACGCCCATGATATTCGGACTTCTATAGTCTCACGACGGGACTCGGTGATAAATGCAAATGGTCTTTCTTATCCGGTCACAGGGGCAGGAAACATTTCTCTATCTGAGAAATTGAACTTATCACATTGCCTTGTAGTTCCATCACTCACTAATAAGATACTCTCTATTAGTCAACTCACCAAAGAACTGAACTGCTCGGTATTAATGTTCCCTTCATTTTGTCTCTTTCAGGATATTCGTACGGGGGCGATCATTGGGCGTGGTATTGAGAGAGATGGGTTGTACTACATCAGAGATATCTCACAGACAGGCTCAATCAATTTGGCTCAGGGCAGCAGTCACAGGCAATTATGGTTATGGCATCGTAGACTGGGGCATCCCTCTTTTCAGTATATGAAAAGGCTATTTCCGAGTTTAGTGACGGAGTCCAGTTCTTTGCATTGCGATACCTGTGTACTTGCCAAAAGTTATCGGAACAGTTATCCAAGTTCAAAGAATAAAACGAACCAACCGTTTGAATTGATTCACCCTGATGTTTGGGGACCCGTCCCAAATCATGTTAACTCCAAGTTTCGCTGGTTTATACTGTTTATTGACGACTGTACCAGATTCACTTGGATTTACTTTCTGAACCAAAAATCTGATGTCCCAAACACAATCAGGAATTTCTTCCAAATGATCCAAACCCAGTTCTCCGCCTCGATCAAAGTTCTTCGTACCGACAATGGAGGAGAGTTTATCAATCACAACTTGCAAGACTTCTTCTCTCAAAATGGGGTCATTCACGAGATAACTTGTCCTCATACCCCACAGCAGAATGGGATAGCAGAACGGAAAAATCGGTACATACTAGAAAGTGCTCGGGCATTCCTGTTTGAGGCCCACGTACCCAACTCCTACTGGGCAGAGGCTGTCTCCACAGCCGTGTATGTCATGAACCGACTCCCTACTCAAGCACTAAAGTATGAGACTCCCTTGGACACCCTTAGGAAGTTCCACTCCATCCCTTCAGTGCTCCTGCTCACTCCCCGGGTCTTTGGATGTGTTGTTTTTGTCCACACTCCAAGGCATCTACGGACCAAACTTGATCCCTGCGCGGTCCGGTGTGTGTTTCTTGGGTTTAACCCTACTCAGAAAGGGTATCACTGCTATGATCCGACAGGAAAGCGCCATTATATCACCATGGATGTGGACTTCCTGGAAACTGAATACTACTTCAAAGCAAACCCCAATACATCCCCTCAGGGGGAGAGAGATAACGAGGGAATGAATTGGATGTGTGAATGGTTAGAACCACTCCATGAGTACACCCCGCCTCCTGCGCCTGCACCTCCTATGCCGACAGATGATCCACTCCCATCTCTTTCACCCACTGCGGAAGAGCCCCCGTCATCGAATATCCCTGAGGTAAACACTCTCGACCCTCCTGTTTCAATTCCAGATACATATGTTTTACCTCCTCGACAGAACAGGGGCATTCTACCAAACAGGTACAGCCCAGAAAGGGCAAGCAGGTCCAAATATCCGGTAGCACATCATGTTACTTCCAATTACGCACCTCAACTCCAGGGGTTTATCCATGCGGTTTACACTCAGGAAATCCCTAGAACCACTAAGGAAGCACAAGAGAATCCTTTATGGAGACAGGCCATGGAAGAAGAGATCAATGCCCTGGCGAAAAACCAAACATGGGAGGTATGTCCACTCCCAGCTGGGAAACGCTCTGTTGGGTGCAAGTGGGTTTACAGTATCAAGTACAAGATGGATGGAACGATCGAGAGATACAAAGCCAGACTGTTGTCCAAGGGATACTCCCAGACCTATGGGATTGATTACACAGAAACATTCTCTCCAGTGGTGAAATTGGATACTATCCGCATCCTGTTATCTATAGCCGCCAACCACGAATGGCCCCTACACTAGTTCGACGTGAAAAATGCATTTCTGCACGGGGATCTCCATGAGAAGGTGTATATGTTGGAAAACACGAATCAGAAAGTAACGGAATTTAAAAAATTTTCCCAACAAAAGGACCTTGGACTCGCAATCGTGTAACCAAATTCGTAGAGATAGAAAACTTACTTTTCTTTTGTTCTTTCTTGAAGCGTTTCAAGCCACCCAAGAACGCTCTTCTCGCGGCTTGATCCCCTCTCCTTGGTAAAGCTCGAATCTTCAAACTTCTAACTTGAAGTCTCGAGAGAAAGTCCACCAACTTGATCACAATCTAACTAGTAAGGATGCTAGTTCTCTAGTTAGTGTTTAGGCTTAACCTAGGGTTTATTTGATCTTGGAGAAAGGAAGGTGTTCAACACATGAACCAAAAGAATTGTCAATTAGCTCTAAAGGGGAGCATGAGCCCCCCTATATATAGGAAAGGGAGAGGGACGGCCGAACCTATTCCTTGTTGGACAAGGATTTGGTTCCTCTCTCTCCTATTACTTGATCATCAAGTATTTTCCAATTTTGACTTTGAATTCTAATTCAAGTCAACTTTTAAGAGAGCTAAAAATATCCAAACTATTTTTGGATAATTTTATACTTTATTTATTATAAAATAAATAACTTATTTTTATCTAATTAATTAATTCGTAATTAATTAACTAGATTATTTTCTCCAAAATAAGACTTTCTTTTTAATTCAAAATTAAACCAAAGTCTATTAAATAATTAACACATTTAATTATTTAATACATATATATATAATATATATATATTCACACGTGTGTGACACGTGTCACAGTGACACGTGTCACTCACGTGAGCCACACGTGTGATTTCACACGTGTGGAACCCTCTTGGCCCGATTAACTCGTTTAATCATTTTAAAGCCTCAACTCATGTAACCAAGTTGTTGTGTGTGACCCTCTAGGTTCTCAATTCAATTAGCAGTGACCCTAATTAATTAATTCACTAATTAATTAATCAGTCCACCGATTAAACGACCATAGTCTAGCAACAGGTGTTTAACCCCTAGCTGAATTGGAATGTTCGGATTCGACAGAACCGTTAAGTTATTGATTCATGTGAGATACAATCCTCCTACTTACTATCTCTCAACCAAGATCTAGGGCAAGGGAATAATCAGAACCCTAATAATCCGGTCTTAAAGCTAAGTGCATTTCATATCCATTTGATTTCAATCCAAGAAACCCTTTTCTTGATGTCTTGATCTACTGCCTTGGCCAAGGACTCCATATGGCATATGAATGACTTACACAATAAGAGATCACCTTGCAAATGCAAGTGTAGGTCCTTTCTTGATTCTCATTCACTTTCATGAATCACTTGTGCAGCCCCAGCATAAGCCTTGAATCAGTTGTCTAAGGCGACACCCTTTAAAGCTTATACCTAGGACTACAGAGTTAACTCATAAAGTGACAAGGAACCTCAAGTCTAAGGATCAATTAATCACATCAATGACTCGTGAGATATTTCCTAATCTGGAAGTTTCCATTTCCTGAAATAGAAACTTCCTTTCCCATTTAGGAATGTTCTCACACGGGGCACCTCATTGAACTTACTTATTAAAGTAAGCACCCTCATGTATCACGCACGTATCAACTATACACTTTGCACCTCCATGAAACAAGGTGGTCCTTCTTAAGGGCGTGATCCCACAAGCAAGCCTTAGAGGAGTCAGGTTGACACTCCCACTGTCTGTAGGACTCATCGGCTTGGAGTATTCTACTAATCATGACTTATGTGATATAGGGCTCGTTTCATGAACTATTTCACCTAAATGGCAGAGTCCTAAAGTCATCAGGATTAGGGGAGTTCTCATACATGCACAGCTAAAGTAAACGAATACCAAACAAGAGCATATAAAGAAGTGTTGCCTCATTTCGTTATTTCATTCAAAGATTGTCTGTGATTACAATAAGGAAAAGCACAAAGTGGATATACAATCGGCTTTTAGGGCACTATTCCTAACAGTATATGGATCTCCCGTCCGGGTTTGGGGACCACCAGGATAAACCCATGGTATGCAGATTGAAACGATCCCTCTATGGGCTCAAACAGTCACCAAGAGCTTGGTTTGGAAAGCTCACACTTGCCATGAAGAAATATGGGTACAGCCAGAGCAATTCGGATCACTCCCTATTTATCAAAAGAAAGGACAATCTCATCACCCTATTGGTCATTTATGTAGACGATATGGTGATAACTGGGAATGATACAAAGGAGATAACCAGTCTACAAAGGAACTTATCACGAGAATTTGAAATGAAAAACTTGGGGAGGCTGAGATATTTCTTGGGCATTGAAGTAATGAGGTCAGACAGTGGCATCTTCATCTCACAGAGAAAGTATATACTTGATCTTCTAACTGAAGCCGGGCTGTTGGATTGTAAACCAACTGAGACTCCGATGGTTCAAAATCACCAGCTGGGGATCTTCCCAGATCAAACACCAACTGACAGGGAGAGGTACGAAAGATTGGTAGGCAAACTGATCTACTTGGCCCACACTAGACCAGGCATTGCCTACGCCGTTGGAATTGTGAGCCAATTCATGCAGAACCCGAGTAGAGAACACATGGAGGCAGTCATGAGGATTCTGAGATATCTCAAATCCTCACCTGGAAAAGGGCTCATGTTCGCCAGGAACGGGCATACTCGGATAGAAGCCTACACTGATGCTGACTGGGATGGAAGCATCACAAATAGAAGATCCACTTCTGGATACTTCACTTTTGTCGGAGGGAACTTGGTCACTTGGCGAAGCAAGAAACAAAGAGTTGTGGCACTCTCCAGTGCCGAGGCGGAATTCCGAGGAATAGCTCGAGGAGTCACAAAAGTTCTATGGGTCCGAAAACTACTGACCGAAATTGGCTTTCCTCCTGAAGAAGGCATTGACTTGTATTGTGATAACAAGGCAGCCATAAGCATTTCCCATAACCCGGTACAACACGATCGAACTAAACACGTAGAGATCGACCGGCATTTCATCAAAGAAAAGATCGAGTCAGGGTTAGTTAAACTCCCGTTTGTGAAATCAGAGGACCAGCTTGCAGACATCCTAACTAAAGCAGTAAGCAGCCAGAACTTCCACATGATACTGTCCAAGTTGAACATGTTCGATCCCCATGATCCAACTTGAGGGGGAGTGTTAGCAAGATATTGTAAATATGGAAACAATGTAAGTTGATTCCATTCCTTAGTTAACATGCTGTAATTAGGGGTTGATTAGGATTCGTCTCCTATTTATTCCAGTACCGTATTGTGTATTGTATGAGATACAGAATTATGAATATCAATCTCTTCTCCCAAACTTTGTCTATCAAATTCAACGTATGATTCTTGAGATATGACAATTTGATAGAAGATCATGAGTTATGTTTAAAGAGAAAGACGTAAGGAGAACAAACTCATAGTTAGACTAGGCAAAACTCTAGATCCCTGAACTCTATAGATATGATTCTTGAGATATGACGATGCAAGAAATTGATCCGATCTCTTGATTAGTCTCCTAAAGTCCTGGTTTACTATAGTAATTCTTAAGGAAGGGTTAATCGTGTGTTAATTCTTAAGGAAAGATGAGTTAAATCCTTTATTTCATCGATGTGTCTTGGACCGTATGCAATATATATAAATAGTTCATTTAATTATACTTACAAAATCTTTGAGAAATAACAAGAGTTCATCTTTATGGTTTTTGACTAATTTCATACCAATATTATTCAGTTTCATAATACGTTTTTTTTATAAAACGTTTTTTTTTATGTCAAAAATTACCAAACTTGAGATGCTATTTATATTAGAATTCGAAGCTCTTGACTCCAAGCACATTCTTAGGTGTCTTGTACAGTGTTCATTTCTTGTACAATTTTCTAAAAAGTAAAAAAACCAAGTTTGAGGTGCAATTTATAATACAACCTCAAGCTCTTTAGTAGACTTTAGGCCAAGTACATTGTTAGGTGTCTTAAATATATTTGGACCACCAAATAATACCAAAAAATTCTCTCCAAGGAGCATCCGAACAGTACACTCCAGGAAAAAAATCAGTGTATTGTGTTTTTATACAAGGAAAAATTAATGTAATGTATCTTATTATATAGATAATGAATCATATAATATTAGAGAGATAAAAGATGTTCATGTTGGTAATTCTAATCAAAACCTAACTCTATCAGATTAATATCATAAAAAATTCTAATTTTCAATACAAATTATTTTAATAAAATGTTGTGAATTCGAATTTTAATTTCGAATATAAAAGACTTAATAATTTTTTTTTATTCAACTGTTTATACTTTAATTTACCTATAATTTTGATGAGGCTCAGAAACGCGCTGGCATCGGAGCCGTCCACGTGTCGTCATTGATTGGCTGAAAACTATACGCTCGCATTGATGGGCTCGCGGGCCAACCCAACCCATTCACTTACCAACTAATGCAGGCCATTGGGCCTCGGCTCGCTATTCAGGTAAAGGGCCGGAGCCGACAAGCTTGGCGCTCGCGTCTTGGCCCTCAAGGTTACCCTCCTCAGGGAAACACCCATACGAGAACCCTATTCTTGACGCTCGGTGTAACGCCCCGATTTTTTTTCCATTCAATCATTATGTGATATTATATGAATTTTATAATTTTCATAACATTATATGCATTATGTTTATATAGATTTACTTGAATTAGCGTTAACGTGAAATTTATGTGAATTATTTATTAATGTGATTAAATGTTCTTATATGTTCTTATTTGATCATTTCCTGAATTCATGGACTAAATTACATTTCATGATTTGGGAGTTAAATGTTTATTTGTTAGAAATGATACTTGTGTGCATTCATTTAAATAACCTAGGGACTTGTTTGCAAATTGGGGACATATGTTAAGATAGTGGATGATATAATATATATCTAGTATATGCATTCATTCCCCCTCACTCTCATACATTACATACACACAAGAGAACACACACACACACCTAGTGAGGATCGATTTTTACACCTCAAGAGAAGGAGCAGAATTCATCTCATAATCCCAAGCTACTTTGAGGAACTTTGAAGCTAGAAGCATCAACATCTTCATCTCTTCATCTCATTTCATTCTTCATTCATTTCAAGGTATATATGGAAGCATGGATTGAATTTCTTGAGTGACTATATGAGTAGGGTTTGATGTTAGCTTGATGCTTTCATGGTTATTCTTGTATAGAAGCATGTTTAGGTCCTTTTTACCTTCAAGACTTGCATAAAGCATGAAGTTATGTGAAGGTTGAGAAGCATGTTTATTATTGGGGTTTTCATGAGGAATTCTTGATGCTTGAATGTTTATTTCTTGGTTGGATGGTTGAATACTTGAAGTATGATGCTTGTATGAGGTATTTTAACAATTGTTATGGTTGGTGTTTGGGATTTATTTGGTTTGGAGTTGGTTTTGCATGGAAACCCCTGTTTTCTCCCCTGTTTTTCTGTCACGCACAGGTGACACGGGCGTGTCACCTTTGCTTTGTTTTGGGTGACACGGGGGTGCAGGTTGGCTGGGTCGGTTTTTCTGTACCGTGACACGGGGGTGTCACGGTTTGCCTTGTTTTGGTGACACGGGCGTGTCACCTTGTTTTACAAGCTTTTGGTCCGCTGTACCGTGACACGGGGGTGTCACGGCTTAGTGCATTTTTGTGACACGGGCGTGTCACCCCTTGTTTTCATGCATATTGTTTTGCATGCTTGGATGTACGTGTATGTGTTATATACTTGCTTAATTGATAATCATGCTCCTATTTGACACTCCTTGATTGTTGTTGCATAATATCTTGATTATGACTTCGCCGTGCGTTTTAATTGGTTCATTCGAGTTGAGTCTTATGTACACTTATCCTTGTTGCACAGATCTTGGTCCCGGAGACGAGGAGCACGGTCCGTAGGGTGCTTCCTTGCTTCTTTTGGTTGGTAGAGGTGAGGTTTAATTACTAGATATATATAGAACCCTTACAACCCTACGTGATGTTTTCCGCCAAAATGTATATATATATATATGTATATATCTTTCCCGCAATCTCTACCGATTGCAAATGATTTCGTGATCTAATGAATAATCGTGTTATCGTGATTGATCGTGTTTTGGCGAGTAAGCATATCGTGTTCACATGGGCCCGAGGGTAGTGTATTGAGCCAACCGGGAAAGCAAGGGCTGACGGGTAACTCTTGCACTATCCTCACCAATTTTTGGGATCACCTCTGAATCCACCAGGAGGTTTGGTGGAGGAAGAAATCCCGTGCGTGGGAGTCATGTTCCCGACGTACACCGTTCATGGATGGTTGGGCCTTGCAATCCCACCATCACCGGAGGAAGAAGGAGTTCGTGAAAATGCTAAGTGTGCACTAATGATTGTATGATAATTATTGAAATAAAACCTAAAGATGGTATTATTCATGACTAGTTGGAGTAAGTTTGGAGATTGCCCTCACTCGCCGGGCCACTGAGTGAATTGAATTGAACTGATAAGGTTTATATTGATTGAATGGATTAGTTGTAATCTCGGGCGAGATCTATTTTAATATTGAACTTATATTGTTTCTATTTTATAAACCCTTACCCGAGATTATGGCTTGCATGGTAATTGCGCTATTATTTATTTATAAACCCCTCGCTCAGTCCATGTTGGACTGACACCTCAACTTTTCAGTTTTTGCAGGTTCGTGCTAGGCGGGAATTAGAGTCTCGTGTCTTTTATTCGGGTCTAGCACTTCACCTTCATACTTTGTTCTTGTATTGATACTAGTTATTTTGTAGCATGTTTTGGATTTGTACTTTGAGATGATATTGTATTGATATATATATAAATGTTGGTACCTATAAATAAATATGTAAATATGGTACCTAAAAGTACTGATTGCTATTGCTTCCACTTTTATTGCTCTGAATTGTTTATTAGTAGTATTTGAGGGTACCCGCCTAGCTTTTGAGTTTTGTTGTCACCCGTTCGCCATGAGTCCGATTCATATATGGACTACCCATTTCATGTGTGAGCTAGACTTATGGTGCGGGGGTGTGGCATCTCGGCGTTCCGGGTGCTACATCTTAAGTGGTATCAGAGCCCGGTTGCAAAACCGTGGTTCTAGTGTTGTGTCTTGTGAGTCTAGGTCGTACGGCTTAGGGACTACTTGACAATGTGTTGCATATATACCTCTCCTTTGTGCTTAATTGATTTAAATTTTGAATTCTGATTGAATTATTTGCATTAACATGCATAGACTAAAAAGCTTGATGCATCTATATGATCACCCCCTCAACTACTGGGCCAAGGTGTTTGTAACTTCCCTCGTGGGAATGGCCCAGGATTGGTACAAAAAGCTTCCTCCGCGCTCAATCCGAGGATACCACGACCTAACTGACACTTTCATCAGTCACTTCAACTCTTTGAAGGCTCCAGCCCCCGCAGCGACGGCTCTCTACAGCTTGGTCCAGGGGCCGAACGAGACCCTCAGGTCATTCATGGGAAGATTTAACAAGGAAATCCTACTGGTGGAAAAGCCCTCGATGGATTTCTTAAGGCATGTTCTCTTCGGAGCCATTAACATGAAGCACTATGTTAGCAAGGAATTTGTGGAAGAAGTGGCCAAGAAAAAGCCCCGCTCATTGATGGAGATAAGGGACATCGCTGACTCGTTTTTCACCCTCGAAGATATGTATCTTACGAGAGATCAGAAGATGGCGAACGCCCCTCGCCCCAGTAAAACCCTTGAAGACAGAGGAGATTCAATCAGAGGTCGCCGCCGCAGCCCCGTTCCCGCTCGGCGAAACTCTCCACCCCCTCGGAAGTTAAAGCGCATCCCTCTCAACCGCCCTATAGCCGAAGTATATGCCATGGCGGATAAGGAGTTGTTCAAGAGACCGCCAAGATTGAGAGAAACAGAAGCTCAGAAGCGCTCGGGAAAGTACTGTGCTTTCCACAAGCAGAAAGGGCATGACACCGGTGAGTGTCATCAGCTAGAGAGAGAGATTCAGAGGTTGATCGCTGGGGGGCACCTTAAGGAATTCGTAAAGGTGCTGGAGAGATACGACGAGCACTGTGCGGAGCGAGCGCGTGCACGAGGGAGAAGCCGTTCGCGCTCTCGGAGCCCGCGTCACCATCACACCAAGCCCAGTGACCGTGGAAAAGGGAAGGCATCAGACGTGGAAAACCAGCCCTTCGCGGTCATCCACATGATTGCTGGAGGACCCTCGGGGGGCGACTCCAACGCCTCCCGGCGCCGCTACATCCGGAGTTATGACCAGAAATCTTCTCGGTCCAGGCCAGTGCTCTCTGTTGATAAATCATCACGCTCGGAGAAGGATGAAAGCGTAGGTTTCACAGAAAAGGACTTAGAGCACATTGTAACGCCCCATGGGGTCGGTGAAACCTCTGACTGCCCCATGGTGGTTAGCTTAGACGTTCACAACCACGTTGTAAAGAGGGTCTTAATTGATAGTGGAAGCTCCGTGAATGTTTTGCCTTACTCCACGTTCCAAAAAATGAACATCACGAACATCCCGCTCGAACCACTCAGAACAGCCCTCGTTGGCTTTGGGGGTTCCGAGATCGTCCCTCGCGGACAAATTCGCTTGGCCACCTCTTTCAGTCGTGCCCCACAGCGAAAAACTTTAAATGTTCTCTACGTGGTGGTCGAAGTGGACCTACCTTACAACATCATCATTGGGCGCCCAGCCCTCGTTGACTTCAAAGCTGTAATTTCCACCTATCATCAGAAAGTCAAGTTCCCCACCCCCGAAGGTACAGGAGAAGTATTGTGCAATGTTAAGGAAGCATGGGAATGCTACGTACTTTCCCTTCGGAGCCACAAGCCCAAACAACCTACCCAGGCAGGCTCCACCAAAAAATCAGTTGACTTCCCCAAACTAGATGAAGATGGCCCCGAGCGCAAGAGGGCCAAGCTCTATAAAAAGAAGAATAAAAAGAAGGCCACGGACAAACCCGAAGATGCTGGGAACTCGCCCCTCGGAGAGGTCGGGATTTCCTCCTCGGAAGACGAGGATCGTATACCCTCGGGAGGTACCAACGAGAGAGTCACAGGAAAGAAACGGGCGCTCGAACTTCCGAGGCCAGAAGTGCGAGTGGAACCTACAGAAAACTTCCTGACCATCGAATTGGAACCCGGGAATCCCGATAAGACCACGCAGATAGGTTCCAGCCTCGACGGTCCCTCTCAGATTATGATGATTGAGTTCTTGCGGGAAAATATTGATGTCTTTGCTTGGAAGGCTTCCGACCTCACTGGCATAGATCCGAGCGTTATTGTCCACCGGCTGAACGTGGATCCGACCTTCAAACCTATAAAGCAAAAGAAGAGAGATGTCCATGGGTTCAGAAAGTAGGTCATTGAAGAAGAAGTCAATAAACTGCTTGACGCTCAGTACATAGAAGACATTCTATATCCCGAATGGCTTTGCAATGTGGTGCTCGTTCCCAAGAGCGCCAACAAGTGGCGTATGTGTAATGACTTCACAGACCTCAACAAGGCATGCCCCAAAGATCCGTACCCACTACCTAGAATTGATCAGTTGGTGGATTCGACCGCTGGGTGTGAACTTATGAGCATGATGGACGCTTTCCAGGGATATTATCAGATATTTATGGCTCTTGAGGATCGTCCTAAAACTGCGTTCGTGGTTCATATAGGTGTTTATTGCTTCAAAGTTATGCCCTTCGGGCTCAAAAATGCAGGAGCGACATATCAACGCCTCGTCAACAGAATGTTCGAGTGTGAGATCGGAAAGTCCATGGAAGTATATGTGGATGACATGATCGTCAAAAGCGAACGCCAATACTCCCATCTAGAAGACCTCAAACGAGCGTTCAATATCCTGCGGCGTTATGGTATGAAACTGAATCCTTCCAAATGCACATTTGGCGTACGAGGTGGCAAATTTTTGGGATATATGGTCGGCCAACGAGGCATAGAGGCAAATCCAGAGAAGATCAAAGCAGTCCTGGACATACCCTCCCCTCGCAATCTGAGAGAGGTCCAGGTGCTTGTGGGTAAAATCATTTCACTAAATAGGTTCATCTCCCGCTTAGCGGACCGAAATCAGCCCTTCTTTAAAATTTTGCGTAACGCTCGCAACTTTACCTGGAGCGAGGATTGCGAAAAGGCCCTGCAGGACATGAAACAGTACCTTTCGAGCGCGCCTTTGTTGACCAAACCTAACCCGGGGGAGAACTTTTTTGTCTATCTATTAGTTTCTTTGGGAGCCACGAGCGTTGTCCTCGTGGCAATCCGCGAGCGTAAGCATATGCCGGTGTATTACCTGAGCAAGACTCTACAGGGAGCGGAGAAAAGATACATGGAAATAGAGAAATTTGCTTTTGCGCTCGTTAACGCTTCTCGGAGGCTAAGGCCTTATTTTTAAGCGCATCCCGCGCCGGGGTTTTGTTAGCCCGCTCGTATTTATCGAAATGATTAATTACTACACTCAATAGTGGATATTATAATCCCAAAACAAATATTAGTTTTTTCTTTAATAAGGGACCATATTAGTATCTGTACGTGAAAACTTTAGTTTGAGAAAAAATGGTGGGAACAAATTAAAGGGAACACGAGTCGTTAAAATAGCTATCATCGATGAGTTCTGATGCGTTTAATTAATTTCGAGTTATTATTATTTTTTTAAATATATTGAGGCTTAGGAATTTTCAATCCCCGCTGATGATAAATCCTGGATCCGCCCCTGGGATTGGCCGCCTCTCGTGATTATCGGGTGAGTTTCTGAATCTCTTCAAACCTTTAATTCTAAGTGTATGAACTCTCAATCCAAATCTACAAACAATCTTGATTCAAAGGTAAATTCTAAGATCATGCTAAACGTGATCAGGCTCTAACATGCAAACTAAATTCTAAAACTTATAACATAGAAACCTGTCAGAGTTCATTCAGGCATATCATCAAACACAGAAACTACAAGATTATCACCCCATTGACTAAAGGGGTCTTAACTTCTCATAATAATTAAAGCCGAAACAACGCCGACAAATAAACAAAAGGAATTCTTAATCATAAATTTCAAACTCATAATCAGTGTCAATATCTTAAGCAATAAATTGAATCTAGACTCAATCTAACAAACATTAATTTTCATCATAAAATAAACTAAAACTAATAAACTACGGGAATTAATAGAAAAGGAATTGTTCATGATCAAAAAGGGTTATTTACATATTTCACCCTTGTGTTAGGTAAAATGGGCAAAAAAAAAACCCTGCGTTACAAAAATTAACAAAAAAAACGCTGTGTTTTCAAAATATTTGCATGGTGAACCCTAAAAGATTATGGTGTCGGACATACGCTAAAAACGCTATTAGAATACTAATTTTCTCTATTTATTGGATGCAAAATGACTAATTTACCCTTTTATATTTTGATATACATCATCTCACATCTCTATATATTGTTCAGTACTTTTTTATATGCACCGAGACTCTGTAGAAAATAAAATTACATGAAGAACCTATAAATAAGTATATGTTGAATACTTTTTTATATGCACAGAGGCCCTATTCAAAATAAAAATTGCATGAAAAACCCTACAAACAAATATAAAAAAGAGTATATAGAGAGAGATGGGATGATGTATATCAGAATATAAAAGGTAAATAAGTCATTTCACGTCCATTAAATAAAGAAAATTAGTGTTCTAGTCGCGCTTTTGACACTTGTCAAATACTAGAAATTTTCAGGGTTCGCAATGCAAATATTTTGAAAACACAGGGTTTTTTTGTGTTAATTTTTGTAACACAAGTATTTCACATAACACAAAGGATATGGTATATATAACTCTGATCAAAAACTATAAAGACAAAATTCTCCGACTTCTTCTTCCTTTCGTCTCAAAGTACGCCCCAGCAAAGACTTCCTCAACCAACACCTAGTGAAGCCTCCCAAAACCTAGTGCAGAAAAGTCTTAAATATCAATGCAAATCTCGAGCACACTGGTGGGCTTGGGCCTAAATCCGGCACAGAATGAACTAACACTGCAAAACTAATATCGGGACCTTTCGCGGCCATTATGACTTTTACACAGCGGACCTTTGCAACCGCAAAAACTTATTAAAACGTGGTAGCACTTTCGACTTTCCATCACGGCCGCTATGAATTATAGCGGGGGAACCTTGGCAGTCGCAAATCAACGTAGAATGACTTGTTTTGGTGCTTCTTCTCCGTTTTCGTTCCGTCTTCTCCACTTTCAACTCCAACTCGTATTTATCCTGAAAAGACACATTTTAGCTCAATTAAGTCTTAATAAGGTATAGAATTAGGCATAATATATGCTTAAATGATTACAAAATCTACGCCTAACATACCCCTACACTTCTCATTCTTGAGTAATACAAAACTCAGTACTACAGAAAGTCTATCCAAATTAAACACATTCACAAAGATCTTTTATCGAATTATCACAAGAATCAAGTCTAACTCATCGAATCATTATTTACAAGTGCAGGTTTAATAGGAAAAGTAAAAGAGACATAATCTCGTGAAAGTGTGAATCGAACAGAATTATGCATTCAAGTTGGGCTTGTAGTATATGTAAGCATAATCAATCGAATTCATATAACAAACTTAATCATGAATTCACGTAGCGGAAATTAGGATCGAAATACCTCCCGCCATTGCTCTTTCTTTGCCGACTCAGAAATTGATTCAGCCCACGAATTCCAATCGTCAGATAGCCACAAAGAAATCCGTCAATGGCTTCAAGTCTTCTCTCTGCAAGACTTCCTCTAGCCCTTTTCTTTTCTCCTTAAGAGCCTTCTAAGCACTGACCCTCACAACCTGATGGATTGGTTTCTGTATGTGTTATTTTGTGCTTAGGGATTCTATATTCTTTTTATATGTAACTCCATCAATTACGATATATCTGCAGCGGTTTTTCTATAGTAGTTATCTCCCGATAGTTCTAGAATAGTGGGAATTATTGGGTTAGTGGGTCTCTTTATTACGTCATAAATAGTGGTTAGAGAATACATTATTAATAAATAAATATTATCCTTATGCAATTTAAAAATCCCAACGGACCATAAACTGCTAATATTCTCCCACTTGGTCCGTAAACCCACATTTACCCAAACTTTAGAAAACACAATACACGAATCATGGCGATAGTTCCCCTTATGGACGAGTAGTATCTTCCATGTATTACTATGCATTATGGTTTCAACTTTACGGCATAATCTTTATGAATAAACCCTATGTTTATTCGAGGTCCAACTGTATTTATATTTCTCAAAACAACATAAATGTGCACATATCCATAAAATATGAGAAATATCCATAAATTCAGAGTTTCAAAGCATTCGTCCAATAACGAAACTTTACATATGAGAAACAAGTCCCATACTGACTACATGATCCTTAAATTTATATGGTGGCATGTCTTTAGTCAAAGGATCAGCTAACATCAATTCAGTGCTAATGTGTTCAATGACCACTTCTTTATTCTTGACACGTTCTCTTATGGCTAGATACTTGGTGTCGATATGTTTACTTCGACTACCACTTCTGTTATTCTTAGCTATTAAAACAACGGCTGAATTGTCACAATGTATCTTTATTGGCCTGGAAACTGAATCCACAATTCCAAGCTCAGAAATGAAACTCTTTAACCACAATCCTTGTGAGGTAGCCTCAAAACATGAAACGAGCTCAGCCTCCATAGTGGAAGTAGCAATTAGGGTCTGTTTTGCACTCCTCCATGATACAGCTCCACCGGCAAGCATAAAAATGTATCCTGATGTTGACCTACGAGAATCAGCGCAGCCAGCAAAGTCTGAATCGGAGTACCCTATCACCTCCAAATTGTCTGATCGTTTATATGTAAGCATGTAATCCTTAGTCCCTTGAAGATACCTCAAGGCTTTCTTTACAGCTTTCCAGTGGTCAATACCTGGGTTACTCTGATATCTCCCCAACATTCCAACTGCAAATGCAATGTCAGGTCTTGTACAGACCTGAGTATACATCAAGCTTCCAACAACAGAAGCATAAGGAATGTTTTTCATTTGTTCCCTCTCAAGATCGTTCTTCGGGCACTGATTCAAATTGAATCTGTCACCCTTCACTATGGGAGCTATACTTGACGAACAATTTTTCATCCAAAATCTTTCTAAAATTTTCTTGATATAGACTTCTAGAGATAAACCTAAAATTCCCTTATGTCTATCTCGATGGATCTTAATGCCAATGACATAAGATGCCTCGCCTATGTCCTTCATCTCAAAATTTTTAGAAAGAAATTGTTTCACTTCATATAGCATCCCCTTATCGTTGGTAGCAAGCAAGATATCATCCACATATAAGATAAGAAAACAAATTTTACTCCCACTAACCTTACGGTATATACATTCATCCTTTATGTTCTCAACAAAACCAAATGAAGAGACAACATCATGAAATTTCAAATACCACTGTCGAGAGGCTTGTTTCAATCCATATATAGACTTTTTCAACTTACATACCAACTGCTCACCTGCACTAGAGGAGAATCCTTCAGGTTGTTTCATGTAAACCTCTTTCTCTAGATCACCATTCAGAAATGTTGTTTTCACATCCATTTGTTACAATTCAAGGTCAAATTAGGCTACTAATGCCATTATAATGCGTAAGGAATCTTTCTTAAAAACAGGACTGAATGTCTCTGAATAATCGATTCCTTCTCTTTGAGTGAACCCCTTCGCAACAAGTCTAGCCTTATATCTCTCAATGTTGCCTAATGAATCCCTCTTGGTTTTAAACACCCATTTACAACCAATGGGTTTTACACCATCAGGCAACTTGACAAGATCCCAGACTTCATTACATTTCATAGAGTTTATCTCATCCTTCATAGCATTGTACCATAATTCTGACTCATTACAACTCATAGCATGTGAAAAGGACTCGGGATCACTTTCAGCTCCAACATCACAGTCAGATTCTTGTAAATACACAACATAGTCACTAGGAAGTGCTGATTTCTTTTCTCTAGTAGATCGCCTTAAGGCTTGACCAACATTCTCACTAGGATCATGTTGTTCTACCTGTTGTTCAATAACTTGTGGAGTTTCTTGAATAGTTTGATCTACTTGAATATTTTCAGCAATATGTGGATCTTCATTATGTTGTTCTTCAACACCCGATTGTACTTGAGGGGCATTGTGAATAACAACCAATCTGTTACTTGAAGTAGAAGGTTGATCTCTTACAGGAACAAAATCCTGCAATTGATCACTCTCACTGATCAAGTTTTCAAGAAACTTAGCATTCCTTGATTCCACAAACCTAGTGCTATGAGATGGACAATAAAACTTGTATCCTTTAGACCTTTCGGCATATCCAACGAAATACCCACTAATGGTCCTTGGATCAAGTTTCTTTTCTTGAGGATTATAGACTCTCACTTCAGATGGGCATCCCCATACTCGTGTATGTCTTAAGCTCGGTTTCCAACCCTTGAATAACTCAAATGGTGTTTTAGAAACAGCCTTAGTTGGAACTCGATTCAATACATACACTGCCGTTTTGAGAGCTTCAATCCATAAAGACTTAGGTAGCTTAGAACCACTAAGCATACTACGCACCATGTCCATTAAAGTTCGGTTTCTTCTTTCTGCTACACCGTTTTGGTCCGGAGACCCAGGCATGGTGTATTGAGCAACAATCCCATTTTCTTGAAGAAACTTTGCAAATGGACCTTGAGTTTGTCCATCTTCAGTGTATCTACCATAGTACTCACCACCTCTATCAGTCCTCACTATCTTTATTTGCTTACCGCATTGCTTCTCTACTTCAGCCTTGTAAACCTTAAAGGCTTCTAACGCTTCACTTTTGTGATGAAACATGTAGAGATGCATATATCGTGAGTAGTCATCAATAAAGGTGATAAAGTATTTCTGACCATATGCATCCATGTCTGGACAGCATATATCTGAATGTATGATTTCTAATATGGTTGTACTTCTTTTAGCACCTTTCTTTGACTTGTTAGTCTGCTTGCCCTTAATGCAGTCTATACAAGTATCGAGATCAGTAAAGTCTAAAGTACTAAGTACCCCATCACTTACTAACCTCTTAATTCTATCAATGGAGATATGTCCCAATCTCCGGTGCCATAAAACAGAAGAACTTTCATTTGTAACACATCTTTTAATACCAGCTTGAACATGCATAACATTATGAGTGGTATCATTTTGCAAATCAAGGGAATAAAGACCATCACACAACACTCCTTGTCCAATAATTTCAGATTCATAAGACAAATTAAAAGAAGAATTTGAAAAGTTAAAAGAGTATCCAAAAGGAACAAGTTTTGAAACTAAAATCAAATTTCTAGAGAAACTAGGAATGTAAAAAGTCTTTTCTAATGTCAAAAGAAAACCACTCTTAAGAACTAGATTGCATGTTCCAATAGCTTCCACATGTGACTGCATCTTATTTCCCGAATAGATGCATCGTTCACTTCCCACTGGTTTTCGCAGGTTGGTTAATCCCTGCAAGGAATTTGAGACATGGATTGTAGAACCAGAATCAATCCACCATGTGTTACAATTAACATCAACCATATTTGCTTCATACGTGACAAATGAGGTTAAATTACCTTTATTCTCAAGCCATTTCTTATACTTGATGCAATCCTTCTTTATGTGTCCCTTCTTTTTACAGAAGAAACACTTGGATTCCTTCTTGATATCAGCATTAGGAAGTAATTTCTCCTTCATCTTATACATGGCATGAGAAGTCCTCTTTCCTTGGGTGGTCACCAATGCACTCTCTCCCATTTCCATAACCAATCGTCCCTCCTCTTGAACACACATGGCCATAAGTTCATTGATTGACCATTTTTCCTTATGCGTGTTGTAAGAGATCTTAAATGGGCCGTACTGATTACGAAGGGTGTTCAGTATGTAGTGCACAAGGAAAGTTTCAGATATATCAACCTCAAGGTTCTTTAGTTGAGCTGCTATATCCCTCATCTTATTGATGTGGTCACGCACACCTTTAACTCCGGTGAGTCTTAAGTTCGAGAATTTCATTATTAGGGTGCTGGCAAGTGCTTTATCTGAAGTCTCAAACTGTTCATCCAGTGCCTTCAATAACGCCTGAACATCGTCATGCTTTTCTACAGAACCACGAATACTAGCAGGAACTTTAGTCTTTATGAACATGACACTAAGTCGGTTAGACTGCTCCCACTGTTCATAAAGATTCTTTTCTGCTTGAGTGCTGGTTTCAGTGATATGTGGTTTATCTTTCCGAATAGCATAATCAATGTCAATGCACCCTAAATGGAGGAGACCCCCATCCTTCCATATCTTATAATTCCCACCATTCAGTTCAGGGAGTTCAACATTAAAATCAGAGACACCTACAGGTTTCCTAACTGCAAAATCATATAAACATGCTTAATACTTAAATTGAGGCAAATAAACTAACTATGGTTTACCAATGCAAACCATAAATAAATGAATCAAGTGACATAAAAATTGCCTATGGGCTAAACTTTTAATTCAATAAGATTCATTATCGGATGATAGAATTATCGAAAACTTGAGATAATTTCTATCCGTTGATAAAATTGTTAAATTCAATTCCACAACCCTGTGGGTAATTGTGAAAAGGCATTTAATATTTTATCTTAATAATATAATGAAGTACCATTTTTTATCCCTAATAACAAATTTTATTTGATTAAAGATGTTGTGGCTAGTCTTTAATGAAATAAAATTTAATTGATCACTGAAAATCAGTACCTTATAATATGCACAAAATATTAGACATTTAAAGTTAACATATGTGGTTTTACTTTATCATATAATTAAATTCAATTAGAGTTGTTGTGGCTAATCTCCAATTAAATAAAATCGTATGAACCACTAAAAATGTCTAATGCATATTCTTTATGACAAATATTAAACTTTATGGGATCATACTATTAATCCTTCGTACTTGTAACAGCCCGAAACAGGGGCAAGTTGGAAATTACGAAAATACCCCTACAACCCTAGAATTTTCCTAAATTCCCGAAAGTACTTTTACTATCCAATATTGTGACCAAAAGAATCCTCACATTATTTCGAGGATCTTGACACTCTCCGTGAACCATAATTCCCATCCTAACTCTAGTAGCATCAAAAATCGGCAAAACCCTTGCTTATAGTTCGATCGTAAATAACTCTTTGCTCATCTACCTTTCGATATTCAATATTATAACCAAAACGATCCTTGAATTATTTTATGAATTTTCATACATTTATCAAAACTCGATTCCACCCATAGCATATTTTATAAATATTTTCCCTTTTAAAAATTGTCATTTTATTTTAAACAATTAGCTTTCATTCAATATTCGAAATTTTACTCAAAACGTTTCTTGAATTTTTCTATAAAATATGATAATTTTTACAACCTTTAACCTTCGTCATAGCTTCATTTATATAATTTTCTTATGATTTTCATCATCTTTAATATTCATAATTTATAAACGAAAACTCTAAATATTCCACATTTATAATCAAAACGAAGTTTATTTTTCACTCGTTCTTTCATTAATTTACTACTTCAAGGTTTCACCTCTCGACTCTTGAATAAATTTTATACCATTTTATATTTATTTTATTCAACATAAACCTTCTAGAAAGTTTAAATAAATGGACATATTTTCCCCACATTTACCATCTAATTACCAAGCATATGTCTAAAATATAATTCATCCACATTACCTAAGTAGCAACCAAGCATTTGTCTAGGATATGAAGCTTCCACATCTCCCCTAAACTCTTAGAAATTGCAAGGTAAGCCCCTAAATCCCAAGTATAAATACCCCTCCAAGCTCATTTCCAAAACTACACCAAAATCACTCACTTTCTCTCCCTAGTTCGGCCACTCCTCTCTCTCTAAGGTATGAGTCTTGTTCTTTTATTATTTCATACTTTATATTATGTTCTTAGTATGATAATAATAGTAACATGCTTAGATTTAATTAAATTATGCTTTAGGAATTTATTTTATGAAATATATGCTATTTATGCTAGTTTAGGAAAAATGTGATAACATATATGCATTTTATTTAATTAAATGCATGAGTTATGATATGATATGATATGAATATGTGTTTAAATAATTATGATCTCGTTTGATTAAATTCATGTCAAGAATAATTTATTTAGAATTATTTTTCATAGAGAATTAATATATTTTGCTATATTATGCTTCAAATTCTATGTTATAAATATGAATATGATCAAGTGCATTACACACCCTCTTTGAATATTCAAATAGACATAAGAACATGTTCTTGATGTTCTTGAATCAATGTGTGTGTGCGTGTGCTAATGTGTGAATGTGTGAGATTAATTTTGTGTTATAAAGTGTTTAATTCATAAGAAATTGAATAGTAAATGTTTTCAATAGTAATTTTGGCTTTTTGGTCAACACATATACAATTAATTTCGAAAATTAATTAAAAAATAATTATAAAATTAGTTTTGGAATTTTTAAATAAAGATTTTATCCGAATTTTCCAAAAATCGGTAAATTGTGAATTTTTTCAAAATATAACCTACATTGTCAAATTAAATTCTAAATTTCATTTCTAATGTTATAATTAGGATTAAAATGTGATTAATAAATATTTAAGTGGTTAAAGAATTCATGAAACCTGATTAATTACTTAATTTCCCTTAAACGGTTAAAATTAGAGTTTACCGGGAATTCTCTAACATGATATAGTTTATGTGTTTACTTGATGTAATCCTTTTATGCATGAACATTAAGTGTTTTATGTGCTTATTTGATTAATATAAGGAACCTAGTTCTAAGCCTATAGTAGTTAATACTTTCAGGCGCACTGGAGTCCACATAACAATGTCTGACTACCGGTATAGGTGAGGGTTAAAATGTTTTCAATTGGAATCATGCCTATACATATGTATCTATATAAAAACTATTTTCAAGCCTACCTATCATTTTGATTTACTACCTTATAATCTATATACATATTATTGTACTACAATGTCCCTCTTACGGGAAAAATACTTTCATGCCGGAATCAACGTTTTAATAGAACATTATATATTTCAAGTCCACTTTATCAAAACATTGATTCCGGGTTATGCAAGCAAAATATTGTTCTTGATTCATGTTATAGGCCCCGGCTGTATCCGTAGCTAGCAATTACCCGGAAGGTATCAGGCCGAGGGTATTGTTGGTGCTGCGGACTGCCGCCACCTCTTGGTAGTGGTTTAACTGGAGGTTAGTTACTCCACGCCAAGGGATGAGGGAGAGATAGCTGCCTCCCGAATCTAGTTCGTGGTCTCTAGGGTTTGATTCCCTATTGACATCAAGGAGTAGTGGAGTTAATATTCTTGGTTTTATTGAAGTATCAGAGCCTGATCAGCCCGATACTATTTTACCAATTATTCAAGGAGTTATGGATGGAGAGGCCTAGCTTGCGGGCATTAAAGTTCTTGTTACAAACGGTTTATATTTCTACAAATATTCCAAACTACCCCTATCCCTGTTTTACAATTATTATGAACCGTTTCCTATTTGTTATATCCTATTGTTAATATTTCAGATCAAGATCTTCTTGATCATATACAAATATATATATATATATATAAGTTATTATACCCCCCTTCACTTAGTCACTTTGACTAACCCTCTCGCCTATTTCAAAAATGCATGATTTCAGGAATCAATGAACGACAACTAGAGGTATCTTGAAGCACTACAACCGTAGGTTGGATCCGATCCTAAGAGTACACTGCCTTGAGCCTACTCTCTGTAGAAACAAACCATCTCATACTTTGTCCTTGCATGTCAACCTGTTGTACTCTTTTGCGAACTACTTTGATCAATAATGATAATCCTTGCTCATTATACGTTTTCCTCCCCGTTCATAGGTAAAGTTGAATCTCTTTATCTTCCGTTGCACTATGTCACATACTCCATTCATATATTATGCTGACCGTTCGCGTAGTATTTCCTGAATGTTGGGTCTAACCTCCACTCAGGGAGTATTGCGATGCGGGGTTGTAGTGTTGGGGAGACGCTACAGTACTTCTAATCTGTATCTTTAAGATGTGATTATAGGAACTTTATATAATCACTGTTCACATAAAATCTCGCCCATGCAAAACCCAGCAAATTTAACATTCAGGAAATATAAACTCACAAAATTTCTCAATATGCCATCATAAAACCGCATGTGCATTCCAATGAGAAATCCTCAAATTGCGTACATATATGCTAAACAATATATCTCCATACAGGTTTTCCAAAAGGCGCACGTTTCGAGAACAGACTATCAAATTGCATACATATATATGCTAAGCAACAAATCTGTCTCCAAATACATGTCATCATTATGCTGAAAGTCAAAAGTCTCCTGTTTGCACATGTATTCTAATGGCACAAGCAACTAATCATCATTCTCCGAATATCGCTACAGATTTAATATATACGCAAAATGACAATATGATTAGCATGTATATCATATGAGATCTTGTGTCATGAGTTCTAAATTCTCACACCGTCAATAGCACAAAGACGAAACAGAATCATTGATGAGAGAATCATATGATAAGCACCAATCCGGCAAATTGCTACATGTACAGATCGTGGATTTTCGCATATCAAATATATGAATGAAATAACCGTAATTTTCAATCAATCCGCATATAAGAGCAAGACAGAGGTATATTATCATGCTCTGATACCACATGTAAGCATAATCAATCGAATTCATATAACAAACTTAATCATGAATTCACGCAGCAGAAATTAGGATCGAAATACCTCCCTCCATTGCTCTTTCTTTGCCGACTCAGAAATTGATTCAGCCCACGAATTCCAATCGTCAGATGGCCACGAAGAAATCCGTCAATGGCTTCAAGTCTTCTCTCTGCAAGACTTCTTCTAGCCCTTTTTCTTTTCTCCTTAAGAGCCTTCTAAGCACTGACCCTCACTACCTGATGGATTGGTTTCTGTATGTGTTATTTCGTGCTTAGGGACCTTAGGGATTCTGTATTCTTTTTATATGTAACTCCATCAGTTACAATATATCTGCAGCGGTTTTTCTATAGTAGTTATCTCCCGATAGTTCTAGAATAGTGGGAGCTATTGGGTTAGTGGGTCTCTTTATTACGTCATAAATAGTGGTTAGAGAATACATTATTAATAAATAAATATTATCCTTATGCAGTTTAAAAATCCCAACGGACCATAAACTGCTAACAGTGTAGGCTCGGGGACGGGTTAGGAAGTATTTGGGAAAGTGATTCAAATACTGAATTTACATCTTATGTATTCTAACTTCTTTTAAGTTCTTTCTTTCACTTCATAACGAGGACTTTCTCCCTCACTTGAATTTTTGCCTATATTCTCACCTTATTTTTCTTTTTTGGGATAATTACGAACAACCCTCTAAGGTAGAGTTTATAATCGCACCAACTATGCTTTGGCCAGGGGCGTCATTCGAGATGAGAGCGGAAGATGGGTGATACGATATACTATGAATTTTGGTAGAGTTTCAATAAATATGATAGAGTTATTGGGCTTACTTAAGGGATTAACACTAACTTGGGAGAGATGCTTTTCGAAAATTAATGTAGAGATTGATTCAGAGATCGTGATGAAATGAATAATAATAATAATAATAATAATAATAAAGGAGATTGAAGAACACCTCATGAAAAATATAATTTTTTATTTCTGAAATATACTCCACAAATCCTGAGAAGCTTGGATTAAAAACGTTTTGAGAGAAAAAAATATGATAATAGATACTTCTAATACTTTAATTTATTTAATAAACATAATAACTAAATTTATTTAAATAAATTAAATATTGAACGTGCAATTCACGTTCATTTCGCCTAATACTATTAAAATTACATGAAAGAATGTGGAATATAACAACAACGACAAATAATACGACAAACAACAAATGCCCTCAATTGGGATAAAAGGGTCTGGCATTATTCCAAAACAGGGAGATTTACTGTTAAATCAGCTTACGAGGTGGCTCGGAGGATTAATTTGCCGGAACAGTCCCGTGCCGAATCGTCAAGCTGGCGAGATTGGAAGTTTATTTGGAAGCTAAATGTTGCGCCAAAGATAAGAGTCTTCTTGTGGCGCCTCTGTAGAGATATTCTACCAACGACAACAAACCTTAAACGAAGGCGCAGCAATGCAGCTTCTGGATGTCCTTGGTGTAATGAAGAAGATGAAGACGCGGAGCATGCATTCCTTCTATGTCAGATGGCAAGGCAGTACTGGGCATTGACAAACCTTTCTTGGGATGTTGTTTCGAAATGGGAGGGAAGCAGTGAACAATGGTGTCGTGGAGTTTTACAGAGGCTAGATGGTGAAGATGGTGCGTTATTCGTAATCTATGCTTGGACATTGTGGTACCATCGTAACAAGAGATGGGCGGAGAGTGAACAGATTGAAACAATACGGATTATCGAAGAAGCGAGGCAGACATTTAATGCAGGAATCACAAGGGATAGAGCAGCAACTCCATCAAATAATTCAATGCTGCCAAGAAATTGGATGGCTCCACCAATGGGAAGCATAAAATTCAACTGTGATGGGGCTGTCTTTGAGAGTAAGAATAGCGTGGGAATTGGAATTGTGGCTAGAGATCATTTGGGCAATTGCTTAGATTGGAAGAGTGATCACAAAAGAGGCTGTTTTGACCCAGAGATAGTTGAGGCAATGGCGGTAATCGAAGCGGCAAATATGGCAATGGTGAGAGGGTTTAGCAAAGTGATTTTTGAAACTGATTGCTTAAATTTGGTTCATAAACTCCATTCGGCGGAGCAAGATTTATCACCAATAGGTCCATTGATAGATGATGTCAGAAGGAAGGTCTCCCAATTTGCTGAAGTTGAGTTCAAATTCGTTCGTCGTGAAGGGAACCGTGTAGCTCATACGTTAACGCGTTTGGCGCTGAAGGCTAGTGATGGGGATCTAGAGCTCCCCGATTCTGTTATTTCTTGTTTGATTGATGATGTTGCTATTGTGTAATGCTCGTTTTTAGCTTCAAAAAAAACAAATGCCCTCAATTTTTACAAAAACAGTTATTTATTTTATTTTTTTCACTAAGAGCAAGGGATAGAGAACACTTAAATAATATTTTCATAAGACTATATTTAGTAATCATAAAGGAAATTGAATTTATCCTACTTCATCAAAAAAAAAAAATGAATAATATATATATATTTGTGTGAATATACCTTATATTGACTGCTCGAAGATTGAACATAATCAAAATTCCAAATTGGGGGCTTGTAATTTCCAGATCTTCGTCCAGCCGATATCTCATGATCACTGGTTTATCTGCTCCAGTAGCAGTTTTAGCGCTAGACAGCAAAGTACTGCATGTTATTATTTTCCTAACAAAGCCACAAAGATTTTTATTTGGCCTGTTACAAGCAATAGCCACAGGCATTACAATATTGATTGTAGTCGCTGAAGGTAGGGCTGTCAAGGGGTCCTGTGGGAAATTCAAAATGAAACAAAATTCGAGGATTTTAGTTTTTAAAATGTAAGGAACAATAAATTTAGAAATCAAAAAAGAAAAAAGAACACAACAACATCAGGATCAGAAATTAAAAGGAAGATAAAAGAACTTTACAACAGCAAGACAGAGCAAGAACAATGCAGAACAAGGTGAGAAGAAGAAGACAATGCATGCATATTGATCGTGTCGGATCCGGATCGATGACGTGGCCGGGCCTTGTAATGATCGACTCGAGTCACTTGAGATTTGTTGGTGGGGCAGAGCTTGTTATGGAATTGACCTGGGGAAAGTGACAAACGTAAACTTCGGACCGACAAAGGACGGGAGGGGTGATTCCCTTTGTCGGCACTCCGACGTTCAAGTTAGTGTCGAGTGGCTGGGAGCTTATCGAGTAACTTGTGCGTTTTTTGGGTGGTGGTTGTGTGTTAAATGGCATTTATGGGGGGAGTATTTATACCTACTAAGGTAATGATTACCTGTACAGTGCGACTTGCAGGCACATTAAATGCACCAACTGCTTCGTACGGCCTGTCAGGCCTCATTTAATGCTGAAAACGGCGGAGTGGGCCCCGGGACGATCGACCATAGTTCGACCTGATACTCAGGCGGTCGAGTACTCGCCGACTTGCCTTGGGCATAGTCGATGATGTTTCGACTATCCCTGGGGGTAGTCGAGTCGACACGGTTGAACGGTCAGATGTTACTTTCTTGAAGGGTTTTCCGTTCGACAGGGCTGATTGGGAGGCTTGCGTGGCACCTTTGACCGGTCTACCACTCGACGTGGCTTGTGATCAGTGGTCCACGTGTCGCTAGCGTGGCTGTTCCGGATGGGACCACGTCATTAGCCCCCGGAAAGGCGGTGCCACGATGACGTGGCAGCGTCCTTTCGGTTTTCGAGGGGTGGGCCCCAGGCGTAATGATGGCGACGGTTCGCCTTCGATTTTCCCGCCCAGGGTAACCCCTATAAATAGCCCCTTACGGCCTTCATTTGCACCCTTCACATCTTTAAAAATTCTCAGAGCAGTTCGAGTCCTGAAGAGCTTTTCGAGACCAGCATCCGGGTATTTCGAGTCGACCAGATCATCTACGAAATTTTCCGGTAAGCCTCCTTCGACAACTTCTTTCTCTTTTACTGCTTTGATTTCTTTTGTTTTTTCTATCGGTTGGAGAGTTTGGAGTCGAGTGAGAAGAACCCCATCTCGAATCGCTCTCGACTCGATCCCTGACACGAAAAACCTTAACCCTTATTTCAAGGAGAAGGCGATCTCCAAGGGAATTCAGTCGAAGAACTATTGAGCGGTGGGATGACTTCTTCTACCTCGACTAGCTCAGACCTGTCAGATAAGATCCCGGGCCCTGGGGACGAGGTGCACTCGATCTCCTCGACGTCGGGTGAGGAGGAGTCGGTTAGATCACAGGACCCCGGTAGGGTTGAGGTATCGGAAGCCTCGGAGGACTCGGAGGACTCTGAGGACAGACAGTCGGCCTCTCCTTCGAATCTCGTAGCCTCTGCGGAGCCTATAACGGCGATTCCGCCGATCGGGATGAGACTCGGCCCCGAATTCGCGAGTCGAGTAGGAGATGTGGGGCCATCAACCTCGGATAATCGAGGAGAGGGTGGCGTACACATCCCTTATGGTAGGAAATCCCCTAGCCGAACCTTGAGTAAGGACCCTAGGATAGTCGAAAGCAAAGTATCGGCCAAGATGTTTGAAGAAATGAGAGAGATTTTGTTCGGGGGAGATGTCGAGCTGGGGGGATATAGTTTAGTTCGACCTCGAAGTGGGGAATCCATGACCGACCCCCCGAGAAACTGCATCACCGTAACCTGGAAGATGATCCAAGCAGGGTTTCGGATCCCGATAGACGATGACGTCCTCGACATCCTGAACCATTTAAACATTAGCCCGGTCCAGTTGATGCCGAATGGTTATGCGATGCTTAACGGCATCCGAGTACTGATGAAGTATTTCGGGATTCCCATGCTTGGGGTAGCCAAGGATCTTTTTAACGTAAGTGTGACCAAGGAAGGGTCCGGATCGGGCTATGGGTTCGTGCAACTTTCGTTCAAGCAGAAGCGTAAACTCACAACGTCGCCGACCTCTTCAAATGGACAATCTTGGAAACACCAATTCGTATATGTCGAGAGCGAGTCGGGTTGGCCGAATTTGTGGAATAGAATGTGGTGTTGGAGGCCGAGCTCGACGTTACCGGTGGCAGCCACTCGGTGGTCCAATACCTTCATCCGGGACATGTTATCCCTCGGCCAGTTTGACTGCAAGAAATTGATCGAGAATAGAGTATTGGTCGATTTCGGCTTAGCCCCCGGCCGTATGAGTCGGACGTTCGACCCTGGTAAACCACGTGGTCGAGTCGGACTGACCATTTTGCCTTCACAGTTGCATTTCTAACTTTTTAGTCGATACTAACACTTGTCCTTCTCCTTTTCAGATAAAGTCATCATGAGTCGCTTGGCAAAGATGAGGGCCGACATGGAAGAGCTAGCGGCTAAGCATGCTCTGGCTAAGGCAGCCGAGGTGGCCCAGCCACACAAAACTATAGATGCTGTTCTCCCGAGGGGAACAGATAAGAGCGGGGCAGAGCCAAGTCAGACCCCGCAGACCCAAAAAAGGAAAGACAAAGCCCCCCTTCCTGAGCCCGACAGGAAGCGCTCGAGAAAGGACAAGGACCCCAAGCTGGCAAAAAACATTGATCTCAGCGCTGGGGGCAGCCAGTCGAGGGGCACAAACTCCACTGGCTCGCTCCCCTCGACTCCTTCGGGGACCGAAAAGGCGCCGGCCCCCTTCTCGTCAGAGGCCATCAGATTGGCCCACCTTCCATTCACCCCTCCGGCAGAGGACCTGGCCGATTTTTTCAAAATGCTCAAGATCTCCGAGCCGCACCTTCCTGGGGGCTATAAGTTGATCGGGGACGACGGCAAGCCTCGAAGGATAGGATCTATCCCGAGGGACAACCGCGCTGCCGGGGCGGTGTACCACTGCTGCCAAGTCCCAGTCGACCATGAGTCGAGGTGGAAAATGTCCGAGGTGGAGCTGGAGATGTCGGCGGCGGTGAAGATTATTGGGGTAAGAATCCGAGCTCTTCTCCATCTATCGATTCGCTCTATGTCCGACCCCTGACACCCTTATTCCTCTTTGTCTCAGCTTGCTCAAGATGTCTATCATATGAGTCGGAGGGCCCAAATCTACAAGGAGGGGAGGACGCGCCTGGAGGCTAAGGCCGGGGTCGACTCGGAAGTCGAAGGTTTGAAGAGGAGAGTGCAGGAGCTAGAAACGGACAAGGCGGGGCTCGGTGCGAGCGCGAAGGCGGCGACCCTAGGGAAGGAGAAAGCGGAGAGGGCCCTCGAAGAAACCAAGAAATTGCTGGAGGCCAAGAAGGCGGAGCTGCTCGAGGCTCACAAGAAGCTCGACAAAGAGGCCGAGAAGACTCTTGACGCTTTCAAAGACGGAGAAGCGGCCGGGGAGGTGAAAGGCGCAAGGTCTGCCATCGAGCGATGCCAGCGTGTTTATGACCAAATCATCGCCGACTCGGAGCGGTTCGGAGCCTACCGATTCATGAAATCGACAGCCTTCAAAAGATCGACCGCCACCTTCGGGATATCGGACATGAAGGAGGGGTTCGAGTTATGCTTGGCCCAGTGTCGTGCTGAGGGTTATATTCCGGTCGATTACGATACGACCAAGATTGGCCTCCTGTGCCCAGATCCGCGTCCTCAGATCGAGCAGGCTGCTGAAGACCCTGAGGAGGATTGGTCGAAGCATGAGTTTGGGTTCGCGATCCCTTTGGCACAATCCATAGTCGGCGGAATCGAGGAGGATACCAGTCGGATGCCCCAAGGGGTCGATCCTATGGTTCTGAATCACGCCAAGGTATTCCCAGAACTCTTCTTCGAGAAGCCCGCCCATGCTCCCTCCGACGAAGAAGTAGACTAGGCCTCCCGATTCCCTGCACCATTTCTTGTTGATGTATATTTTTCTTTTTATTTTAAACTTTGAATTCGGATGTAGTAAGTCGACCTAAAGCGGTCGAACAACGTTCCTGCGGGAAAATCCAAATGTAATTGTTCTTCAAATATTAAATGAATTTTGCTTTCAAGGTTCAATTCGAATTAGCATTTTCAAGTATGCATGTTCAAACCAAACAATACCCTCGAGTCGATAACATAAATTGCTCTAGCCCCTTGCGAGAAGGACGTCAAGCAGTTGGTTGATTTTCAAGAAATAAATCTAGTCAATTATATCGATTAGGCTGTTTAACCCAACAAGGATATGCCAACCTTTTAGGTCGAAAAAGTACCCCAATTTTATTCATTGTCATGTTGGAGGCTACATCTTTTCAAACATAAAAAGCCCTAAGGTTGTGGGCGTTCCATGATCGAGGTACTGGATTGCCGTTCATTTCCTCGAGGTGGTAGGCGTGGTTTTTCCCGACCTTGGAGACTCGGAAAGGACCATCCCAGTTGGCGTCGAGCTTTCCGACATGTTTCGTCACATCGACTCGCTTCAGGACGAGATCACCGACTCGGAATCCTCGATGCAGTACATTTTTGTTGTAGCTTCTGGCCACCGCGGCTCTATACTGCTGCATCCGTCGGAATGCCCGGTCCCTTGCTTCTTCAATCATGTCCAAGTCGAACTGTCGATTCTCTTGATTGCGATCGAGTTGATAATGGGACACCCTATCGGTCTGGTGTATCAACTCGGCGGGGACCACCGCCTCGGAACCATAGACCATTGAAAATGGTGTCTCCCCGGTAGCTGTTCGAGGGGTGGTTCGGTAGGCCCACAGGACGCCGTCAAGTTCCTCGGCCCAAGCTCCTTTGCTCCCGTTGAGTCGGGTCTTCAGATTCTGCACGATTATCCGGTTGGTGACTTCAGTTTGGCCATTGGCCTGGGGATGGCCGACCGAAGTGAAACGCAAACTGATGCCGTACTTGGAACAATAATCTTTGAACATGTTGCTTCGGAATTGGGGGCCATTATCGCAAATCAGAGTCTTTGGCACCCCGAATCGGCATATGATGTGTTTCCATAAAAATCGAGTCATTACTGTATGGGTGATCTTGGGGACAGAGGCTGCTTCGACCCATTTGGAAAAATACTCCACGCAGACAATAACGAATTGATGTTGTCTTGGGGCGAGGGGAAAAGGCCCAACAATGTCGATTCCCCATTGATCGAAAGGCCATGTGATGTCGACCGGGGTCATTTCCCTCGGGTGTTGGTGGGTGAGGTTCGAATGCTTTTGGCAGCTGGGACACTTCTTTACCAGATTGATCGAATCTCGCAGAAGGGTCGGCCAGTAATAGCCGGCCCGAGAGACCTTCTTGGCGAGTACTCGGCCACCTGAGTGGTTCCCGCAAGATCCGGCGTGCACCTCCTCGAGGATCTCCTTGGCTTGGGAGGGTCTTAGACACCTCTTGGCCGGTTCATTGACAGACCTCTTGTAAAGCACACCCTCTGGGTCGAGTGAGTAGCCTGCCGCCCGGGCTATTAATCGGCGTCTCTCTGTTCTGTTTTCCGGTAAAAAGCGGTCCCTTAGATGTAAGACCAAATCATCTAACCAGCACGGCTCGACAGGGTCGATGCTATGTACCGGCTTTCCCTCTTCCTCGATTGATCTAGCTGTGACTGTGAGGAAGGTAATCGACCTATCTCTCGTTCCTCTAAGTCCATTGGCCACCTTAGAAAGGACATCGGCTCTCCCATTCTCCTCCCTAGGTATCTGCTCAAGGCTAAAGTTTTTGAATTACCCGGCCCATTCCTTGACCTTCTGCAGGTATTTGGCCATCGATTCTTCCCTTGCCTCATAAGAGCCAGCATATTGGCTAGCAACCAACTGTGAGTCGGTTAAAGCCGCTAGGCTCTCGATGCCTTGTTCTCTGGCGATTCTCATGCCCGCTAGGAGCGCCTCGTACTCGGCTTCGTTGTTCGTGGCAGGGAAGTCTAGGCAGATGGCGAAGTCGAGCTCATCACCGTCAGTACTTCTCAATGATACTCCCGCCCCTCCCCCGGATGAGGTCGATGAACCATCGAGTGATAAAGTCCATCGAGACGCCCTTTCTTTGAGCGGGGCTGGAGGTTGCTTCTCGACCAAGAAGTCTGCCAAGACTTGGGCTTGGTATGCTAACCTCGGTTTGTAGGATAAGTCATACTGGCCCAACTCGACAGACCATTTAACGAGTCGACCCGAACTGTCTGGTTTGGCCAACACCTGTTTGAGTGGTTGATCGGTGAGCACGATGATTTTGTGGGCCTGAAAATACGGCTTCAATCTTCTGGCCGTGTGCACAAGAGCAAGGGCAAATTTTTCGATTTCCAAATATCGTGTCTCGGCCCCGTGCAGGATTTTGCTAACATAGTAGATCGGCAGATGCCTCTTCTCCCTTACAGCAACTAAGACCGAGCTGATTACTTCACTCGACACGGCCATATAGAGGTACAAGATCTCTCCCTGTTTTGGCTTAGCTAGGAGTGGGGGTGACTCGAGATATTTTTTCAACGCCCCGAAAGCCTGGTTACATTCCTCGGTCCACTTGAATTCTTTGACATTCCTCAAGATTTTGAAAAAAGGAAGGTTCTTCTCGGCTGACCTGGAAATGAACCTGTTAAGAGAAATAATTCGCCCAACTAAACATTGTACCTCTCGGATTGTTTTCGGGCTGGACAAGTTGCGGATAGCATCGCTCTTCTCGGGGTTTGCCTCGATCCCTCTCTGGCTAACCAAGTAACCGAGGAATTTTCCTCCCGTCACCCCGAAGGTGCATTTATTCGGGTTGAGCTTCAGGTTGTACCGTCTGAGCAGCTCGAACGATCTCCTTAGGTCTTTGAGGTGGTTGCTCGAACGCGTCGACCGCACAATCATGTCGTCAACATATACTTCCATGGTTTTACCAATCTCTTCCTCGAAGATTCGGTTGACCAGCCTCTGGTATGTAGCCCCCGCGTTTTTGAGCCCGAAGGGCATCACTCGGAAGCAGTAAATACCCTTCACCACTACAAAGGCGGTCTTATCCTCGTCCTCGGGCGCCATGAAGATTTGATAGTAGCCTTGGAAGGCATCCATCATACTCATTAGCTCGCACCCCGCAGTCGAGTCGACCAGCTGGTCGATATTTGGGAGGGGATAAGGGTCCTTCGGGCACGCCTTGTTTAGATCTGTAAAGTCGTTGCACATACGCCACTTCCCTCCCGACTTGGCTACCAGAACCACATTACAAAGCCAGTTAACATACGTGGCAGGCGTGATGTATCCAGCGTCTAATAACTTGTTGACCTCTTCCTCGATTATCTCATTCCTTCTGGCGCTTTGGGTCCGCAACCGCTGTTTGATTGGTTTGAAGGATGGGTCGACATTGAGGTGATGCATAATCACGGAGGGGTCGACTCCCACCAAATCGTTGGCACTCCATGCAAAGACATCGGCGTTCTCTTGGAGAAACTGAATTAGGAGTACCTGCTCATGTTCCTTCCCCGGCTCGGGGAGCCCCACATGGGTGATTTTCTCTCTCTGTCCCGGAAGGAGCTCGACTTCCATTGTTTGAGTGGATGCCTCGAGTCGATTATCCGAGACCTTTTGCTTTTTCTTAGCTTTCTTCGCTTTGCGGATAGGCTCGTCGCCTGGAGCTTCCATATCCTCTATCTGATCCTCTTCTCCGTCGGGTAAGCCCAAAATGGGGACGATTCGGCGGTCGGGCAACCTCACCTTCTCCATGGAAATTGAGTAACAAGCCCAGGACACGGGCACATCACACCTCAATTCGCCTATCCCGGCGGGGGTGGGGAGCTTAATCAATTGGTGGTAGGTGGAAATAACTGCCCTGAAATCGATTAATCCAGGCCTTCCTAAAATGAGGTTATATGCGGAAGGCTGGTCGACGACGAGGTATTCTAGTTCGAGAGTCGACCTCTTAGGGAGCGTTCCCATAGAGGTGATCAGTCGGACTCTACCCTTGGGGTATACCTCGGATCCTCCAAATCCCGTTAAAGGGGTTTTGAGAGGCTCCAAATTCAAACTTTTAGCAAGATTCATGCGATTCAGAGTCGAGAGATAAATAATATTTACAGAGCTTCCATTATCAACAAGGGTTTTTGATACAGCATAATTGGCCACGTCGAGCGTAACCACCATCGGACAACTAGGCGTATCGCCTTCCCGTGGTGGCAGGCCGACTAGGTCCTCGTTGCTAAAGCTAATGTCCTGATCTGCCCATTCTCTCCCCGACTCGATCTCCATCACCTCGTGGGGGCCGTAGTAGTTCCTCTGGGCTTCTCGGCGGGTCCTTTTGCGGGAAGTTTTTGTGTCGCCCCCAGCTGGCCCGCCCGCGATCATGTCGATTCGGCCAAGGCAGGGTAGGTTATGGTCATCCCTCTCGGTCGGGGGTTTAGCCTCCCTCCGTCGAGGCGGACTACGATCGTCGGCTCGGGTGGCTAACTCGTCCAGCTTCTTAACGAATTCCTGGAGTTCCCCTCCTCTAATCAATCTCTCGATTTCATCCCGCAGGGCGAAGCACTCCGAGGTGTTGTGTCCGGACTGTCGATGAAAATGGCAGAACTTCCCCGAATCCCTGTTCTTCTGAGTTTCCTTGATGGCTTTTGGGCTCTTGAACAGTTTTTTGTTGGCAATGTTATAAATCTCCTCGATCGAGCGATTCAATGGCGTATAATGCTTCTTAGAGCTGCTTCCGGAGGTGAGGTCGACTCGATTCTTTTGATCCTTCTTGAGCTCACTTCTTGCTGGCCGGACGACTTCCAGTTTTCGATTCGCGGCCCCTCTTTGTGCCAACTCGACCTCCTCAACCCTCATCCAGGAGGAGGCGATATCTAGTAATTTAGATATCGAGGCGGGATTTTTCCGGACAATGTGCCGAGCACAATCTCGATCTCTTAGGGCGGCGTGGATGGTGGGTATAACCATGTCCATGCTTGGAGATTGAACCTGTACCGCCGCTCGAGAGAATCGAGTGAAAAATTCTCTCAGGGTCTCATCCTCTCTCTGCACAATGTTGTAGAGGTACGTGGCCGGCAGCTTGTCGCCTTTCACAGAGGAGAAATGAGCCACAAAGCGTTCTATCAACTCATCGTATGACTGAATACTTCTCGGAGCCAGCCTTGAGAACCAGTCCTGGGCTGACTCGACGAGAGTGGTGGCAAAAATCTTAGCTCTTACATCAGACGAATGGCCGAACATGCTTATCTCGATTTCAAAGCGATCTACATGCCGCTCGGGGTCGGACACGCCATTATACGTCGGGAGATTGGTGGGCATCTTGTCCGCGGCCATGGCTGCCAAGATCCTCTCACAAAAGGGAGATCGCACTTCGCGAGAGCTCCGGTACTGATGAGTCGGCCTTCTTTTGGGTGGGGGCGACCGATTGCTGTAGGATATTTCCTCGTCATCATCGACCCGAGAGGGAGTTTTACCATGTCTGGACCGTTGGGGGGAATCTTCCCTTCGAGGCAAGCGATGTCTCAAATCCTTCCGCCCCACAGGGAGACCTCGGTTCGACAATCTCGGGGCTTCAGGTGATGCCCTAGCCCCTAGTCGGTCGAATACCCGGGAGTTCTTTGGTCGTTGCTCTTTCCCGTGGCGAGGAGGGCTCCTTGATTCCCTCGCATCCCTCGATCCTCGTGTAGTCCTTGGTTCACCTCTCTTTTCCTTGGTCCTTGACCTAGCACCTTGAGGTTCTTGGTCGACTGGGCGCTTACCTGGGCGCCGAGTCGATTGGGCCTCTTGGTCGGGAGGTAACACCTCGGTCTGCTGTGGCTCCTGACCTGCCCCTTGTCGCTGGTTCTGACCAGGCGGTGGGGGCATGCCGCAGGGATCCTGATGGTATACTATAGGACCGGGCTGATACCCCCAAGGGGGAGGAGGCGGATACCCATAATGAGTGGGCGGTCCGCAGTAATATGCATACTGGCCTGTCGGCGGAACGGCCGGTGTTGCTCGAGGCTTCTCTGGGAAGACTGGGGCTCTACCCTCGGCCGCCGCCGCCACTGCCTCGGCTTGACACTTCTCTAGGTAGGCGTCTAAATCGGGAGTTGCGTACACCATTGTCGTAGGGGCGGCCATTATCTCGGCCCTTGGCCGTCCCGGGGTCTGACTCGGTCCGCCCCCCCCCGTTTTGGGTTTCCGTAACGGGGGCGTCACCCCCCAGAGTACGATGACTACGTAATTCCATTTCTCCTCGGCTTCTCGCTCGATTTCCCACAGACGGCGCCAAAATGATCGTGTCGGATCCGGATCGATGACGTGGCCGGGCCTTGTAATGATCGACTCGAGTCACTTGAGATTTGTTGGTGGGGCAGAGCTTGTTATGGAATTGACCTGGGGAAAGTGACAAACGTAAACTTCGGACCGACAAAGGACGGGAGGGGTGATTCCCTTTGTCGGCACTCCGACGTTCAAGTTAGTGTCGAGTGGCTGGGAGCTTATCGAGTAACTTGTGCGTTTTTTGGGTGGTGGTTGTGTGTTAAATGGCATTTATGGGGGGAGTATTTATACCTACTAAGGTAATGATTACCTGTACAGTGCGACTTGCAGGCACATTAAATGCACCAACTGCTTCGTACGGCCTGTCAGGCCTCATTTAATGCTGAAAACTGCGGAGTGGGCCCCGGGACGATCGACCCCAGTTCGACCTGATACTCAGGCGGTCGAGTACTCGCCGACTTGCCTTGGGCATAGTCGATGATGTTTCGACTATCCCTGGGGGTAGTCGAGTCGACACGGTTGAACGGTCAGATGTTACTTTCTTGAAGGGTTTTCCGTTCGACAGGGCTGATTGGGAGGCTTGCGTGGCACCTTTGACCGGTCTACCACTCGACGTGGCTTGTGATCAGTGGTCCACGTGTCGCTAGCGTGGCTGTTCCGGATGGGACCACGTCACATATATATTATGTATATCATGTTATAATATTACAAGAGGATAATTAAGCACAAAGAGGGATATATATATATATATATATGTTTAAAAAAATGTTGCCTGATTCTTATTTCCTAGGTGTGAACTGTGATTAAATAATTTTTCCAAAGACTATGATTGTGTAATGATAAATCATTCCTTTAAGAAATGCACATATAATTAAAATAAAGAATCCTCGTGACTCATTATATATTATAAGGCAAATTACACCAAGGTCCCCTGAGGTTTGGCATAATTACAAATTAATCCCTCCACTTTTGGAAATTACGGCTTAGTCCCTATAAATACTGTTTCAATTGAGGTCCCTAGACGTCGTTAGGGTTCCGTTAATTTTGACAGGACTACATTGTTGATGTGATTTAGTTAAGGGGTCGTTTTGTAAGAAAATTCATAGTTCAGGGACTTTTTTGTAATATTTTTCGAAAATTCAAATGTCAAAATTAACGGAACCCTAACGGCGTCTAGGGACCTCAATAGAAACAGTATTTATAGGGACTAATCCGTAATTTCCAGAAGTGGAGGGATTAATTTGTAATTATGCCAAACCTCAGGGGATCTTGGTGTAATTTGCCCATTATTATATCTGTATCATATTACGTGTATATTTGTTTCCGTACATTTATATATGGTACTTTTTATTTGAACACATCCAAATATTATGTAGAACCAAATTATAATTATTAACAACATACAAATTTGATAAATATTGAGTAAAATTAATTAAAGTATCTGCTCGGGCCCTATTTATCTAGTCCAAAATTCAGCCCAATGCATGGATAGAGCCAAGCTCAAGTCTCGACCCGCAAGGAAGTAGCCCGAAAATGATTATCTACTAAGATTACAATAAAAAAGAAAACATGCATAACTAAAACCCTAAGTCTCGAAATTCTATAAATATGGCCTTTGAGATATAATGGTCTCTCTTAATTAGTCTATCCAAAACCCTTATTAGGGTAAGGTTTTGAGGAAAGAGAAGTTAATTTTAGAGCGTTAATCTTGGTTTGATTTCTCGATTAGTTTCATGGGGGTTAATCTTAATTATTTGATCTCTCTTAATTAGTCTATTTGAAATCCTAACTTATTATGGTAAAATCTTAAGAAAAAAGAGATCAATTTTAGAACATTTCGGACCAAATATAATCATGAGTAAGCTAGTAACTACACATATAGATATAGTATACCAAATTTGACGGAAATATTGTGAAGTCACTATCCTAAGTCAATGGCCGAAACCCTAAGGCGTTGTGTAATATTAATTCAAAAAAGTTTTGTTCTTTGAAAGAATCAACAAAGACGTGAAAAATGAAATAAAAAATAGACAATATATGTCAATATCTAATTAAATCCATATATTCTGCTCAAGCAAAACTTGGGTGATCGCGTCGGATCCGGATCGAAGTCGTGGCAGTGCCTTGTAATGATCGACTCGAGTCACTTGAGATTTGTTAGTGGGGCAGAGCTCGATATGGAATTGACCTGGGGAAAGTGACAAACATAAACTTCGGACCGACAAAGGACGGGAGGGGTGATTCCCTTTGTCGGTACTCCGACGCTCAAGTTAGTATCGAGTGGCTGGGAGCTTATCGAGTAACTTGTACGCCTTTAAAGTGGTAGTTGTGTGTGTTTGGTGGCATTTATGGGGGGTATTTATACCTACTGGGGTAATGATTACCTGTACAGTGCGACTTGCAGGCACATTAAATGCGCCACCTGCTTCGTACGGCCTGTCAGGCCTCATTAAATGCTGGAAATGGCGGAGTGGGCCCCCGGGATGGTCGACCCCAGAGCCGACCTAGGAACTTATACGGTCGAGTACTCGCCGACTTTTCTAGGGCATAGTCGATGGAGTTTCGACTATTCCTGGAGGTAGTCGAGTCAACACGGTTGACCGGTCAGCACTTACCCTCTTGAAGGGTTTGCCATAGATCGTGGCTGATTGGGAGGCTTGCGTGGCAACTTTGACCGGTCCGCCACTCGACGTGGCTCGCGGATAGCGGTCCATGTGTCGCCAGCGTGGCAGTACTGGATTGGACCACGTCATTAGCCCCCGGAAAGGCGGTGCCACGATGACGTGGCAGTGTCCTTTCGGTTTTCGAGAAGTGGGCCCCAGGCGTACTGATGGCGACGGTTCGCCTTCGATTTTCCCGCCCAAAGTAACCCTTATAAGTAGCCCCTTAGGGCTTTCATTCCTCTCCTTTATCACTTAAAAACTTTCAGAGCGAATCGAGTTCTTCAGAGCCTTTCGAGCCCAGCATCCGGATCCTTCGAGACGATCAAATTATCCGCGAAATCTTCCGGTAAGCTCTCTCGACCTAGCTTCTTTCTCTCTTATCGCTTTAGTTTCCCTTTTTATTTCTGTTAGAGAGTCCGGAGTCGAGTGAGAAGAACCCCATCTCGAATTGCTTTCGACTCGATCCCTGACTCGAAAACCTTAACCCTTATTTCAAGGAGAAGGCGAATTTCAAGGGAATCCAGTCGAATAACTGTTGAGCGGTGGGATGTCTTCTTCTACCTCGACTAGTTCAGACCTGTCAGATAAGATCCCGGGCCCTGGGGATGATGTACACTCGCTCTCCTCGACGTCGGGTGAGGAGGAGTCGGTTAAATCGCAGGACCCCGATAGGGTAGAGGGGTCGGAAGCATCGGGGGACTCTGAGGACAGGCAGTCGGCCTCTCCTTCGAGTCCCGTAGCCTCTGCAGAACCCATAACGGCAATTCCACCAATTGGGATGAGCCTCGGCCCGGAACTCGCGAATCGAGTAGGAGGCGCTGGGCCGTCAACCTCGGGTAATCAAGGAGAGGGCGGCATACATATCCCTTATGGTAGGAAGTCCCCCAGCCGAACCTTGAATAAGGACCCTAGGCTAGTCGAAAGCAAAGTATCGGCCAAGATGTTTGAAGAAATGAGAGAGATTTTGTTTGGGGGAGATGTTGAACTGGGGGGGTACAGTTTAGTTCGACCTCGAAGGGGGGAATCCATGACCGACCCCCCGAGAAACTGCATCACCGTAACTTGGAAAATGATCCAAGCAGGGTTTCGAATTCCGATAGATGATGATGTCCTCGACATTCTGAACCACCTGAATATCAGCCCGGTCCAGTTAATGTCGAATGGTTATGCGATGCTCAATGGCATCCGAGTTCTGATGAAGTACTTCGGGATTCCCATGCTCGGGGTAGCCAAGGACCTTTTTAATGTAAGTGTGACCAAGGAGGGGTCCGGATCGGGTTATGGGTTCGTGCAACTTTCGTTTAAACAGAAACGCAAACTCACAACGTCGCCGACTTCTTCAAACGGACAATCCTGGAAACACCAATTCGTATATGTCGAGAGCGAGTCGGGTTGGCCGAATTTATGGAACAGAATGTGGTGTTGGAGGCCAAGCTCGACGTTACCGGTTGCAGCTACACGATGGTCCAATACCTTCATCCGAGACATGTTATCCCTCGGCCAGTTCGACTGCAAAAGATTGATCGAGACTAGAGTACTGGTCGATTTTGGCTTAGCCCCCGGCCAGATTAGTCGGACATTCGACCCTGGTAAATCATGTGGTCGAGCTAGGCTGATCGTTTTATACTCATAAATGCATTTCTCATCTTTCTAGTCGATTCTAACATCCGCCTTTTCTTCTTCACAGATAAAATAATAATGAGTCGCTTGGCGAAGATGAGGGCCGACATGGAAGAGCTCGCAGCTAAACACGCTCTCGCGAAAGCGGCTGGGGTGGCACAGCCCCACAAAACCATGGATGCCATTCTCCCGAGGGGGGCGGACAAGGCCGCAGCCGAGCCGGGTCAAACGCCACAGACCCAAACCACGAAAAGAAAAGACAAAGCCCCCCTCCCTGAGCCTGACAGGAAACGGTCGAGAAAGGACAGGGATCCGAAAGGAGCGTCCGTCCCCAAGCCGGCAGGAAACATAGAACCCAGTGCTGGGGGTAGTCAGTCGACCGGGTCGATCCCGTCGACTCCTTCAGGGACCGAAAGGGCGCCGGCCCCCTTCTCTTCTGAGGCCATCAGATTAGCACACCTTCCATTCCACCCCCCCGCGGAAGATCTGGCCGACTTCTTCAAAATGCTGAAGATCTCCGAGCCGCACCTTCCTGGGGGCTATAAGTTGATTGGGGACGATGGTAAGCCTCGACGGATTGGGTCGATCCCAAGGGACAACCGGGCTGCCGGGGCGGTGTACCACTGTTGCCAAGTCCCAGTCGACCATGAGTCGAGGTGGAAAATGTCCGAGGTGGAGCTGGAAATGTCGGCTGCGGTGAAGATCATTGGGGTAAGAATTCGAGCGCTTCCCCATTTATTGATTCGCTTTAAGTCCGACCAATAACCCCCTTTTTTTTTTTTTTTTTTTTTTTGTCGTGTTACAGCTGGCTCAGGATGTTTATCACATGAGTCGGAGGGCCCAAATCTACAAGGAGGGGAGATCACGTTGGGAGGCTAAGGCGGGGATCGACTCGGAGGTCGAAGGTCTGAAGAGGAGGGTGCAGGAGCTGGAAACGGAGAAGGCGGGACTCAGCTCGAGCGCGAAGGTGGCGACCCTGGGGAAAGAGAAAGCGGAGAGGGCCCTCGATGAAACCAAAAGCCAGCTGGAGGCCAAGAAGGCGGAACTGCTCAAGGCTCTCCAGAGTCTCGACAAAGAGGCCGAGAAGACCCTTACCGCTTTCAAAGACGGAGAGTCGGCTGGGGAGGTGAAAGGCGCAAGGACTGCCATCGAGCGATGCCAGCAAGTCTACGACCAGATCATCGCCGACTCGGAGCGGTTCGGGGCCTACCGATTCATGAAGTCGACGGCCTTTAAAAGATCGACCGCCACCTTCGGGATTTCGGACATGAAGGAGGGGTTCGAGCTATGCTTGGCCCAATGTCGTGCTGAGGGCTATCTCCCGGTCGATTATGATACGACCAAGATTGGCCTCCTCTGCCCAGACCCGCGTCCTCAGACCGAGCAAGCTGCTGAAGATCCCGAGGAGGATTGGTCGAAACATGAGTTCGGGTTCGCCATCCCTCTGGCACAATCTATGGTCGGTGGAATCGAGGAGGATGCCAGTCGGATGCCCCAAGGGGTCGACCCAATGGTTCTGAATCACGCCAAAGTATTCCCAGAGCTCTTCTTTGAGAAATCCGCGAACACTCCCTCCGATGAAGAAATAGACTAGGCCACCCAATTCTCTGCACCGTTTCTGTAAATGTAATTCTTCTCCTATTTTAAGTTTTGAATTTTGATGTAGTAAGTCGACCCAGGGTGGTCGAACGATGTTCCCGCTGGAAAATCCAAATGTAATTGTTTTACCAATTCTCAATGAAATTTGCTTCAAGGTTAAATTCGAATTAGCATTTTCAAGTATGCATGTTCAAATCAAATCAAACATAACCCTTAAGTCGACAACATAAATTGCTCTAGCCCCTTGCGGGAAGGACGTCAAGCAGTTAGGTTGATTTTGGGAGATAAATTTAGTCGAGGATATCGATTAGGCTATTTAACCCATAAAGGATATGACAACCTTTTGGGCCGAAAAACTACTCCGATTTTATTGATTGACATGTTGGAGACTACATCTTTTCAAACATAAAAAGCCCTAAGGTTGTGGGCGTTCCATGATCGGGGTATAGGATTGCCATTCAATTCTTCGAGGTGGTAGGCGTGGTTTTTCCCAACCTTGGAGACTCGGAAAGGACCATCCCAGTTGGCGTCGAGCTTTCCGACATGTCTCGTCACATCGACTCGTTTCAGGACGAGATCACCGACTCGGAATCCTCGATGTAGAACATTTTTGTTGTAGCTTCTGGCCACCGCGGCTCGATACTGCTGCATCCGTCGGAATGCCCGGTCTCTTACTTCATCAATCATGTCTAAGTCGAACTGTCGATTCTCTTGATTGCGATCGAGTTGATAATGGGACACTCTATCGGTTTGGTGTATCAACTCGGCGGGGACCACTGCCTCGGAACCATAGACCATTGAAAAGGGAGTCTCCCCGGTAGCGGTTCGAGGGGTGGTTCGATAGGCCCAAAGGACGCCATCAAGTTCCTCGGCCCAGGCTCCTTTGCTCCCGTCGAGTCGAGTCTTCAGATTCTGCACGATTATCCGGTTGGTGACTTCGGTTTGGCCGTTGGCTTGAGGGTGGCCGACCGAAGTGAAACGCAAACTGATGCCGTACTTGGAACAATAATTCTTGAACATCTTGCTCCGGAATTGGGGGCCATTATCGCAAATCAAAATCCTTGGCACCCCGAATCGACAAATGATGTTTTTCCACAGAAATCGAGTCATTACTGTATGGGTGATCCTGGGGACAGAGACTGCTTCGACCCATTTAGAGAAATACTCCACGCAGACAATAACGAATTGGTGTTGTCTTGGGGCGAGGGGAAAAGGCCCGACAATGTCGATTCCCCATTGGTCGAAGGGCCACGAAATGTCGACCGGGGTCATTTCCCTTGGGTGTTGGTGGGTGAGGTTCGAATGTTTTTGGCAGCTGGGACATTTCTTTACCAGATTGATCGAGTCTCGCAGAAGGGTCGGCCAGTAGTAGCCGGCCCGGGAGACCTTCTTAGCGAGCATTCGGCCTCCCGAGTGGTTTCCGCAGGATCCGGCGTGCACCTCTTCGAGGACCTCTTTGGCTTGGGAGGGTCTTAGACACCTCTTGGCCGGTTCATTGACGGACCTTTTGTATAGCACGCCTTCTGGGTCGAGTGAGTAGCTTGCTGCCCGGGCTATCAATCGACGTCTCTCTGTTCTGTTTTCGGGCAAGAAGCGGTCCCTTAGATGTAAGACCAAATCGTCTAACCAACATGGCTCGACGGGATCGATGCTGTGTACCGGCTTTCCCCCTTCCTCGATCGATTTAGCTGTGACTGTGAGGAAGGTAATCGACCTATCCCTTGTTCCTCTGAGTCCATTGGCCATCTTGGAAAGGACATCGGCTCTCTCATTCTCCTCCCTAGGTATCTGCTCAAGCCTAAAGTTTTTGAATTTCGCGGCGCCTTCCTTGACCTTCTGCAAGTATTTGGCCATCGATTCTTCCCTTGCCTCATAAGAGCCAGCATATTGGCTGGCAACCAACTGTGAATCGGTTAAAGCATCCAGGTTCTCGATACCTTGTTCTCTGGCGATTCTCATGCCTGCTAGGAGCGCCTCGTACTCGGCCTCGTTATTCGTGGCGGGGAAGTCTAGACAGATGGCGAAGTCGAGCTCATCGCCGTCAGTACTCCTCAATGACACACCCGCACCTCCGCCGGATGAGGTCGATGATCCGTCGAGTGATAAAGTCCATCGGCACGCATCTTCTTTGAGCGGGGCCAGGGGTTGCTTCTCGACCAAAAAGTCTGCTAAGACTTGGGCTTGGTATGTTACCCGGGGTTTGTAGGATAAGTCATATTGGCCCAATTCGACAGACCATTTAACAAGTCGACCCGAACTGTCAGGTTTGGACAGCACCTGTTTGAGGGGTTGATCTGTGAGCACGACTATCTTGTGGGCCTGAAAATACGGCTTCAGTTTCCTGGCAGTGTGCACAAGAGCAAGGGCGAACTTCTCGATTTCCAAATATCGCGTCTCTGCTCCGTGCAGAATTTTGCTAATATAGTAGATCGGCAAATGCTTCCTCTCCCTTACGGCGACCAAGACTGAGCTAATTACTTCGGCCGACACGGCCATGTAGAGATATAGAATTTCTCCCCGTTCCGGCTTAGCTAGGAGGGGAGGCGACTCGAGGTATTTTTTTAGCGCACCGAAGGCCTGATCACATTCCTCGGTCCATTTGAATTCTTTAACGTTCCTCAAGATTTTGAAAAAGGGGAGGTTCTTCTCGGCTGACCTGGAAATAAACCTGTTAAGAGAAATAATTCGACCAACCAAACTTTGTACCTCTCGGATCGTTTTTGGGCTAGAAAGGTTACGAAAGGCACCGCTTTTCTCGGGGTTCGCCTCGATCCCTCTCTGGCTAACCATATATCCAAGAAATTTTCCTCCGGATACCCCAAAGGTACATTTGTTCGGGTTGAGCTTCAGGTTGTACCGCCTGAGCAGCTTGAATGCTCGCGCCAAGTCCTCGAGATGGTCACCCGATCGCGTAGACCTTACTATCATATCGTCGACGTATACCTCCATACTTTTACCGATCTCTTCTTCGAAGATTTGGTTGACCAGCCTCTGATATGTAGCACCCGCATTCTTAAGTCCGAAGGGCATCACTCGAAAGCAATAGACACCTTTCGCGACTATAAAGGCGGTCTTATCTTCATCCTCAGGTGCCATGAAGATTTGATAGTAGCCTTGGAAAGCATCCATCATACTCATTAATTCGCATCCCGCAGTCGAGTCGACCAGCTGGTCGATATTTGGGAGAGGATACGAGTCCTTAGGGCAGGCTTTGTTTAGATCGGTAAAGTCGTTGCACATGCGCCACTTCCCCCCGGACTTGGCGACTAAGACCACATTGCAAAGCCAGTTGACATAGGTGGCGGGGGTGATGTACCCAGCGTCCAACAGTTTGTTCACCTCCTCCTCGATTATCTCGTTTCTCCTGACACTTTGAGTGCGCAATCGCTGCTTGATCGGCTTAAAGGAGGGGTCGACATTGAGATGATGCATGATGACAGAAGGATCGACTCCCACCAGATCACTAGCGCTCCATGCAAAGACATCCGCGTTTTCTTGGAGGAATTGGATTAGGAGTACCTGTTCATGCTCCTTCCCTGACTCGGGGAGGCCGACGTGGGTGATTTTCTCTCTCTGCCCCGGCAGAAGCTCGACTTCCATTGTTTGGGTCGACGCCTCGAGTCGATTGTCCACGACCTTCTGCTTCTTCTTAGCTTTTTTCGGCTTCCGGACAGGCTCGTCGCTCGTTGCTTCAAGATCCTCGACCTCATCCTCCTCTCCGTCGGGAAGGCCTAAAATAGGGACGACCCGTCGATCGGGTAATCGCACTTTTTCCATGGAAATCGAGTAACAAGCCCAGGCCATGGGCACATCGCACCTCAGTTCTCCTATGCCACTGGGGGTTGGGAGTTTAATCAATTGATGGTAAGTAGAAACGATTGCTCTGAAGTCGATCAGACCGGGCCTTCCTAAAATGATGTTATACGCCGACGGTTGATCGACGACTAAATATTCCAACTCAAGGGTCGATCTCTTAGGGAGTGTTCCCATGGAGGTGATCAATCGGACCCGACCCTTAGGATATACCTCGGAACCTCCAAACCCTGTCAAAGGAGTCTTAAGTGGTTCCAAGTTCAAACTTTTAGCCAAATTCATACGATTCAGAGTCGAGAGATAGATAATATTTACGGAGCTTCCATTATCAACAAGGGTTTTGGATACAGCATAGTTGGCCACGTCTAGCGTAACCACCATCGGACAACTAGGCATTTCGCCCTCCCGTGGTGGCATGCCGACTAGGTCCTTGTTGCTAAAGCTAATATCCTGATCTACCCAGCTCCGACTTGGCTCGACCTCCATTATCTCATGGGGCCCGTAGTAACTCCTTTGGGCTTCTCTCCTAGTTCTCTTCCGGGCAGTCTTCGTGTCGCCCCCTGCTGGCCCGCCCGCAATCATATCGATTCGGCCGAGGCATGGGAGGTTATGTTCGTCACGCTCGGTTGGCGGTTTCGCTTCTCGGCGTCGGGGCGGACTCCGGTCGTCGGCTCTAAGAGCCAGTTCGTCGAGTTTTTTGACGAACTCTTGGAGCTCTCCTCCTCTGATCAATCTTTCAATTTCATCCCGCAGGGCAAAGCATTCAGATGTGTTGTGGCCGGATTGTCGATGGAAGTGGCAGAACTTTCCTGAATCTCGGTTCTTCTGAGTTTCTTTTATGGCCTTAGGATTTCTGAACAGCTTCTTGTTAGAGACATTATAAATCTCTTCGATCGATCGGTTCAGGGGTGTGTAATGTTTTTTGGAGCTACCTCCAGGGTTATGGTCGATTCGGCCCTTCAGGTCCTTCCTGGGCTCGCTTTTGGGCGGCCGGGCTGCTTCCAACTTCCGACTCGAGGTTCCCTTTTGGGCCAATTCGACCTCTTCTACCCTCATCCAGGAGGAGGCAATATCAAGCAACTTGGATATAGAGGCGGGGTTTTTCCGGACGATGTGCCGGGCACACTCCCGGTCCCGTAAAGCGGCATGGATCGTTGGTATTACCATGTCCATACTTGGAGACTGAACCTGCACTGCCGCTCGAGAGAACCGAGTGAAGAAATCCCTCAAAGTCTCATCCTCTCGCTGCACAATGTTATAGAGGTAAGTAGCCGGCAACTTGTCGCCTTTTACGGAGGAGAAATGAGCGATGAAGCGCTCGATCAGCTCATCGTAAGATCGGATACTTCTCGGAGCCAGCCTTGAGAACCAGTCCTGGGCTGACTCGACGAGAGTGGTGGCAAAAATCTTGGCTCTAACATCTGGCGAATGGCCGAACATGCTTATCTCGATTTCGAACCGATCTACGTGTCGTTCGGGGTCGGACACCCCATTATACGTCGGGAGGTTGGTGGGCATCTTATCTGCGGCCATGGCCGCTAAAATTCCTTCGCAGAAAGGAGATCGCACTTCCCGGGAGCTACGGTACTGATGAGTCGGCCTCCGTTTGTCTGGAGGGGAACGATTGCTATAAGATCTCTCCTCGTCACCGTCGACTCGAGAGTGAGTCTTACCGTGTCTGGACCGGTGGGGTGAATCTCCTCTTCGAGGTAAACGGTTTCTCAAATCTTTCTGACCAACGGGAAATCCACGATTAGACAACCTAGGGGCGTCAGGAGAGGCCCTAGCACCCAGTCGGTCGAATACTTTGGAATTGTTCGGCCGTTGCTCTCCCTCGTGGCGAGAGGGGCTGGTTGACCTTCTCGCTCGCCTTGACCCTCTTTTATCCTGTCGTCGAGCCGACTGGGCCTCTTGATCCTGGGGTAACACCTCGGTCTGCTGTGGCCCATGGCCGGCCCCTTGCCCCTGGTTTTGGCCAGGTGGTGGGGGCATGCCGTAGGGATCCCGATGGTAGATCATTGGGCCGGGTTGATACCCCCAAAGGGGAGGGGGTGGATACCCATAATGTGTGGGCGGCCCGCAGTAGTATGCATACTGGCCCGTCGGCGGGACAGCCGGTGTTGCTTGAGGCTTCTCTGGGAAGACTGGGGCTCTTCCCTCGGACGCCGCCGCTATTGCCTCGGCTTGACACTTCTCTAGGTAGGCGTCTAAATCGGGAGTTGCGTACACCATTGGCGTAGGGGCGGCCATTATCTCGGCCCTTGGCCGTCCCGGGGTCTGACTCGGTCCGCCCCCCCTGTCTTGGGCTTCCGTAATGGGGACGTCACCCCCCAGAGTACGATGACTGCGTAATTCCATTTCTCTTTGACTTCTCGTTCGACTCCCACAGACGGCGCCAAAATGATCGCGTCGGATCCGGATCGAAGTCGTGGCAGTGCCTTGTAATGATCGACTCGAGTCACTTGAGATTTGTTAGTGGGGCAGAGCTCGATATGGAATTGACCTGGGGAAAGTGACAAACATAAACTTCGGACCGACAAAGGACGGGAGGGGTGATTCCCTTTGTCGGTACTCCGACGCTCAAGTTAGTATCGAGTGGCTGGGAGCTTATCGAGTAACTTGTACGCCTTTAAAGTGGTAGTTGTGTGTGTTTGGTGGCATTTATGGGGGGTATTTATACCTACTGGGGTAATGATTACCTGTACAGTGCGACTTGCAGGCACATTAAATGCGCCACCTGCTTCGTACGGCCTGTCAGGCCTCATTAAATGCTGGAAATGGCGGAGTGGGCCCCCGGGATGGTCGACCCCAGAGCCGACCTAGGAACTTATACGGTCGAGTACTCGCCGACTTTTCTAGGGCACAGTCGATGGAGTTTCGACTATTCCTGGAGGTAGTCGAGTCAACACGGTTGACCGGTCAGCACTTACCCTCTTGAAGGGTTTGCCATAGATCGTGGCTGATTGGGAGGCTTGCGTGGCACCTTTGACCGGTCCGCCACTCGACGTGGCTCGCGGATAGCGGTCCATGTGTCGCCAGCGTGGCAGTACTGGATTGGACCACGTCATTGGGTGTATCTGTAATTATCTATATACTATATTTCACACACGGGTTCACACTATTAATGGAATGGTTTTCTTTTTCTTTATTTGGTTTATATTATTACTCACTTTGAGTTATATTAATTGTGAAATTTCAAATTAGAGTACCACAGTCTTGAAATTGGAAATTAAATAATCAAAATGCTGAAAGGTAATAGGATGTTGTTCTCTTTTGGACCAACAAGAAAAAAGTAATGATGTTTTATAGTTTTGACTTCAATTACCAACATATAAAGAGATAAGAAGCATCTATTATGAATGACTTATTGGACATTATGTGAGAATAAAGGACACTTCCGCAAGTCTTGCTGGGACCGTAGACGGATAAATAAACTTTATATTATTAATTTGATTTATTATTTAATATTTTGAGATTATCTTAAATTTAATTTCAAAGTTAAATAGTTAAATTTAAATTGATATTATAATGTTTATTTTATCAACAAATCAAGTAACGACACGTGTCAAATTGACATGTTTCGACCAATTAAATCAAGTCCTGCAGTCAAAGAAAGCTAGGACAAATCAAATGATGACACGTGGCATGTTTCAATACGTGGACCAATCAAGTCAAGACATGCGGTTTATTTATTTTTCTTTAATATAAATCTATATTAAAGTGATAAATAAATAAATAAGTTTGATATTATCCCTTTAATAAATAAATAAATTAATTAAGGGATAATTATCACAAAGTTCCACCCTACGTACATAAATAGAAGCATTTGAAATTTTGATGTTTTTTGTGATTGAGCACTACGAAGTGCTTTTAAGCTTTAAGCTTTTGTCTGTGTCGGACTCTTCTTAGTACCTTGTTGAGGACAATGAGGAGCATGTATACATAGCTCAGGCCTGAATTAGATAAGCATAGAACATGCTTATATGAGTCCTTTGTTTATGGAGGGGATTGTGAGGGGAGATATGAGCTTGGGACGGATGGGGCCCGACTTCAAAATTACTCTCGTATTAAGAAATGGACATTAAGCCTATATATTGTACATCACATTTGTGAATTTTCGATGCAAGACATTTAACCAACAGATTTGTAGAGTAATATAGCCGGTGGTGCTACTTGCCCTCGTAGATCTGCAGTGTGGGATGATTTTTGTCCGGAGGATGCCGTGCGCTTTCAAGATCATTTGTTGCAAGGCTTGTTCATATAACGCTAACTACAACAATAAATCTTTTGCTTTGATGACTGGGCGCCTCATCTGGAGACCAATGAATGATCGCTTTACATCGATGTGTGATAGGGACCTCATTAATAAGCTTGCCCATAAGTTGTCTTGTGTTAATCTAGCTTTCGTTGGGCATTTTTGCACGTTTTCACTTATTGATTGTTCGATCATGGCATGTTGTATTAACACTTGGATTTTCGGTTGCTTATATATATATATATGAGGCGGGGCCTCTTTAATACCCCGTAGTCGCGTTGACCGGTTTAAAAATTAAAAAAAAAAAAGGAACAACAGATTTGTAGATGAATTCATGCCACGTGAAGTTGTGATTTGGGTTGTTCACATATGGGGTGTTGAGAAACCTGTTTGAGACAAGTGGTGCAAACTTGCAACGGTAGAATTGCACATTTCAAGGCTTTCTTTTGCTGAAAAGTTGCACTGTTGCAATTATAAACATTTCTTGCATGTAGAGGACATGCCAATACGACGGGAAAAATTCTGCTCCAAACCTGGTTCCAAACCCAACCTATTAAAATACACTCATCATTTGATTTGTCACTCTTCCGAAAATTTTCACCAATCACACGGCAAGTGTAAAACACTCACCCTCTCCTTACACCGGTTTGGCCGAGCCAAGCTCGGAGTAGAATTTCCCGGATGTCGAACCCCACAACGTTCAATATTGGGCCTCTTCCCGGGGCCCAAAATTCTCCAATATGTATGTGCTTTTCTTTATAGTCCAATTGTCTTTGCTATATATAACGGCCCAGAAGGCTGGATTATACAAAAATTACTCAAAATACAAGTTCTCAAAAATGGAGAATGGGCCCAAAAGATAGGTTGGAATATCAGAATTGAGATGGAAGATAACCACAATTGTGGGGTGGGGCACACGTGCAGTCTTGTGCCAGCTTAAATAATATAATCAAATACTTGTATCAATATATATATATATATATTTTTATCATTTTATGTATGTATGTTCGTGATAATAAAGACATTACCGTTACCTGACATGAGATCAGAAGAAATAATAATGGAACCTACCAACTTCTTACTCAATGTTGTTTCAAAAAAAAAAAAAAAAAACTTCGTACTCAATGTCCATCATTTTATTATCTGATTTAATCTTATTTTATTCTTATATTTTCCTTCATTATTTATTACACATTGTAGTTAGCATTCACACAAATATATATATATATATATACACGGTGGGGTAAATTTCGTTATGCATGGCGCCACGTGCTTCCGCATAGACGTTTGTCATGAGCCCAGTTGGACGGCATGACCACGTCGGTCGCCTCAACTCAGAGTCGACCTCCCCTCGAGCCAGTATTTATATGAATAGTGTGGGACGTTTTATCTTTCTCCGTTGTTTGATCCCACTCTTTTCGAGTCAAGCAACCCATTAACCAAGATGCTCTTTGAGCGAGCTGTGATTCCAACGTAGAATGTACTGTACGAGGTGCATTAAATATAGGACAATATCCATATTCCTCCCTTTTAGTTTTTGAGCTAACGTTTCAAGAAAATCTAAATTTTCCCTTCAATATAAATTCTTGAGTGATTTAGAAGCCATATCTATCGTCCCGTATACAATCGTATTTGAACACCATCAATACATATGCGTGGCAGTATTATTTATTAAGTGATGTCATTAATTTGGCAGATCTTTTATGGAAATTGTCGTTGTTGGGGGTATGTGTAAGGGTGGAGTAACTTTTGGAGGGGTGGGGGGTTAGAAGTCAGAGAGTGCATGTGAAGGATGATAGACAAAGTATATGATATCACGGGAGACTCAATCTAGTATTGTCCTTACTTCTTTGTCCCCTTCTCCACAACCTCTTCTTCTTCCACTACCATAGATTTACATTTACCCTACCCACATTGTCATTTTCATGTCATGTTAAGTACTAATTGTAATTCATTTTTCTAGGGATTAGTGACCACCCCATTTAAATGTCATGTGAATTGGTCAAGAATTAATTGTGTAGGACATTTTTGTTGATCCCAAACTACCCTACTTACATTTTGTGTTTATTTCATTGTTTACATAGGAAAACAAGTAGGGAGGCATTGAAATTTTGACATAGGATAATTATTCATAAATCTTGCATTAAATCTCCCATGTAGTAAGTGTAATAAAGTTTCTTTTTGTTTGATTTAGCTTTACTTTGGGGGGGAAAGCAATCTTTATGATCTAAAAGCTGAAAATGATAAAAGTTCCTATCTTGACATAGTACAACCGTTTCAAAGTGTATTAGTATAGCAACAAATCTCTAGTAAGGAGGATTTTACGTCTTAGATGTTTTCACTCCGATCCCTTGAACCACATTAATATAACTTTCGATTTTAGTCAAATAAAGTGCTCAAAAAATAGAAAGAATATAGAATCCCAACTCTAAAATCTTAGAAAAATCAAGCAATAAAACAGTATTGTACAGCCCTAATGAATTACTAGGGACCATGAGAGACAGACTTCACACAAGTCAAGGAATGACGGGCCCAAAGGCTCTGCATTGCCCTAAGGACTTCTGCACACCTCCACTACAGAAGAAAAACCGGAGCGGGCACCGGTATAGGCAGTTGTCCCCCAACCGGACCGTGATCGAATCGGCTTTCAGCTGCAGAAACGAACCGGGAATCGGCCCGAATAAGTAGTTCCCTCCCAATAAAAGCCTCTCGAATGGGGACATCAACTGACCCGGACCGGAACCGGGTATCAGAACCTTCAGCACGAATTGGGTCGGAATCAACCCGGAAAACTTGTTATTTTCGAGGGATAAAGCGGATAATCTTGGCATTAAACCCATGAACCCGGGTAAGAACCCACGAATCTCATTGTTGCTCAAATCGACCGAAATGAGTTGACTCGTTAGACCGGAGTCTTGTGGCGCCTGAACCGAGTCGAACCGGTTGTACGACAGCGTGAGCTGCTCCAACGCCGGGTGGCTGAAGAGAACCGCCGCCACCGGCCCGCTGAGCCGGTTGTGGCTCAAATCCACCACTTGGAGGGAATTTAGATTCGCCACCGTCGCCGGAATATTCCCACCTATCTGGTTGTTCCTCATGGCGAGCTCGACAAGGGACGGCGGCAGATCCGCCGGAATCTCGCCGGAGATGGCGTTGTCGCTGGCGTCGAGGAAATTGAGGTAGCTGAGTTGCCCGAGTTCGGGGAGTGACCCAGTGAGTCTGTTCCCTTGAAGCTCGAGTCTTTTCACATTCTTGAGACCGTTGAAAGAAAACGGGATCACTCCCGTCAGCATGTTGCCGTCTAAATACATCTCCTCGAGGCTAACGAGCGAGCCCAGTGAGTCGGGGATTGACCCGGAGAGCGAGTTGCGTGAGAGCCCGAGTCGGCGGAGGCGAGTCAGGCCGGAAAACGACTCCGGAATCGGGCCGAAGAAGTTATTATTCGAGAAGTCGAGTTCTTGGAGGTAGGGGAGCGTCCACGACACGGCGGAGAGGTTGCCGGAGTAACCCGCCGAGTCGAGGGCGAGTTCGGTGACTCGGCCGGCGGAGGCGGTGGTGCCGGAGACGGCGTCGCAGCGGAAGCCGCAGGTGAACTTGTCGGAGAAGAGAGAGTCGCATGGGTCGACGGAGAAGTCCCATGAATCAATGCAAGAACCGGGAGGGACTGTGGTTGGGGTGATTGTACTCTTGAGCTGCTTCAGGAGTTGTACGTCCTGCCAGTGGGTGGCGGCGCGCGCGTGCAAGATCAGGAAGTGGACGGCGGCGACGGCGAGGAATGTGAGGAGTGGTGGTGGCGGTGGAGGTGCCATTTTCTTGAATTGTTTTGATGGGAGTGGAGATGATGTAGAGTTGCAGAGATGTGTTTACTTTTGGTGAAAGGATCGAGGGGCAAATGTCAGAGAGAGAGAGAGAGATTGGGAGAGATTTTTTCTTAGTGTTTGCAATAATACCCATGACATGATCCACTCCATCTTAAATATAGATCATAGATGCAGAGAGAGAGAGAGATGAGCTAATGACTAATGAGTATTTGCAGACAAGAACTTTCTTTTGAATATGTTTTTAGGTACGTAGATTTTCTGGGAAAATAAACTCAATCAATTATAGATAAGCACATTATATTTATTATTTGATTTTGTCCTTTTTTTTTAAATTTTCATCGATTCAAATCTTGATTTTATTTTGTTTTTTTTTTTATTGTCGAGCTCGATCGACTCGATTTTTTTCCCCGATCCCCTATTTCTTGAGTAAATTGCCGAAAACTACCTCGTGTTAGGCGAAAAGAACAAAAAAAACCCCGTCATATGGAATATCATCCAAAGAACCCTGTGTTTTCTAAAATTTTGCAAAAAAAACCCTGAGCGAGTTGTGTGGCCCTCACGCGCGTTGACTGTGTGTAGGAATGTGTTTTTTTGGGATAAAATGTCTATAATGCCCTTAATGAGTTAACTGCATAAAACCCCCTGTGTTTGTCCCAATTTGCAAAAAAAAACCCTATGTTACAAAAATTAATTCAAAAAACCTTATGTTATTTAATTTTTTGCACATCACCCCCTCATTTCTTTGGTCAACTGTTAAAAAAACCTTATGGAGTAAGGGTATTTTAGGGTTAAAAGATTTAATAGTTGACCAAATGGAATAAGGGGGCCGTATGCAAAAAATAAAATAACATAAGGTTTTTTGAACTAATTTTTATAACAGAGGGTTTTTTTTACAATTTGGAACAAACACAGGGGGTTTGGTGCAGTTAACTCCCTATTTCTTACTTCGTTTCGTTCTTCTTCTTCTGTACGGATACTTGAATAAAGATACCCGATCGGCTCATCGCCTTTTCGAGTTTGAATTTTTCACGTCATTTTAGTCGTAGTGGTCGACGCAAAAGAAAGAAATAAATGAATGTTCTTTTGGAAAAGTATAGAATAATACACAAGCTATAAAATGTAAAGCATGGGTCATTCATTAATTTTCTACTTCAATGTTTTAAATTACCTGATTTTCTATTTCAGTTTGGCCAAGTGTATTGGTACACCGTTGAAATTATGAGAAAATTTATAAGAGAAAAATAATTATGATATAAAAAAATATATAGTTTCAATCGACTAACGATACACTCAAAGCGTGTAGTGATATATAATTAAAATAAGAGATAAAATACATAATTGAAACAAAAAATTCAACCTAATTTTCATATATCAAGCATCATTACGGAAACCCAAAAATAAAAAAGAGCACATTGATATAGTTATTGTGGTAGTTAAACTTATTTTATTTGATAACATAAATATAAGTTGCAGAATTAGGAGGATCAAGAAAATGGTCACGAGTAGAGGGATTGCATCTTTAATTGGTATACACTTCCATTTATTCAAAAATATGGTACAAAATATTGGACCACTTTATGAAAATGAAACTTCGATAAATAGAGCAATGTTTGCTTTAAATTTACTAGACCATAAATGTCATGCACTATTAATTTCCTTTAATTTTCAGATCATTTTAATTTAAGTTAGTGTATAGTATTTTGTGCTACAATCGATGTGATGGCCACTTCAAACAATAATCATAATATTCTTACCTCAATTAATTCACACATTTAACCAATTCTTGTGTGACACCTAACTCGTTGAAATTTAGTGTTTTCTTTTCTTTTAGCATAAGAATGTATTAGAATTATGTTGCTTTGGAGATACAATAAAAATAAAATGACAATATTAGTATGATGGGGCCACACCCACCTACGACACGTGGCCAGCCCTAGAAGAGTTAAAAACATACACAACTAACTTATGACGAACTGTGGGAGGAGCTCGCTGTGTGAGCTCGCTCTGTCAGAGTCGTATAAGTTGCAAGCACTGTCCTTTGGGCAAGCTCGGGTATGACGAGCTGTACGCGGAGCTCGCTTGATACGTTCGCTCCTCGGACTCTATTTACAGAAGGATACCTAAGTAGTTATAAACTTCACGTTATGACTTGATGGAGAAGGGAAGGAGTCCTAAGGATAGAGACGAATGATAAGACAGAATCCAATAGGGAATCGGATAGGTAGTAAACCCTAATGGGACTCCGGGTCTATATAAGGAGGAGTTTAGTCGCTACGAAACCAGAACACAATATACAAGAGAAAAAGAGAGAAAGAATTAGGTAGATTCGGCGAGTACTCATCATTGGCGCCGTCTGTGGGAACGAAAAAATTCTTCGTTCCTTTTTTAGTACTGGTCGAATTTTATTTTCTTCTTTGCAGAAAGATGACGAGGGAACATATCAACCAAGTATTGGACCAGATTGATCAAATAATGGCGAACAATCGCGGAGATGGTGGTAGTGGAAAGGTCGATTATGACACCCCGGAGAGCATGAAACAAAAAAACGTTCAGGGGGAAGAAAGTCAGACACCAGCCGTACTGCCTGTTAACATGACGATGGATCAGCTCCGGGCCCTGGTGGAGATGATCGTTGAAAAGCGAGAAGCTCGGGCAGGAGCTAGCCATACTAGGAGCCAGCGGAGAACGGTAGGAGATGAGGCCGACACCGCGGCCAAGGGAAAGCGAACAGAGGTACCTCATATTGATCTGGAGGACAGCTCTGAAGACAAGGACTACTATGAGGAGGACGATCAAACAACAATCCAGACAACATCAAGAAACAGAGGCCCAGTTAATAGAGGGGCTAATAACTGGGAAGAACAGATGCAGGATATGGGAAAAATGATAGAGGAGATGAGGAAGAATTTGCAAGGCCCCATCCCGGAGAAGAAAAAAGGAAGTGCATTCACAGAAGAAGTCTTAGAAGAAGACCTCCCGTATAACTTTAGATCGGTGCAGGTGGCGGATTATGATGGAACGGGAGACCCTGCGGAACATATAAGCGAATTCGAGCATGTAGCAATGTTACATAAGCTATCGGACAGAATCAAGTGTCGAGTGTTTGTAACAACACTCAAAGGGCCGGCTCGCAGATGGTTTTCATTGTTACCTCCGAACGTAATAAGTGGTTTCGAGGATTTCTGCAGATTATTCACGAACCAGTTTGCTAGCTCCCTTCACTATAAAAGGAACGCGATTAGTTTGTTCACAATAAAACAAGGGGTCGGAGAACCACTTCGTGCTTACGTACAGAGATTTAACAGAGAAGCCTTGGATGTACCTTTTGTGTCACAGGAAGTCAAGGCGAGTGCTTTCACCCAAGGTTTACAAGGCGGTGAGTTCTTTCAATCATTAGCACTAGATCCGGTGACGGATTTTGACGACCTACTGAGGCGAGCTGGGAGATACATAAACTTAGAGGAGGCGTTGGCCGCGAAAAAGACAGCTATTGGAGAAGTTAGCAGGAAGAGAGGAATCCAGGAGACATTCCAACCAAGAGAATTGAACAAGAGAGGCGGAGTAGGAAATCGCAAGTTCGCAAAATATGACTCATACGCGAGTTTAAAGAAAACACCACATGTTATCTTAACAACGATCAAACAATTGGAGGGGTTCCGATGGCCGCGGACCCGAGCACCAACACCAAAGCGGCCTCCGTCAGACACTTTCTGTGAATATCATAATGAATACGGGCACCAAACAGATCGCTGTGGACATTTGAAGGACGAAATCGAGAGGCTAGTACGGGAAGGAAAAATACCAGAACTGGTAGAGGAAAAGATTGAGTCCGAAGGAAATAAGGATATACAGACGGATGGAAGAAGACGAGCAGAGATGAACGAGCAACAAGAGGAGCCTCAGGTTCGAGGGGTGATTCAGATGATTGTTGGAGGACCTACTGATGGAGACTCGCAACGAGCCAGGAAAGCATATGCCCGAATAACGAATAAGGAGGAAATGCTATTGGTGCACCTAGACAACACTCCGCAGATTCGTTTTGGTCCAGAAGACTTGATAGGAGTACAACAGCCCCATAATGATGCACTCGTTATCACGGCAATAATTGCACACCACCAGGTATCAAGAGTTTTGGTGGATGGAGGTAGCTCGGTGGACGTGTTGTTCCTAAATGCTTTTCAGCAAATGGATATTGGAACAGTGCAGTTGGGGACGGTCAACACAGCTTTATATGGTTTCGGAGGTGAAATGGTGGAACCTATCGGACAAATCACATTGTCAATGGCTCTAGGAAGAGGGGATCATGTGAAAACAAGACAAGTCAAATTCATGGTGGTCGATGCGCCTTCCTCGTACAATGCGATATTAGGGAGACCGGCTTTGACGTTATTCGAGGCCATCGCTTCACCCTACCATCTGAAATTAAAGTACCCTGTCGGGAGTGAGGTCGGAGAAGTACGGGGCGATCAAGTGGCAGCACGGAGGTGCTACGTAGAGGCAATTAGAAAGGAGAAGCGAAAATACGAGCCCATTAATCTAAGCTCGGGTGGCGAGCTTAGTGGAGTGAAACGACGGGTAGCAGACGCGAAGACTATGGAACCAGAAGGTGAACTGATGACCATTGAGTTGGTACCAGGGGATCCAACCAAGACGACCAGGATCGGCGGGCAGCTCCCTGAGGAGACGCGGGAAACATTGGCAGCAATGCTACGAGCAAACGTGGATGTGTTCGCCTTCGGTACGCATGATTTGGTAGGACTGGATAGGAGCATTGCTGAGCATCGTTTGAATGTCAAACAAGGGGTACGACCAGTGAAGCAGAAGAAGCGGCATTTCGGGCCTGAGAAGGATGCAATTATCCAAGCTGAGATTGCAAAATTACTCCAAGCAGGACACATCAGAGAAATCCAGTTCCCGGAATGGTTATCCAATGTGGTGCTTGTACCTAAACCTGGGGGCAAGTGGCGCGCATGCATCGATTTCAGAGATTTGAATAAAGCATGTCCGAAAGATTTTTACCCATTGCCAAGGATTGATCAGCTCGTAGATTCAACAGCTGGTTGCGAGCTGTTAAGCATGATGGATGCATCTCAAGGGTACCACCAAATACCATTAGCTCGGGAAGATTGGAACAAAGTAAGTTTCATAACCTCCTCTGGTACATACTGTTATATTGTTATGCCATTCGGTTTGAAGAATGCAGGTGCCACGTACCAACGAATGGTGGACAAAATTTTCAAATCTCAGATTGGAAGAAACATGGAGATTTATGTTGACGACATGCTAGTAAAAAGTAAATTTCAAAACGAGCATGTCAGGGATTTGGAAGAAACATTCCGGACATTGCGACAACATAAACTGAAGCTTAACCCTTCAAAATGCGTATTCGGCGTGCAAGGGGGAAAATTTTTAGGATACCTGGTAACAGAGCGCGGTATTGAGGCAAATCCGAAAAAGATAGAGGCCATCACTCGCATGCAAGCACCACGAACCATACAGGAAGTCCAAAGGCTAGCAGGAAGACTAGCAGCCATTGGTAGATTTGTGGCCAAATCAGCAGAACGAGGGCGACCATTCTTTAAAATACTTAGGCAAAAAAGATTTGAATGGAGTAATTAGGCCGAGACAGCTTTTCAGGAACTCAAAGAACGCCTCACACAGTTGCCCCTCTTGTCGAAACCAATGGAGACGGAACCTTTGATATTATACCTGGCTGTCGACAAAGGAGCAGTTAGTTCAGTTCTCATTACGGAGGTTGGTGGCGAACAGAAGCCGGTATATTACGTCAGCAAGGTTCTAACAGATACAGAAGCTAGATACACCGAGCTTGAAAAAGGGGCACTCGCAGTCGTAGTCACAGCTCGCCGTCTGCGACCTTATTTCTTATCACACACCATTATAGTTCGTACCGACATTCAGCTGAAACAGGTCTTGACTCGGGCAGAGTATTCAGGTCGTCTTGTTAAGTGGGTAATCGAGCTGAGTGAGTATGATATTACATATGAACCAAGAAGAGCTATCAAGGGACAAGCATTGGCCGACTTCGTGATCGAATTCACAGAGCGAGCAGAAAAAGTTAGCTGGTGGAAGCTATGGGTTGATGGATCATCAGGTCCTGGTGGCAGCGGGGCAGGAATAGTACTACAACCACCAGACGACGACGACATGGAATTCGCAATGAAAATTAACTTTCCGGCATCAAATAATGAAGCTGAATATGAGGCACTTATAGCAGGTATGAAAGCAGCAATTGGAGCTGGAGCATGCCGAATTCGGGCATTATCGGACTCAAAGTTGATAGTCAATCAGGTTAACGGTGAGTACGAGGTCAGAGATGACCGTATGAAGGCGTATGTAGCACAGGTCCATGAATTGAGGGAACAACTAGCGGATTTTTGTCTCGAAAGAATAGGTCGCGAACAAAATGAGAAGGCGGATGCCCTGGCCAAACTCGCAAGCTCCTTGGGGGATTGCCATGTTAAGAAGATCACTGTCTTGGATAGACGAGAGCATCAGGGGGAGGCATCCCTTATGGAGATCACAAGTGACGAAGATTGGCGGACACCATATTTGGCTTTCTTAGCAGGGAAGTCAAATACGGGGCTTACGATCAAGCAAGCGGCTCGGTATGGAGAGCTAAATGGGATGTTATACAAGAAAGGATATTCGAACCTATGGCTGAAATGTGTAACACAGCGAGAAGGTCGGGACATACTACAAGAAATTCATGAAGGAAGCTGTGGTGGCCATGAGGGAGGAAGGATTTTGGCTAGCAAAGCTTTACGAGCAGGGTACTATTGGCCCTCCATGCGAACAGATGCTTTGGAATTTGTGAAATCATGCCACTCTTGTCAAGTTCATGGGTCAGCAGTACGGCAACCACCCGCTTACATGCACACAATGAGTTCCCCGTGTCCGTTCGCAATGTGGGGTATCGATTTAGTTGGGCCAATGCCGAGGTCATCAAGCCAGAAGCGTTTCATCATTGTGGCCATCGACTATTTCACGAAATGGGTCGAGGCGGAAGCTTTGGCTCGAATTACTGAAAATGATGTTATTAAATTCTTATGGAAAAATATTTGCAGTCGTTTTGGCATTCCCAGGATACTAATATCTGATAATGGCACGCAGTTTGTAGGTAACAAGGTTCGGGCTTGGTGTGAGGAACGGGAGATCCAGCAGAACCCAGCTTCGGTAGCACATCCACAGACAAATGGCCAAGTGGAAGTGACAAATCGAACAATCATACGTGGAATAAAGGCCAGATTAGAGACACACGGGGGAAAATGGGCAGACGAGCTACTACATGTCCTGTGGGCATATCGGACATCCCCACGACGAGCTACTGGAGAGTCACCATTTAGCATGGTATACGGAACGGAAGCAGTAATACCAATAGATATTCTGGGTAACTCGCACAGGATAGACACATACAACCCTGAGGAGAATGAACGTTTACTGGCGGATTCATTGGATCTCATTGAGGAACATAGAGAGCTCGCACATCTTCGCGAAGCTCGCTATAAAGCGAAAATAAGAGCAGCTTTTGATAAGACAGTTCGACCACGGGAGTTCGAGCCAGGGGCTTTGGTACTCAAGCGAGCAGAAGTCTCTGGAGGAGTAGGCAAACTGGAGCGAGCATGGGATGGACCATATGTTGTTACAAGGGTATTAATGAGGGGAGCATATAAAATTGCAGAAGAAGACGCCGATGGAGAGCGAACAGAATTGCCACGGGCATGGAACGCCCAACACTTGAAGAAATATTACGTTTAAGGACACATCGCGGTTGCACTCTTTTCCTTGTTAAGGCTTTTTTCCCATGAGGTTTTCCCTTTGCAAGGTTTTTAACGAGGCAACACAACGCGGATTAGTTAGTAGCAGTTTAATTTTCTAATGATTGTCAGTCAGTTTACTTTTCCTTCCAAGAATGATTATCATTTTGTAACCTTACCAGCTATGGCTATAAGATGATATCCTTTTGCATATGATTTTGTTTGAAAAATCCTGTAGCGAACGGGCAATCACCAGCTCGCGTGATTGGGAAATCCTGATGCAATTCAGGTGGCGGTAGCCGAAACAGATAACAAAAACATGATCTCAATGATAACAGAAGCTTTGGATATCACAAATACTTAGTTTATGATTCAAAAGAGGTAAATAAGGACGATTTGTCTTGATACACGGCGGGACGTAACACGGTAAACAAGTCCCCTTAGAAAGATTTGCAAATAGAGTTTAGCCCAAAGAAGTTAGACTGTCTCTGGGTTCGTGGCAAAAAAAAAAAAAAAACACTATGACGATATGCTAAAGCAAGGTTTTGCTCGCATAGATTTCGACAAGACTTCGAAGACTTCTGGAAAATGATCAAGATAATCACCTATCTCACGGATGGTTCGGACACACCCTGGCACGGCAAGCTCAGAGTCGCCGAAAAAGCAACGCGAACAGGAACTCCATAATTAGCCCGCTTCGGATATCACAAATTGCAAAGTCCTTAAGAACGAATCGCCGCTTATGTTTTTATCGGTGACAAACAAGTAAATATGAAAAACATTGATGAGCAAAATAACTTGGAAGCTTAGTTCCTAGTCCATATCGTTCGGTTATATACATATATATATATTTTATGCAGAAATTCGTACAATTTCTATGTTTATCCATGAATGAAAGAAAGGTATAATGATAAACATGCATCTTTGAGCTCTGAATACTAACCATTCTTTACAGGCAACTGACAAGAAGTCAAGAACATTCGGCGCGGTTGCTCCAGGATGGTGACTTTTCAGCCATCTCTACTTCGTACCATCCAATACGCATGAGGTGGTCTCAGTCATGCAAGCTCTCCTCCAAATCAGCGAGTTAAATTCAAAAAATAAGTGATTTTGATTTCGTATTTATGACACTTGTTTGAATCATGAGATATTAGAAATATATTTAGACCTATAACACAGATTTAGATGATTTGGGAATTAATCATAACATGAATTGAGATACAAACTTGACTTCGTTTCTGGAAGAATTCATATGCTGCTTCGAAATTGTCCTTGCAGGACTAATATAGCTTTAATAGTTACATATGACGATATGGAGAAAAGCCACATTTTCGGTGACCAACTTCTTGATTCGTGCTAAGAAAAACAGAAGTTAATACGGCCTAATTGTCCTCTTCGCGCGGACCGGCGAGCTCAGGGTCGCCCGTGGGGTCTTCAGGAGATGAGGGTGTGTTGGGTGGCATGATCACCGGATCAGGGAGATCTTCCAAGCCTTCATCGCGACTCAAGAACTCCGGCAGATTCGCAGGAGTTAACTGATGACCAGCTGTTAGCGTCGTTGCCACTTGAGACCGACATATGACAAAGCCCTGATGATAATATGCGAGAGCTTCTGTCGCCATCTGAGCAAGTTCATCTTCGGTCTTCTTCTTTTCTGAATCACGGATGACGAGTACAGCTTTCAACTCGGCGACCTCCTTTAATGCGTGATCCCGCTCTTGCACAAGCGCTTGCTTTTGCTCCTCTAACTCTTTATCTCGACCTCTACTCGTAAGTACTTCAGCTTCCAATTCAATAACCCTCATTTGCCATGCTTGACTCGCGTCCCTGGCGGCTGCTAGTATCGTCTCCCTTTCTTTCGCTTGGTTCTCCAATTGAGTTATGCGTTGTTGCAGCTCGGAACTACGAAAGAGGTCATCTACAATGTCGTTGCTCAACACAGATACCTGTGAATACGGCAAATACAAGAACATTCAGTGCAACGATGATAGTATAATTAAACTCACATATGATAAGAATGGTATATATATTTTTTGTGTTATACCTTCGATGCTAATTTGATATAAGCATTTGCCTTACTACGGGGTGACATGTTGTTCATCGCCAACTGATCGCGAGTTGTTACACACTTCCTTAGACATTCTCGGCTTTGTTGCACGTTGTTGCTCACCAAGATAGATTCCGTCTGCGCAAGGCCTGGACTGCCCTGCACCGAGCTGGTGTGGATCGGCGGCGCGGACAGATCAGGAAGCTCGCGAGTGACCGCGAGCTCTTTCAGCGTGCAAGTCTCGCGGGAGGGCAGGTCCGTCGTCCCGATAACCTCCGCGTCTATTCCACCAGACATGATCTCCTTTGGATTTACATTCGGGGTGTTCTGCTCGTGCACAATGGTCTCGGAGGACGAGCTCGCGGCCTTGGATGCGGTCTTGCATTTTTTTGCTTGAACTGGACGAGCTGCTCGGTTCTGGGCCAGGATCAATTTGCGCGCGTCCGAGAGTTGTGTTTCCTCTGCCAAAACAAAGAAATACAATAATAACAATAACAAACTAAAAGCAAAAGGGGGAAAAGACATCGGGTTAGAACAATTGAAATATGCTTGGATTTTACTTTAGTGTGTATCAGGAAGGCTCACCTAGCGAAGTTAGAAGCCTTTCGGAGCCCGAGCTGAGTTGATACTGTGAAAAGGAACCGGCGTCGTACAAACACGAAAAGGCGAATCGACTAGCTCTAAGAAGGTTCAGTTCTCGTTCATACAAGTGTTCCCGAATACGGGGGTTCGTTATGACGAGGAGGGGGTTAGCCGATACGGGTTTAGATGGGAATTCCCAAGGTTTTTGACATTTGATATACAAAAAATCACGCGTCCAGTGGGAGTTTTGAAACGAGCCAATATCCACTATCGATGGCTTTTTACGAGCAGCTATGTAAAACACCTCTAATTGCAATTTTATTTGGAAGAGAGCATCGAATAGCTCTACCGTGGGTTCAATTTTCCGCTCTCGACAAGCAGCTATGTAGCCGAGCAAAAATCGGATGGAATTAGGATGAAATTGGTTCAGGGGAATTTCAAACCGGGCACTAATTTGCGCTGAAACGGAATTGATGGGAAATCGAAGTCCTGCTACTAGTTGTTCATAGTAAAATGCGAGGTAACCATTTGCGGGGGGTTCATGAAATTTGGCCTCACTTTTGGGGAATATTAAAGCACAAGATGGAGGAATTTGCAATAAGAAGCGAACACGATTTTCAAGGGGATTTGCATTCGATGGTTGGAGCCCATCGGTATTGGCAAATAGAAGGGTGGACTCCGGCGATATTTCGCCGGTGAGGACTCGAGACGATTCAGCCATGGTGGATAATATTTTTACGAAATAGACTTCTAGTGACAGACCAGGATAAGCAGGGGTTATTTACCTGTCTTCTTCGAATTTGCGTCGGCCATGATGACGGTTCGACGGCGATGGAGCACTTCCGGTGCGGCGGAATGGCACTTGAGGGCGGAGCAATAGGGGGTTGGCTATTGTATGGAATTTTGGAGAGTTGGCTGTGTATTTCGGAGGGTTTTCATTCATAAGGCGTGTTTGTATAAGGGTTCAGGCGGAGATACCGATATTGGGGGTATTTCAAAATTTGAATTCCCGCCTCTCAATTTTTTAGGGGGGAATTGGCGTGCGGTTTGGGTTTGACACCGGCGGCTAGGCTGCTCGCGCACCATAGCGTGGCGAGCTGATGGCGGGATTGGCGGGCTACGTGGTTCGCACCAATGGACAGATATTTTGGGACAATGGCGGGCTGCTAATTTGGTTGTAGGATTGGATTTGCTCGTTGATGGGATAGGAGCTCGTGCACCTTGTCAGCTCGCGCGGCTATAGCGGGCTATTATGTTCGCCCTCCTTCGTAGGCAGTCGGTTGCTAATACTGGTGCTCGCGATGAGCTGGTTGTTCGTCCCAACAGGTGGTGTAGCTTGTCGTTTGCTTAGACTTTTCTTGCCTTCCTTTGATGGGGCGGGGTCTCATAGCCCCTGTTGGTGGTTCGTTGTTGCTTCGATATGTGTAGTAGGTTGTGTATATCTCGTTTCAGATTGTCGGGATTAGGGGTATGTTGTTGCTCGCTGGTGTCTCCCGCTATGTTCCGGGATAACGATTATTGTGGTGGCGAGCTGATTGCTCGTGTTGCTCGCTGGACTTGGGGAACCTGAATGGTGGCGAGCTGCTTGCTCACCGGATTAATGTTTGGTGCTGGTTCATTCTTTCATGGATAACTCTACACCACTAGTTTTTGCTGGGGACATCGCTGCTTCTTGGCATTGTTGTGATTCCCTCCTAAGTTGGGCATAATGGGGAAAGTTTTTTCCTCGGTAAATCTGTCTGCTAGGATAGGCATAGGTATTACAGTTGAGGGTGTTCTAATTACATTTATGGCTTGCAATTTCGCCATATCCTGTGTTGTATGGCAGCTTTATCCATCGTAATGTGCTGGTTTCCTTCTTCTTCCGTGCTCACCTCTGTGCTTTGCTACGAGTTGAATCACCATTACCTGGATGTACGGCCGGCCACGATAACATTAATCCGGGCCAGGCACGGATACCTGGACCGGACTTAGGGGGGGGAGTAGTGATGGGGCCACACCCACCTACGACACGTGGCCAGCCCTAGAAGAGTTAAAAACATACACAACTAACTTATGACGAACTGTGGGAGGAGCTCGCTGTGTGAGCTCGCTCTGTCAGAGTCGTATAAGTTGCAAGCACTGTCCTTTGGGCAAGCTCGGGTATGACGAGCTGTACGCGGAGCTCGCTTGATACGTTCGCTCCTCGGACTCTATTTACGGAAGGATACCTAAGTAGTTATAAACTTCACGTTATGACTTGATGGAGAAGGGAAGGAGTCCTAAGGATAGAGACGAATGATAAGACAGAATCCAATAGGGAATCGGATAGGTAGTAAACCCTAATGGGACTCCGGGTCTATATAAGGAGGAGTTTAGTCGCTACGAAACCAGAACACAATATACAAGAGAAAAAGAGAGAAAGAATTAGGTAGATTCGGCGAGTACTCATCATAGTACATAGTAGGATTTTTACAAAGGTATGTATAACTCAGGAGTGTTGATGACCCTCGTGAATTCATTATTATCTCTTACTCTCATATGCAATATATATATAATATTAGTTGTATATAGAGTTCAGGATGCTCGACTACTTATAATCTCCTGATTTCAAAACTATGCATATGTAGAGTGTATATTTTGATCATGGAAATGTAACCGTCTTATTTTAGGATCTTAACTCCACCAATAGAATATCTCTTGTCTATCGAGACAACGATTATAGTCGAATCCGATTTTTGTCGAATATGGATTAATATTTAGATATTTTATATAATGAAATGAGTATTTGTGAAATGAATATGGTCAACTACATAACTAGGGCAATTTCAATACATTGTGTAAAAATTTGTTTTTTTCAATTTCAAACAAGAATATATGGGAAAATTGGAACATATCCCCTTGCTTTAATTTATGAAAAATACTTTCCAGGAAATCCCTTTCTTGCTTTAAAGCTTTAGAGGCAAAGGATTCCCACCAAAGATAAATAAAAGATTGGTTAAAGATAATATTCCAAGTAAATTATTAAAAACCATTAACTTAATTATTTTCTCTAATAATTAATTTAGGAGTCTTAATCATTTTGATTGATGCTTCTATCTAACTCTACAGAACAACGCAGCTCAGCAAAAGACACCAACCAAAAGATACTACCAAACTAATGATATATATATATTATAAATTTAATTTAAAAAATGTATACATGCATGGATATATAATCAACGTTTCTATCCCTTTTACTTAACTTTTAGTGTAACAAAAGATAGCTTTATATTTTCACCAAAAAAAAAAAAAAAAAAAAGAGGTAGCTTTATTTGTAAAGTAATCATTAATCATGTAACTTTTTATGTTCTTGGAGTAAGTTTCAAAAATCTCATCCATTGGAAAAAGTTGTTTTTTTTTTTTATTTTTAATTTTTATTTGAGTTAGAATCGCTAATCTAGAGATTTATAGAGTTTCTTCGTACATAAAATTCGTTGATATTTAATTAAGAATGAATAACTTTTTCCATTCAAATGAATCTAAATTTATAATATTGCCATGATGACAAAATGTTGTAGATCATATCATGATTTGGAGGACCACATTGATTATTTAATGTTCCATAGTTACTTAGGAACAAAGGATAGGCATTGCAATAAATATAATTAGTTACCAAATTGTACAATTGGAATGATATGGAAATGAATTATTAGAACTACCCACCACCATGAAAAGTCTTCAAACCTATTATGCATGCATGAATGTTGATATCAGAAACCAAACCATGATTTAATATGATTTAATATAAGAAAAGAGGAAGATTAAAATATCAAAAAATAAAAGGGACAAAATTATGAATATTCCAAATATATATATATATATATATATATATATATATAAATAAAAAAAATTCAAAATTTAGGGGGCGGGGGCTAACCCATGCGTTCCCTTGGCTCCGTCCATGGTTGATATGAAAATAAGTATATAATACATACGAATAAGATAATATAATTTTTTTTAAAGATTATCACGTAATGTATCTTTGATACTAATATTTAACACGATACGACTAGATAAAATAATATTTTTAAAAATATTTGTATATAATAAATTCAAGCAAACACCAATTGTGCAACAAATTCTCAAGTAGGTATTGTTTAGGCAGTCAATTCAATCATGTGATTTGGTGTGGAATGATTAATTTATATATCTTAAAGAAGATAAAATACCAATCCAATCATTCCATAATTGAATTATGTTGTCGTTTAGTTAGTTACTTATACTAGGGTCAAATAATAATTATCTGAAGATTGGGAGCTCTAACACTAAGCCTTAGTTTCTTATATTTCTTCAATTACCATTTCTTTTTCTTTAAATTATTAATTTAGTTCTTTTCACTAATAAGTAATATATATATATTATTTTACATTTTATTTATTATATAATATAATATTGTATCAATAAAACTCGTGCCGTTGTACTGACATAATAATAATTGGTGTTCCCACAAAAAATAAAAAAAATCATATTTTTTTTACAAACTTTCATTAAAAAAATGATTGTTCCAACATGTTACGAACTCAATTATTTTATTTTATTTTTAATTTTTTTTATCTCAATGGTCCACCACCCACCATTTTTGTGGTCATTTCCATAAAATGGGATTTGCATCTACACCCCTAAAGAGATTCAAAAATTACAATTTACACACCTTTACATCAAAACAACACAAACCCTCCCTCGATTTTTTTAAAAATTACACAAACCACCCCTAAAAGTCTGAGATCATACATTTTAGTAGCCATGTTTCTGCAAAGGCATCAACCTTTCAATGCATAAAATGAATCTATATCTCCTTTTATTTGCTTTCAAACATGTGATGAGCATCTTCAAAAGAGGTAAAAAGCCCGAAATGGAGGGCAGATTAGATAGCTTATAAAGTTAATAATTGCATTATTACATACTAAAATTTGGATTAAAAAAATATACTAAAATTGAGGGAAACACAATGAAGGAATTTGACATCTTTACAAAACATTCTTTCCATTCTAAAGCAAACATGGCTAACTTTTTCAGAGAGATAACAGCCATACCATACCATACCATACCATGAAAAAGTAACCAAAAAAGATAAATTTTGTTAGGCCAAACTGTAGAGGGAAAACATCAAATCAACAATTGGGAGGAGGACAGGGAAAATTAGGCAGTTATTCAACAATAGAACCGAAGTTACAGTAGATCGATCCAAGAACATAACCTAATATATAACAACGCGTCGTAAACACGTGGTTTGTATAGATACAACTAAAAACCTGGCATATCTACATTTTCATTGCAAAGGAAAGCAAGTTAGTTGCTACTCTGAGGGGAAATGAGCTTATACATACAGAGACTGTATCTATTAAGTAGATGTCAAAAGGAAACCAACCTTGGTGGAAACACTTATGATTCGTCTTCAGCCGACAAATCAGACTTACCCTTTTTTCCTTTATTCTTCAGGCAAAAGTTTCCCAAGTGCTTTCTTACATATCCTTGGTTGATCTCAAACACAAAACTCATTCCCTTTATCTACAAGTATAAGACCATTTTCAAGAGTTATTTATATAGAAGAATGGGGTAAATAATGGTTAGATAGAAATGTAAGGATCACAAGATCAAAAGATAGCAATTAGACAGACAGCTAGACCGCTTGATGTTAGGTGTAAATAAAGTTGATCATAGATCTATATTCTTCTCTCAATTTCAAGGGAAACAATACCTCAATTAAACAACTGGAGCTGAGGTTCATCAACTGTCCAGTGGCTACTGTCATGCCATTCACCGATACTGAACTCTTGCCAAGATTTTTCAGAAAGAAAGAACCATCCGCCTCCATCTTGATGATAGCCTAAGACGAAACAAATAAAGCAGACAGTTAAGGTTGGAAGCCATTGAGACCAAAAGAATAAATAAGTATTTTTTTCTCTTTGATGAGTAAAACTTAAAATAAGTAACCAAATAGAAAAGTTCAACCACCCACCGCCACCCAAAAAAGAAAGAACTAAAGACTAGGAAAAAGAAATCAAGAATAGAGCGTTAGGAAAACCTGCTGCCTTGATATTTTGTTAGCTCGTCCTTCTTTTCTTAGATCAATATCAACATCAACATCATCAGTTGATCTTCCAAGTAACACCTGCAAAGACAGATTCATTAAGCAAAGCTGCAGGGATCAAATATTACTAATGAATAATGCACACGGCCACATACACACTGACTCACATAGGCAAAAATATACACACACATTAACAAAAATACCATTATAAAGGCACTGTCAGATGTGCACAATATTCTAACTTGAGGCCGACCCGTAAAAGTCCAAACTCCAAAGGTAATGGAGACAAGCCAAACAGCAAGAGAGAATCATGTACATTATATTGCTTGTAACAAGCTTTAGAGGAACAAACCGTTCCATGGCTTAAATGAAATTGTAGGAAGTGAATTTTCATGAAAGGTTCGACCCATATTAAAATTCAGATCTTATGATGCACGCAGTTTTATTTACAAATAATCTAGTTATACACAGATAACAAATGGAAAAAACAATTATTTAATGGCAAGTTCTTCTTAATTTAGAAAGTGTCCTGAGCCACAAACAACTTAAAACACTAGCACGAGTTATTCAATAAAACTAGAATATGACAACCAGATTATTGACATTGCACTTCACCGTAATTAAGTGCATCCTTATACAGCTACTATATGGACGAGATACAAATTGAGAAACATATCTCAATATAGTTAAAAACAATTTTTTGGTACAAATCTCAATATCTTAAATGAATAAGCAGAATTATGAACAGAGTACCTCAGGCTTCCTCATGTAATGCCTCAAATGACGACCATATAAGATAGCAAGGGCTCCTTGAGATGTCATGGCCCTTTGCAAGCAGGAACGGGCACATTGTTCCAATCTTACAATTGTCCTCTTAGTTTGATCATATTGGTAACTTGGAACTGAATTGAAGACAATAATAAGAAACCAAAAATTACTAGAGGAAGGTGATGTTGCAGATACTTTCCCCTGTTTCTTGGAAAAAGGAAAGCAAATAAAAAACTGAATTGTAGAGTTTTTCATTGATTTAACCGACTGAATATAGGACCCTCTATCTACAACTATACCACCATTTTCAAGAATTACTTACACGGTAGAGCTAAAGAATTATATGATTATGACTTCTTTGACATCCATTTAGTTTTCTAAAAACTCTTAAGAGAACAAGGCGAAGTTTCTGCAGCTAGTATATTAAATATATAAAAAATATGTGAAACACATCTAGAATTGATTAACCAGCGGAATGGGTACAAGGCACATACCCTGCCTAGTAATATGAGAGTCTTGATCGTATGGTTCCAAGTCCATTTCAAGTATCTGTAAATTAAGCAAAATTAGCATAGTCTATTTTATATATCTTTAAATATACAATGTATTCAAGTTAACTAAATAATGTTCTCAAAGTTATACCATAGCTTCTATGTCAGAAAAGTAAGGGACATCATCATCAATCAGAGATTCATCATGATCTGAAGCTGAGGAATCAACCACTGATTCTTGTACTGCATTTCGAGCAGAACCTGCTTCAAGGGATCGTAACATCTCATTGACTGTTGCTGAGCTGTCTCCAATCTGTTTAGTAACGTGATTACATCATTAAAAATATAGTTTTAATGAAATTTAAACAAAAAAAAAAAAAAAAGAAAAAAAAAGAAAGTGAAAAATAATGTTGGGTTACCTTCATATCAACTCCTTTCTCGGATAGATTATCACATACTTTTGGAATTGCATACAGTGATCTGCCTTTACTGGAATCTCCAATAGATTTATTAAGAAGAGCCTGAGTTCTTGAATCATGATTTTCAATTTTGACTTTCAAATCTGGCATACCACGAATTCCCGCCTTGTGGGCCCACCCAAAACCTTTTCCAGAATCTTTTCCATGCAAAACTACACCGTGCTCGTTATCCTTCTCTTGAGAATTGATATTCAGATGGGTTGCAGAAGAACCGAATGATGTGGAAGGATGAATAAGCAAAAATATGTCATCATTGCATGGAACTTCAGGATCCTCAGTGTTCATAGGAACATTCATTCCAACAGTAAATTCAGAACTTGAAGCTGTTATCGACTTTGAAGGCAGGTCAATCTCAGGTTGCAAATTCAATTTCGGATCTATTTTTATTTCAACTTTTGCACCATCATTTTCCTGAATATCTTTACTAGTAGTATCTATATCCTCAATTGAAGACGAACACTTATTTTCCTCTGTGTGTTTTTCTTCATCTACATCAACCAAGAGGATCTCGTCCTCATTTGAAAGGTTCAAAAGTGAATCGGGGTCCGCAAAATCACCAAGGTTTTCATCTATTGAACCTTTTCTGTTTTTAGTGTTATCTCCATTAGGTACATTATCCGCGCCAGATGCCTCACCAATATCCCTTATTGTTTCTGGAAAGGCACGCATTAAAATATCTAAATCTTCTTCCTGTAGACCTAAATGGTCGGATGTATTATCTCCAAGAATACAATTTTGAATATCACCGCCATGCCCATTGAATTCTTGAGTATTCGGTTCAAAAAAACCTAGGTCACTATTACTGAAGAATTCACTACGTATCTTTTTCCTCATGGCATAGTATTTTCTACGGATGCTCTCGGATTTTCTCTTCTTGGAAAGTTCTTTATTTCCTACGTTGTTATCGGATTTATTTAATTTTGATGCGGGGTTGAAGCCAGATATCTCAAGCTCGAACATGTAAGCAGAAGCTTGGGCTGAAATATCAGGATCATATAGAAGGGCGTACCATCTTTCTCGTAATTGTTGTAAAGTGTATCTGCGTGAAAACTGAACTGCGCCTTTTGCCAGTGATTCCAACGATGCACCAACCTGAAAAAGAAAAACATACAAACACTTCAGTCAGTAAAGAAATTGTTTGAACAAATTGAATAATTCAAAGCATAAACTAGAAGCCGTAGTTTTTTATCAGTGAACAATTAACTATTTCATTTGCAGTGGCAACCACATTAAAAGCACTTGGATTCTAACAAGTTCATTTCTATTTAAGAATGGAGCCAGAAACTTATGTTTTGAGGTGCAAGATTGGATTTTTATCTCGTTTCTTTTCTTGCTCTGTTCTTTTTTAGGATTAGAATAAGAAACACCAATATGACAGAACATTATATTTCCAGTAAGGGATGTTGAAAATTGAGATATGAAATTATAAGTATTACAGCATTTTACAATTGGGTTGTCGGCGTTTTTCGCCCGTCGAACCACCCAAATACTCAACAATCACCGCCGTCAACTATTCCATTGCCATAATCTAACACCCTAGGATGCATAATGAAGCACTAACACAAATACAAGACGTCAAATTGGGGGGAAAAATAGAACATTATAAAAAAAAACCCAAAAATAAACCTCTACAAGATCTTAAACAGCTCAAAATATAGCAAAACCCCAAAATTATTATGACTATTTGCCGGAAAATAAGGTAATTAAGTAATTCAAAATTACCTCAACAGCATACTTCAACAGCAGGTCATCTTCAGGAATCCACTGATTCGACACCGACGGACCCGTCGCCATGCTAAAATCACCTTCTTGTAAACCCTAATTGAACATAAATTATCGCTTATACACTGTGTTGGTACAAAATCGAGCACTCCGCAGTAATTTTCGGCAAACTTCAGTGATAAAAACCAGAAACTTCCATGGAAATTCGAGGTCCTCAGCACACTCTGACGATGACGGTGGGGCTGGCAAAGAAGTTCATCCCCTTTTGGGATAAACCAGATTCTGCTTTCACATAAGACCCACTTCACATTCAAATCGATATGGGCACACAGCAATTCGTGTTTTCTCCTTTCCAGAATCAAGAAGCAACTCAAATTATGGCGAAACACTCGGGAAATCCATGGAAATTCACCGATTTACAGACGAAAATCGACCGTTTCTTTTCCAATTTTTTCCTTCTCGCACCAATGGAGCTAGGGATTGTTGGGTTCTGCTCCGCGAATTCTCAAATTGAACCCCGACCACCCATTATTGCGAATTCGTGCTGATTTCAAACGATTTGTGTGTCCAACTGGTTCACTATGAGAGATTCTTCGAAGCTGTTTGGCTCTACTCTTCTGGTTGAAAAAGAAAATATGTAATTTTATCCTAATGCGATTAAAAAGGAAAAATGGAAAAAAGAGTATTCATTTTATAATTTATTTGTAATTTATGCAAAGGTCCTATATTTTATTTTTATTTTAATCCCATTAAAAAAAGGGGATAATGTGGTATAAATCCTCAATTGGATAACATATTTTTACTTAACTTCCAATTTTGACAAAATATAGTATAATTTCCACATATACCTCTAAAAATATGTTGTATATTTTTCACAAAATCTAGTACTAAAACGCTCTAATATAATATTTATATCCTATTATGTTGTATAATTTTATTGGGAGTAAAATAAAAATATTCCAAACTGATGGAAAGTTATTTCAAACTGCCCCTTTGAATTCAAAATACTATGAAGGTTTATTTTTATTGTCAATAGAAGTTGTTCCAAGTGGTTAATGAGTTTATTTCCTTAAGGCAAGGTCCTGAGTTCGAATCTCACTTGAGTATGTGTAAGTAAAAAAAATATATAGTATGATAACGATTCTTCCTATCATTCACAATGTTGTATAATACTTTTCGGGGGTAAAAAAAAAGGGAAAAATGCAAGAAACTCCCCCGTGTTAGTTAAAAAGATAAAAAAAAAATTCCGACATATAAAAACTCACTCAGATAACCTTATGTTAGTTTAACTTTTGCAAAAAAGACCTTATGGTACTACACGAGCATTTGACTGCGACTGAGATTAAATTTTTCCTCACTTTTTCATATAAAAAGATAATTTTACCCTTATATTATATATGTTAAATTATATATATATTGAATTATATATATATATATGGTGGCTCCATCACCGCCGGAATGAGAAAGGTGGGGAAGGAGAAAGGTTTGGGTGAGGAAGGAGAAAAGGACGGTTGGCGGCGGGGGAAGGAGAAAAGGGGGGGAGGACGGTCGTCGACGTCTGTACAGATGGAGAAGGAGAAAAGGGGGAGGGGTGGGGAAGGAGACCGGGGGTCAGCGGCAGCGGCGGCAGCAAAATGTTTCTGGGGAAGGAGAATGAAAGGGAGAGGGAGGCGGTCGGCGGCGGCGGATATGAGAAGGACAAAGAAAGTCCGCCTCTCGCCGGGGTAGGAGAAGGAGAAAGAAAGGGGGGAGGAGGCGGGGAATGTTGCAGGGAAGGGGAGGAAGGGGGGGTTGAATTAGATCTAATATCTATATATGTTATATATTATATATTATATAAATAATATATATATATATATATATATATATATATATATATATATATATGTATGTATATTATATTGTACATATATAGTATATATGTATAATTAATTGTATATGTATATATAAAAAATATAATTTTTAATTAGAAATATGTAAATATAGATATGTATATTTTTATTTATAAATAGTATTTTTAAAAATAATAGTTATTCATTTATATGTATATTTTTAACAAGTTATTATTAATTCTTATAATTTTAATATATATTTTTAATAATATTAAAAAGTGATTTTAATATTTATATATTTATTTACTTATTAATATAATATGTATATTTTAAAAATAATGTATTTATATATTTTTATTGTTAATAAATATAATATGAATATTTTTTAATATTATTTTAACATATAAAGTAAGGATATTTTAGGATTTAGACATTTAATGGTTGACCAAATAGAGCGAGGGAGCGATGTGCAAAAAATAAAATAACATAGAGTGTCTTGAACTAATTTTTATATTAGACTGTTTTTCTTGCAATTTTAGACAAACACAGGGGGTTTGGTGCAATTAACTCGAAAGAAAAATAACTTACCTGGTGGGGCTAAATCACGCTCGAATCATCCCCGTACACATGTCGAAACCTGGGCAACTCGTTCAGATCAATTTGGAACACTTGGGCTTAGACGCTCAAGAAGATGGGCTCGCGATAGTGGATCCGGCCCATCTACCTACAACCTTGCTGCCCAAGGCCCGCCTGCCAGAGTGCATCCTACGAGCGGGGAGTCTTTCTCCAACTCCCGCCTAACGCTCGCAAGATTGCCCTGTAGGAACTATCACCACTCAAGACTTGCGTCGCAGGCACAGGGTACTCTCTTGCTTGCTCCACGCTCGTAACCATCCCGACGCTCGCCCCCCCCCCCCCTCCCCCCACCTGGCAGCGCTCACGTGATCATCGAAGCATATCTCATCTGTCGGGGTCCACCTCAGCAGGCCACAGGGCCCCTCTCGAGGGGAACGAACGACCTCATGGCTGAAGCTTTACCCGAGCGTCCCAACGCTCGGACAAGACAATCATGGGAATCCATCCCCTCGAGCGTCCCAACGCTCGTGTAAGGTCATCTCTGGGACGCGCCCTCAAGCGTCCTTATGCCCGTGTAACCCTCTCTGGGTATCCCGACGCTCATACAGCTGTTGTGTAACTGCCACTGACACACACAGGTAGTGCGCACACAAATACCTGACATCCACTATTACCTGTACGTAGGCATATTTCAGAGATGTCACTCTCACACCAGCACACGCCGCCACGTGTCTAGGGCAACACTGGTTTGGGACCACACGGTCAAATTTACCAAACAGTCCTTTCCCTCAACCTATAAATATGGGAATTTACACTCACATTATCCCTAAGTGATCTAAGTCTTCTTCTACACAAAAGACTGCACCTTCATAACTGGGCATTTTTATCCATTTTTACTCTGGTTTCTTCTTCCCAAGCTCCGCATACTTCACCGTCTTTGCATTCTTACTGCATTTTTCCCCTGGTGTTATCCTAGCTGGAAAAACCCACGCTCTTTGGAAACCCAGTTCCTGAAGCTCCAACGTCTGTGATGGTCTTCCCTTTCTCAAACAAATCTTAGGGTGTTGGTGTTTTAGTTCCTTTCCAGTTTCTGCACCACCATTACCTATATATTATGATTTATTTTTTTTTTCAATTTTTTTTCCCAACGTTTAAATGTTTTAGATAGTTATATATATTCTGTAAAATTTCTAGACTGTCATCTCGTCCATTTAGGTGTATCATATGGATTTTGTAAAATTTTCAAAATCTCATCTCGTCTATTTAGGTTTTAACACGTAGTTCTTTTTTTGTTGAAAATTGTTAAATTGTTATCGGAAATGAGACGCGTATTAGCACCTAAATAATTGAATTGAAATTTGAAAATGTTTACAATGTACAAATGTCAATTTGAGATATTTGAAAGTTTGGATTAAAAATTGAAAAAAATGGTCATAGTACATGTGTAAATTATTTTTTCTTCTACATTTAAATTTATAGATATAAGATTTAAGTTCACTTAAGCAAGGTTTCGAATTCAAACCTTGTGGATATAAAAAATTACGTTTAGAAAAGTCCTTTCATTTGGGTGGGAAAAAAATTCTTAAAAATCAAAAAGAGTATAAAAACATTTTTATAAAAATGAAATTTCAATTATGATTTATCTTTTCAATGTATAATTGCACAATTTACCACCTCTAAGCAAAAACAAGGAATGAACTATGTGTCTAATTTTACTAAAATAAAATGAAATTCTAAAAGTAATGTGCAACATAGCCCCAATCCAAATAGTAAATATTTTTTAATGTAATTTCTAAATCACAAATATTATATTAGTACTCATCAAATCCCCTCTAAAAGTGATACGGAATGGATTATATATACATATACAAAGATATTATTGCCTTGAATTTGTTGAGTTTGTAATTACGTGTGAGTTGTGATGATGTTTTAATCAAGGCACAATTCCTACCATATAGCCCAAAAGTCCAAAACTATAGTTCTATTAAATATTTGGCCGGTTCAAAAGATAAAAGACACGTTTAGTTAAACAATTTTGACTTTTCCTTTGGTACATATAGATAACCTATAAACTTTTAAACCTAATTTTTATCGTGCTAACATACAACACTTGTACACTTTTAAAATTAAATTTTATTATGTTAATATTTGATGTGATATAATTTCAAATTTTCACGTAATTCTCATTTTTAATTGAGATGTACCACGTGACAAGCAAAAACATGGGGCTAATATTCGAAAATCTTAGGCGAAGCTCCAAATATGAGACTCGTCTTCAATTTCATTGCTTTGGTTGAAAGTGTTTCATTCCACTGGCGAGCCTCTCTAACCAATTTCTTAGCTTTTGGTTGGAGACTCTGTCAAGGACAAGGAAGAGAAGGTAGAGTATAGAACGAGCATACGTCTTGTTAGCTTAGTTAGACCACATAAGGGTATCAATCTTCGATTCTATTATCAATGGTCACTTGAGTTTCGAACATTAGAACCTTAAAATAGCCAAAACCTTCGGTATAAACTACATCCCTGGTGCATTTATCCTACTCTCACCAAGATTGATGTTCTGAAGTATCACTAATTCATCGGTCAAAATACTTTCGAACTCAACTCATTAAACTCACAAAAGCAAGACTAATTACCAAATAGTACCTCTAGCATTCACTACAGATAGAACTATATTGACTCAGTGCCATTTATTATTCATAGATACATTGTCAAGAAATTTAAGTGTTCATGATAGCCCTCTAACTTATATCGACCAACTTGAATCTTGGAGTGCCTACATTGATTACTCTAACTCGAGTTTCGTACCCTTATTTTTTTCTCTTGTCAAGAAGATGATTATCGATCATTATATTCTTGTTTTCGAACTCTAAACTCAATTAACTTCCTATTTAAAATTTATTTTGAACATCAATCAATAATACTTGCATAATCATGCATATGAATATATACGAATACAAGTGTTTTAAAGAATTTATAGTAAATTATAATACCATCTTCCATAATAAGATCAACATTAATTAATCATTAATAAATCTAAATATCACACAAACTCACTCTATACACATTACACATACGTCTTTTAAAGAATGATACTCACAAGTATATTAATAAGGGTTAATTTCAGAAAGGGGCCGTCCCTTATAGCTTAGTGGTTTCGCTCCTTATTCTTTCATATTGAGCTACTATCTTTCTAATATTTGTAAAATATATCACTTAATCCATTTTCGATGGAATATTAGAGAATATTTCGTTCAACTTTTATAATAAAATTTGGCTTGATTTCTAAGGGTAAATATTTACAAATCAGATATCAAAATGTGTTGATATTGTACATCAAATTAAAGTTTTGAATGCAAAGAACACAATGGTGGTCTCAAAATCAAAATCAGACAATTGATAAAGGAAAAATTGCTGGTTAAAGGCGACTTTGGACGGATAGAATTTTGCAACGGATTTCGGCGGCTAATAGGGACGAATGGGTTATGAATTTTGTTTGTCTTGGAGACATTGATCTTGACTTTTGGCTTGTCATGACAGAAGATAAATCGATGATTTTTTTTGAACGGAATATTCCAAGAATATTCCACCATTCCACCAGAAATATGAAAAGAATTAAATGTTACATTTTAAATGATATATTATTTCATGTATTTATATACTTTTTCTTTTTTTAGAATATGATTTATATACTAATCCTTTATATATATTATTATTGTTTCCCGTAAAAACCCAAGAACATGTTATTTTAAAAATACATACACTTGTCATAAACCCATTCTAGTATATATAATAATCAAAAAGTATATAAGTTTAAAGTATTTATTGAGCACAAGACAATTTATTCCAAGATTAATATTGATATATGAATCAATTAACTTTAATTGTTGTTATATATTAATATAAGTTCCTCGTACGAAATAGATTTGTACTTTATATATATATATGAAAATTGACCTCAACCTAAAGTTCTGTACTTTAGGTCCCCTACACTGTACACAAGCTCAAGCTCCAGCTCCCAAGAATCCCATGAATTTATGGCAGGTTTACAGTAGCAAATTAGTTCGAATTAGGCAAACCCAACCCTAGTTGCTTCCATTGATCCAACCCAACTGAGTTGCAGTTATAGTACTCTTAGTGGTCCGGAAATTAGGGAGGTCGATGGTAGTTGGGGGGATGAATTGACCGCGTATTGTTGCCATATAGAAGACGGGTCCCCATCAACAGCATTGCTCGTCAATAATTCAAGTAGGCGAAACTTTAATTCTAAGGACTAGCAATTAATGCTGATTATGAAGGTTGATAAGTGTGTGTTATAAACTCTCATAGGATTGTTGCGTATGAAAAGCTGAAAATAAAGCTGCAGCGGCGAGTATGGAGGGATTTGATGAGATTAGCAGAAACTTAATCGGGCTCAAGAACGCTTTTCGAAGCGGGAAAACGCGGGGAATCGATTGGCGGAAAGCACAGCTTCAAGGGCTTTTGAGATTTTTGGCAGAAAATGAAACCCAGATTTTTGAAGCTCTCGAACGGGATCTCGGGAAACATCCAGTTGAAGCTTACCGCGATGAGGTTTTTTCTCTTTCAGTGATGGTTTTTGTTTATTTGAGATTGGTGTGTGGGTGTGTGTGTTGGGTGAGTATGAATTGCTGGAAAATTGTTAAATCTTGAAAGGGTTTTAGCTAAAGTTTGGGATTACCTTATATGTGTGATTGTTTCGTCGTTTTCCATTGAAAAAAGTTGAATCTTTTGTCCTGCTTGTCTCTGTATAAATGAATGAAGTTTATAGGTTTGTCTTTTCAATTATGGGTTTTGTCCGATTGTAGTGAAAGAAAACTGTGTGTTCTATTTTGGTTATTTGTGACTATTCTTGGTGGCTTATATGCATTATTATTGCAGCAATATAGTTCTTGATTCAGTATACTTGAAAGAAACATCAAGTTATTTTTCCTCTTCCTCGGCCTTTAGTGATCTCATCTTTTTCCGCCTGCAATTCGTATCACAGATTGGAGTAGTGAAGAAATCTGCAGATAATGCTTTGTGTCATATCAAGAAATGGATGGCTCCGAAAAAGGTAATCTGTTATTAAAGGATGGAGCTTTCATTTATTTCCCTTTTTCGTATGCAAAGATACGGACTTATTGCTGAGATGATCTAAAATTACAATTCCTTCTTGCACGAATAGCTTTCAAGCTTATCTTCAACTCAAAAAACTTGAAACTTACCTGTTCTGTAAATCTAATAAAATCATAATATAATCTTTGGTTGAAGTGCTGAATCACTTTTGAACACAGATTAAGGATCAGTTAAGGAGAAATGCATTAGATAAACTTTGTTAGTATGCAAAGAGTGGGTAATATGTTTGATCATCTTTTACAGAGCCAACTGCCATTACTTTTATTTCCATCAAGAGCTGAAATATTGCCAGAGCCACTGGGCACAGTGCTTATATTTGGATCCTGGAATTTCCCCATCAGTGAGTTCTCTATAATATCAGCTAAAAGATTTTTACTTTTCTTGTGTGTACAAGAGTTTTAGCTTAAAAGATTGCACTTTATTATTGATGGGTTTATGTAAAGTTGAATCAAGATAACATGAGGATACTACCTTCTACCCCTTTGAGGTTCGGTTGAAATACCAAAAATTCCTGGTGTTACGATTCACCTTTACACCCCTGAGGTTTCTTTTACCAACTTTGCACCACCAAAGACGTGATCGATTTTGGCCCACTTTTTGATTTGTTCTGACTGACCGAAAATCGAAAATATCCCCTGGGTCTAATTGTAACCCCTGTTGATTAACAGAGTACTCTGAATGATTTGTTGAACTGGAATGTTAAATGCAATACTTCTGGTTTCATAATATTATTGTCATTTGCTATACATAATTGTATTCTTTTTTATTTCAAGCTATTCTTTGCTTATACTAAGGCTTGTTAACTTGATTCAGGTCTTATACTGGATCCTTTGATTGGAGCAATATCTGCTGGAAACACAGTGGTCATAAAGCCATCTGAGCTAGCACCAGCATGTTCTTCTTTACTTTATCGTACAATACCCTTGTACTTGGACACAGAAGCTATTAAAATCGTTGAAGGTGGAGGCAGTGTTGCTCAACAACTATTGCAGCATAAGTGGGATAAAATTTTCTTCACAGGTTTCTTTTTTTTCTTTTTTTTTTTTTTGAAGGGAAAATTCTTTTTGCTGCTTTTTTTGACTGTTATGACTAGTGTTTTTTCCCTTCTTTTTAATGGGAAAATCATTTTATGCTTTTGGTTATGTACATCGACTTGTGAAAATTTTTGATGCAAGAATCCGTAAAGATCAACCGCAAATTTAGGAAATAATTGCAATGCCCTTTTTCAGAATTCTTCAAAATGTGCACCTATTTCCTTTCTTTAGAAGAAAATTCCTACTATGATTTGGATTGCGTTTTCATTGTTATTGCATATGTCCATGTTACGAGTGAGATGAAACACGACTATGGGTTACTCTGCATAAGTTTCGCATAAAAACTTTGTACATAGTTTTCACTTTGTTATGAGTTACTGTTACAGGAAGTCCACGAGTAGGACGCATTGTCATGGCTGAAGCTGCAAAACATTTAACACCAGTTACTCTAGAGCTGGGTGGAAAATGTCCAGTCATTCTCGACTATTTCTCTGGTTCAGATTTTAAGGTTCCAAGAACTAATCCCCTCAGACATTTTTCTTTTCTGAAAAGAAACGGACCCACTTCATCATAATTAAATTATTTTAAAAAAGAAACTTGCGCTTGCATATATAATGATATCATACAAGTTCATTATTGAGTTTTGATCAGTTTTTGTTACTTTTTTGCTTGCTGGTTGAAGGTGGCTGTCAAGAGAATAGCTGGTGGGAAGTGGGGCCCATGTGCTGGACAAGCATGCATAGGAATCGATTATATTCTTGTGGAACAAAAATATTCTCAACATCTGGTATTATTTTGCAAATTCAATCTTTTGTAGCATATTTTCTAGTAAAAGGGAATGAAACACTCTAATGTGACGAAAATACGATATTCTTTCAGGTTGAATCACTGAAGTGGTGTATCAAAAGATTTTACGGTGAAAATGTGAAAAACCTGCAGAGTATTTGTAGGATTGTGAACAAGCATCATTTTGATAGGGTGTGCAATCTTCTTGAGGAAGATGGTGTTAGAGCTTCGATTGTCTATGGTGGTGCGGTGGACAAAGAGAACTTGTTAGTCTTTCTTTACTTTAAAATTTGTTATATTTTTTCAGAAGGGGTTATTTGTAGTTATATGAAACCTCAGGGGCCCGGCTAACTTACGCTTTTTTCGTTTTTTTACATTTACAGGATGATTGAACCTACAATTTTACTTGATCCTCCATTGGATGCTCAGATTATGACTGAAGAAATATTCGGGCCGTTGCTTCCAATCATTACAGTAGTTCAACTCATTCTAATCTCTCTCTCTCTTTCTCTATATCTGCCTATCTATCTATCTATCTATGTACAAAATATTTTTTTGGAATATGATACGAAATGTATATTATTTGCAGCTTGATAAAATCGAAGAGAGCATCGACTTCATCAATGCTAGACCAAAGCCTCTGGCTCTCTATGCATTTACAAATAATAAAAAGTTAAAGGACCAAATCTTGCAAGAAACATCTTCTGGGGGTGTCACATTCAACGATACCATCATTCAGGTAAGACCGTAAGAACCTGAATATATTCTTCTGTTCTCCTTTCTCATTTTCAACCACTATTTTCGATTGAAAATTTAAAATATGCTTGTTTATCTAATTTTCAACCAAAAAACAACTTATTTATTATCTTAGTATAACCCATTGTATTTTCGTTCTTTTACCATTGGGATTGACCAGATAATTACATTGACATACCCTAAAGTTTTGTCTATTTTGCTCTTCGCACTTAGTGGTCAGTCTTTAACCGTAAATTCCCGACTATAATAACATGTGTTAGGCAACCTCAGAGTACGTTAGTGGAAGTTTGTGTATGAGAAAATATAAAATGAGAAAATCCCTTTGCAGTTCATATGTGAAACTTTGCCTTTCGGAGGCGTGGGCACGAGTGGTTTCGGGAGATACCACGGGAAGTACTCATTCGATACTTTCAGCCACGAGAAAGCTGTTCTTCACAGATCCTTCTTCCCCGAGCTCGAGCCCAGGTATCCCCCATGGAACGATTTCAAGCTTGAGTTCATAAGATTGGCCTACAACTTGGACTACGTCGGCCTCTTGCTTCTTATGCTCGGGTTGAGGAGAATATTCACACGGAACCGGTCCAGCTAAACCATCAGTTCTTGATGCCTCTGAAATAGAGAAGAAATCAAGATAAACTATGCAGGTTCGCTGCATCTTTTATGTGGGACACTAAAATAGAAATTCAATTTCAATTTACTGCATGGTTTTTGTTGTGGTTAGAACAGAGGCTGATAGAGATTGTTGTTGTATCATTAAGAATGGGGTTTTGTGTAATTTTAATGAAACTTTACTAGTTTGTTCTCCTAAAGAAACAAGGAAAGTTTACAACTTTGAACGTTGAAAATTGAAAAGCTTAGTGTTATGTTACAATGGAAAATCGTGTACACATGAGAATAACATCTCATATTCCAAGGCAACAAGGGATAATTTATCAGTTATGATGCACGGATACTTTTAAAATATCATTTTGTTGTGTTGTGTCGTATCCAATATTGTGTCCGATATTCTTCATGTGGTAAATTCAAAAAAATAATCGTATCGCTGTATCTTTGTTATCATGTTCGTATCCGTGCATTATAGTTTACAAGACATGAATACAAAATTACACAAATAATAAAAAATTCTTGAAATTTAAGAAAATTGCAGAACTTTCCTAACAAGTTCTAAGATTTTGCTTCACACACGTCATTATAATTATAAATTTAAAATCAAATATTGTTCGGTAAGAACAAAATAAAGAATTCACGGAAAATTAAACATGAAATCAACAAAATAAATGGATCTTGTTGCAAGATTAAATCTTTAATGAGAAAAGTATTTGTAACTTTACAAATTTTTAAAAGAATTTGTATAACTATGTCAAACTTCGGGTATGTCGACCTAGGTCACATAATGCGAATGCGAGAGCGAGTGCGGGTGCGCAGTGTGCAAAATTTTTTAAAAAATTGAGTGTGGTGCGCCTTAAAGCGTTTAATAAAAAATTGTTTTAAATAATTATATATTTAATATAACTTTATTTTATATATAGTTTCAAGATAAAATTTAAAATTTAATATAAGATAAAACATGATTCTTTTCAATTATTGATAAAAATTATCTAATTCTATCATTTTATAGTAATTATATGTTAAATCAAAAAATTAAAATGTGTCTTTATATTCTTAGAGGCGTGAATTGAGAAATTATAACTCGTCTTAAAGCGAGAAATATGCACAAATTCGTCAGTGCAGAGAATTAAAATTTTAAGTTGTCTTAAAGTGAGGAATGCGCATAAATTCATCATGCGGAGAACTGAGTGCGAGTGCGTTAAGTAGAATAGAAGGATTATGTGATCTAGATGTCGACATAATTATTACTTGCATAAATTGTTGAACATTTTAATTAAATTAATAAAATGTAAAATTTAAAATATAGTCCCGATTTACTCCACATTCATATAAAGAATTTTCCATGCATATGCTTATCGTAGGTTGTGAGTTGTGACTTGAGATACACGGATACGGACACAACAATATAAATACAATATAATACGATATGAATATAATGAAATATATTTTTTTAAAACAAATTTGCATAAAAAGTGTTCGACACGAGTGTTTGACACGATATAATACGATAAAATAATATTTCTGTAAGTGTTCGACATGAGTATTTGACGAGATGTAACAGGAAAATATTGTTTCTATAAATCCAGATATCATGGTGTGTATATATTAAATTATTAAGTATCATTTTATAATATACCCAACACGTGGCAATATCTGATTGGTTTTTTGACAACAGACGATTGTTCAGTTTGACAAGAAAGCAAACTAATTGTTGGTCAAATAAAGTAATCCCATACTCATATCTATAAAACTATGCATAGAAATAAACTCAGAAATGAACTCTGCCCTGAACCTCCACCACCGCCCGCCGCCATCGCCGCCACTATCCACCGCCCTCCGCCGCCACCAGAATGCCCCAAACCACCCTCAATTTCACATCCCCGTAACAGATATCAGCCTCCGCCGCATCGCCACCACCACCCCATCTCAAATCATATCCAATCACCGCCGCAAAAAGCTCTTTTCTCTCAAAAACGACACCATCTCCGTCTACACCGGAGCCATGGCCGACGAATCGAAGAAGACCGAAGTCCAATCCGGAAGCACCGCTGCCAATCCGGCGGCGTTGAAGGCCGAAGATAAAACGCAGAGCGAATCGGAGAAGTCGAAGAAGGCCATTCCGCCGCCGCCGGAGAAGCCGCTGCCGGGGGACTGCTGCGGCAGCGGATGCGTGAGCTGCATCTGGGACTTTTACTACGAGGAACTCGAAGAATACAACAAGCTTTACAAGGCAAAGTAACTTCAAACTTAGCTCAATTTACTCTTTACCATTTTCCCCAATTCATTGGATTTATCATTTCTGTAATTGGTTTCTGGAAATCTTAATAATAGCAAAAGAAGTATTATACTATATTTCTTCCTTGTTTATTGCATCAATTGAGAGGAGCAAAAACTTGTAGCATTAATCTGCAGAATCTTAAATGAATTCATGAATTAAAGCTAAGAAATCTGCCTGGATTAGCTCATATTGTGCAAAAATGACAACTTTGGTGAAAAAACACAAAATTCAGACATGTTTCTTGCATCAATTGAGAGGAACAAAAACTTGCATCATTAGTCTGCACAATCTTGAATGAATTCCTGAATTCTAGGGTGAAAACTGTCTGAAATAGTTCATAATGTGCAAAACGACTACTTTGGTGAAAAAAAAAACACAAGATTCAGAACTGTTTATACAAGTTTGAACCAAACTGAGTAAAGCATCCCATTCCCATATGAACATACGACCAAAGAAAAAAGTATCAAATGTGGAAGTGAACTACCAGAAGTAACTAACTGACGGACCAACTAACTTGAAGCAACATGGGCAAGACTATTCACATAACCCAGAATCTTATCGGCACCGTACATGCTCAACGGAACCCTTTTTATCATCTTAACCGTGCCTTCCCTCAAGCTGTAAGAAAACAGGCAACCCCCCTTGGAAATCATCACCTCCTCACCGTCGAGGCATGGCAGAACCCGGAATTGGGAAGAAAGCAGACACGAGCAAGGTCCGTGTTCGATTTTCATGTTTATTGATCTTTTAAAGCTCAAATCCATCCCGCCGTAGATCATTAGAAGATATTCCGTCCCCGAATCACCGTCTTTAGTAAGGGCAATATAGTGCAACTCCCCCCGAATCTGTGTCAGAATCCCATTGGGAGGAATCTGATCTTGAAGAGGTATGAGTTGATCCAACTCATTGACCAAATCGAAAGCCAAAACATCTCTTGAAGATGTCTCCCAATATGCAACACCATTGAGATAGAATCTATTACTCGTTAAAGTCAACTCATGCGGACACAAAGCCTCGGATACTGTCCAGGACCCTGTATCAGAAGTGTAGGTTTCAAAGCGAACTAGGGGATAATCGGGCAAAGGGACCGCAGAAATCAACTTATAGTGAGGTACCATATTCAGGGGAGAGGAGTCGAAGGCAAGTAAGGTCGAAGAATCTCTGTGGTATAATTCAGGATCTGGAAGTGTTTGCCAGTTTTTAGTAGCGGGGTTGCAAATGTAGTAATGATAATCGAGACACCCCTGACAGAGTAGCAAACCATTGCAAGAATCCACGATGGTGATATCTTCAAGCATGAATGTTAAGGAAGGTGTGGGTACGCCATGAGCAACACTGTCGAGGGACAAGAGTGCAGGGTATCTCCCGTAGTGTTGATAGAAGAAACCAGATAATTTTTGGAAGTAGTAACTTTGCTGGTGGGCTAAAAAGGGATTGGTGATGCGTTGACACCATTTCTTCGATACGCACTTGAATTTGAATAGGGATTTTGCAGGAAGGAATGGAAGAACGAGCTCTTTCACAATCCCCTCAATCTCCTTCTCCTTAGAACTCTCCCGCTCGAGCTTCTCTTTCATAAACAAAGGCATTGTGTCTGCAACCATGCAAGGAAAAGGAAACATGTCAATATGGCCGGGCCGTCATGTGAGAACACGGGAATACAAGTAATATGATCTTGAACTTTAATCCAACATAAGTGAAAATTACATCTAGACCCAACAGTTAGGCTTACCCCCATAGTTTAAAAATATACACTTTCATCTCTTGTAGTCTTGTTGTCTGCTAATGTATCACGAACACCACCTCTTTGCAAGGCCTTGATAGCTAGGAGGTTTTTCGTTAAAGTGAAACCTAGTACAGAAACTTATGAAGCTATCGACACAAATGGAGTTTTTCAAATTGATCCTAATGGAACAACCAGTGCAACTCATACTATACTACTCAAATGACTCATATTAAACAACGGAGACTACACGAGTTAAAATATAATTTCTGAAACAAAGGAATGAATTTGTAAATACGCCTAACCACATGGGATTTAGATGCAATCATGCAATTACCCTATAAATAACACAACAGATTATTTAGACAAGGGGTGAAACCATACCATCCATTCTTCTAGTCATCCGTCCACTGAGTGCCAAGCAAGAACTTTCTTTGTCAACTGATCTACATCAAAGACAATGTCAAGTGTTAGAAAACTATCTGAAACATTAGCAAAAACTCTCAACAAACAAACACCACGAACAAAACACAACCGAACCCAAATGTTAGAAAAGTATCAAATTCAGTAGCAAAGACTCTCAGCAAACAAACACGACGAACAAAACACAATCGAACCCGCCTAATGAAACTTCTCAATATCAAAGGAAACGCAAGAACCCGAGAAAACACACCACCAATTCTCACATATTACACGCAGAGAAACCCAAGATTTAGATTCAAGTCTTCGTCTACATTTTCCTTTTGGTGCAAGACTTCGTCTATATATATACGAAGACTCTGACCTAGAAACAGTAAAGAAAATGCCCAACAACTTCCAGGGAACTTCATAATCAACACAAACTCACTTTTTAACTCGTAGAAAGTCACGAAATTGCAGAGGAAATTTCCCGTTTACCCATAACTCGGGACAGATTGACTTTCTACGACGACAAAATCAAGCATTCTAGACCAAGCATTTACTGAATCAACCCTCTTTTCTTCACAAACTTCACTCTACATCCAACAGGGACAATTAAAAATCGAATTTCACACAGAGTTTCCACACAAGAACAACACTAATTTTATCAACCAATTCCATTAATGATCGCAAACAGCGAAGAAAAATCGCGTAACCTAAATCAAAACCCATGGATCAGATCATCGCACATCACTGAAATTTCAAAAACGCAGATCAAATACACGTACACATACCGGCATGCAAAAATTCGGGATAAAACTACGGCGGGGAGAAGTGTGAGAACGACGAACCTGCGTTTGGAACTGTAAAAACCTTAGCGTCGGGAACCGTAGAGGAGCGAGAACGTGGGAGAAGTGTGGAAAACGTGTATGTAAATTATATATATATATAGGGATCCTAGAAACTTAAACGCCAAGATTTGAGTTTCTGAGAAAATAGTAAGGCGTTGAAAACGGATGAGATTAAATATTTCTTTTATTAACTCTCACTATTTTATTTGAAAGTATATATATATATATATATATATATATATATATATAATATTTTTTTAATAGTTCAAATTTTGACTTTACGAAAAATTCTAACCTAGACTCGATTGAAAGAACGCTAATATATGTGCTATTTTTACTAAACTTTTGCATCTAGCAAAATGGTGCTTTATTTTTGTTGTATGGGTGGTGGTAGGGGTGGTCGTGGGATCGAATAGTGCGGGTTCGAGTTTTTCCGGGTTGGATATCAGAATTATCGAGTAGCAAAATAATGATCTATTTATGTTGTATGTGTAGACGTCGGGTTGGATAGTATGGGTTCGGATTTTATCGAGTTGGTATCGAATTAGTTTCAACTGTCGCAACAACAAACATTCCAAACATGCAATTTAAAGATTCAACAAACTTGTCTTGGGAACAAATTCTTACCTTGAGGGGAGCTGGAGGCAGCCGGCGGTGTCGACGAGGCGGCGGAAGGCGGTCGCGGTGAGAAGGCGGTCGCGGTGAGAGAGAGAGGGCGAGAGGGACAAAGTTGAGACTTGAGAGAGTGAGAGACGAATACTTTTTCTTGTTCTGGTGTAACATAACTTGTTTTGTGTGTTTTGGTTATTTAAAATACTGATTTTTATATTTATTAAAATATTATAAAAGTTATATTTTATTAACAAAATCTAAGAAAATATAAAAATATTATAGAATTTGATATTTAGCAGAATTTTATTATCGCTATATTAAACCCAATTAGAGAACTGTAGAAACTTCCAAAACTTAAAAACAAAACCCTAAAAATTGTTATTTAAAAATCTATATAAAAGATATATTTTAAATTTTTTAAAGATATCAGATATCTTATTAGATGTTTTTCTATAGTAAAATACTACCCAAAATCCAATTTCTTTTGTTTTTTTTTTTAATCGGGTGGGGTACGAAAATGCTCACCCCGACCCGTAAAAATGCTTGCTCTTAGTATGTCATATTGTATCGAATTACAAAATTTTCGCATGGTAAAATTTGGATATCGGATTGGGTACGAAAACGTCCACCCCTTGATGAGGTAGAATTACGCTTGGTCCACGTTCGGACACGTGGCACCACCATTGCATGACACGTGGAAGGCAGGGCTTGAGTTTACCACCCTCATGGCAAACCCTCCCCTCGTCTCTCAGGCCATCTCCAATCCTTTGATATGCTAACTCCCAAGTGTCAGGGAACCTTGACTCCTGACCCTCATGCGTTGTCCTCCTCGGCAACTCCTTTTGCAAAGAGGGAACACATGAGCTATCTATTTCACAGCTCCGATCCACGTTTCGACACGTGGGATCACCACTGAGTGACACGTGGAGGGCAAGTCTTCCACACGTGACCACCCTCGGGGAGCCTGATGCTCGTTCCTCAGATGTTCCTGTTATCTCACAGAAGCTGGAATTCCGAGCGTGCTCGACGCTCGTTACTCACATGGGCTCATGTCCCGCGGGAACCTCCCCACATGAAGGGACAGGGAAACCCTCTTCCGCTTGTCCCCAAGCCTTGGTATGGGATCCCCACGAACCTCTAAAGCCCTCGGTAAACACGAGCGTACTGCGCCCTCGTTACCAACCCAAAACGACTCTCTGACATGCAGTACATATCCGCGCACCTGCCATTGTTGCCCGTCTCCACTTTTTCAACAGCTTTTGCAGAAGATTCCTCCTAGGTTTCTCCTCATTACGCCACGTGTTAGGGGAACATTAGGCCAGGACCACAAGACGCAAATTACCAAAGGGTACCTGATCCTCAACTATAAATATGAGACTTCATCTCTTCCACTGTAAGGAAGACTCCTTTACTGAAACTGTGCAGTTGCTTATTTCATCTCTTTCAGATCATCATCTGATTTGAGCGTCGGAGAGCCAAACTGGGAATCACCCCCAGTTCCCTCAGCTTGGCTTTTTGACCGTTTGTTCTTGGTGTTTGTCCTAGCAGGTTGAACCCTTTCTCAACTTTTCCGGCGAGATCTTCTGTTTCCCCAATATACAAATTGAAAGTGATTGGATCTTGATCATCCCAGATTCGGACCCATCATTTTTTGCGCAGTCTGTGGGAAACCATTTCTCTTTCCTTCTTCTTCATCTTCGCTAGTTGAACAACAAACACCCCCTTTCATTATTTCAGCCATGGTTACTACCAGATCAAGTGCAGCTGGGGGTGGTGATGACCTTCCCCTCCCAGCCTTTATCGGAGGCGCACCACCAGTTGGGGGAGCTCCCCTCACCGCGGAGCAAGTCGCGCCCACCCCGGGAGCCACCCCCGACCCCGGTGGCGGGAGGATCTGGGCTCCCCACTCCCCAGAACCTTCCACCCAGTCATCTGCCCACCCCCCAAGTCTACCCAGGAGGCCACCCTGTTATGATGCCACCGTCGGGTTACGCTTTAACCCCATCCCCTATGATTCCCATGGTCCAACCATATCACGCCGGCCGAATACAGCTTCCCGTCGTCCTTCCCAAGAAGATCGAAGGGGTGGAGATACCCCCCATGACGCCCCAACAACTGCAAGCGATTTACGCTCAATGTGAAGTTCAGGCTGTCCAGAACGCCTGGCAAAACTTCACTACCACCTATTTCCCCTCGGGAATAGGCGCTCAGATTGCCCCTCCGATGGGGGGATGGCAGGTTCACCCTCTAACGGTGGCCCAAACCGTCTTGCAAGCCCGGTCGCGGCCACCCCCTGCTAAAGAAAAGGAGGTCCCGCTAGGGGAGGAGAGGAACGCCCGCCGGCGGACAAAGGTAAAGGACCTGTGGAAAGGATCGACGTCGATAATGGGGCACACTAACAGGCCTCAAAACGAGGCTCTCACGTTTCAAAGCGAGGGAGCAAAGCTAGGGGAGAAGATCCCAACCTTCTCGCGGTTGTGCAAGACCAGCTGCAGGGGTTGCAGGATATGGTGGGACAGCTCTCTCGAGCGCGGTCTCAAGTCCCCCCACGCTGGGGACGAGAGGACCAATACCAGAGACGCTCGTCGGCATGCCCGACAGCAACACGCACCTCGGAATCATGAACAGGAGGAGAACTTCGAGAATTACGACTACCACCCCTTGGCGAGGGGCTCTCCCCTTGTTGAAGAAATCTTGATGGCCCAAGCAGGAATGGGCAAAGTCCCCACTTCCATCAATCGCTATGATGGGACTACCGATCCCGCGGAACACCTGGATCATTTCCTGCACTTGATGCACCTGTATGAGCATTCAAGCCACTACTGGGTCAAGGTGTTTGTCACCTCCCTTGTAGGCATTGCTCAAGAATGGTACAAGCGTTTGCCGCCCCGCTCGATCAGGGGGTACGAAGACCTTGCAAACGCCTTCCTAAATCATTTCAACTCTTTGAAAGCCCCTGTCACTGCGCCCACGGCTTTGTACAATTTGGTCCAAGGGAAACATGAGTCCCTTGGGTCTTTTTTCGCTCGGTTCAACAAGGAAATTTTGTTAGTAGAAAGACCCTCAATGGATTTCTTAATCACAGTGCTCTTTAAGGCTGTTGATCACAAGCAATACGTGAGCAAGAAGTTTGCGGATGCCATCGTCGAACGGAGGCCCGGATCGCTCATGGCCAAGAGGTTGATTGGCGAACCTTTCTTTGCGCTCGAAGACATGTATGAATCCAATGCTTCCAGACATCCCAGTCCTTTAAAGAACGAGCGGGGGCGCGATGATTCACGAAAAGATCGCCGGAGGTCCCCACCTCCACCTCGCAGGCTCGAGCGCATCCCCCTTAATCGGCCCAATTCCGATGCGATTGGTTGAGTCTGGCTGCACTAGAATTTCCCAATACCCGAAACCCTATTTGGACCTAAGCTGAATTGAAGCTGACAAGAGAACAACTAATCAATTCACGAAAAACTTGCACAAGTGAGAATAACTAATCACGTAACGACCGTAGTTACTTCGACTATATATTTATATATAGATGATCAATTCAAATTAGTAATGACCAATCCGTATGCAATAACCACATTGGTCCTGTATTTTCATACAGTGTTTAATGAATAGCTGCCATTCACTACATTTACCAATTTTGTCGATTTTGTACTTACTTTTCTTACCAACAATATTAAATAACACTGTTCCCGAAAATGTAGACATCGTACTGAGTATCAAAACATTTATGGAAATAAAACTTCAACATTAATTTCTAATTTATGAACTGAAACTATTCCACTAATCTTCTTTATGAGTGGGACTTAGTTCGTTCTTGCACAACATCTACGTTCTGCACTTTCAGTTATTGAAAGCGTACTTGTTGTACAAGTACAGGTCATCTATGACCCCCATATTGAAGATAAATCATAAAACAGCTCATCAGCCACTTCCCTACAAAAATGACAAGAGTTCAATAGAATAGTTACCTTTTCATTAAGTGGAATTTAATGGTAATTGTTTATGTCCATAAAATGCTTCAAATTCATGCTAAGGGCTAAGATTTGAGTGTGAGGAACATACTAGGTGCATGTAAGAGAGACGAGCTGGCTCGCAGGTCCGTTCGTGTAATTTGACAATATCTCAAGATATAGCAGTGTAATTATCCCTAATCTATTTACACCAGCAAAATTGATCATTTCTTAGAATCCAGATTCCAGCAAAGTAAGAAGTCAAATAAAATAGCAGTGTAATCATTTCTGTTCGTGTAATTTGACAAAATCTCAAGATATAGCCGTGTAATTATCCCTAATCTATTTACACCAGCAAAATTGATCATTTCTAAGAACCCAAATTCCAGCAAAGTAAGCAGTCAACATAAATAGCTACTTCAACACTCTAGTTTCCAAAAAGCACTGATCTAATTGGTGATATTTTACAATATGAATCTGTTTAGGATATCATTTTCATCACTCATCTTTCTAAGCGTCATAATTAGCCAACTTGGGCCTTTTTTCAAAATATGTTTTCAAGCTTCGATAGATTAAATCTCGTGAGAACGAATCAGGTCAAAGTTCATTTCTTTGCCTCCAGGAAGTCCCTCATTTCTTGTTTCAAAAACAAGGAAGTCCCTCATTTCTTATTTTCCTTTTGATTGTTCTCCGAGGCTTGAGAAGCTGCTTTTGCTCAGCTTTGTCTTGTTGTCCTGGTCTCATGGCACCACCCAATTGCCTTTTCGATTCCACAACAGTTTCCTTTACGGCCTCTTCTAGCTTATTTAGTCTCTCTTTCACCTCCAAAATCGCGGGATTAGATGCTGCTGCTTCTTTTTCCTCAGCTGCCTTGAGCTCCATCTCTTTTGCTTGTGCCTCAAACTCGGCTTGTTTCTTTCGCTCCAATTCCTGACAACGAAGTCAATGAAAATAAATATTTATGCATAATTTGGAGTTTGCTTCACAAATTAGGCAAACTGTCATAGGATGTTAATAGCAATCTGTTTATAAACATTTTATCCGCTGGAACTAACTCTTTAAGAAATACTTTCCGTCAATCTCAAACTATTTCCGTTAATTTCATTCTTCATCTTGATAGAGAGCACTCCAAGTAGAGAACAAAAGCAAGATATTCAGTAACCATTTCAAACTATACATGAGTTAGGAGTCTGCAGGGATGGAGTTCGGTCACCGATAAAGTTAGAATAAGCATTTTAGTCGTACTTGCCATCAAATTCAACAAACATAGATACTTCAAGCGGTATAGACATCCAGTTATTTAGGGGTGACCACAGGCCATGGTTATGAAAAACTAGCATTAAGTCTGTATAAAGGAACCCCTATCAGATAGAAAATCGAAACATATTGTTATATTGGCAGAATTGAAACACATATTTCCTCAAGATCATATGCAATTAATACTAATTCAGTCGTAATCTAAAACTTGCTACTCACAATGATCGTGATGATCATTCACAGAAAACCAAACCCAACAATTAACCAACAAAACTAATGTAAAAGGCATCCATTTTTCTCATTTCACTGCGAGCATACTGAGCTACGAGATACACAGCTGGAACGAAAATAGAAAAGGGTATCATGAACAAAACCAAGAGACAACTCTACTCAGAAAGTATCAAAAATGACAAGGTATGAATAAAAGCAGGTACCCAATGATGGCAGACAAACAAAGAAGAGTTGCACCAAGTGAAAATCCAACCTAAAAATAATTAAAATAATTAATGTAGAATCAAAATAGAAAAACGTGCTCACGCTGAGCAAAACAAATCTTTAGGCGAGACCAACAACAGAAAAACTATAAACGGAAACAAACTGTTCGACGAAATGCCGGACAGAAAAAAGATAAAACATACCCAAACTTCTTCTTCTTGGGGGAGTCAGAGAAGAGAATTTTTGCTGCCTTCATAAAATCTAGATTGTCCAGAGCTTTATATTGCTCATCGTAATTGCCCAACGAAGAAGATGAGGAAGACCCATTGCCGGCGCTGCTACTGTTGTTAATGGTGGTTGGTTTCTTATAATTAAAACGTAACACGCGTAAAATTAAATATTGATTATCAAATTTAATTCTCTTTATTTAATATTTTTGGATTGTTAGTAAATTAAAATCCATAAAATATTTAAATAAATTGATTTAATTGATAATTTTAATATTTATTTTGTCATCGAATCAAGTATCGACACGTGTCAAAATTGAAGTATTCCGGCGAATCAAATCAAGCCTTGCAGCCCTGTTAGTTATGACCAATCAAATGACGACACGTGGCATGTCTCCACACGTGGACCAATCAAGTCAAAACATGTCATTTATTTATTTTCTTTAATATAAATTCATATTAAAGTAATAAATAAATAAATAAATTTGATATTATCCCTTTAATAAATTAATTAATTAATTAAGGGATAATTATAACAAAACTCAACCCTACACCTATAATTAGAGGTCACGGGTAATACTTCAAACACATTGCGATCAACACATTGACTTCGATCCAAGGACGACATTGAGATTTCGACACGGACATCGACATATCGTCATAGAGCAAGGAGAAAAGAACGACATCAAAGGAGTTTCACGCCGTCAAGTCTACGCACGTGCGCGAATCTTCACTTCATCAAGTCTTCTAAGTCTTCGTCAAAGTCTTCTTCTTGTCGTCTTCAAGGCTTTTAGATATTCAAGCCCTGCTGCTACAAGGAACTACAACCTTTGAAGGTTCGACGGTTTCATCAAAGCTGCAGGTAAATCACGTGGTTTTCTCCGTCAAAATCGGCAGAAATCGCGCCTACGTGTTCGGGAATAAACTTCAAGCCCTCGAATACAAAATTGAAGAGAAGAATCAGAGGAATAGACTTCATAGGATTTATTCCTTTAAATTCGTCAAGTTCTTTAAATTATTATATATTTTGTCTTGTAATTCATTTTGCAGACAATAAAAATTTGTTGTGAACACTTACCGTGGGTAGAGGAGCAAAAGGTTCTATCCAAGTAGAGTTTGAACTCGTTAGAAGTTGAGATCCGATTTAAAATTATGTTCCCTTTACGAAGTATTGTCATGATTTTCTGCTATCATGTGACATGAATGGCTATTATGAACAAACAGACAGGAAAATGCAAAAGACAAGATTAGACCGAGAAGAAAACTTGCCTTCTCAACTAACTCTTCTTTGGGAGGTGACAATATAAGCTCGGGGTACCCATTCCACCGATGTGACTCAAAAAATAAAGCCTCTGCGCTGTAACAGTTCACCAGTTAATCCGATGGCAGTGCAGTCAAAGAGGTATATGCTGTTTGAAATTAGTCCGCTAAGATAAACTAATTGTGTCTAAAAGCATCAGCGAGAAGTTGGAAGTATATGGGACTAAGGGAATCAGCTTCCATGATTAGAACAGTAATATCACCAACAGCAAGCAAGCAAGCAAGCACCAAACATGATCAATACTATACAGACTTAAACTCATTAGACAAAATTAAAGAAAGGGAAAAGTGAAATTTACTCATATCCTGCTGGGATTTCTCATCCTGTGAATCTGGGTTGTAATTCGGGTCAGAACTCAGCTTCAAACTATCCCTAATTCGAGCAATAGACGATGAATCAATGGGTTTGGCGCCTTTAATTTGACGAAGGCTCTCACGAATTGTGTGGAATGAGAACTTGCCCCTTGCAGCCGGGTTAACAGAAGGTTTCTCATTTGGGGAATCGGAGGATGTCGCAGAACTACCATCGACGTTGCTCCTGTAAAGCTCTCGCAAAGAGATGTACTCACCGCCGCCGGACGACTGCGGCGGTGGAGCGGCGGAACGGGCGCGGAACTTGCTGAGGTTCTGACGGATTTCATCGAGGCCAGCAGCTCTCGAGGGCGGCGGGTTTTGGGAAGTGTTACGGCTGGAAAGTGAGAGGGGATTCCGCGGTGGCTGCAAGCGGTTCTGCGGCGGAGGTTCTCTCTTTAGATTGACTTTAATCTCGTCGAACTTCGACGAGAATGAGGTTTGAGCTGCAAAATCGGGTTTGGGGGATTCGGATTGAGGGTCATGATCGGAGGTTGAGGAGAAATGGTGGAGGGGATACGAGTGCGGCCGGCAGTAGGGGTGGAGGTTAGGCCCGAGATGGAGGAGGCTTCTGGTCATCGCCGCCATATGCGGTGGCGGCCACGGCAGTGCAATGGTGTTTTGAGGTTTCACAGAACAGGGGTTAGGGTTTTAGGGGACCAATCATGAAATGGATGAACATCTATGCTATATTAAAAAGAAACCCTTTTTTCACCCTCAAACGACGGACCCAAACACCAATTTTTTAGTATTACCTATAAGTACTGATCGTGTCGCAAATTCCTTCCACCAAGTCGGAACCTGCTTTTGAGAAAATCATAGTGTCATCAGCGAACAAAAGATGAGAAACACACGGGGCCTATCTACAAATAGCTACTCCCTGGATACGACGATTATGTTCGATGAGATGGCTAAAAACCTCTGCACAAAAAAGGAACAAATAAGGAGAGAGGGGGTCTCCTTGTCGAAGGTCCCGAATAGGGGTGATATGACCATAGTGGAAGCCGTCAGGGACAAAAGAGTAAGTAACGGAAGAGATGCAACACATAATTAACTTCACAAAAGGAGCACAAAAACCTAACCTCAAGAGAACCCGTTCCAAAAAGGTCTATTCCACGCGGCCATACGCCTCACTCATGTCGAGTTTAAGGGAAAAAAAAACCTTCTTTGCCAGCCTTCCTATGCTTAATAAAATGATTTAACTCGAAAGCAACAAGAATGTTATCAGAAATAAGGCGACTCGGGACAAAAGTACTTTGGGAATGAGAGATGACAACATGAATGGTTTAAGCCTGTTAGTGATAGCTTTAGAAGCCAATTTGTAAATGACAGTACACAAACTAATAGAGCGGGGCTGGGACATAGACTCGGGAGACTTGCACTTAGGAATCAAAACAATGTGAGTATGATGCATATGACTAAAGGGTTGACCATGATTTAAAAAATCAAGTGTACAGGCAATGACATCAGAGCGAATGAGATACCAATATTTCTGGAAGAAAATTGGTGTCATGCCATCCGGACCAGGAGCTTTAAGGGGGGCCATCTGGGAGAGGGCCTTGTCAATCTCAGAAGTAGTAAACGGAGTGCTCAAGCTGGAGTTCATGGTCGGTGCAACTCGACGTTCCAGACAATCAATAGTGATATCAATCTCCTCCTGGGAAGGCTGACTTGAAGTGAAAATTTTGGTGAAGTATCTATCCACCACTCCTCTTCAGATTCCCTCCAAATATTATCTTCATCTTTAAGCCTCGTGATTTTATTTTTGTTACGCCTATTAGAGGCCCGAGAATGAAAATAAGCAGTGTTTCGGTCTCCTTCAAGTAACCAGTGGGATTTCGCCCTTTATTTCCATTTTAACTCTTCACGGGCATGACATTTCTCCTTTCTTCTTGTTTGCTATAATCAGTAATAATACCATGACGGAGTTCGACTAGCTTGGATTCTAAGTTCTCAATATGTTTTTTGGGGTCCGTGAATTCTGTTTTCTTCCAACGAGCGAGAGCTGAGCGGCATTTGGCCAGTTTTTTCCAACAGGATCCAGCGCCCTGGGCAGAAGAAGAATTCCAGTTGTTAGTAACGACTTTGTCACAACTGTTATGCCGAAGCCACATAGCCTCGAACTTAAAGCTACGCTTCCCAACCGAATTACAACGAATCTGAGGAGCAAATAGGGAGACAAAAATGGGCACGTGATCAGAGTTAGCAGTAGCAAGGTGTGTAACGTGGGCATCAGCGAAGGAGGCAATCCACGTTTGGTTGGCGAAACATCTATCCAAAAGCTCCCGGATAGTATTAGGGAACTTATTGTTATTAGACCAAGTGAACGGAAGTCCATCAAAGCTGAGATCAGTAAGGCAACAATTTGAAATGTAGTGACGGAAGGCATTAATGAGGTTCACCCCCACTTTTCTCAGAATTTGATAAGATCTTGTTGAAATCTCCTCCACAGATCCAGGGCATATTAAACTGATTGCTAAGGTGAGACAAGACCTTCCAAGAGCTATGGCGACGAGAATGATCTGGATTTCCATAAAACCCGATGAGGTGCCAGCAGGGCTTATTGGGATCAAGGGTGACAGCAACATCAATGTGATTACGGCTAAAACTGAGTAGAGTGACATCGGTATCTTTTTGCCACAACAAAGCAAGGCCTCCACTTCGGCCTACAACATCCACCCCAACACCAAACATATTGAACTTGGACTTTAGGGATTTAATTCTACTGCATTTACACTTCGTTTCGGAGATGAAAACAATTACGGGAGAGTGGGCATCCATAAGAGCCTCAACATTTTCTTAAAAAAGATGCCTTATCCCGTAATTGAAATATTTTAAAAAATCACACAATTTGTACGATACACGCGGGAATTAATGCAATTTCACACGTCAACTTGAAGCAATTTTCTTTGGACATTGATAATGAATATACCGAAATGACCATTTTGCCCCCAAAAGGGCACAGTCCCAACTCCCAACTAGGGAAGAAGACACAGAAGACAGCCCCCAAAAAGTGTCCTAATTCGATCTCTCTCTCACACACACACACTCTCGAGAAATTTGGAATTTTCTGCGTAGAAAAGGTCGCCAATTGTAAGAGAATGAACGGATCATCAAAAGCGATTCAGCTTCGTCAACTCCCTTCAACGCCTCTCCGCTTCACGCGCAACAATTTCTCCCAAGGTAGACTTTTTATTTCTCCGATTTAGCCCTAAGAGATTTCCCAATCGAAGGGGGGAGATTTTCCACCGTTTTTGCTTGATTTTCAGAGTTTTTTTGTCTGCATTGTGCGATTTTGCTGCAACCGTTTTGATTCTTGGCAGGTTTGCGGCTTGTGCCGAGAAGGGTTGTTCTGGAAATCAGCTGTAATTACGGCGGTGAGGTGAAAAGGGACGGAGAGAACGCCGTCGAGGTGGGTGCGGTGATGCCGGAAATGGGTTTCGGGCGACGCCCGGCTCTGATTGCGGCTGTAGCTTGTATGTTGCTGCTGGGGAATGGACCGGAAAAAGCCCTAGCTTCGAATTCGCCGTCGGCGTTTGTGGAGAATGTTATATTCTCTAATAAGATCGCCATCTTCTCCAAATCATACTGCCCGTAAGTCTTGTGATCTGTATGGTGATTTGATTGTCTTCGATTTTGATGCATTTTGGATTAATCGTTTTTGTTCCGAGTATCAATGTGAGTCCGTTTTTGTGGGTGGTTTTGTTCCTTTGTTTTTTGGCCGTTCTGCCTGAAAAAGTTTCTGTCTTTGTTGGTCTATATTCCATTTATTTGAGTTCGAGTTGATGACGCGAAATGATAAGGTACGTGTGGTGGTTACTTGGAAAAGTTCTTGATTCTAGCATTACAGTGCAATTTGTCATCTTTGATTGTTTATTTATTTAGTTTCAGTTTCTGCTTTACACAGTTTGGTTTTATGATTTCTGGTTATTGTGCTAGTTTCGACGAACCTGATTTAGTAGTTTATCATTACGGATGCTTCATATGATGCTTCCCTGTTTTCCTATTGAATGAAAAAGCTTCCCATGTTTCATGTGCAAATACAATCGAAATGTTCGTAACTGTGGGATAGAGAAGGGAGTATATTGATGGGACAACCGAGAAAAGGAAGGAAAACATGTTATTGGAGCATCTCTTAGCTTATAACATATTTCAATGTGAACGAAGTGCATATTTCAATGTGCAAATACAATATATTCGTATTGAATAAAAAGGCTTCCCCTGTTTCATGTGCAAATACAATCGATATATTCGTAATTGTGGGAGAGAGAAGAGAGTATATTGATGGGACAATCGAGAAAGGGTAGAAAAACATGTTATTGGAGCATCTCCTAGCTTTTAACATATTTCAATGTGAATGAAGTGTATCCAATGAGTTCACTCCTTGTTCCCATCTGATTAGTAAACTTATCTTGTGCCTTTCCTAGTTTATTGAAAATCATCAATGTTTAGATTTGTAATTGTTTATTCAATCCGAACGCCCTCTAAGCTTTGCATGTGTGCAAATTTTCGACATTTAGATATTCCAAGCATGCTAAGCGCATATTCAGTGAACTTGAGGAGCAGCCATTCGTTGTGGAGCTTGATCATCGAGGTAGTCACTTTGGCCGTTCGTCTGTTAATCTAGTAATTCTTTTTCTTTCGCCATTATCCCTGTTGGAACATTTTAATTCTTTTTTGCCTTTGTGCAGATGATGGATCTAGAATTCAAGATGTTCTTCTTGAAATGGTTGGGAAGAGAACTGTCCCACAAGTCTTTGTGAATGGCAAGCATATTGGTGGCTCTGATGGTACCATTTCTCTCATGCTTCTTTCCTATTTATTCTATTTCCTTATTCTCCTCAGTAGTTAAATAGCCTTTTGTCAATTAAAAGAAAATACCCCATTTTCTAAATTATCAAAAAAGAAAAAATAAAAAGACCCATTGTCTTAATTATAAACAAAAAGGACCTATTTTCTTAATACATGTATTTATTTATTTATTCTTTTTTGTTATCTTTATTGATTGTTAATCAGATCTGCAAGCTGCAGTGGAGAATGGTCAACTGCAAAGCCTTCTCAACAAATCTTGATTAAAGTGGTAAACTGAAAGACTACTGCAACTAAGTTTATGCTGCTGCTTCAAGGCTTGTAAGGGAGATAATATTAGGGTTTAAGATCAGTTTTAAGGAGAATTTAGTCTGTTGTATTATGGAGTTTAAAGATGTAATGCTCGGATTGTGTTAGTTTCTCGACTCTTGTGGCCGTTGTATCGAATATCGTCTTGTATTTTTATCGATATTACGTATCGTCCCCATCCTTAAATGCTAAATTTGTTTTTTCTATCTAATAAAAGTCGTCCTTTGTCCTTGTGATGCAAAATTCTTGGTTTTTTCGACCTGGACTTAGCTTGGTTTAGTGAGATGAGTCATTAGATTCTGCAATCGAATTGAAAGGGTCGTTGCATCTATAGAAATGAGACATTATGTATTCTTATTGTCATGTATTTTTATAAATATTATGTATTGTCCGCATCCTAAAATGCTAAATTTGTTTTTTCTATCAAATAAAAGTTGTCCTTTGTCCTTGAAATGCAAAATTCTTGATTTTTTTCGTTTGGTTTAGTGAGATGAGTCACTAGATTCTTTATACAAGATTTAGAGTTTGAATGTTGAGCTTGTGAGCTTTGTAGATGGTGCAATCGAATTGAGAGGGTCGTTACACCTACATTCGTTAACATTGCTTGAACTCACTTTGTGGATGGTGCAATCAAATTGAGAGGGTCGTTACACCTATATTCATCAGCACTTCTTGAACTCACTTTGTGGATGGTGCAATCGGATTGAGAGGGTCGTTAGCACTGCTTGAACTCGGAAAAAAACAGAGCGAGAAAACCTAAAATATTAAAAAGATACCAAATAAACCTTAAACTTGTCACATCCCCTAACTATATTTGAATGTCGCACTACAAAAAATCTAAATCAAAATCAACTTAGTCCTTATTGCCCCCCTAAAATTAGGGCTACTAGCCCCAAAATTCACAAACCCAATTTCCTTTTCTAGGGCTGTCAACGGGTCGGATTCGGAGCGGATCCAAGCATTCCGAATCCGAATCCGATTATACATTTCAAAAACCGAATCCGAATCCGGATCCTATAGGATTCGGATTCATGTATATCATATTCGATGGTTATCGGATCGGATAACCCGATTAAAAAGTCCGACCCGAAAAAAAAAATCAATTTCCTTTCAGCTCTCCCTCCCTTTCCTTAAGATCTGAGAAACAAATATTGATTGGAACGTCAAACTCCGGCACAGAAGAGGAGAAGAGAAGGAGAAAGATACTGAGGAAGATCTGGGAATTAGAAGTTAGATCTGTGTCGGTGGTGGCGGCGACGTTCAATCGCGGTGGCGGCAGTAGTGGGAAGCTTGGTGGGGGCTGGTGGTCTTCGGAGATGGGATATTTCACGGCAGTTGGCAGCAATAAAATCTCTGAAAAGCTTAGATTAGTGGTGGTAGGAGACGAGAATTGAGAAACTGAAGTTGGAGAAGATGAGGAAAAGCATCTGAGGTGGGAAATGTGTGCGGCTGTGAGTTTTGGTTAGAAGTAGGGTTCACTTTTAATTTCTCTTTTAATTAGTGCGGTGGATCACTTTTTTTATTATTTTAATTTTATTTCAAAAAAATATATGATATGTATTATTATTAACGCACATACTTATAAATTCTAGATTTAATTTGTATAGTGAAATATATACTATTAAATACAATGGTGTATGTGTTGAAGATTTAATCTTAATTATTTTTACTAATATAAAAAATAATTAATTAAATAAATATAAAATAAATCGGATTCGGATCTTTAACGGATCGGATCCCTTGATTCCATATTCGCTCCATTTATTTCGAATAACGGATATTCATAATCGGTTATGATCCATCGAATTTTTTTATCGATCGAATATGTTAAAATTCGGATCGAATACGGATCGGATTCGGATTAAAATCCGATCCATTGACAGCCCTATCTTTTCTACGTATAATCTATTGGGCTTGGGTTATTTGCTCACTCATATTTAATAATATAATGGGCCCACTTAAAGAAGGCTATATATCTATGATCTATCTACCCTATTGGAGGTGTTGTCAAGGTAATTACATGCTTCGAAAATTTTAGATCAGATCTGATTCAATTGAATCAAACTTATCATATCGTTATTTGATGATCATTTTCCGTAAAAGATTTGCACTAATCACAAGTATAACTTTCTTTTATCATCGTACTAATTTAATCGAATCAGAGTTACCCTCGATCCCTCACAATTCAAAGTGGGCGGTAAGCCGTCCAAATTTGTTGTAAAACATAGATATAGGCACAGGGTCCACACTATTGCAACGGCTATTTTGTAGGTATGGTGTGTATTTTTGGAGATAGTGCAATTGTAGTGTTGATTTTATGTGTATTGTAAAAATGGTGTGTTCCGCTTTTCCCATATGCATATTCAAATAGTGTTTTTGTCTTTTTCTTCAATTTGTGATATTTTGTATATTTTTCATTTAAGACCCAAGTTTTATGATTGTTTTCAATTTGATCCATTAATTTCTCTTTTGTGTATTTTTTCTATAAATTTATTGTTTATATGATTTATTATTTTTCCTTTTTCTTCTATGCCTTGTATTATTGTATCTCTATTTAATATATCTTTATTTATTGTTCGTTCGTAATTTTTCTGATATATTTCTTTTTTCTGTAAAGATGTTTCTAAATTTTTTCCCATTTGTTTAATATTTTTGGTTTTCATGTTTTCTTTTAATCGGTATCTTTCTTCTGTTATAGTATCTAATTCTATTTTCGGTTTATAACTCATGATTAAGCATGTGCCATTTGGTATGCTGTATCTCTTTTTCTTTTGGTATTTTTTAAATCTTCGTTTGCAGTTTTTATCATTATTTCTTGAGTTCTTAATGATATATTTTTATCGTGTCTTGAATTATGGTATGCCATTTTAACAAGATATTCGTCTATAATAACTTGTTCTTCTAATTCTCGTATATCTCGTGTTATTCTTGTTTTGTAATTAAATCTTTCCATTATGTTATAGTTAATTGTGTAACTATTTGTTTTGATTTTTCTAAACTAATAATGTTTTTCAAATGTTGTATTCCGTCTGTTTTACGACCTTCGTTTTTAGCTTTCAAGTAAAGTTTTACTTCTTTGTCATAACTTTCGTTTATTGCTTTTATATTGTCTCTATAGAATTTTTGTCTATTATAATCATACATTTTTGAATTATAATTTTAGTTTTAATATTTAGAATCGTATACGGGCTCTGATACCAGAAAGGCAATCAGAGTGTTTCCTTGATAGTGGTTGTTAATTTAGCCATTTGATCGGCTAATTGTGTGAATTCGTTTTCAGTTATTTCATTAGAAGATTCCTCTTCTTTAAAATTTTTAATAGAGGCCCGTGTACTAGTACTAGTTTCATTAGTTCTTTGATTTGGTGGTAGATATGTATAATATGTACTTTTACTTTTTAGAAGTTTAGGTGTTTTGTTTTGAAAAACATTTGTATTAACTTGTTGTATAATAGGTGTTTTTGGTATATATTTTATACGAGAAACTTCTCGAAAAATATCTTCCATATATATTTTATCTGTATTTCTGAATTGTATACTATGATGACTGTTTGTTAGAGCATATCCAATGGTATATGTTATTGAAAATGGATAGTCATTTGTTTCCATTAAATCTTGTCTTTCAAATTTATAGGCAATGTTTAAAGATTTGTCTAATTTTTCTGTTACAAGTGGTATAGCGTAATGTAAGGCTACATTAAAAAGTAGTTTAGTATAAGCTAAGTTTCCTTCAATTATCCCAAGTATTTTATCTTTTATATTCATAATTCTATCATCACATATAGCTAGTTTTATGGGTGAGTTTATTCCTTCAGCAAATGTACTTTTAATTAGTATTTGTATTGTAGAAATATGTATATATCCTATTTCACTAGGTGTATATTTCGCTTTCTTAATTTTCTGAATTATATCAGCCTTGTTTATTAACGAAATAGCCTGAGTTCCTTTTGTTGTAGAAATTTCAATAGGTGTTTCACATGTAAATTTTCCATATAATACAATGTTTTTTCTACTCAGTTTTGTTTTTAAATCTGTTTTCATATCTTGTCCATTAATTAAGTTTAACTCTTTTCTTCTAACTTTGTTTAATTTTTTGTTATCAATAACAATATCTTGACAAAAATATCCGTATTCTTCAGTGGTTTCAAAGTGTTCTATCTGATCTATTAAACTAGTTTCCATGTATATAATTTCTAGTATACAAAAATATAAATAACGGTTTCATAGCAAAGTTTGTATTGTTTACCTGTTTGTGTATTCGTATCTACTGTCTTCATGCACTCCATGTTACCTGTTCATCATCTTCTTCAAATTATATGTTTGATTTTTGTATGCAAATTGTTTGGTTGTGTATAGTTGTATATAGTTCTGCTATTCAGGCGTGAGGCCAACAGAAAAGAAAAGCTCAAAGGCTTTTGAAACTCAGAGAGTTTTGATCAACACATGATCTTTTTTCTCTATTAAAGTCTGAATATTACATACTACATTGAGGCCATTATATAGGCGCTCAATTCACTATTACAGAAACCAATAATGCAAAAAGCAAATACTAATGTACAAAAGTCAAAAAGATAAAGAAAAGATAATAATGGTGCTTCAACAACTGCACCTAAAAGCAGACAGAGACATAAAGTCTGCATTATTGAGGTGTGTTCGTCATTGCTTGCGTATTTCCTTGAGTGTTTGACGTCATTGCATACGTCAGTTTACATTATTCTTCAGTAACAGTGTCTTCTTTTATTGACTCGTTTGAACTGTGGGACCCTGTTTCTTTAGCTTTGTCTTCTGGCTTGTCCTGGCACACTGCACAGCTGTGTTCATCAATTATTTCACTGTATTCACAGAAAATGAGTTTAGCTTCTTGAGGAAGTGTCTTCAGGCTGTGTTCTTCAATCTTGATGAAAGTTTTCTCGAAGTTTTCCAACGTTTTTAGCTGTATCGGTGGAATTGTGTATCTTGAAGATCCATATATCAAATGATAATTGGATTTGTAGTTTATTTTGACTTTACTGTCTTTGTTTATCTCCTGTGATGCATAAAATATTTGATTTAGTTGTTTTGCAACTATCTCATTTATGTCATCAAGTGTCTTCATTGTGTCAATGCTGGGGTATTCTCCATTTGAAACTATCAGTTTGATAATTCCATGAGAGTATACTGATACTCCTTCTTCGTTGAAGATAGGGTATGAAAGTGTAGATTTGAAGACTATTTATTTATCCATGTTTCCTTTTGAAACTCGTTTAGCATAGTCTTGAAGTGTGGACATTAGTTTCGGGCTGAATTTTCGAAAACAGTTTGGATTTTTGAAATATAGAGTGTCAAGAAATCCATGTATGAAGAATTGGTATATCAAGTCTGGGTCTGTTTGTTCAAATACAACGACTTTTGGGCCGTTTCTGTTTACTGGATACCAAAAAAGGTTGTTTTTGTCTACCTCTGGGTTGTATTCAAAAATAGATTTCAAGAGGTTGTCAAATTTTTCTTTTGAGGGTTGTATTTGGGCCTCTTTTTGGGCTGGTGTTTGAACACGGTCCATTGGGTTTATTGTGGGTATGTTTCCAAGAACTCTCATTTTTTCTTTAAGACTGTTTTGGGTTTGAAGAGTGGTTTGGAGAGTATTTTTGTAGGTTTTAGTCTCTTCAAGGGCTTGTTTTGCTTCTTCAAAACTGGTATAGGATTTATGTGTTATTCCTGAGTGTCCCAGTATGTGTATACTTGCTTTGGACCAATGGTCGTAGATCCCACGGCTTGGACCATTGAATATTGTGTACCATTTTTTGACCTGTTTTCTTTCATCTTCACTATCTGCTGATGATGAAGTATTCCCTTCTGCTGCTGTTTGTGGAAAAGTTTTTGATTTTGTGAATGTTTTCGATGATGGATCCACCACGCTTGCTGGAAACTCTGATGGTGGAAGTCCTGCTGCTTGTTGAACAGCGTGTAGTGCGGCAAGAAGCTCTTGTCGTTGTGTCATCTTGGATTCTGTGAATCTTTGTATCTCCAGATATTTGGCTTTTGTGAATTGTTGTATCTCACGATCAATTGTTTCAATATTTTGTTTCATCAAGGCTATTGCGGCCTCCATTCTCGTGTGAGTGTGTCTGCAAGAGCGTTCTCTTCTGATTTTATGTATACGATGTGAAACTGGTATCTTCTTATTTCGAGCTGCCAACGTATCAATCTTCCTTGATTGTAATTGTCTCGTAGTGTATACCTGTAGAAGTTTGTTAAGTACTTTGAATCTGTTCGAAGCTCGAATTCTCGAGGTAAAAGCTCGAGTTTCCACTTCCTAAGTATCTTTAGACATGCAAGTGTCTCTTTTTCATGGACTGTGTAATTTTTCTGGGTTTCTGTAAATGTCCCAGATATGTATTTACAGAGTTGTGTAATTTCGCGAACCTTTTTGGTTCTTGTATTCATATGACCTTCAAGGTCGTTTGTATTCATTTTTTCGGCTGGTATTGCAAGCATGCAACCAGACCATGTATCATTTGAAGCATCTGTCTCAATGATAATAAAATCATTTTCCTTTGGATTGTATAAAACAGGCAATGTTTCACAATACTGTTTTATTTTCAGAACTTGTATTGAATCTTCAATTTTCCAATTCCATTGTATCTTCTCAGAAAGTTTCTTTTGTAGCTGTGTTCTTTCTTTAGCAAGGTTCTTGATGAACCCTTGATCAGAAATGTAGTTTAAACATCCAAGAAATCTTTGTAGTTGTTTTCGATCAGAAATTTGATCTGGAAATTCGTTTAATTTTTTCAAAATGTTGTCTTGAAGAACTATGTTTCCTTGTGAATCAAAAGTATTTCCAAGAAAATCAATTTTTTGTTTACATAATACTGCTTTCTTTTTAGAAAGAATTAGTCCTTTGTCTTTGCATCGTTTCAAAACTATTCTTAGTTTTTTCAAATGGTCTTCTTTATCCTGATTACTGAAGATGATAATATCATCAATGTAAGCAAGACAAATGTCTTCTAAACCTTCAAGGTTTTTGTCCATAAATCTCTGGTATATTCCAGGTGCTTGTTTTAAACCAAATGGTAAAACATTCCATTGGTAGTGTTTTTGTGGAGGACATGTAAAAGCTGTTAGAGGTTTTGTATCTTCATGCAACCGTAATTGCCAATATCCTGATTTAGCATCTAGAGTACTAAACCATGTTTTTCCTTTCAATCTATCTTTGATGTAATCAATTCTAGGAAGTTTATATGCATCTCCTACGGTTTTTTCATTTAATTGTTTATAATTTATGACCATTCGTCTTTTTCCTCGTTTTATTTCATTTTTGTTTTCTACATAAAATGCAGGTGCTGCGTGTGGACTTTTGCTTTCAGAGATTAATCCTTTTTCCAAAAGTTGTTTACATTCCTCTTTAAATTCATCAATATCTCTTTTTGAGTAAGGTATATTATTTTTGACATTTACTTCGTCTAAAGGATTTTTAAGTTTAATTTCAACCATCATGTAATTATTATTCTTATCTTTGTCTAGAGGATCTTCACTAGTGACAGAGTCTAAAATTTCTTCTATTTCTTTTTCAAGATTTGTTTTTATAAAAAGTATTAATTCATGATTAATTAAATAATTTATTTTGTCTATAAGATTACTTCTGTCTTCAATTTTTACTATAGGTATTTTAACTATTTCATTCCTTTGAGATAGTTTTTCATTAACAGGTGATTTTAAGGTGATGTATTTTAAATCTTGACAAAAAGGTCTGTATAATTTTAAAAAGTTATTTCCTAGGATAAATGGTAATCCTGTTTCATGTCTGTATATAGATGGTATAATAAAACAATATCCCTGTATCCAGATTTTTTCTAAGTATGTTGCGTACCATATATAATAATGACTTGCATCTGCTATCATTACCTTTAATGGTTGTTTAAGTTTTTTCCATTTGAATATTGTAAGTGCTGGCGAAGCAAAGCATAAACTTGCTCCTGTGTCTATAAATGCTTTGATTGTTTTATGTTTTATTCTTACTTCTATAAATGTAGCGTTAGAGTTTTTCATTTAAAAATCTTCGTCTGTACTATAATCATTTTCTGATTCTGTAACTGTTTCTATTTCGTATATGTTTTCTAGATCAGAATAGTCTTCTTCTATTGGTTCTAGATTGTATGTTTGAGCTACTTGAAGTATATATAGTTTTTTCTCAGGCTGTTTTCGTTGTTTGGGACATTCCCTAGCATAGTGTCCTTCTTCATGGCAAAGCCAACATTGACATTTTTTCTTTCCTTCTGGACAGTATTTCTGTTTAGATTTGTATTCTTTCTTTTTAAAGAAACGTCTTCTTCTTTTTTGAAATTTATGTTTATTATTGTCTATCCATCTTTTAGATTTCTTTCTCCATCTATATCTTTTATCTTTTCTCCTGTATTTTCTTTTATTGTTTGGTCTGATTATGTATGGACTTTCTCCGTATTGTTGAGGTACTAAAGGATTTCCCTCACAACATATCGTGACTTTGTTTTTAACTGCATTGTGTAAATTTCTTTCATAGCATTTATCTCCTAAAAATTGTTCTACTACGGTTTGTGCTCCTCCTAGTGTTTCTGAAGCGAATCCTTCGTTTACTTGTTTCTTAAATTCCGCATATACAATTTGACCTACTGGATAAGGTAGTTTATTGAAGTATAATGATAGGTATTTTTCTCTGTCTTCTCTAGATAAATTATAGTAATACATATTATATTCGCAGTTAAAGTGTTCTATAGCGCACATATCTAATATTTGTGTATTCGCAAGATGGTATGCTGCTCTTTCTTGTTCTCTTTTATTAAATATTATTCCTGAATCTTGTATAGGTATTCCAATAAATTCTGAGAATATTTTTGCAACTATGTTCCAAAAAGTATCTATAGATTCTTCTCCTGCCAAGAGTGTTTTCTGTTCTTCTGATAATGTGGCAAGATAATGTGTTACATTTCCTATTGTTTTATATTGAACAAAATTGAATATTGTTTTGAAATTTCCTTGTCTTAATCTATCTTCGGTTTCTACAATTAATCCTAATTTATGTGCCCATTCAGTAATAAGTGTTGCTTTGTTTGTTACACAGTCTAAATCTAGTATTCCGTCTACTCCTAGTATCCCTTTTGTAGGTATATATTGGTCTGGTATTTTAGACCATCTTCCTTTTTTATTTGGAATATATCCCCTTTTAAAATTGTATTGTATGCTTGAATTTTTTAGAGGATTAGTATATTTATCTTCTTGATAATATTCCCCTTTAATTTCTTCTTCCCTTTTTGTGTTACTAGCTTCTGGAATATCTTTCTTATCTTTTTCTTGTTTTAAATTGTGTTCCATTCCTATCACATCGTCTTCCGATGACTCATATCCATATATTACTTCTTCATTTTCTACTTCTGGTTTTATAGCTTCTAATGTATGAGTTTGTTTATTTTCTTCATCAACAATTTTTAATGATTCTAATAAATTGTTTAATTCTTCTATTTTTTCTTCTAAATGAAAAGTTTCCATTATAATCGTGGAGCTTCTATTTGAAAAGGTTTGAGATTTTTGTTTCCAAAATATGTTTCAAGATCGGCAATAGTTATATGTCTAGAGTATTCTTTTCGTATAATGACTTCTTTGAGTTGTTTTAATAATTCCTGACAGTTTGACATAGGAAGTATTATTTGTTTCTCGTTAGATGTACCAGTTTGGTTTTCATCTTGTTTTCCTTTGATTTCTCGTAGAAGTTTATCTAAAATTTCTTGTGTATTGTCTATTTCATTTATAACATTCTGTTTTTTATCTAAAAGAATTTGTTGTAACATATCTATAATGGTATTTAATTGTGGGTTTGTAGTAGTGTGAAATAAATGTGGATATTCTCCCCCCTCGTGATGACAAGAGAAAGTGTTTTGATCAATTTTATAATATGTTTCAATTTCTTGATGATTAGTATGAACGTTTGTTATAGTATTCTCAAGTTGACTCATCTTTTCATTAGTACTTCTTAATTGTTCAGTTAATGTTTGTACTGTATTATTTAGAGTTTGTACTTGTTCGTTTAATGTTTCCACAAATTTTTGTAATTCTTGTGTAAAACTCATGCTGATGAGAGTATATTTATTTTAGTTCTTAGTCTCTGGCACCATTTTAGTGTATTTTCAGTTTGTTCTTTAAATTCTTCCGTTTCTTTATTATGTTGTTTTAACCATGTCATGTATTTTTCTAATCTTATTAAATTAACTGGAGTGTATATTTCATTTCTCAAGAGTTGTTTTTCTCTGCGTTTCTTACTATTGAGAATTTCTTCTTGAATTTTATAGTTTGTTGGATGAGTTATTGAGTTTAAAACTAGAGTTTCTTGTTTTATTATACTTCGAATTAGTCTCAATTCTCTTCGTTTTATCTGTTTATTAAATTGATCCATTTTTATCCGTTTATTTCCCTTTGATATATTTTTTCTACAAACTTTTTATTTATTATTTTAATTTGTTTATTATTATTTGTTATATTTTTAATCTCATTTCTTTCATTTGGACATATAAAAATCTTTTTCATGATAGACTTGTATGTTATTGCACTTTCTAGTCTTTTTCCTGATTTTGTAATATCTGTTTTTATTTTTCTTTGTTTATTCATGCTGAAGAAAGTATGTTTAATTTAGTTATTTCTTCACGACACCGTTTTATTACTCTTTTATTTTCTTCTATGAGTTCTGGTATTACTTCTGTTTGATCTATTAATTCATTTGATAGTTTTATGAATTTAATATATTCTTCTAGTATTGTAATAGTAGTGGGATCATGTATTTTATTTTTTATAAGATTTTCTTTAAACAGTCTAAGGCTTTGAATAATTTTTTCTAGCTTTTCATATTCTACTGGATTAGTTGTTTTAGTTAATATTTCCGTTTTTTGTTTAATTTTTTCTCTTATCTTTCTTATTTCTTGACGTTTTAATTGTTTTTGATATTGATCCATATTTATCGTTGAAATCGTTTTAGTATTGAAATAGTTTTTTGTATCTGTTCGTGGTAATATTCTATCCAGTCTTTATGATATCTAGCAATATACCAATGTCCATTATTTCTTGCTATTAAGTATAAATTTTTATGGTTATTATATTCCTTGTATAAATCCGTTAGATATTCACTATATCCTTTCATTTTGAAAAGTATTGTGGGTCAAAATATAATATTCAAAAGTTATTATATTGATTTGTATTGATTTGTTAGAGAATATCAACTGTGTTATGAAAAATGGGTTCCGCTTTTCACATTCACGGATAACACCATTTTTGTTATATGTTTTAAAAGTACACTACTTTTATAAAGTAGTTTTGTATTCACACTAGTATTAGAAAATGTCCCTATTGCAACGGTTTGTGACAATTTGACAACCATAAAGGTACAATTATGCATAATTAAGAGCTTTATTTAAATAAGTTTGTACAGAAAGTTATACTGACCTACATTGAAGACCAACATGAACTAAGTTCAAGAATTTAATTTTCTGTTTTATATATAAAATGTTTTTAAATATTTTTTCACTACTTTTGGATTAATAGTGGAAAGAAAAAGTTTTAGAATTACAGTGAGATCCCTTCTATATTCACACGTCATGTGTATTGGTGAACGGTTCGGATTTTCTGTTATTTTTCTTGCTTCACCTCATGCCTTATTTATATACACATACCAGATACCACACATATTGGTGGAAGATTGAGATAAGAGAGGGAGAAATAATTATGTTATAAAAAAAAAAAAATAGAGTCTCTCTCCTAATCTCAAACACTCACCAATACAATAAGTATTTTATAGTTTATGTTCTTTCTCACTTTTTATTTTAAAATCTTTTAATAGTGTAAATTTATAGAGAAGTTCGCCGTATCGTAATTTTTGTAAAAAGAAGAATAGTACATACATACAGAGATTCACTGTAAGAAAACTATTGAAAACCGACAAAATTTCCGATATGGGATGGGTCGGTAGGTCGTCATCGCAAATTTCGACGGGATTCCGAGCCGTTAAACATTGTAACTTGTTATTTACATAGTTATTTACCATCTAATAACACCCTAAGATTTGAGCTGTTATAGTTAGGTCACTAATCTTACAGACTTACTATAATCGAGATATATGTAGCTTGCAGTAAGACCAAAATTTGACCTAAACAAACGGTATTAACTACAAAACTACTGCAATTAGCCCTAATGGAGCTACTTAATTTACATGTAACTAAGAATTTTAGCTCTTATAATTGAATTAAATTAAAACAATTGACATGTTCCCCTCTAAATGGTTAGAATTAAGCGACACTGGAACGCAGTCGATCGAATCGACAATACCTAATACGCAGTAGAGTTAGACCGATATATTCGTGAATAATCTTAAGTCAGATCTGTCGATGGAAGTACGAACGTGCATCACTCGCCTTGATAAATTACTACTAGAACGACAAGTGCACATTTTTATATATAGCTGGTTTGATTTTTTATCATAAAACATTTTTATAGATGGTGTGATTTTTTATCATAAAACATACATTGAGAGTTACTGTTATACTTAAATGGTCGGGGAGCTAAGGTAACGACCTTACAACATTATATTTCAACTATCGAATGGTGTAGTTTAGTTTTTTTTTTTGGTCCTCCGAATGGTGTAGTTTAGTGGTTAGACGTTATACTAATTTAATTAGATATTTTGTGCTCAAATTTATAGTTACACAGTTACGAGAAGAGTTATATATTTTAGTGGGCCGATCGAAAAATAGTTAAACGGTGGACACGTCAATAATATAAAAGTTTGAACTTAGAACAAAAAGTTTCATAATTTTCAAACATTAATTGGTAGCCGTCGGACACAAGCTTAGTTTCCTTTTTCTTACGCACTCTTAGGGTTAGTACAATTAATTCAATAAAACTTTGTGCCTAATTTATGACTAATTACTCCAAACCCTAGTTTCTTTGTATCAAACCTATGCTTCCCTCAACATTTATAATTCTTTAATTTGAGATGTTATGTATTTCATTTCGGGGTCAATTACATCTAACTCCAATTTAAATGGGATAATTATAACTGGTCCTCCATATTTGAAAATATTTACAGTTATATCCTATTCAAAAAAAATTAATTATACATAACCCCAACGAATAATGCATTAATTACATATATCTCCCATATAAAATATATTACTTACGTAAAAATTTGGGGCATATTGCAAGGTAATATAATTAAAAAAATTTAAGAGGGGTGTAAGTGTAATTATATCTAAAAGTGGAGTACCACTTGTATTTTCTTTTACAAATTTTAATTAGTTATTGGGATAAATTTTGAGCTTGAATTAGTCTAAGTTATGACCTCTGATGCATGAATATTTTTAAAAATATCATTTTATTGTATCGTGTCGTGTCAGATGTCGTATCCGATATTCTTCACATGGAAAATTCAAAAGAAAATGCATGTCATATCGTGTCCGTATCCGTAGATCATAAGTTACGATCAATATATTTTATTTTTAATTATTCTGGGATAAGTTTAACTTTAATTTGATCAATTTGTACATTAGATATGATTAACTTTAAGAGGGAGATATATATTTTTCCACAAAAATTATCATTCAAACTAATAATGAGCATTATTGGTAAATAGACATTACTAGCTTAGCTTAATACTAGGGTAGGTGTGAATTTATAGCCGATGAAGTATTATGCAAATTGTGGCATGGAAAAAAAATATTGAATTAACTAATTAGTTTAACCCAATTTCATAATTAAATCGTCAATGTTACAGTTGGATCAATAGGTAACACCCTTCATTATTTTTTTTAGATTCCAATTCGAAATATTTTTTTTCGAGTTCGGGTGCTGCAGAAACTTAATATGAGGTTCGGACAATCTTTTCAGCACTATGTCTGCATCAAGAACTTAGAATTTGAACTTTAACGGTATGATTGGTATGATAGAATAAGGTGAAAATGAAATTGACATTTCCATATTCATTCCCAATCATTGATTGGTACAGAATGTGATTAAAAATATTCATTCCTACGATAACGTTCATTCTTACATGACATGAGTTTATCCATTCCATTGGTACTACATCATTTGCAAAGTTAAAAGTTTATTTATTGATATATTGTGGTTAAATATTTGTTAAATACATATTATATTTTACTACTTTCTTAAATAAAAATTAAATACTAATAATCATGTTGAAAATTTAATAAATTATATTAAATATTACGTAAATATAAATATACTATATATTATATATTTAAAGTACATATTCAATATATTATTTTATTTATAATGTTTATAAACTCATAAATATCCATAATATAATCAAATATTAAATTAAAAAAAAGTTTGAAATACATATTTTATATAAAAAATGTTTTTAATTATATACTTAATCATCATTTTTCATTTTATAATTATTATTTTTATTTATGAATAATATGAATCTAAAATTTTAATTTTATTACTAACTTTATTACTTAATGTACTAACCATAGGAATATTATAATAAAGTCATTTCATACCATTATTCATTCAATTCTCAAGTTCATTAATTTCCTACCTCATTCTATTCATAAATACCAATCAGGCTGTGAATCTCGTACAATTGTACTTTTATTTTTCTAGTTTATAGTTTACTTTGTCTGAATTGTTATATATATATATATATATATATATTGGGACATTTTGTGGAAATTAGAGTCATAATTAATAGTGCATATTTTAATTATTAAACTAATATTAATACATAAATAAAGGAGAAATTGTGTTTTCAGTCCTATTTGATTTGAATCGTTGTAATATTAGTTATACTCATTTAAAATTTCAAAAAAATCCCATATTTTAAAAAAAATATTGCAATATTGCTTTCATTGTTAACTTGATAATAGAAAGGACACATGAAAATCATATACGCCATTAGATATCAGTTTAAAACATTTTTTTTTAGAATATTTTTATAGTAAACTATCTAATTATAATAATAAAAAGAGCACTTATTCCTATTTTTTACTTTTCAACATCAATAACATCATTACGCATGTTAATAACAACTTAATTGACACTGCATTATTAAGACAACATGCCATAACATCATTCAAACTGCATCAATATCAATAATTCGTGTAATTTAGTAGTTCGGCGTTATGCTAGTTAGTTTAACTAGAGGTCTCGAGTTCGAGTCTCTAGGAACGCAACTATCATTGGTAGAAAGAACTTTACATCTTAAGTGGTACGTTATATGTCTTTTCCGTAATTAAGTTAAAAGGTTGGATCATTATTACAACATTCTCTTGAAATATGTTCTTAAAATATGAGATCTTTTTTAAAATTTTAAACGAGTAAGACTTATATTACAATGATTTAAAATGAATAGGATAAAAAACACAATTTTCCCCATAAACCAAAGATCATAATTCTATATTAAAGCTAAAATATTAATTATAAAAATACAACCATTTAAGACCTAAATTTTTTGGCTAATTAGTCCTTCAAATAGACTTATTTGATCTAGTACTCTTTGTAGATCTTTCTCCTTTGTCAAGAAAAGAATCCAATATACTTCTTAACTTTTCTTTTTCTTGGCAAAATTAGCATATATTCCTAATCAACATATACTATATATATATGTGCGGATACGATCACGAGAATGAAGGTAAGACGTGATTCGAACAAGATAATATAGAATTTTTCTTAAATTTATCATGTGATAAGAATTCAACACGATATTACACGATAATTATTAGTATTTTTAAAATTATTTATGTACAGAAACCGAATCATAAGTCCCTTTTCATCAACCACCCAATCTTGCATCACCAAGCACCGATTATGTAGCTTAATTAGCACCTCGATATTATGCTAGTTAATTTAATTAAATATCTTGTGTTCGAAATATGAGTATGTAATTATTATTGATAAGGAGAAATTTACATGTTTTAATGCTTGTATTCAATTCAAACACATAATGAGATATATAAAACGCAAATTTTATTTTTTTTTCCAATCTCAGCATTTCATGATTAGGAATTATAATTTATCCCCACAATTTAACTTTTAATATGCATTTCAACATAAAACAATGGGATATTAAACAAGTATTTGTATTTGTATTTCTCTCCTTTTTTAATTAAATACACATTTAATTCATCAAAAACATCTCTATCAATAGGCTACACTCGCAGGCCGGCGGAAACCGTATATATACGTATTTTTGAACTAGTTAGATGACCTTTTTACCCTTGCTCTTCCTTTTTATAGTCAACCTCACCCACCAATAATAAACCCATTAATTAATTAAGACTTAATTAATCTAGATGCTTTCAAATGGTCCCCTCCAAATCACTAAGTGAAGCCCTAATTATGAACATACAACTTTTATAATATTTGAAAATAATAGTAATTTTTGAATAATTGAGATTAGTGGTGGTAATTGAATTAAATTCGTGTGAATTTATTTAATTTTAATTAAGTAGTATCTTTAAACATTATGATGTTGGGAGTAATAGTGAATTTTTTTTTTTCAATTTATAAATTGTGTACATTTAATGCATCATGGTATCCAAAGAGAATAATTTGGAACTAGAATAATTGAACACATGAATGAAATTAAATAGAGGATAAATTATTATAATATATCATTATTATGATTTGGGTGAAAATGGAAAGTATAGAGAGAGTTCGTAAGGGCGTTACTAATTGAATATCCTATTTGAACAGCAATTTAGTCCTAATTTCACGTTACACTCGATGAGTTAAGAGACTATATATATTTGTGTCTAATAAGCTAGCGACTTGTGAACGGCTAATTTCAAGTTACACTCGATAAGTTTAGAAATTGTACTTACGTCTAACAGGCCTGCAAATTCTGAACACCTAATTTCAAGTTGCACTTGATGAGTTAAGAGATTGTACTTGCGTCTAATAGGCTCGCGAGCTCCAAGTTACATTCGATGGTAGGTTAAGAAATCGATTGTACTTGTGTTTAATGGGCTCGTGAGCTCCAAGTTATACTCGATGAATTAAAATACTATACTTACGTCTAATAGGCTCGCAAGCCCGAACATGACATATTTGTGGCAACATGTGCCAAGACAACAAAATAATAAATCTAGTAGCATATATAATGCTACAAAACTTGTCACAAACAATGAAATTAGTTTTAGAAACCTAGCCTAAGCTCAAGAACTTTGCGATTTGGATAAATATTGTACATTGTAGCAAAAGACTAATATTCGAGGCATATAAGCCAAAGTATAAATTTTAATTAATTTCTACCCTAATTAATCAATATATTAATTATTAAACTTAGTAAAAACTCTTGGGTAGCTAGGGTGTAACGATTATTGGATTGTAGGGGGCTATCTTTAACATTTTTGTTCACTCAAATTATGGTAAACAGAATTATATATAGTTAATATTTTTCAAAAATCAATTCAAATTATGCATGCTATTAATTAATTGGAACATAGGGACTTATGATTTTTACCATTCTTTACTCCTACGGTCGAGCTCAATAATACTAATAGATGGACCAAGTTTATTGAAGTCTATATATATCGAAAATAATCACGTAATTTATAGTAACATATTAATTATAGTATTAGGGTAATTTAATTTGGTGCAACCACTTGATATACTTTAGTTTTTTTTTTCTTGCTTTTGAAATGTGATCATTTCGTATTGAGTCAGGTTTATATCAAACTTTATGAAAATAGTTGTTAATGGTATCCCATAATAAAATTTAGAATTAGTTAATTTATAAAAATGTGTCATACGTATTCTAAACAAGCGAGTGAATTAATATATAACGCAATTGACATCCAATCGAATAAGAGAGAGAAGAATATGTATGTAATAAGAACTCTAACCCATACATGCTACGTAAAAACTTTCGAATGAAAGATACAAATTCAAACTTTCGTATTTATGAGAGGAAACAAAAATTTTAAAACATGGCCATTAGTTGCATGGAGACAACTAACAATTAAATAATTTAGTGGTAAACAATATCTGCAACATAGATAAATAGAGATTTATGAAAAAGAGCTCTGCGATAATTAATATTTCTTTAATTGTAAGTTTGTGCCCAACAATCAATGAATTTGAGTACATATAAAAAATTCTAACCTAAATTCAAATCGTCGAACTCAATCAATTATATAAATAACTGTATTATACTTATTATTTGATAAATCACTTTTTTTAACTTTATATCAATCCCATGCACCAGGACGATGCAACGGAAACCATTTTCTAAAAATTCCACGAAAAATCAACACATCATAGGATACATATTACATACACTTTCTTATATCCCATTATTAAGAACATCCTTTAATGGCTTAGGATCTCATATTTTAAATTTGTATTTTATCTTCTGTTTCACTTAAATATACGTGTTTATGTGTATACATAGGTTCAAATTAGGAGAGAGATCTTTTATTTTATTTTTTTTTATTTCACAATTATTTGGCTCTCTTAATTTGAACCATCTATTTATTCACATAGCGCGTATATATGAATAAAATATAGGAGAAATACAAACATAAAATAAAAGAAAAAAATAACATTATAACTGAATTAATCTATATTTTCTCCCTAGATATATTTAATTATTAACATAATTAAAAAGATTATGTGTGTATACATATAAAGCAGCGTGTCTTCCGATACAATGGGTGGGGGAGCAAAAGCTGACTGATCGCCACGTGGCCGAACATCAACCGTCCGATCCTCATGCAAGTGTCCACCACCTTCAGATCACTCTTAACCCCATCATCATCATCATCATCATCATCACGGAGAGAAAGAAACACAGACAGAGAGAGATTTCAGTGCGTGCTGTGTGTGAGAGAGAGATTGCCTGTTTCATGTCTATAAGACGGTGCTGATGAGCTAGGGTTGAATAACAGAGATGAAAAATAGTGGGTTTTTCTTCTTGTCAATGGACAATAACTCTAGAGAGAGAAAGACTGAGGAGAGAGATAGAGAGAGAGTAGCTTTGTAGGAGGCCATGGCGGCGTGGCAGAGCTGTAATTCTGCGTCTTTAATGAAGACAACACAGCCTCAGAATTGAAGGAGCTTAGAGCTATAGCTGAAGATTAATCTCTGTCTATACTTTCTCTCTCTCTCTCCCACATACACACACCAAGAACACACACTACTTCTCTTCAATTCATTTAAGACCAATCTGCAGTTGGATTTTCAGTTTGGAGATCATGATTTAGCAATACAAACCCTGTCTCTCTCTCTCTTAATTATATGTTTTTTGACATGCAAACTCATAGCAGCAATAATAGAACAATCCTTGGGAGTTCATTCAAGTTGCAGAAGCTGTCTGGCTTAAAACCCACAATTCAAGAATCCCAAAAACAGAGCATAATTATTCCTTTCAAGTCATTATCGAGCCGGAATTTCGTGATATGGATTGTGGATTATCGCAGTTAAATTTCGGAGAATTAAGCTTTGAGTTGTTGCGGAAATGGCAGACTTTTTCTCACTAGGTGGCGGCGGCGGTGGTGGAGGAGGAGGGAGAGTGAACGGCGGAGGAGGAAACGGCGTAAACCCTAATCTCGACACGACGGCCCACCACGAAATCAATCCCAACTGGTTCTTGTACAGAAATGAAGAAATCCCTTACAGGGGTTTCGAGTTATGGCAGCAGCCTCCGCCTCCTGCTGCTGCTGCGCAGCAGGCGGAGAACTTCCTGCAGAGGGGCGGCGCCCCTCTCCAGGATCTTTATGCCTCCGCCGGCGGGTTCTCAGTCGGGCCAAGCCGTGTCGGCGGGTTCAGTATTACCGACGAGAGCCCGAGATCGGGCGGTTTTCTGATGATGAGGAGCGGCGGCGGCGCCGTGGGCGGCGGAGGGATCAGCTGCCAAGATTGTGGGAACCAGGCCAAGAAAGACTGCTCTCACATGAGGTGTAGGACTTGCTGCAAGAGTCGAGGGTTCGAGTGTCAGACCCACGTGAAGAGCACGTGGGTGCCGGCGGCGAAGAGGAGGGAGCGGCAGCAGCAGCTGGCGGCGGCGAAGCAGAACTCGTCGGCGGAGCAAGATCAACGCGGCGGCGGGAAGAGACAGAGATCGGAGAATCAGGGCAGTGCTTCGAATTCCCTTGCTTGCACTCGCATACCTGCTATAAACTCAGGTATAACAACACATAAGAATCCAATCTTTGTTTCATGAAATAACATAAAAACCCAATCTTTAATCATAGAAATTCAATCTTTCTTTCGTGAAATAACATAAAGATCCAATCTTTAGCCATAGAAATTCAAAATCTCTCCCTCTCTCTCTCTCATTCTTGGAGAGAGAAGCTTTGCATGCGATGAATTCGAGCTCCTTTGGAAAAACCCATGATTTCTTTTCTTCTTTCTTTGAACTTTTCTTTTCAAAAGCAATGATTTTAGGTATTCCTGACACAGATTTGACAGAAAATGCCCTACTCTCCCTCCCTCCCCTCTCTCTCTCTCTCTCTCTCCAAACATAAATATCCATATCCATGAAGAGAGAAAGACACGGAATGTGTTTGTAACTTTGTTATTTATCCAATCTAGCACATGGCAGCCATCATTTCATAGCTATAATGTAATCCCAAACCCAATCTATACATACACCAACTGTGTGTATCTCTCTGTGTTTCTAGGGTTAGAAATCGGGAATTTCCCGTCAGAAGTGAGCTCAGAGGCGGTGTTCCGATGCGTGAGAGTCAAATCCATCGACGATACAGAAGATCACTTAGCGTATCAGACGGCGATCAACGTCGGCGGCCATGTTTTCAAGGGCATTTTATACGATCAGGGCACCGAAAGCCAGTACATGGCCGCGGCGGCCGCGGCGGCCGCGGGGGAGACCTCCTCCGGCGGAGGAAGCGTCAGTCCTGGCGGCGGAGGAGTTCAGCAGCTCGATTTTATAACTGGGATCGCCGCCTCTGCCCCGGACCCATCTCCGGCCGGTGGTGGTGGTGGCGGAAGCGGTGGTGGTTCGCCGTCGCTGGGATTTCTTGACCCTTCTTTGTATTCGAATCAGATTAACAGCTTCATTGCTGGTACGCAGTTCTTCCCACCACCAAGATCATGAAAATATATACACCAAAAATAAAGAATTCTAGAAAATTAAAGGAAAAAAAAAAACACATAAAATTTTCTTTTTTCTTTGTTTTTTATGGAATATTATTGAATGAATTTGGTTTTGAGCTCCCTATATACAAACAAGAAATTAAATTGTGTTGCATATTTTATTTGTTTAAAGGATTGTTTGAATATAAAAATATAGAAGAAAATGTGGATTTCCACTGTATATATGAAGCTCAAAAATGGGGTTCATACAATAATTTTTTCCATTTTTTTTTTTTTTTTTTTTGTGTTTGGATTTATAGGATTTTGTGTTTTAATTTGATCTGTAAACACTCATTGAGGTGTAAAGAAAAATATTATATAGTATTGAGAAATAATAGGGGGGGAAATCAGGGGATTTATATCATGTATGATTTTCATGTGAAATTTGTATACTTAATATTGTGGATTATTCTTGTTATTTTCATTGGAATTATGTCTACATTTATAAAAGTTCTTTTTCTATATTGCTTTGTTTCCAATTTCATGTTTTGTTTTGTTCAAATTTGTTTAAGATATAAAATTCATCCTACCAATCATAGCTTACGTATTTAGGTACTTGTACACAATTAAAATCGTTAATTTATGGTTAAAATTTTTATTAAAGTGTAGTGCCAAATTGCTAATATTTGACTGGGTTATTTTGTGTTTTGTTTTGGACTTCTAATTAGCTAGGTGTTTGAATTAGGAAAAATTATAGCCTAAACTCGGCTCCAGACTTTATCCCTAAATTTTCCACCAATCATAAGACAAATATAAAATACTCGTCCCCTTATTATACCGATTTGACTAAATCTCGGGTTAGAATTATCCTTGAATGAGTGTCTATTGGAGAGGCTTCTTTGGTTGAGCACATTGAACACAAATATATAAACATATTTTAAGAGAAATAGTTTTTTTAATAGATATAAAGGACATTATTTAAGAAAATAGATATTTAAATTGCAACACATACACACGTGCAAATACCTTGCATAAGATTTTAAAAATAAATATATTAACAAAAAAAAAAAAAAAATCATTATTCCATCAATGTTTTTGTTATAAATCATATCATTAATTTGTGGTATCTCTCTGTCTCTGTACAATCTTGTACTTATGTGAAACACAAGTATTTGCCTATTTAGAAGTTTAATTTCATGATTTCCTAATTATCATGATATCTATATATATATATGTTTGCTATCTTACCTTAGATTGATGTATAATGAGGTAATACACTCAATTATAGTTAACCATTTTTCCAAAACCCTAATAACCGTTTTGATTTCTTTCGAGAAAACATTAATGTATGTACGTACATTGCATAAATATTAATTTATGTACAAAATACACTAGAATACTAACCCTGCAGCGCACGAAGTGTATTGGGACCCGACATCGGGTGTATGTAAGAATTTCCGAAGATCCTCAATACTCAAAACCTTAAATAAAAAAATTGATATTTGTATAACTTGAATCCATGTAATGCTGTGGAAAAAGCATATATATATATATATATATATATATATATATATATATATTGTGAGAGACAAGGATCATGATGATGATTAGGCTATCAAGACTGCTGCTGTAAAATTATATACTGTAGGAATAATTACCAAGCTAGGTGCATAAATGCTGATCTAAAAAGTGCTATGTACAATGCATGATCTAGCACCATTAAAGTGTGATAATATCGAAAAACTTTAAAATTTCGAACACGAGACTTTAAAATTTTTAAAAATTTGAATATGAATTTTCTTAATAAAATTAATATAATATCGAACTGTTAAATTATATTAGTTAATAGTATAATATTTTCTTAGCTATAAACCCAACCTCAAATATAGTTCAAGTTAGTAGCTGAAGGACTTTAAATTAAAATTATTGTTGGAAAAAATGGTTGTTGAAAATTTTCCCAAGTTGAGTACATAAATGTGAGTCAAATAATTGACAAATTATAACTATGCATTAATAATCAACAGCACATACATGATGAGAAGAAAAAATAAATTAATGTCATTAGAATAAATAATATTCTTGCCTTTAAAGCCATGTGAGATATAAATTCTACTTCTATTACCCATCTTCAATGACTTCCCATTTTCCTGGCCTCCAATATTAGATTTCGAATTATCTACGAAAATCTAATTATTGTGGTGCAAAGTACGTGGAAAACCGATTAGGAATTTTTAAAACTATTCCATATCTAAAATCAAGAATTAATTATATCTTTATATTTATTCAAGAATGAATGAGTGTATCGTTCGCCAATAATTTTTCGATTGGTGCATTTCCGTACGAAATTTTCTTGGGCTTTTGAAAATTTTCTTGTAGCCACAAATAATTACAAGCTTGAAAAGGAAAGTATACTGTATATATGTCGAATTTGGTGGTGACATTTAGCCGAAAGATCATCTGATCAAAAAATATATTTCTTTTCCCAATGTAAAGGAATTAGCCTTTCGTACAACCTATATATATATATAATTTAATATTTGAATTATAATAGTTTAATCCAATGTCAATTACTTTTTCTCGATTATCCAAACTCCAGCATCTCCTCGAGCAACAAAACCAGATGGGCACATCGTATTCCATTGTCCTCACACACACACACGTACACGTATGTGTATGTGTATGTGTTATATATACGCATATTCACACATGTGTGTGTATGTGTATGCATGTACTTACGTATGTTAATATAGGTGCACAAAAATGAATGTGTGAATTAATACGAATACAGGCGTATATATACAGATATATACAAATTCTGGTGTGTGTGTAATATGTACACAAACAGAAACAGACCGTATTGAGAGAGAGATGCAACATGCATCACACAGAAAAAATTGCTCAATTTATCGGTTAGGATTATCCGACTTGCAATCTCTGGATATATTTTAAAATTTTGATAAATGGGAGCTTTTAATTTTTGAATTCATGAAATTACGGGACAATGGACCATCAGAATCCCTTTTTTCTACCCCGAGTTGTTGATGTGGTAGCCGGAGTGACACATCGGCTGCCGTTTGGCAATTTATTTTGCCACATTAGAAATTTGGAAAAAAAAAAGAAAAAAGAAAAATTATTGAACAACATGCATCACAAATATTGAATAATTACAAAAGCAACATGGCATTGCAAATAGTTAAATTATAAGGCCACATATAACAAAATAAAATGAGATCATTATATGATGTTTTCTTGGATGGCAACTTTTTTTTTTTTTTTTTTTCCTCATAAGAGGATCAATGTTGGTTCCTAATTACCCCCAATAAGATTCGAACCTGTAACCTACCAATTCAGACATGTAAATGCTTACCACTTAAGCCATCTGCTCGTCTTGGACGGCAACTTATAACTTAAAAGTTTTTATTTTCCCAGTTCTTCCTAGCTAGGGTTTCAATATATGTCGACCTAAGATACAAATATACGTTAAATTAGATAATTCTAGTTCAGGCCTAATTAGATCAAACTAGTCCAATGAGAATGCGGGTATTTTACACGTTTCGTATCATTGGTAAAAAGATTAAGGAAAATAGTTAATCCAATAGCAAGCGCAATACGCTTGGCATTATAATCGAGGGAAATTCTACCCTAAGCCTAACTCGATCAAACCGGTGTAACGAGGGGGCAAGTGTTTTACACTTGTCGTGTGGTTGATGGAAAGTTTAGGGAGAGTGACAAATCAAATAGCAACTGTAATACACTTGTCCTTTTAATTGGTTGGGTTTCGACTGAGCCGGGTTTGAGATAAAAATTTTCCTATAATTGATTGAACAGATCAATAGCAAGCGCAATACGCTTGGCATTATAATCGAGGGGAATTATACCCCGAGCCTAACTCGGTCAAATCGGTGTAACGAGGGGGCGAGTGTCTTACACTTGTCGTTTGGTTGGTGGAAAATTTAGGGATCGTGACAAATCAAATGGCAAGTGTAATATATTTGTCCTTTTAATTTGTTGGGTTCGACCGAGCCGGGTTTGAGATAAAAATTTTCCTATAATTGATTGGACAGATCAATAGCAAGCGCAATACGCTTGGCATTATAATCGAGGGGAATTCTACCCCGAGCCTAACTTGGTCAAATCGGTGTAACGAGGGGACGAGTATCTTACACTTGTCGTTTGGTTAGTGGAAAGTTTAGGGAGAGTGACAAATCAAATGACAAGTGTAATACACTTGTCCTTTTAATTGGTTGGGTTAGACCGAGCCGGATTTGAGATAAAATTTTCCTATAATTGATTGGACTGATCAGTGGAGTCAGGTTTGAACTAGAACTTTCCATGGCAAGCGTGGGGGAACTCGCATTGTTTCAATTATAAGTTTTACATACTTATAATAATAATAATCATTACTGAGATATATATGATTAGTGATAACTCACACACATGAAAAACACTGTTTTCTTGATGTGTATGAGTAAGAAATGAAGGTAATTTTTGCATAAAATAAACATAAAAAATTGTTAATGATGGTGTGTTTGAGATAGTATGGGCTTGCAGTGCATGAATGAATTAGTGGTAATGGAGTAGACATGTAAAAGGGTTACCCTACATTACAACACCAAATTGGGCATGCCATTATACATCATTATATATGCAGCAGTCCTTTTAAGTTCTCAGACAGTTCTGAAATATCCATTTCATATGTACACTGACTTGCAACGTTTCTTTCCCACACAACAAATATGTCAGGCCAACAACATTCATTGCCTTTGAGGCCCTCAGCCCTAACTACATAGCCCATATATATATATATATATATATATATATATATGATGAGAGAGAGAGAGACTACTTTCTTGTGGAAAAGCATGCATGTTGTCCTGAAGTGGAAAATATCAAGGCATGTATCTCTAATAATCATTGAGGATGTATTGTCCTTACATATATAATTATATATTGCTTTTTAGTTTTTTTTTTTTTTTTTTTTTTTGTCTTTTTAGTTATATCCAATTATATGGAGCAAAAAATTAGAATCCCGGTCCTAAGGGGCCCTACACCCCGTCCTGATTAAGCAATTGGAAAAAAATAAATTAGATATTTAGCGGTCTATTAAAGAGGAGGTGTGTCTCCCACAAGTTTACAAGGAATCCACTCTGAAAAGTCAAAACCCATAATAGGCTCAAAAAACCCCGGCCCGATGGAGAAAATAAATTAGATATTCAACGGTCCGCCAAGAGAGATGTGTATCTCACGTGAACTTACAAGGAATCCACTCTCAAAAGTCAAATCAAGAATGACTGCAAGAAGTGAGAATTGAACTTACAACTTGGAATAAATTTACCCTTCCAAAACCAACTGAACTATGCCCTGCGAGCATGCATCCATTTACTTATGAATATAAGACGGGCCGAACAACAAGGTGTAAATTTTATTATAGTCCAAATGGATTACTAAAGTATAAAAATCTCTCTACTAATAATAACCGCATGCCGGTGAATTTTGAAAGTAATTTCGTTTCATATATATATATAATACATTCTCTTTTATATAACTTCACCATAAAGAACAAGTGCACTATCTCAAATATACACTTTGTGTGTGTGTTTGTTTTAGGTGGTACATGCTCACAACTTCTAATGCAAGACTAGCAAGATCCATAACCAATCTTCGATCATGTCATTCAAAACTATATTCATCTCATTTAAAGTATCATACTATAAAACACCATCCAAAATCCCAGTTACTAGTTATTCATTTCATCTTCCTTTTGCCATTACATGTCAGATGACAACTTTGTATCACTTCCGTCCTCCCTGCCATTTTCGTCCAAAACCGGCTACGACCGTCATATCCCATGGGCGCCACCTCCGAAACTCAAAACTTCCGGCTCATCACTCAGAACTCTTTCGATATCCTCACAATTGAACTGAGGAAACACGAGGCTTCCCCTTACTAGAATTCAAGTACTGAGAAACAAACAGCACTCCCATCACAACGATAAGGCATCCAACCAGAGTACTAAAGAATAAAGCCCCGGGCTGCCTTGTCTGAACAAAACCGTAAACCCCGTTAGAAGTCACGAGAATTAGATCCGTCAACCCATCGTTTGAGAAATCATCACACACTAGTGCGTGCGTGGGAGGCGCGGGGAGATCAATGGTTGTCAGTGAACTTCCTCCGGGGGATAACACCATGGCCTCTTGATCTCCTGCTGCAAGAATTAACAATTGGGTGTCGTGCTGGCGGAGAGGGAATGGTTTCAGTGTGGGGACCACGGTGGATTCTGTCATCCCAGATGGAGATGGGAGGTTTGACCAGGTGGCGCCAGTCAATTGCTGCCAGTTCCACTCAGCCCCGTGCCCGTGCAAGCCTGGAGCATATGACGTTACCTGAAATACACATGTATCGTATTTTCAATCCAGCACGAGTTGGGAGTAATCCAGAAAATTTCTGAATCTCCAATTGCAAATTTGAGGTGTAGGATATTTAAAAAAGATGTTTTACAGTTTTATAAGTTCTTGAAAAATCCAGGAAAATTTTCTGGAAACAGAACTTGTAGGCTATAAACATATATAAGATGGTTAAAGGTTATAAGCTCCTTGAAAAACAAGGGCTCAATCTTTTTGGTAATGTCAGATTACAAGAAATTAAGGTTCATTATAAGAGAGAGAGAGAGAGAGCAGTAGTAGTAGAGAAAGCATACCTCTCCTCGATTTGTTAGGAAGACAACATCACCATGACTTCCCTTACGATGCCTGTGGCCATCATTTCTTGGGATCAAAATAGGTGCTGCAACCTCCAATGAACTTGCATCTACATGCCGATTAAATGTTCTGAATTCTCCATGTTGGAATAAATTAAAAGGAGAGTGATGACAAATAGAAGCATTGAAGAGCTGTTCTCGAATTGGCACGCCTGACGTTGCAACAGCCCAACAGGGACGAAGCACTTCCATGGATCCACTTACAACGGTCTGTTCAGCGCCATTTGCTCCGACAACCTTTGAGGAATAAACATAATATTGCAGAGGATATTAGTTAATGGATGAAGAAAGCAGATAATTACCTTTTTGTTTTCCTAACAAATGACTACACAACTTCAATTTTCTTTTTAACAAGGAAATGAAGAACTAATCAAACAGACACTTCAAAAGATATCCATAGGGGTAAAGGATCACCTGGACATGATCTAGGACACCATCTCCATTAATATCAGCATGAAGGCCACCTTCTTGAAGATGTAGCTGGATGGAAAATTACGCAATATACATGTTATATGGGCTCTTATGAATAAGCAAAAATGCTAGCCATACAATAACATCAACAAGAAGTTGAAAAAACACACAGGCTAGGTCATATAAATTTAGATAAAGCATAAAAGTATACTCATGATGCTCCAACACCAAAGCACAATCACCATACATGTAATCAATCCTTAAGACAATGATAATCATCACATAGAAGCTGTAATACTTGGACAATGATGTTGGAACAACTCTTAAGACCTTCGACACCACTACTTGAACTTCACAGGCAGAAGACCGAATATTTATTATGTCAAAGATCATGATACCGTACTTATTTAATCAACTTTATATTCAAAGGCGGAGAGAGAATATTTATGGCAAGTTAAGAACCAATTTGCAATCACTGATTTTACCTTGCAAAGGGTGCGCCCAGTTGCCAAATGAACAGCTTCAATGCCTTCCTTCTCATGAGCAACAACAACATTGGGAACCCACCAAAGCTGAGTGTAATTTGTAATCGTAGGTATATAAGGCATATGCTGCATAATAAAGCAAATAAGTGATTGGCAAAGGTTTCAACCGAGATGTCAATCATAATATAAAAATGATCAGATAGCACGAATGACTGTTCAAATTCACTAATATTCAAGCAAAAAGAAACCAATTGAAAATCTTAACTTCCAAATATTAAAAAGACTGCTTTTCCGTTGGGAATCTAATAGTTTCCATTGGATATCTCACGCAAATATAAGATTAAAGATCATAAGGGGCTGAACTTCTGCCCATACTGGATAGACATTAGCTGGCAATATAATTTTCCGATTTCTGCTACTACAGATTATTAGTAATAGAGAAGGATACAAAATAATTATTCACACAAAATATTGGTCCTAATAACATTAAGAGGATAATGAGAACATTTGCAACACCAACAGTTATAGAGAAATTTTGAAATCTCACCTTCTTTGTCTTTGCAGATTTAGCAATATTAACTGCTTTGTCAATCACATTTGACACTTTCTTGGTCACATCTTTTCCAGGAGTATGTTTTTCTTCAGGCTTGTGAAAAGGATAATTGGTGGTGCTCTTGCCAGGTACTTTTTTCAGCATTTTCCTCTTGTGACGCTTGAAATGAGCCAGCTTCAGCACTGTATCTTCCCGGCGTTCCTGTAAGATTATTATTATTATTTTTTTTAATAATTACATCCTCATAAGAATTTAACTTTTTGATTTTGCACATGGAGACAGAACTATACCACCATACTTACCCATTGGTGAGGCATGATTCCAAGAATGGATTCTCTGAACTCCCTGCACTCAAACTACAATAGAAAGCATTTAAATGAATGCATGCCTCAATAAATTATTAAATTAAGGATACAAAATGAGCAATTAAAAATTTTCACTCTTATCATCACACAATACTAAATGGAAAAAGGAACATCATGTGTTAAAATTTTAATCCCTTAATGGCTGAATCCTCTTCTAATCCTATACCTTATATTATATCAGACAGAGCTAACAAACATATTTTACCCAGCTTAGAAACAAAGAATGTATGATGACCTCAATCAGCAATCCAGAATTTTCATTTTTTAGCCCCATAATAATAATAATAATAATAACAAACTATAGATACCTCATACGAGTAAATTATCTAGGGTTATCCCAAAGTTATTAACAGTTCAAAGAGTAACTTATGTGAGTTCTTTGGTGCCCTATATTTCAAAATCTCGTTCACGAGAAGTAGATGGTACCTTAATCAAGTCGTGGACCAAAAAAAGTGACAGCGTTGTCTGGGGAAAAAAATCAATTGAATACAAGCCTATGTGACAGGCCATACCTCTCCTGGATGACGAGTGTTCAATGAATGCACATCAAGCTTGTAACTGTGCTGTGGAATCATATGTGACGCATCAGATTCCTGGGCATCAATGTTCTGCAAGACAAGAAGTTAGAATCAGCATGGGAAAGGACATGCATGCACATCAAGAAAGAAGAAAAGACAAATGGCTCATACATGAGTTAATCCAACATCTAGAATAAACAAGCTCATTTATGAGTTAATCCAACACCTAAAACAAGAAAACTGAATAGTGTTAAGCACATCTTCATCCAACAGAGAAGTGCTTCCAAAACTGGCAACAATACAAACGCATTCACCATATCTATAATGGATATGGATTTATGGCCATGAAAGGATGAAGTTACCAAAAGACCATATATTTTCCAAGGAGCATTAAGAGAAAATTTGGAGAAAAACATTCTGGAACACCATTGGTCCCTTTGCTATAATTTCACAGCTGGGATGTTCTTCAAATATTTATTATCGAAGTAAGATCTCAATCTGAACGTTTTATGTATTTATAGGAGGGTTATCTAAGAAATATCAAATAATCATAAATTTTAGGCAAATACTGGTATATAGTCTTTACTTTGGAAATCATCCATGTTCCCCTTGATTTACGTGAGAAGTGATCTTATTATTACTCATTAGCAATAGAATTCAAGTTTTCCATGTTTTACTGCAACTCCCATTACAACTCAAACTAAATCTGATAATACAAAAAAAATTCTACACAGAAGACAGAACCCTTCAACCCGTTTTCAACAGATAAAATACAAATATCATATTAGCAACATGGACATCAACATAAGCATATAGAGGGCCTCTCAACGCTGTTGTATCCTATTGACACTTAAAACAATAAATAGATGAAGCTCATCATCTCTGTACATTGAATGTTGGGCAAAAAGAAAGTAAATTCATGAAGAATATAAAACAACCTCACTCTTTCTGGTCCACCGCAGTTCACCATTTCGACCAGAAAATGCGTAAAAAGCAAAGTGCCGTAGATCTACAGTTCCAGCAGTGTCCGACGGCTGAAAGAATGAGAAATGATGATAAGGCATTCTCCATGGAGAATGATAAACAAATTTAGCAATATATTACACTTATTAAAAGCCTTGATGGAACTAGCATTTGGGAGATAAAAAAAATACAAAATTACAAATAGAGCATTAAGAGTCCACAACAGCGATGTTACCCAAAGAAATTGTCATACATGTCGAGGAAGTTACAAGATGCTTGGCATGCAATTTGAATCGACCAGGAGATAAGTGAATCTATAGCTAGACCTCACATTATTATCATTACATGAGATTGTAAGCATCTTTCAGTAGCACATAAGAAGATGATAAATGAAAAAGGTGAAAAAAAAGATGAAAAGATTAAGTGTAAACTTGGCATTAGAAGGAAGGCAATTGTCCTCACATCCTTTTCAGTAGCACTTCTCCTATGCTCCTCAGCATTTTTCTCTGCCACCTCAATCTCCTCAAAGGGATCTACATGCATCTGTAAAGAAAATAAGTATTCAGAAGAATAAAGTATTGGTCCAAAACCAGTACGAGGTCTTTGTTGTGAAAAAAATTAACATCCTAAATTCTTGAAAAAGAATGCATACATAAATCGATTTCAACTGGTAATCTAGAACTGAACCCATAACTCTGTTTTTCAATAGATTGGCAAGGGAACTTACATGTGGCTGCATCTCCATTCTCCCACCAACAATTATCAACCCTGAGTCTCCATGCTTCAATGTATAATTGCTAACAGAAATAGCAACCTCCCTATGATGAGCATTATGGGGAAAATCCTTCTGTCAAACATTTGAAAGTCAGTAGAGGAAAGAAAGTTGGCCTTGGCTTAAATAAGTGAAGTATACCATATGACAATTATCTAGAACAAGAATGGTCTAAAGCAGATCTCCTGAAGCACCTGAAGATTTATTTCCCACAGCTTCTTGAGATTGTGATCGAAGCACATCACAGACCACCCCGATGTAACAACAACCAACACCTGCTTCCGTACTTCCTTTTTAGTGTAGCTCTTGTCAATAATCCCCGTAGCCATTGCCACAGCACGCCTTCCAGTGGCAATGCGAAGTTTGTCAGGCAAAAGTGAGATCTCTGCCAGCACACGTGCTTCGTTAAACCCTTCATCCACACGCCTCGTATGAGGTTCCAAAACCTAATAGTATACCAACTGGTGGTCAATTTTCCAGAAGGAAGATGATTAACTCTTGCAGCTAAAGGTACAGGTAGAACTGCCCGCAGATCAATAAGGAAATATGAGGGTGTTATGTGCTTGGCATTTCTTTTACATAACCATATAAGCACAACATGAAAAGAAATTTAAGCAAAGCATAATGAAGGATTGCAGTTGTATTGCAAGTTCATTAAAATCTGATTTATAAGGTTATAGTCATTAATAATAACATTATAAAGGTTTTCGAGAATTTATTGTTTGATAATTTTGCTGGCAGCTGATCACAGACTGACATGGCCTGAGAATGCAGAATAATTTGTTTGGCCAAGATAATACTGCCAGGACTCGGAGCTGAATTCAACTGCCATCAGTAAACCCAGTTTCGCTAAAGAAGAGACAAAAAGCATCATCAATTTAACAAACAGAACCTCAACAGAGGCGCACCACAAAGGGGAAACCAAACACTGAGAATTGCCAACTCACTGTGATTTCGACTATCAACACAAAATTTCCCTTAAAATACCGTAACCCAAAGCTGACTACAATTCCGTAAAAGGGTCAAGACGCATAACGATACTATTCTAAACTTGTAAAGCACTACTCAGTGATACCTGGATTTTTGCATCATGCGTTGCCACAAGCACCTCCTTTTTCCCATCTCCATTCAGATCAGCAACAATCGGCGGAGGGAGACGCTCAGCCTCATACTTAATTGGATACTCATCCGAGAGATGAAACCACGCCTCTTTGAACGAAAAATCACCTTCGTGCTACATTACATCAATCAACAACTAATTCAACGCCCAAGCTAAACCAAAAATGACCAAACCAACCAAATTCATCAAAAATAAATAAAAACAAATTCCCTGTAGGGTTTACGAGGGGTTTCTCCACATTTGCGAGCATACCTGAAGAGAGAAGAAAATGGCGAAAGCGGACAGCATCAGAATTGCTAAATCTCGCTTCCTCATCTTCAATTCCTCTTTCCTTTTCCAGGTTTTCAGCTACTTAACAATTAAAGTAAATAATTTCTTCTAAATACTAAAGTACAGTGGATCAATTGCAGACTCGCGAAGCTTTTCCAGGGTTCTCCGCTCGTCTTCAGCTTCCAGTCTAGAGAGAGAAAGTAACTGCAGTGCTTTATGCATATAGAGAGTCAACTTCTCGGGTCTTACCCGACCCGAATGCCCGTTGGAGTATTTGACCCGTATCGTACATATGCTTAATTTGCGGTTTAGTCCTCGATCTCTCCGTAAATTGCTAAGGAGTGTAGGGAAGTTAAATTGATTAACATTTGAGGACTGGTAAATGATAAATTTATAATTTCCACCAAAAATTAAAAAGATAAACTACAAATTTAGTTCAAGTTTCCATCTTTTATTTACTTTTGGTGAAACACACTTAATAGTTGGATAAATATACGAAAACCACTAAATGATGTAGTTTAACTGTTCAACACTCTACTAACTTAACTAGAGGTTTCAAGTTCGAGTCCTCGAGAACGTAACTACCATTGATAAGAAAAACTTTACACCCTAAATGATTCGTCTCGTCTCGACCATGGAAATGAACTATAAAATAAATTTTTTTAAAAAAAAAGTACTAAATATAATTTTTTACATCTTGTGTGTCAAATGTTATGATTCAAAGACACTACACATCGACTCAAATTTTATTTAAAATTTTCATAGAGAGCGTGTTCAATATGATGTCAGACACGAATATACAATACAATACGATAAAATATATGTATTTTAAACGCGAAATGAAATAGGTAACTTTTCCATTTAGGTTGGGAGAGTTTTACACTTTCGTGGTGAGTTTTACACTTTCGTGGTCTAACTCCGTGTATTTGTAGCAATAACAAAAAGTATTTTCATAGTTGTATTTTTGAGGAACTCAAATACAAAATATCGCGTCAAATCAATATAATATCGAACGTTAAGCTACACTACTTGGTGGTAATGCAAAGTACGTAAAGTGTGGCATAAATTCTCTTCCTGAACGTTGCATGGTGAACAATAACAAATAAAGAAGGAAAAAGTGAATCACATACACACAGACTATGTACAAATTTCTTACATCGTTATCAAAATGCCAGTTTTTACAATTCGTGATGCCTTCATTTGTGAACAAGAGCTTGCATCAACTTATACTTATCTTTGACCCGTATTCGTTTGCCTCCTCTGAATTTGCATCTCGGACGAAATTCTAGCACACTTCCTTCTGGTTTCCTCTATCTGTTTCTCCAAATTCTCAATCTATTTAATCCGAAAAGGTTAAACGATTCAACCCGGTGAAACTTATAAGTATTAACACAAACTAGATGAAATAAAGAACCAGAATGAGAGAAAGATAAGTACATTTCTGTGACAACTAATGTTGTCAAACTACTTTTAAACTAATAGAACATGATACGAACACAAACAGGGATTATTACGATGACATTGTGAGGTTTGACCTAATTACACAGCCTTACACATACTTTCCCTGAAGTTTGAGAAATTACACCAACTTCCCCTGTTTAAGAATTTACATTAAATTTAGATAGGTTTTTTGTGAATACCCTATTTTGGCGTTAAGACACTTACTGGTCAATATTAACTTTACATTCACGACTATATTAGCAAGTGTTAGGCCACGCCTCATCATATGTCGGGGCAAGTTTTTTTTTTTTTGTAATTTCTCAAATCTCAAGGGAAGTTTGTGTGGTCAAATTCAGTGTACGTCAATGTAATTATCTCAGACAAATAACTTTTTACCGTTCTCATCTTCTCAGCTTTCTTCTTCTTGTATTCCTCGCACCTATTTGGAAACAAGAATTCAAAGCCCATATCAGGAAGCCATCAAAGAAGGCAGGTTGGATCAGTTTCAGATGCAACATTTTAGTAAACTCTTATTTGGGAGACGACATCACAAGTTCTATTTTCCGATAAATATAGAAAGCAAATTCTTTTCTTTCTTTATGTCATTTTTACTTTGACAAAGTAACAAATTAAATAAGCTATTTTTAGGCATTGGGGGAGGACAACTGCCCCTTCATAACATGCAAAATATCTAATTATGTAATTCTTATGATACCTCCTGAACAGCAGGATGTTTTCTTCGGATATCTGATTGAGGGATGGAGTATCTTGTTCAGGACGAGAATCCTGCAATAATTCCGTTGAACCATCATAGAAAACCGAGTTAGTCACTTTTTTGTAAAGCTAGATAACTCCGGGAACTGGAAGGAGAATAATTTGTATCACACAAGAGTATGTGCATTGACTATATCATAGGAAAGTCAGTGAAGGAAGAAAACTCAAGGACTTAGAGGATTGGGTCCAAAAATAGGTTGAACAGTTACCTGTTTGTTATCGAGCCTAGCTCTACCGGTGTTCCCACTTACTGCGCGTGTCAATTAAAGTTGTTGATAAGCAAAAAAGCAAGTTAAAAATTAGGGGGAAAGGAAATTAAAATCTGAAGTACACCATTTTTTAAACTCAACCAGCGATTGAACTTTTTTTCTTTTTTGTTGCAAACGTTACTATCTGAATGCAAATTCCAGTCAAAAGAAGACATATTTGCCCTCACTTGAGACATGTGGGACAGTGGGATCTAGTGGTGGCAAATATGTTTTTTTGTGCAGAAATATGTGCATTTCAATGGTATTTTGCAGAACCCGCACTTATTTATGCATTACCCTGTTCAACTTGAGGTTGTGCAGTCGGTTTGTTTTGGATGGGATTCTTCCTCATGCCAATATCAGGTTGTTTTCCTATGAAGTGACAATGAGTTCTCCTGTGTAGCAATAAGAGACTGGATTCAGATAACAGAATTTCAAATTTTTATCATAAATAAATCAAATGACTCAATCACAACAAAGTGGACACAAAAAAGGAAACGGCATATATGCACATACATCTCGGAAACCCACGAAAGGGAGGAGGAAACAATAAATACCAATATAACCAATGATTATATCGAAAAGAAAAAACAATAAGCATCACAAAATAAAGAAACATCTCCAGAGTTTCTAGAAAAACAGACATCAGAAAACGTAAAGTAAAAAACAAAAGCAATAAGCATTAGAAGGATACCAGTAATCATTAACCATCTGCTTCAACCGGGACTCCAGCTTAATAAATAGGTTTGATCTCTCAAAATCCTGTTTGTCATGTGCTGGTTCTATAAAATTTGCCTCCAGAACTCCTAGATGCCAGAAGTTAGTTGCCAAGCTTATGAAGGGAAAAAGAAAAGAGCCTAGTAATACAGCTTTGTATCAGTGTGCCTACCAACAATACCATGTCCTCTGGAATTGCCATCAGCAGCGACTTTCCAATAGGGCTGTCACGTAGGAAACAGTCAATTGAGTTCGATAGCATTTATTCCATATAAGTTGAGGCCTTATAGATGTAATTTTACAATTCTCAGGGTACTAGTTGTATTTATATTTAGACCATACCTCAGGGCATCTATCTGTTGCTAGAAAATTTTTATGTCATATTAATGGGGAGGTACTTCAATTTTACTTGGAAGAATGCAGTTAGTGCATGATATTTCTGTACCCAGCTTAAGCTATAACTGCGTGAACAGCAGGATACCAGGTAGAAATAGGAAAGCTTACCCTTATTAGACGATTTTTGTGGTACACATTAAACCCAGAAACTGGAAGATAAGGAGCTTCTTGAATGAAGCCAATGGTGGTTTCCACGGTAACCTGTGAAGCCAGGAAACGGTTAACTACATAAGGTTTCTTTACATTAACAAACAAAACAACTAACCATGACTGAGAAATTCCAACCCCATAGATTATGGGAAAAGTCAAGGACAGTCCTTATAAACATATGTATATAAGACTGCTTTCTGCATAGCAAGCAATCCGCCTACATATTTTGGTGACAAGTAACTTGGAAATAGTTTTCTTTAAACATTCTCTCTATATATCATAAGAGAATAGCTGCAGAGTTTTCCGGACATGCTTCAATTAGTTTATGGGAAAGATGAATTTCATTTTCATTTTTAAATCAAAAGTATCAAAGCGGAAATACAATTGCTTTTCATTTTGTCACACACACAATGGCATCATACTACTAGAAGTCATACTATACCAGCTCCACTATAAAATAATTGCACCATACCTCTTTCATTCCCACGCCAATCTGGGGGCTGTATTTTACTGCAATAGAATGCTTCAAGTCATCCGCAATAGTGAACTGCTCGACAGGTTTTCCTCTTAAAATTATCTTGAAGTTTGTAAATTTTCTGAGGTACAATATTGATGCATATGCCTGAGAAATAAACAAAATATACAACTCAAATAAACTAGGAAACAATGCTCAGGACACCATTTTCACATGATCAGACAGCTAAGAAAACATCCCATGAAGTAATACTTACAAATTTCTCATAAAATGAAGGAACACTTGGAAGTACTATAAAACTGTCAGGTCAAACTTCGAACATAAAATTCACATCTAGAATGAAGGCAAAACAAGGGGTACCCACACAAGTGACAGCTATTCTATTTTTGTCAAACAACAATTGCCGCTGCATTTCTTATTGGCATATCTTTCCAAACAGAAGTAGCAGATTTAATCCTATTTTCCCTATATAAATATGTGCGTGTGTACTAAGTTCCACCATTTCAGACTTTGGTTTCAAATTTCAAGAAGAAAACCATCTCCGTGCAGAGTTGGCCCATATTGTGAGTCGTGTGCTGTGCTGTCCAGACTATTTTGACGGAAACCAATAAGACTGAAATAGAAATACTCACCCTTAATGAGTAGCGAATACGGTACGACAGATGGGATCGAATTTCAAGCTCTTTTTTAGATGGTTTAGACGTGTTTGCATGAGTAGCTTCATCTCTCAGCCTTATATCCTGGATTATGCGGCAGACACAAATTATTTGTCAAAGAAATGCAAGCACTTCCCAAAATACAGTAAACTGAAAACAATGAATGAAGTTCGCCACAACTCAACCACTTGAAAATTCATGATTAAATAGCTAGCAGAAAATATTTTTAAAGAAATTAGAAACCAAAGGAGAATTGTAGCCTGAAGTAAAAGGAATAACATTTTACATAGCCAGTATTTCATGGAACAATTACTGGCTTTGATGGTCAATCATGCAATTCAGAAACTCTAAGTTAACGCAAAAGTATATTATGCTTGTCTGTGAATGATTTCAAGTCTCTTACTTCTTTCAATTAAGGAAGACTATGGAACAGCAAATTCTGGCTACTAAATGCACATTAAGTACTTCCAGATTGGAATAGAAAAACTTGGCATACCCCATCATCGTCGTCGAAATTCAATTCATAAATGCCTTCATCATTCATCCATAGATTATATATTATAATCTTTGTTCCATGTGATCCAATATCATCAAACTGAAAGCAATTTGAAAAAAGAAAATAAGTAAGAATATGATAGTAGCGCAGCAGATTACAACTTTACGAAATACAGATGTCATCCACGGAGTTAAACCTGTAGCATAAGATCATCCTTTGATGCGAAGGGAGACCATTCAAGTATGGTTTTCAAATTACTGGACCAATCATCCTTAGAGCTATAAACTATGGGTTCGGACCAATGGTCAGAGATATCAAAATCTATCTGCAATATAATGAAAAGAATATATTCAAATCAAAGCAAAAATTTTCAAGGTAAGAAAGTGAATATTATATCTCAAATAAAAATTTATGTTAAGATTGAAAGCCTACCATCGGCACAATCACATCATCTTGTCTTGTTCTCCGCAGGAATGTGTAAGACAAAAGACCAAGACTTTGAGTCGCTCGGCTGAAATGAATAGTGTAGAATCAAATCAAAAATAGATGAAGAAAATTTGAGTGATATGTCATAATGGATCATGAAGCGTGGGCAAAGTATTGAGCTGATCACTGATCTCCTATATGAGAAATATACAGATTATATTGAGAAGAAATACCCAGGATGAGGAAACCCCAATAGTACTTCTTGCCCTACTTGAAACAACATTTCTCACACAGACACAGGTGCAAAATTCATCAAGCCACCAACCTGACTTTCTGTGAGAACAATCTATTGTGGATCTTGATTAAAAGAACTTTAAAGGAACTCCACGACAGACTTAATGAGTAACAAGTAAGTTCAGGTTCGCTGGCGATGCCTATTGATTCAGCGACTAAGGAAACAACTCAAAGGTTAAAAGAGAGTGAAAGAGTACCCGGATCGAACCGAACGACTAAAAACAATCACGTCAGCCCCTAACCGCATGGTACTTGTTTTGAACCCATTTCCATCTGGTATAAGATAATTTATATTTAGAATACAGAAAGTATGATTACTACCAAAATTTTAGATACACCAAGAAAAAACAAAGAAAAGCCAATCGTGTTAGCATAGATTAATAGAACAAGTTAATTACACTGCCCAATTGTTGTTTTTGATGTCTTTGAGGAGTATCCCAAGCTCATGCACTTCCGCATGCGTTCAGGATCCATCCCACCCCCATCATCTGCAATAGGGAGTTTCTTCCAAGAACTTATTAGCAACTTATATAACCAGATTCACGAAACACATAACATCAAAGCTTAACGAGGGGTTAACTTCAGAACATGCTGTACCTTGGAAAAGTAAGACAGGAGAATTATCCTTTGAGTTATACATCCTGTCGACCTTCACAAAGGTTGCTCCATCGGCTATCTGGCTTAGAAACACAAAAAAACTGGCGTTGTTTTAAATGATAATAACATAATCCAGGTATGCGTGCATACTAATAGCACAACATTAACAATGATTACCTCATCGACCGCATTGTCCAAGAGCTCAGCAATAGCTGCAATAATGAAATGCAAGTTCAGAAATGCAGCTCAAGCCTGATCATAACAAACTGCCAAAGCGCCTCTCCATTTCTTTCTCTTTTCTATGTTTCACTTTCTCATACTTGTACTATTTGCACATATTGTCTAGAGTATAGAGTGTGAATAAGGAAACATAAATCTCACCATACTTCATTCACACATGCATGGACACACAAATAACACAACCAGAAACATATAAACAATTTTGTCTGGAGGTAATGTAGTTTATCTTGAATTTCAGTTTGCACTAGTTCTCAGTAACTTCCGAGTGAGTTCCAAGCCTCCAATTGTACTATAAACCTCCAGAATTGTTGAAAGCTTACCTCCGAAGGCCCATTTGTGAGAGGTGGCATTCGTATGCAGAAACTTCGGATGAACACGTGCATGCTCCAACTCACCTACATTTCACATTACACACCTTAAAATCCCAAACCAAAATTAACCTAAGCAGAATAACCAAGAAAATTGGGGTACAAAAAAAACAACGAAATAAAATAGAGTTGAAACCTTCAATCACAACCGATTTAATGGGACCAACTTCATAATCTCCGGCTTTCCAGAAACTCCGATTCTCCAGGGGCTCGTAATCCGCCGCCAATACGCCACCGTTATTAGTCGCGGTGGAGGGTTGAGCTGCTGTAGGCGGCGGCTTTCGTAATTTCGCGCCACTTGACGGCTTGTTGATCAGAGAAACTCCGCCGCCTTCCTCGTCGCTGCTGTCGAGGTCGACGATGTCAGCGGTGGCCGGAATTCGCTTCGGTGGCATTGTTCAGGTTCCGGCAACTGAGTGAGTCGTGATTAGCAGAACCAAAATGATGAAATGTCAATATGGGCCAGACATTAATGGACCTAGGATTGGGCCTGTAAAAGGGCTTATGGGCCTACAAAATTTCTTGAAATAGTGATTTTTTTATTATAACTTTTAGCTTTTTTTTTTTTTTTTTTTTCTCCCGAAACAAAGCACAACGCACCCACTCAAGGGTCACGGATCACTAACCAAAATCATCACTCTCAATCTGGGGCCCCTTCTAGACCATAACTCTTTCCTCAGTCGAATGCCCTCGATGAGCAAGTTTGTCAACGCTAGTGTTGCTCGTCCGAGATATGTGTTGGGAGGATAGAATCCCACAGACCTCAACAAAACCCCACAATCCATAATAAAATTTTCGTAATGGGTGCTCTTACATATTATCTTTGTTGATGAGACTTACAATAACCTTCGAGTCAATTTTCACTTCCATTTTTTGATATCGCAGCTCTGAAGCAAGACAAAGACCTTCTCTGGATTTTTCTTAAATAGTTTCTAACTGGAGTGTTTATCACGGTATTCGTCACAATACAACATAATAAAAATAATATTTTAATAAGCTAAGATCAAGCATGCGTATATATAGAAAGAAAATGGTAGGACTCAAACTAGATGGGCATGATATTCATACTAACTGCATGGTGTCGGACACTCTGTTCATGAAATTCATGAGCAATTAGTTGGTCGGTCCTTAAAAAAAAGTTTGTGTATGAGAAAAGTACCTCATTTAATTTTAAAATATATTTTTATCAAATCCCAAATATCTAATTCAAACATTCAATATTTTGGAACCATATATTTTAATTTATGAGTTGTATATAAAAATCAATATATAATAATAATAAATAAAATGATAGAGGGGGCTTATTCAACTTTTTTTTTAATTTTTTTTTTTTTAATTTTGAGAATATGACATTTAATTTTTGAAAGATTTCCAAATTTATTTATTATTAAATTTTAATAAAACAAGTGAAGATTAAATCAGTTGTTGTAGGGGTAAAAAAGAAAAGGTGAGGTGAGAGAGAGAGCCAGAGAGGATCCTTCAAAGAAAGGGGGAAAGAAGAAAACCTTCAGAAAATTCCAAACGATTTGAGCAGGAACCCTAGAAAATGATGATAATTTTTGGGCAAATTTTCGAAGAGCATTTTCCCAGTTGTTGTCGATCAATCAATCCCTGAATTACGAGTTTCAGCTGATCCAGTGCAATCCTCGTTACGCTGTTGTTAAGGTAACAATCTTCCTCTCGGTTCCTAATCAGAATTTTCAATTTATACAATTTGAATTGAAATTAGGGGTTGAAGATTATTCCGAATTCTTATAAAGCCGATTGGTTTGATGCTGTTTATCGCTTTGATGAAATTGGGAATTTTTCAACTACCTTCGCTGGATAAATGCCAAATTGATAGCTGAAATGCTTGCCCTAATATTCATGCAGGGTTGGAGCTTTTCTGGTTTCCCTGATCTGGGGAATTCAACAGCCCTTATGGGGTCAAATGAGGAGCATAGTTTGATGATTGGAGAAAATGAGCACGAATCGATGCAAATTGATCCGAAAAGAAGCAGATTTCCGTGCTGCATTGTCTGGACTCCGCTTCCTATTTTATCATGGTTTTTCCCCTGCATTGGCCATATTGGGATATGCAGAGAGGATGGAGTTATCTTGGACTTTGCTGGGCCAAACTTTGTCTGTGTTGATAATTTTACGTTCGGTTCGCCCACTCGATACATTCAGCTAAGCAGAGAGCAGGTGAAGGTTTTATATATATATTTCTCCCAATCTAGATTTTGGGTTCATGATAGAAACATGTTTGGTAATTTGATAATTCTTGCTTGTGGGTTGATTGCTTCTTATGTAGCTATCTGCGCCATACACATTTTTATGCTTTTGCCTAATATTGTTCTTTTCTGACCTTATCTGCTGTTTGGGAATCCATAAGATGATACTGCAGTTTGCAAAGTATGTGTAGTCCTTATGCTTAAAATGATACTGCAGTTAGCAAGTATATGTAGTCCTTATGCTTAAAATGATACTGCAGTTAGCAAGTATGTGCAGTCCGTATGCTTAAGGCGGTGTTTGCATTGGCTAAGCTTATTATAATGAGATATAAGCTCTAACATCTTATAAGATGTTAGTTATATAGCACATAGGTAAACGATTGTGTTAAGATGCTAAAATAAGATGGGTTCCCCAACTGATTTTATATGTGTTTAAGAGTTGTTTATAAGCTCTTAAATACCGACATCTTATTTTCACAGCTTAGAGCTCCATCAATGAAAACAATATTACCAACCACCTTGCAACATCTCATAAGCTCTTAAGGATCTTGTAAGATATTTTAAGGAGCTTGTAAGCTCCACCAACCCCCCTCTAAGTAGCATGCTGAGTGTTTCGTTTAGATGGTTAAGTGGCTTAGAAAATTTGTAGTTTAGATGGTAAAACTTGAAATGAGGGAAATGTGAGAATTCATCCAAAACATTCCTCGTGAAAAGATAATATGTTAGGCATGTAAAAAAAATTCACATCTTCGTTTGGGGAAAAAAACATGATTTTGCCATTATTATGTAATGCGTTAAGACTTTTGCTAATTGATGCGGTCGATTCTCATTTCCTCCAGTGTTGTGCATTTATCGACTCCTCTTCACATGAAGACGAAGATAAATCAATGCAGAATGGCGAGAGAATGGAAATCACAACATGGGATGATGCCTTACGCAAAAGCACACAAGAATACCAACACCAATCCTACAACATCTTAACTTGCAATTGCCATTCTTACGTGGCCAACTGTTTGAACAGGTTGAAGTTTCAGGCTGCAGGTGACTGGAATGTAGTAAATCTGGCCATTCTTATTTTCATCAAGGGACAGTTTGTCAATACATTAGCTATTGTTCGAACCTATGTACCCTTCGTCATAGCATCCGCAGTTGGTCTCGTCTTTGGAGGAGAGACCTACCTCACTTGCTTGGCTGTCTTTGTTTCTGTTCTTGTCAGCTGGTTTCTAATGGGTACGTACTGTTTCAGAAAGTTGATTTATGTGTAGCCTCTTGCTTCATTTGGGTTCTTGATTGTATGTACTCTTTCAAGATTAACTATGATACATTTTAGGTATTGGTAAAGTAGATTCATATGTATTCCATACGTGTGAATGTACTCTTCCGGATTTTGGTGCCTATCGGGGCACCCGTTTTTTACTTTTTCTTTTTCTTTTTTTTTTTTTTTAATGTAAACTTGTATGTGTGTGAACTCTAGTTGTGTAAACATGAAACTAGCCTTATTCAATATCGAGCCCTTTCCTCAAATACCATTGACAGTGTACCATGATCTGTTTTCAAGTGTTCTTTTGGTTGTTAATCCAACTTAAATACTTGATAAGCTTCGCATAGTGGCTATGTCTTGGACTTGGAGTACTAAGATCACAAAAGTTGCTGAAATTATGGTACACATAGAAAATGAAAATACAACTGCATAGCTATGATGCATTTTTGTGTCATGTTGAATATTCATATTAGATATTATGTTCGAGACACTGGAAAATAGAAGAAAAAAAATCTATATGACCATATACGTATTGTCTCCGTGCATCATAATTGCCAAGTATTCGGAAAAAATCTGAATTGTCTGATGTTTACTTTTGCAAAGATAATTCATGTTGAATTTCAAATTGACCAAGAATGATTCAAGACTAAAGGTTAAATAGGAAGGGAAATATTTTCCCTCAGTAATTTTGTCCGTTCAAAATAAGTCATGTAATTACAGTCACATATCAATATCTCTCTTTTCCCTTTTCCAGCAATCCAATATAGCCTTAATTGCTCAAACAAACCTAAAAAAGAAAGATCAAAATAGCTTGCCATAAAATTATCCTTAAACCTCCTGCAAAACAGTACTTGCGAAAGCTAGACATCAAGCTCCACGGTGACGAACTCAAATTCAGAGCAACTTATGCCACAAATCCATGCTTGTACTAATAGACAGAGGAATGCACGCGAACTGGGTATACCGTAACAAGAATGCTGCCAACGTTTTCTCCTGAAGATAGTAAAGATAACAGAAAATAAGTTCAAGACCTAATGGATACAAATCCACAACAATGAGAAGAGGGGACCAGAAGAGGAAAAGAAGAAAATAAAATAAGGTTAAATTTTGGATTCATATCAGTATTTCTATTATGAAATTAAAATACTTTTACAACTCAATTTTTCAATCCAATACGAGAGCATCTGAACAAGGAGAATACTGTGCATAAACATGCTGATGGTTTTCAACAAGATTTAGAATATGTGAGGACACAAAAACTTACTTGAGCACTCGTAAGACTACATAAGGTGAATGGAGGATGGGCCGGTGAAAGCTGCAACTTTTTGAGCAAGGTTAGCTTCAGATTTGTAAATGCCTTTTATTTCTTTCTTCGTTTGTCTTGCTTCGCGCTTTTGTAATTTCACAGCAGACTGCAAAGTAATAGATGCATCAAATTAACAGAAAAAGTAAGATTTATTGTTATCAGGAAATGTATAATTACCATGAAAGAGAAATGTTGTTTACCTTTCTTTCTTTCTTTTCCTCCTTTGTCTCTTGACTCCGTGGCTTTTTTCTTTCAAGCTCAGCTTTCTTGTTATTCCCATCTGTTGGCTTTTGTTCGCCATGTTTTTTGCTACGAGGTAGAAAATCTACAGGAAGCCTCTCTTTTCCTTTAAGAGTTATCACCTGGTGGGGTCCAGCAGAAGTTTCAGAAATTGCTTCAAGCAACTTCTTTTTCCTCCTTGCTTCTGGAGCTCCAATTTTTCCAGGGTGATTGTCAAGTGTTGAATAAGTAGAAACAATAGTTTCACAGTCCCACACTTCTGATTCGTCGCTACTTTCCTGAACTAAAACTTCCTCCACTTCATCATGGTTTCCGTCTTCATATTTTTCAGCATATTCTCTGCATTTGCGAATCACTTCAGCAGTTAATTCAGGTGACTCATCAAGATCTAATTCATTTTTAGAGTGCAGAACATCTGAAGGATGATCCTTGAACGCATGGTTGAGCTTTTCAGCAAGGGATTCTTGACATTCATACTCGTCCATACACCCATAACATTCTTCTTCTTCTTCATTGTCAGAAGCGTATTCATTCAGTTCAAGCTGCATTATACAACTTCTGAGTTAGAGACTGGATATTTATTAAGATCAATAACACCAACCACCCATCTAAATATGGATAATTGCATAACATTCCCTTCTCGGTATGAATTACTGATACCCCTTTCCGACGGAAAAACAATTGAAAATGGAAAAGGTTATTAATAAACTTGGATAACATCCAAACATGAGAGAGCTATTTGGGAAGTGTACTAAATTTGGATATATAACACCAGTTAACAGTTGAAGATAATACGATAACCAAAAGGGACTCTGTCAATTGTATACGTTATTGTAACTTTTGCTATTTACTACAACAGACATGACAATAAACTTCTGAGCAAAAATTAATACAAAATTTAAATGGACTTACGAGGTCAAACTGTTCATCTAGAGGGCGACGAACTCTAAGCATCTCACTATTTGAGCCTGAAGCATAAGCCTCATTCGCCGGTGCAACAGAAACACTTGGACCTGGTTCTTGCAAGTGGTTAAATGAGCGTTCAGTACCGCTCAACTTCTCATTAATTTCTTCATCAGCATCTCCTTCCAATAGATTTGCTCTGACAACAAAATTCTCTTCCAAGTCCTCAATATCTGACCCAGACTTGCTCGAATCACTGTCATCAAGCATGGCAGCCACTTCTGGATCCACTACTTTCTGTAACCTTACACCAACAGTCCTCGATGCCACATCGTATATAGCTTTGTCCTCAGGAGCATCATTTATATTAGAAATCTCAACCCTTGAAGCATCATAGGCCTAAATTATCACAGAATTCACAAATTACTTATAGTACATGGAGTTAAGCTACAACTAGGAGCAACGCCAAGACTATGAATCTTGATTTACAAGTACCATTAGAAACAAGGAGCTTCTAGTTTTCGATTACGTAACAAGGTATTAAACCCACAACAGTAACATTATCATCGTCATTAATTTCTCAATTTTGCATCAAAGTTATCCTTTTTCTTCCTCAAGCTAAATTTAAGGAATGTATCAAATGCAAATTACGCTTACAACAAGTCAAATTGAACAATAAACTGCCAAAGCTCAACGTTTCACTAGCACAAACAAGTCCATTCGGCCTTACCTTAACATCCCGAGGAAGCTGATCGAACTTAGCCTTAGGATTCTGGTAATAAGCCGAACCACCACCAGTATTCCTAATTTCCCGCAAGTGCTCCAAATAATTGTACCCATCGTCGGGAAACCCTAGCTCCAGAATCTCCTTACGCACATGATCCGGCAACCCTTTATTACACCCGTACTCTCCTCCACCACCACCGCCGCCGCCGTTCCCATCCTCACCGTCGCAATCTTCGTCCGCATCCGCGAAAATAGAGTCTAGATCGCCGTCGTTAAACGATTCGGGCACGTACTGATTCCTGTCAACACGCACAAAAACTCGATCGCCTTCGGGCCCCGGTGCGTAATTCGGGTCGGACGAATCGCGCGCCATTAGCGCGAAGGTGGCGCACTTCTTCTTATCAATGAATTTCGTCTTCTTCTTCCCCATGATTTGATTTCTCCCTGTTGCTGGTTCGCTCTCTTCGACTGGTTGATGAGAGAGAGAGAGAGAGGGCTTAAGAGGAGATGATGACAGGCTTTAAACCCTAAAATTGGAGGGCCCGTGCCAGTCACGTGACTTGCCCTGTATTGTTTTGCACTTAGATCCCTGTAGTTGTAAATATTTATAAATAGATCTTTTTTAGTTAAAAACTTAAAATATTATACTTTCATCCCTCGTATTTTGCAACTTGGTTACAAACGTCCGATAAAAGATTTAACTAGTTTTTTCTTTCGAGTTTTGATATGTAATGTTGAATCTTATCAAACTGATATCCGTTGCATTATAGTATTGGTCTATTAAAACTCATTAAAATGATTCGTTCTGAATAATCGACACAGTTGGTAGCAATTTAATTTTAATTTGAGCTAGTATTTGTCGGGGCTAATAACTAGTATTAGCACACATAAGTGAGGTAATATGGTGCGGTAATTTATTGTTTGGTACCATTGCCTTTCGGAAAAAGTGGGGCAACAAATTTTTGGACAGTGATACGGGAAAACTCAATAACACTTAATATCACCTAAATTGTGATATGAGACTCTCCACTTAATACGTGAATAGTGAGAGCTTTGGCCGAGCTGGATATTAAATTCAACCAACCCATAAGCGTTAATGTAATCTACCGAACGGAACATTAAGGTCCCTAACTCATCCCAATGTGGCTTAATACACCTAACCAAATGTTTTCTAGGAATATAACATATAAATCAATAATATTCTAATATTACTGGCTAAGTATAACTCTACTCCAAATTCGTTTTGGTTGTATTAATATAATGAGTAATAGAGTTTTTTATACTTATCTGATTTGTATAAAGCTTGAAGAAAATGATTAATCAAGTACCATTTGTACCGCATCTAGAAATAGTGAATATTAGTATTATCACCGCACAACAAGCAAAAGATTGAGGATTCAGTAGTTTAATATTAAGAGATTCAAAGGTATGCTGAGATTTGCGAAGAGCAGCAACTTCCGACCATTGTACAATGTCTTAATCAAATGCCGAGTGGCATGATCAAAGCCGATGATCATAAACTATGTTCTTTATCAAATGAAACTATCCATGGAGACGGGCATCGTGTAAAACGTAGATCATTGCGGATATTAACCGAGACTCAGGCTTATATAATTGAAATTTGAAACTGATTAGAGTAAATTATGAAAAATCATAAATTATATCAACCTCTTTGATGGGGTCAGCATACGATCGGCTCATATTAAGACACGTGGCATCACCAAGATGATGACATCTGTCCCCCAAGGCTACACCCGTCAGTGCACGAGCGCCAAGCACAACGAGCGTCACCCCTCTTCAGGAGTTAAGCCCAACGAGCGCTATCACTCCTACGAGCGTCCAACATGCTAAATGGTTGGCACGACCACAGGCCAAGGGAGCCCTCTTCGAGCGTCACCCTCCCTCAGAGTGGCCTCTCCCTTCGGCTCATCACTTAAACTAAAGCCTCCATTCCCCTCAGCGGATGTCATGGCTCACAATACTCTAGGTTGACACGAGCGCGCTCTCAAGCCCTCGTTACCAACCACCCAACTGGCTCTCTGACACAACGTACATGCCCGCGCACCTGCCACTGTTGCATGCACCAACTTTTGGCCGCTTTTGCAGAAGATTCCTCCTAGGTTTCTCTCTTGCGCCGCCACGTGTTAGAGCAACATTCGGCCAGGACCACTTGAGGCAAAAGACAAAAGGGCCCCTGACCCTCAACTATAAATAGCCAAAGTCATCTTCTACATTGGTAAGCTTTCTTCACCGCTGCAACTGTGACTGAACTTACATTTCTTTATACACTTTACTGACTTGAGCGTCGGAGAGCCAAACTGGGTACCACCCCCAGTTCCCCCAGCTTGGCCTTCTGACTTTTGTTGTGCTTGTCCCAACAGGTAGAACCCACCTCCTCTTTTCCGGCGAAGTTCCGGTGGTTTCCTCCACTATTACAAATCATAAAGTGATCGGATTCGGACCCATACATTCCAGAACCCATCACTCTTCTTTCTTTTTTTTCTTTTCTTTACTTTTAAATTCTTTTTAGTATATTGAGTAAAATTGGAAACAAATCCTAGAGTATAATTGAAATTGTGCTTTTTTAAATACTTAACATTTTTTTTTTTCCCAACATAAATTATACCACAAAAATATTTTTTACACGTAAAACGATTATAAAAAATTTACATGATAAAATACAATATAAAATAAAATATTTTTGTAAAAATATATAATTAATTAGAATTAAAAAAGGTCCTCAATTGTAATCAATTTTCCAAGGCCAGCTGATTGCACACGAGCCACTACAACAATTCTGCTCTCTCTGCTCTTCTTCCTCATCAATTCCGGTGAAATTTTGTATAAATCCCTGCTACGATTGGCCGGAATTAGGGTTTATTGCTGTTGAATTGGGTGAATTGCGTTTTTCATGATCCAGAAATTCACTCCATAATACCAGAGATCGCCGTCTTAGTTTACCGGAGGCATCGGATAAATCGGGGAGTGTTAGGGTTCCAGGACGGCCATTACGGCCGATTTGCCGCCGTTACCGGAGAGCCATGGTGGGTTTTCATTTTATGATCGTAGCACTTTTGATTTCTAGCTGATGCATTTTAAAGGGAGAGAAAAGTTTTGTCGAATTGAGAAGATTCTTAACGTATGAAAGTAGTTTGCATTTCCTAGAGTAGTGCTTCTGAGCATGTAATTTCAGGTTGTTTGTTCTTTTAATTACTGTTTGTTGGCTGCATGGGAGGCTTGAATAATGTGAGGGGGGATTGTTGATCCTTTGTTTCGATCAACTGGAGTATGCTACTGTTCTGGAAATCTAGCTTCATTTGGACTTTTATATATCCTTTTCTTACATGAAAGACAGTAGCATAACTCTGTGATTCTCTTTGAAGGCTATGTTGATACCAGGCTTGGGATTATTGAGTCCGGGTCGCATTACTGATCCTTCCTTTGATCATTTTCAAACATAAAACAGGATAAATTACTGATTTAGTTTAGTTTTGATGGGATTGTGGAACAGGTGGAGGTGAAAATGTGGAAATGCTGAAGGAGCTGACATCCAAAGCAAATAAAGATTGAGCGTAGAGAAGTCCTCACAGGACGAAAACTTGGGGTAATGGGACTTTTTCTTTTTATGGTGTCTTAACTTGATAAGTAGCTGAAAGCTCACTATCAAAGCAAGCATTGTGAGAACATTCTATTAGTCTTTTCGGTGCAGTTTATCAAGGACCAACATGCCTTTACCACCCTTTCTTAAATGAAAAAGAAAGTATCCAACAACTTGATAAAGAAATATTAAGAGGAGCCAAATTTCTTTTAATATTCTAATTGCTCTATATTATTATATATTCTATCTGGATTTCATTTTTCTTTTTGTTTGCATACTTCATTCACTCTTAAACTCCATTAGTTCTGTAAAGTGTGTTAGATAAGAAAAAGCCTTTGGCAATTAATTGGGTTTATTTTGAAATTATAGTTACATGGGATCATGAAAATGGGATTTTTCCTCTGTGACGGAAGACATCCAGACATGGTTGATCCAATCACTACTTTCACTGTTGGTTTTTATACATAAAAAAATGTCCGACAAACATGAGAGATTCCGGATTTTTGTTACTTATCAGACTCAACTATCCATATCTACAGGTTGGCTCCAAAACCTTTTCCAACTCTTACTCGGATTATACGATGAGATAATCTGAGATGGAGCCATCAGTCATTACAAAAGGACGATACACATATATACATGATTTGAAGAAAGGCTCGCCCGAAGCCATTGATGTTCACCATATAATTGTTGCAAGTAGCAGTGCAAGTGGTGGTTTGATGTTCTGCAAATATGCTCTTCTTTTGGCCATCACATGCCTCTTAGTTATTCTACTCTCTCAGGTATATTTTCACTTCAAAGCATCTGTACATTAAAAGTAGTTCTATTTGTTTGGCAACAAAAGGATTTTCATTTGCCTTTTATCATATTCTTGATAGAACCTCAGCTTGGTTTGTATATCTCAAGTTTTCGTTTTCTGGGAGTTTGTATAGTATTTAAATTTTCATTGATTAGCTATTCAGAATGTAATGCTGATGGCATACCATTTTGTGCTGTCTATGAAAATGCATCGATGTTGTTCACCTTTTGGACTCATTTGAATGATATTTTAGGTAATATGTGTAACTGAAATGCACAACCATGAACATTGAAGAAAGTGAATTAATACTGAGGTTTACTTTGATCTGCAAAAGTGTTGGAGGCAAATGCATGTTTTCTTTATATTTCATTTGTCAAATATTCACGTGAAGCTAAAATATGAATTCCTTCAGTTTTATTCATAGTTGCTGATGCAGCTTTTTTTTTTTTTTTCTAAATCATTAATACTTTCTGAATATTATTTAGAGTATGACGAGTGCCAGCCAACCGTCAATGCCAGAGAGGCCGGTTACTGCTTTTCTTTGGATCTTTACCTTTGCTGGCATCCTTTTAAGACATTTTCTGAGAAAGCAAGTTGAGAAAGGTAAGGATCTGGGAACCAGGGGATGTGGAGTGAATGCTCATTTGGGTGGATATGTTCCCGTCACTTCTCTCTAAAACCTGATTTGATTCTTGTCCTTATGATGTTCTATATACTTAAAATGTAAATGTATTAAGTAGAACACTGTTTGATCGACTGTATTTTTCGTGTGTTAACTGATTTTATGATATTTAAACTGAACTGAAAATGTCAGGGCGTAAATTTTCTGATCAGTCAGTAATGTGGTGTTAACAATTGTGTTATGCAGACGAGTTGCAATGATAAAAATATGTTCACAGCATTTGGATAAGACAAAATTTGCATTCTCAAATTTGATATATATCTTTTTTCTTTTTGGTGTGTGTAACAGAGTCTGTTATAATTTTGCCAGCTTTTGGAGTTCAGCTTGAGACTATTTACAGAAGGTATTCTCTTGAATAAATTGTTCTACTTTTCCAATGTTGCTATTACACTCATGGATGTTGCTTCTCATTTGTGTTTTCTACATTTCCCTATTGTGAATCTGTGATGAAAATTAAATCGTTGTTTCCCCTTGGAAAATTGGATATTGTATAAATTAGTGTTTTGTCTCTGTATATGTTCTTTGTTTCACCTATTTCTGCTAAAGTTGGTGCTTTCCCTGAACTATCAAGAGTGATTTTCATGAACCATGAAGTTGACTAATTATCTTGTCCCTTGTCACATCCTATAAAATTAGGAGGGTACAGGGTGTATTAGCATGTCCCTAGTGAAAGCATGGTACACTCAAATTGACATTATTCCCAAATTTTCTGTACCAAACAATATGCACTTAACCAATTAGAGCATGACCCTGTATGTGCTTCTGCATTGATCAATACTTTGGCTTTGTTCATATCAGTGGTAGAACCGTTCGCCATTTCGTCCCCATTGGCAAGATCTTGAAACCTGTCCTGAATGAATGTGTAACCCCAGTTACCTGCTATTGGAGCCTGTCTCTAATTCTACGTGGAGAAGAAGAACTTTTGTTAGTATTCAAGGTAAAGTGTATTCTAATTTTTAGTTGTTTGTCTTAATCTTGTTTAATATTTGAGCCTGAGAATAAACAAGCATGGCCTTTCATGTTAACCTCTGAACCGACTGATACTCATGGATAGGTTCCGGCTAAAGGCATTCTGTTTTTAACTTTGTGTCTATGTTGATTTCTAGGAATTATATCCTCCTTTCACCATGCTAGTTCCCGTATGGAAGGCTTTGTGTGCTGCCATTGATGATGGAGAATGCAGTGACTTGCATTCACATTGTGGCACCAGATGATCCACTCCTTACCAATAGAACAGAAAAAATTCTTGTGTAGAGGTAATTTTGCATCCCAAATGACCCGGGGCGAAGCCAGTATTCTGATTTTGAGGACAGGGGGTGGTGCTCCCACATGCCACTCCCTCACTCGGCCTCTGTCAACATTTGATAGAAATTTAATTTTGTCAGTAAGAATGGACATGATAAGTTGATGGCCTTTCAGGTACTTTTTATGAAGAGCTTGGAGTACAATACCGGGGTTCTAAATGGACTTTCACCGGGAATGAAGACATCCTGATGTGTGAGAAAATCTTTTTTGATGCTCTTATAATTCAGTTCATTATTGCCATCACTGAAAATTTCATTTTTGGACCGCTCATACATTGTAGTTATTACTCCATCATATAAAGATTTATACAGAAGTACGGCAGCCTAATTTCTCGATAACTTGTCGTGTCTAGTTCCCGTGCCTTCAGTTGGAAAAAGCAGTGTACATCCTTTGATGAAATTGTTGAAATATTAAGGCTAGATCTGTTCCAGTTGAAAGATGTATACATGTAATAGCACTTACTGACATATATAGTGGCTAATCCATGTTTCTCCAGCTTAAGGACAAACCTTTACATACGTCCTTCTCTTTTGTAAGTGTTAATGTACTTGTCGTGTGATTTAGGACAAGGTTTGGCCTACCCGACGAATTATATAACTTCAATTCGGGTACGCCTACCCTAATGAATCGCATGACAAATTACGATACACTTCTCATGTGATTGGTCGGATTAAGGTTTGGGGCATCAATATTCCCGCGTTTGATTGGTTATTCTTCTTATATACTGATCGTCTGATTGATTAGCATCTGTGTGCATCAACTAAGTTATGTTCGTAGGGTTATGGTGTTGGATCTCCAAATGTAAGCAATAGTTGCACTCCAACTTTCCTGCAAGTAGAGTTTCACATTTTAGCAGTTCAACCTGACTTGAGCCTAAATGAATCAGACATATAATGGGGAAAAAAAACTATCTAGAGAAAACTATCAAAATTGTTCCGTAAAGTGAGCCATATACAGGTTTCGTCCTAAGAGTGGTCAATGTCTCACTTTTAGTCCCATAAAGTGGCATTTGTCTTAATTTTGGTCTCATTGATCACTTTTCGTCCAAGATAACGTTTGACCGTTAAAAAATACCAAACACCACATTCAAAACTTGTCGCATTAGCTCCAACTCAACTTAAATAAATCATTACGAGCAATATTTACTGTTTCCCCAATTTTCGAACCGAAAAGTCAATTATTGAGACTAAATGCGTCAAAATTATTTTTTATAAGACTCAATGTGGACTAAAATCTAAATGCGTCAAAATTATTTTTTATGAGATTTAATGTGTAGACATAAAATCATAATGGGACTAAATGTATAAATCGGGCTAATTCAACATTTCCGCAATTTTCAAACCGAAAAGTTAATTATTGAGACTAAACGCATTCAAAATTATTTTTTGTGAGACTCAATGTGTATACATAAAATCGTAATGATACTAAATGTATAAATCGGGCTAATCCTCTGGGACCAAAAGCCTAATTCTACCCATGCAATTATTATAACCTAAGGAAAGGAATCTCTCTATTCGGGAAAGAAAATAATTAATATTTAGTAATGATAATCCGCCCCATTTTTGAATGCAGATTCATTATTATTATTATTATTATTATTATCCATACCTAGTCGGCCAGCTGGCATATATATATATATATATATATATATATACGTACTGTATATATACACAGCAGCAGTAAAGCCCGAAAGCGTTTTCTTCTGCGACAAGTTTTGGTAGAGAGAGGACAAAAATGGCGACATCGGCAGAATCTGAAGGACAGGTGATAGCTTGCCACACCGTCGAGGCATGGAACGAGCAGATTCAGAAGGGAAAGGATAACAAGAAGCTGGTGAATATGTTTGAATCTATTGTTTTTTTCATCCATTTATTTATTTTCGATTTTTGTTTTTTGGATTGTTGGCTTGATTTTGATTTTTTTTTTTTTCCGTCGTTTTGGTTCGGTGATTTGAATTTTTGCTTGTTGATAGAGGATCTGCTGTTTGGTGTGTTGATTTGTTAATTTTTCTCGAGATCTGATGTCGTTTTGTCTATCTAATGCCTTCAAAATATGTGAATATCGATCGTTAATGTATAGGAATTCTTCGCTTCTGTAGTTGATTGAAAGGAGTTATTTGAGTCATGAAGAGATTTTATTTACGATGGATTAATTTCTGAAACTTTTATGCATGGGTTAGATACTTAGATTATGCGAAATAGTGTAGAAATCGGGTGCTGGAGACATGTTCATGATTTTAAATGGTTTTTGAAATTTTCGACTTTTGTTTGTACATGCTCGCACAACGGACTTTTCTCAAAAATATCGTGATTGCTTGAAGTTCTAGTTAAGTTTTTTTCTTGATTTTTAATACTTTAATCCATCCCATGCTATGTTTTGAGCAAATTTTGTGTTCCTGGAGCTTCTGAATTAGTGTAATTTTTCAAATTTCTTTTCAGCATGGATTCGTTTTCGTTGTTGAGTCATCAACTCTATTAAAGCTGCTCTAAGTCATTAGGAGGTGTTGGCAAACTCTGAGAAAAAAAAGGTCTTTTTACTCCCAACTTAAAAGCATGCATGCAAACAGCTTTTCCTGTTTGTTCTCTTCTACTTTTATGCAGAAAATGCTAAAAATAATTTAGAAGCTTAAATTAAGCTAGAAGCACACTTAGGCTTGGCTTTTCTTTCCAAAGGTTCCTAGTGTGATTCTTGCTACAATTTGCAGAAGTTATTGCAACTGCCACTGAAATATGAACTGATTTTTGACCTTATAATGCAGATTGTTGTAGATTTCACAGCTTCCTGGTGTGGACCATGCCGTTTCATTGCTCCCTTCTTTGCAGAGTTGGCTAAGAAGGTATCTAATGTGGCATTTCTCAAGGTGGATGTTGATGAGCTCAAGGTAAAGAGTTTACCTTCTTTTGGCGTTTACCGTCTTTTGGGATATTTATGACGCTACTCCCATTTACTATTACGAACTTGATTTCAATATTACACATATCTCCCTTCTAAGTTGTCGCTTTTTACGATCATGCATCATCCATTTCTCTCAGTCAATACTACACGGCTAATGCAGTTATATAATAATTAAAACTTCAATAAAATTGTTTCAAAAAAAAAAAAAAAAAAAAACTTCAATAAAATTTTCACAGGATAGTTACAACCTAACATTTGATCTGATTAGACAAACTCCATCTATTGTTTGAGAAATTACAAATACTTCCCCTAACATACCCTGTTTTTTACTTAATGCAAGCTATTATAGCTGTAAATTTGAATTCAAATATTGACTAGTAATACTCAAGAGCAAAATAGGGCATTCATTCTTAACAAACTAGGATGATATTATCAAAATTTATCGATCCAAATGTAGCGTAAATTCGTCAACTGTAGAAGTGTTTGTAATTTCTCAGAACTCGATGATAAGGATACGTGAGTGTAATACTGTAATTATCTCTTTTCTAAAATCGACTACCTCATGGGACTTTCTCGATAAATAAATAATCTGTGTTGAAAATGTGTTTCTGCAGACAGTTGCTAGTGAATGGAAGGTGGAGGCAATGCCAACCTTCATCTTCATCAAAGAAGGGCAGGTCTTGGACAGGGTTGTGGGAGCAAAGAAGGAAGAGCTGCAGCAGACTATTGCTAAGCACCTCAGCACAGTTACTGCCTAGACCTTAATACATGCTGCTCAGTTAATTAGACCAAAGTTTTTATTTCTTCTGCAAATTGCAACTATGCTTCTGACAATTTAATATCCATGCTGACTTTGGCTCATTACTGAAGGATTTATTAAGCATGTTTCTGGACTATATTGACAAAGTTGTGTTTGAGCTATGTGTTAACTGCTACTTTACACCGGTCATCTTCGAATATCTTTTTCTTCTGACAGTAAACAAAATTTTCGGCTTTTTTGCTCGAAAAATGGCATAGAATATACTAATGCAAAGGGGCACATACTGCTTCGACTGATAATCGCTTCAACACGTTGGGGCATGGATCTTGCCCGAAGTTTCTGTTTGATATAGTCACCGAGCATCTCTGCTGTCCGATGCACTTCTGCAACATTGTGGAAGAGATGATTAATTAACGAAAACCACCTCAGGTTTGAACAATTTACAGAAACGGGACCTCTCTAGTTAACAATATTACGAGAACTATTGCACCTCATATAAGTAGTTGTAACCACAAAAGTCCGGTTTTAATACGTGAGTTCAGTGAACCTAGTACCTTTTCTAAGACGGCCTGCGATTTTGAAGCATGGCAATTTCCTTGCTTGAAGCTCCCACAAATTCCTAGGGGAGTTCCAAAGCTAGCAAACTTGATAGAAGAAATGGACTTTCCATGGCCACAATGGAGGTGAACTTTGGCCATTTGAAGCTCTTGTGTTCTTCCGCTGCTTTCGGTTGATACGCCGATACTTCTGCACAAACACTTGTCACTGATCTCTTCACGAGAATGATTTTTGTGGGATCACCTCCAACTTCTTCGAAGAGTACCACTAGATTGTTGGTCGGTTTTAACCAAGATCGAGGTAAATGATACCTGAAAAGGCAGTTCTTTTCAGAAACCATCTAAATTTCGATACAACTTTTTCATTCAATCTATAAATTTGAATTTATGACTATTATAGGCATTAGGAATTAGGCAAACTTCAGGCTATAGGGCATGTGAGGGGAAGTTTGTGTAATTAGGCTAAACCTCAAAGTATGCCGTAGTGTAATAGCCTAACTAGAAGGTTAATTACATGTAGACCCCATGGGAGTATTAGAAATTACAACTTGTGACCCTCTTAGTCAAACAATTATACATACACTCATTGAAGAGTTTGAAAATTACACAAGACACCCATGGATTAAGTTTCTTTTAAATTTTTGATGGCATCATCAAACTTTTAACTTGATTTTCCTATTATACCCCTTCATTTAGTATAACAATTTTTATTTTCAGAATTATCCTAATTATATTTGAATTGATATTGGAAATTTGAATTTAATAAATTAAATCATTAATTACTATAAAATGCTATGATTTTGTCATTTCAAATATTAAATTCATATACATACAGATATGTATGCACATATCATATATATTACCCTTTTATATTATATGATGTATATATATGTATTACGTACGTGGTATAACATGCCAATGTATATATTCATATACATACAGATATGTATGTAATATATATGATATATAACATATATAAATATTACTTTATTATATATATTAATTATATATTATAACTCTATATGTATATTACGTTTTCTAAATATTATATTTAACCCATTAAATTTAGATTTATCATATATAATTTAATATGTAAAATGATAAAAGTATACCATTTTATATTAGTTAATGTTATTTAATTTAAATTTCTAATACCAATTCAAATATAATTAGGGGTAATTCTTGAAATAATAAAAAATTATTATACTAAATGAAGGGGCAAACTAGGAAAATTAAGTTAAAAGTTTGATAATGTCATCAAAAGTTTAAAAGAACCCTAATTCATGGGTGTCTTGTGTAATTTTCAAACTCCTCAATGGGTGTATTTGTAATTGTTTGACTAAGAGGATCACAAGTTGTAGTTTCTAATACTCCCATGGGGTCTATATATAATTAACCCTTTTATTTAAAACTAATAGTGGGTTCCGTAAATTAGCACAAACACATGTAAAATGTCATATTGGGTTCGCAAGTTTACATTATTACGTACATCTATATTATTATAAAAGTGAAGATTTTCATGCGTGGTGTTTTTGTAAATTAACATAATTGTCTGTTGTTCAATTTAATTATAATATTTATTTAAGTAAAAAGTCAATAATCAATAAGCCTTTAGTTCAATTTATTATATAAAAATTATTTTTATATGGAGAAATATTATATAAAAAAATTATTTTTATATGGAGAAATAATTATAAATTATTTGAGGGAAACTTAAGAATGTCCCTTGAAACCTAGAATAATCTGAAATATACGACAAACACTTAAAATTATAATACAACTGCAGATCTGCTAAACATTAATGTACTTGATAATATTTGTATATATGTTCTAAAAGTTTATTTTTTACTATTTGATTTTTTCAATCTTGATCGTTAATTTAAAGTAGCAAAATGTATAAATGAATATTTCTTTGTGTTACATCTTATCCCAAATTATTTTAAAAATAGTTGTCCTATCCTCTGAACTTCGGTAAGGATTGGATAACTGGAGATAAAAAAAGCTGTTTTAAAAAGCGTTAGACCCTCCACCACACCCTTATTCATCATCTCCAATTCACCATGCACATGGACTCTGTTTCTTCATATGCCTAAACTTCAGAGCCCAAACCAAACTTTACACATATTATTGTAAATCAAAATTACAAATTATTGTAAATCAAAATTTACATTTTGTAAAACGGCTAGGTATAGCTGTCTCTTCCAGGGGCGACTCCAAGATTATCGATCACTGGAGTCAAAACAATTTAACTACTAATAAAAAATATATATTATTAAAAAATAAAATTTTAAAATATTTATTTTACAATGGTCCTCTATGATTTTTTATTTGTACTAAATACAATCATCTCTAAGGGGGTGTTTGCAAATTTTAATCGATAAGTAGAAGTTAAAATAGAAGTGAAATTTAAAAAAAAAAATTGTAATAGTAAAAGTAATGAGTGTTCGAAAAAAAGGTGTTTGTAAATTTTAATCAATAAGTAAAAGTTAAAATAGAAGTGAAATTTGAAAAAAAAAAAAAATTTGTAGTAGTAAAAGTAATGAGTGTTTGAAAAAAAGGTGTTCGCAAATTTTACTCAATAAATAGAAGTTAAAATAGAAGTGATATTTGAAAGAAAAAAAAAATTGTAGTAGTAAAAGCAATGAGTGTTTTTAGAAGTTAAAATAGAAGTGAAATTTAAAAAAAAAAAATTGTAGTAGTTGTGTTTGAAAAAAAAAAAAGATAGTCAACCGGGGTTGATCAAATGGTTTCAGGGTCCTTTCTCGAAAGCAATGACGCACGTTCGAATCCCTCGAGCCACTTGAGGTAAAAAAAAAAAGCAAGAAGCTACTAATTTACCCTAAAATACTTCGAAAGATTTCTAGGTATTATAATATAATTGTCATTAATTTTTTTTTAATTATACTAATTTTAAATTTAAGGGGTCAATATAATTTTTTTCATTTTTATCGTGGGGTAAAAAGAGTTATTCTTATAAAAAAATATAAAAAAATATATAAATACATAAGTAAAAAAATTTTCTCAGTGGGGTCAATTGACCCACTTCTCCCTAAGTGGCGTCGCCCTTGGTCTCTTCGATGTTTACAAAGAAACTAAGCAAGAGTGAGAAGCTGATCTGAGAATTGTCATGAACAGCAAGTTTGATCCCATGCATGCAGAGGAAGATATGAAGTGATGATTTAAAGAGAGAGGGCACACCGCGTTGTTTGGGGAGATCGGCACTTTTACTAAGAAACGCCTTTAAATATTACGTTTTCTTTTACTTAGTTTTGCCTGGGTTTAAGTAGTTGATTAAGTACATTGTTAGTTTAATCCTGCATGTATGAAGTGTCACTTTATTTTTCTTATGGTAACAGCGGCACACTGTATAGCCTAGCTAAGCCTTGGAAGATCTCGGAGGTGTATATGGTAGTGGGGGATCGATTTCAAGTCAACCCTCATGACATTGAGATACTGTATGAGTACAATGGCCTAGTGCATGCTCTTCCCCGCCCAGACTCTCTCAATGCCGATAGGATCTTAATTGGCGTCATCAACGTGTTGTCCCGAGCTCTCAACCCCATCCCCTTTGTTATACAACAAAGATTGAACTAGTCAGGTGTAGAATGATGGATGTTGCTGATTCTTGCTCTATCAATTCTGGAAATGTCTGTTATTTTAGATTAGGTCATGTTTCAGACTCTATTATGAAGATTTTGTGTATTCTTTTGATTCTTCTATTACTTGCAAGCAGGGACGACTCCAAGATTATCGATCATTGGGGTCAAAACAATTTAACTACTTTTTTTTGGTTTGGAAAAACAATTTAACTACTAATAAAAAATATATATTATTAAAAACTAAAATTTTAAAATATTTATTTTACAATGGTCCTCTATGATTTTTTATTTGTACTAAATACAACCATCTCTAAGGGGGTGTTTGCAAATTTTAATCGATAAGTAGAAGTTAAAATAGAAGTGAAATTTGAAAAAAAAAATGTAATAGCAAAAGTAATGAGTGTTTGAAAAAAAGGTGTTTGTAAATTTTAATCAATAAGTAAAAGTTAAAATAGAAATGAAATTTGAAAAAATAGAAGTGAACTTTGAAAAAAAAAAAAAAAAATTTGTAGTAGTAAAAGTGATGAGTGTTTGAAAAAAAGGTGTTCGCAAATTTTAATCAATAAGTAGAAGTTAAAATAGAAGTGAATTTGAAAGAAAAATAAAATTGTAGTAGTAAAAGCAATGAGTGTTTTTAGAAGTTAAAATAGAAGTGAAATTTGAAAAAAAAAATCGTAGTAGTTGTGTTTGAAAAAAAAAAAAAGACAGTCAACAGGGGTTGATCAAATGGTTTCAGGGTCCTTTCTCGAAGGCAGTGACGCACGTTCGAATCCCTCGGGCCACTTTGGGTGTGTGTTTAAAAAAAAAAGAGCAAGAAGTTACTAATTTACCCTAAAATACTTCGAAAGATTTCTAGGTATTATAATATAATTTAAGTATTATATTAATACAAAAATTGTTATAAATTATATAATTTTGTATAAGATTATTTGTAATTAATCATAGAATTATTCTATATATACCTTTATTTATAAATTAATAAAAATTAAAAAAGATAAAATTTTAAAAGAAAAGATATAAAGAATAGAAAAAGAAAAATGTAGTGAACATATAAATAGTACATTTGTATTTGTCAAAATAAAATTTTAAATAAATTTGGAAAGCAGAAATTGATTTTTCAAATACTCCAAAACTATTAAAAATAATCAATTATCTCATAAGTGTTTGTGTAACGCCCCAAATTCCGGAAGTTCAGGTAAGCACGCCACGTGCGGGTCTTCGGGTGTTGGGAGTTTAAGTTTATATATATTTACTTGTTTATTATGAGTTCATTATATTATTGTGTTCCTTATACATTCCTAAGTATTTATATGAATTGATTTTAATGTGTAATTCATGAATTAAGTGATAGTGTGCTTAATTGTATTATGTGACTTTAATTGATCATTTCATGAAATTTATGGACTTAATTGCATAACTTGGTTTGGAGCTAAGTGACCTTTTGTGTAGGGATAATACTTGATTGTTTTCATTTAAATAACCTAGGGACTTGTTTGCAATTGGGGGCTTATGTTATGATAGTGGAGGATATATTATATCTCTTATATGCATCTCTTCCATCACTTGCATTATACATACATTTCATTCAAGAGAACACACACACACCTAGTGGGAATCGGTTTATACACCTCAAAGGAAGGAGAAGATTTCATCCCATCATCCAAGCTAATTGAAGAATTTTGGAACTAAGATCATCAACATCTTCATCTCTCCATCTCATCTCATTCTTCATCCATTTCAAGGTAAATATGGAAGCATTGCTTGAATCTCTTGATTGAGTATATGAGTAGGGTTTGATGATTGATTGATGCTTTCATGTTTATTCTTGTATAGAAGCATGTTTAGGTCTTTTTCCCTTCATCTCTTGCCTAAAAACTTGAAGTTATGTGAAGGATGGAAAGCATGTATATATTGGGGTTTTAATAAGAAATTCTTGGTGATTTGGTGCATATGTATTGGTTTGATCATTGAATACTTGAAGTATAATGCATGAATGAAGTGTTTTAACCTTTGTTTTGGGTGGAGTTTGGAATTGTTTTGGTTGGGAGTTGGTTTTTGCATGGAAACCCCTGTTTTTCCCCTGTTTTTCTGTCACGCACAGGTGACACGGGCGTGTCACCTTTGCCTTGTTTTGGGTGACACGGGGGTGTCACCTCCCTTTTTCCCGTTTTGGTTCGCTGTACCGTGACACGGGGGTGTCACGGCTTAGTGTAATTTTGTGACACGGGCGTGTCACCCCTTGTTTTCATGCATATTGTTTTGCGTGCTTGGTTGTACATGTTTACGTTATACACGTGGTTTATTGACAATCATGCTCGTATTTGACATTCATTAATCGTATTGCATAACATATGGGTGCATGATGTTGCCGTTCGTCATAATTGGTTCATTTGAGTCGAGTCTTATTTCACACTTGTCCTTGTTGCACAGATCACGGTCCCGGTTTCGAGGAGCCCGCTTTGTAGGGTGCTCTCTTGCTTCTTTTTGGGTGGTTTGTCCAGGTGAGGTTTAATTCTAGATAAATAGAACCCTTACAACCCCTATGTGACTATTTCGGCCAAAATGTATATCTATATATCTATAGTTTGCGAACTTTATGATTTTCAAAATTGTTTAGCAAAACCGATTGATTGATTGATTGATTGACGGATTGATTGTATTGGGCGAGTATTATTGCACTGTGGGCCCGAGGATAGTGGCTCGAGCCAACCGGGAAAGCATGGGCTGACGGGTAACTCGAGTGCTATCCTCACCATTTGGGATGACCCCTGAACCCCCTAGGAGATTAGGGGAGGAAGGAGTTCCGGGCTTAGGGATTCATGTACCCTATGCCCAGACTGATTGGATGGTGGGGCCTTGCAATCCCACCATCACCCGGAGGAAGAAGGATGGACTGAAACTGCTAATTGTGCACAGTAAATAATTGCTTGATCACCTAATCACTTACAAATTGATTGATTGTACACGGTCGGAGCAAGGTTGGAGAATTGCCCTCACTCGCCGGGCCACATATTGATTGTATTGAACTGAATTAATTGATAAACTGAATTAGTTGTAACCTCGGGCGATAGTACCTTCTACTCTAATATTGTGTTTGATTTCCAAAAATTATTACCCGAGATTATAACTTGCATGTACGTGCGCATATATTTATTTATACCCCTCGCTCAGTCCGTTGGACTGACACCTCAATTTTACAGTTTTGCAGGTTCGTGCTAGGCGGGAATTAGGGACTCGTTGTCTTTTATTCGGGTCTAGCACTGCACCTTCATACATTGTACTTGAATTGATACTAGTTTTGAACAGTATGTCTTGAATTATACTTGAGAAGTGATATTGTAATGATATGATTTGTTGGTACCTATAAGTAATTATGTAAATATGGTACATATATGTATTGAATGCTTTTGCTTCCGCTATTTTATTGCTCTGAGTCGTTTCAGTTTTACTTGAGGGTACCCGCCTAGCGCTGTCGTTTTTTTTTTTTATTGTCTCCCGTTCGCTGTAGATTCGGTTCATGTATGAATTGCCCGTTTCATATGTGGACTGAGCCTATAGTGCGGGGGATGTGGCGCCTAGCGTTCCGGGTGCTACAGTTTGTTTAGAGTTTACAAACACGTTTTATCTTTTGAAATTGTAGAAAACTACAAAATCATATTATTTAGAGTTCTTTAATATTTAGAATATCGTTAAATAGATATTTATTTTTATTTTTATTTTTTGTCATGATTTTTTTTTAATTATACTAATTTTAAATTTAAGGGGTCAATATAATTTTTTTCATTTTTATCGTGGGGTCAAAAAAGTTATTCTTATAAAAAAATATAAAAACATATAAAAAAATATATAAATACATAAGTAAAAAAATTTCTCAGTGGGGTCAATTGACCCCACTTCTCCCCAAGTGGCGTCGCCCTTGCTTGCAAGGACAATCTGTTTTCTTGTGATGTATGAAGTTACCATTCTATTCTAGCAGTTCAATTTCTAGTGGCAGTTTTCATATCATTCATGTGGACATCTGGGGTCCGTTTTCCATATCCTCTCTCTCTTGCCATAAATATTTTGTCACGATAGTTGATGATTTTTCAAGATTCACTTGGATTGCACTAATTAAACAAAAGTCTGAAGTAAGAAAACAACTCCAATCCTTCGTGGCAATGGTGTCATCATCATAAGAACAAATTATGGCGTGCAAAATATTTTTGTTTGTTAAGCTAGCATTAGCAATAATAACTTTAATTACGACTCAGGAATCCAATCTTCACACAAACATTCCTCACATAGCAAAGCTCATGAAATTTGATATGCATGTTCTCAGTAGTTCTTACATGGTTGAAACCAAACCAAACCAAAACACACACACGTATAAATATGCGCGAGAAATTAAAGGAAACGAAGAAACCTTTGACATCAGGAATGCAGAATTCATCACTGTTGGGACCAAGATCAACCTCATCAACCGGCTTGTAAACCGCGCCTTCATCCTTCAAAATCCCCATACATCCGTTGTCTGTGTCTCTTTGTCTGTCTCTTCGATGCGTACAAAGAAACTAAGAAACTGATGCATGCAGAGGAAGATAAGAACGTAAGTGGTTTGATCCCATGCATGCAGAGGAAGATATGAACGTAAGTGATGATTTAAAGAGAAAGGATAAACGGCGTTGTTTGGGGAGATCAGCACTTTACTAAGAAAAGCGTGTCTCTAAATATTACGTTTTCTTTTACTTTGTTTTGCATGGCTTTAAGTAGTTGATTAAGTACGTTGTTAGTTTAATCCTGCATGCTATTGGTCATGCTTTTGCTTGGGAATTACCGAATGAGGTCATTGGTGGCTTTTATTCGTGAATGATAAGATCTAAATTCCTTCTCCTTCTCTCTGTCTTCTTCTGAATGCTCTTATATATCTCCATCTCTCTCATTATTTCTAGTTCATTTAATGTTTTGTATCTTCCTTTGGGAGAGTATTAGAATATATAAATAATATTTAGTTAAATTTAGTTTTAACTAAAGGGAAAATGAATTTGTGTGCTTCATATGTTGTGTTTATTTCATGGCCCAATCACGGATAATTATTAATTAACTTCCTGTTTAAATTGTACTTGGATATTGATATCTCTGCGATTTTGTTTTCTAATCCTTTTTAATCTGTACGTCTGCGTCCTTTATGATACAATAAAAAGTATTCCTTTATGATAATGTTTAGAAACATATAATAGAATTAAAACAATTACGATATACATTATATATACGTATATAAAATTATGTATTCACATGTTCATTAGGCACCTTGGTTTAAGTTCCATTAATTTGATGGACCTATTGCATTAAATTGCCTAATAATCGGTTGGAACGCAATTAATTAATGATAAATTGTCACTAGGGGCTGATGGGGCTAAATCACGCTCGGATAAAACATCGTACACGTGTCATGAATCCGAGGACTCCAGAGTTTGGGTGCTCGTAATAATGGGCTCGTAGCATGGGTCCGGTCCGCTCCACTGTCAGCTTACTGACCCAGATTTGCGTGTCTTGGCCCAAATCGTCAGCGTGGGATTGACTTACCTACCTCGTTTGACGCTCGCATTACGGTCCCAAGAGATGCTCTACGCCCAGATTCCATCTCCACACTAGGGACACCTGCCGCAATTGCGCTCCGGTTCATACACGCTCTACGCTCGAATCATCTAGCGCTCGTGGTCATCCTCTAGGGGAACCCCTCTCGAGCATCCCCAACGCTCGCGCTCAGCGTCAAAGGACACTATTCACCCCGAGGGTCTATCTCGTCATAGTGAAGAGCCCCTCTCGAGGGCACCCTCAGAGGTACGAGGAACGTTGCTGAGTATCTCCACGCTCTCTGCTCCCCAACAACCTCTGACACAGTGGTAGTGCGCATCTCGTACCTGGCAAGCCACAGGCTTTTAGAGCCATCACTTTCACACCATCACATGGCGCCACGTGTCTTAGGTATAAGCTTTAAAGGGTGTCGCCTTAGACAACTGATTCAAGGCTTATGCTGGGGCTGCACAAGTGATTCATGAAAGTGAATGAGAATCAAGAAAGGACCTACACTTGCATTTGCAAGGTGATCTCTTATTGTGTTAGTTATTCATATGCCATATGGAGTCCTTGGCCAAGGCAGTAGATCAAGACATCAAGAAAAGGGTTTCTTGGATTGAGATCAAATGGATATGAAATGCACTTAGCTTTAAGACCAGATTATTAAGGTTCTGATTATTCCCTTACCCTAGATCTTGGTTGAGAGATAGTAAGTAGGAGGATTGTATCTCACATGAATCAATGACTTAAAGGTTCTGTCGAATCCGAACATTCCAATTCAGCTAAGGGTTAAACACCTGTTGCTAGACTATGGTCGTTTAATCTGTGAACTGATTAATTAATTAGTGAATTAATTAATTAGGGTAACTGATAATTGAATTGAGAACCTAGAGAGTCACACACAACAACTTGGTTACGTGAGTTGAGGCTTTAAAATGATTAAACGAGTTAATCAGACCATGAGGGTTCCACACGTGTGAAACCACACGTGTGGGTCACGTGAGTGACACGTGTCTCACACGTGTAAATATATATATGTGTCATATATATATTTAAATAATTAATTTATTAATTATTTAATAGACTTTGGTTTAATTTTGAATTAAAAAAGAAAGTCTTATTTTGGAGAAAATAATCTAGTTAATTAATTATGAATTAATTAATTAAATAAAATAAGTTATTTATTTATTTAATAAATAAAGTATAGTTTGGATAATTTTTTTGCTTTCTTAAAAATTGATTTGAATTAGAATTCAAAGTCAAAGTTGGAATTACTTGATGATCAAGTAATAGGAGAGAGGGACCAAAACCCTAGCCCATAAGGACTAGGATTTTCGGCCACCCCTCCCTTTCCTATATATAGGGGAGCTCATGCTCCCCTTAGAGAGTGATTGAATTCTTTTGGTTCATGTGTTGAACACCATCATTTCTCCAAGATCAAATAAAACCTAGGTTAAGCCTAAACACTAACTAGAGAACTAGCATCCTTACTAGTTAGATTGTAGTCAAGTTGGTGGACTATCTCTAGAGAGTTTCAAGTTAGAAGTTTTGAAGATTCGAGTTTTACCAAGGAGAGGGGATCAAGCCGCAAGAAGAGCGTTCTTGGGTGGCTTGAAACGCTTCAAGAAAGTTAATTAAGAAAGTAAGTTTCTAATCTCTACGAATTTGGATACACGATTGCGAGTCCAAGATCCTTTTGTTGGAAAATTTTTAAATTTCCGTTGCTTTCTGATTCCTGTTTTCCAACAGAAAACTCTGTACAACAAAGGATCTGTGTGTGGAAGCAACAGAGAGTTGCCTTTCTTGCTGAACGACCATAGCGAAAACCTTCGTGAGAACAGGTAATGGATCAAGCAACATGATCTGAGATCTCACTCCAGAGAATCGCTCATTCAAACCATTAAGGAAGCGAATCACACAATCTTGTTGCTAATAGCGCTTAAAGGTATCAATAGCACCACAGGAACACCGCGTGGGGCAGGAACATACAGGTATTGGTCGAAAATTGAACAATTCATCCCATATGACCTTCAATTTTGTAAAGTAATCCGAAACAGACTCATCACCTTACTTGCTTGAGTGCAGATCTTCTTGTAACTCAGCTATGCGAAACGCATCACCATGCGAAAAGTGATCTCGCAAATCACTCCAAACATCTGACGCCGCATCAGTCCAGAGAATCGATTGGTCAATCGTCGGAGAGACGACGCGAGAGATCCAGGAAAGTACCATTGTATTGCAACGCTCCCAAGCCAGAAGAAGAAGATCAACTGGTGACGGCATCGGAAGCGATCCATTGACAAACACGAACTTGTTCTTCGACAATAACGCCATTTTCATTCCCCGCGCCCAAGTATTATAATCGGATCCATCAAGCGGAGCGGAAACTAGAAGCAGAGAAGGATTCTCATTGGCATGAAGAAAGTACGGACTTGAAGCTGTCAATCGCGCTTCTGCAGCTGCGATCGCCTCTGGTGACGCCATGAATCCGGCGAAAGAGAGCAAGAAATCGAAGAAAGAGATGAAAATCAGGCAAAAAGTAAAGATCGAAAGCGGAACTAGGGCGGAAATTTCTCCTGATACCATGACAAGCTCAGAAGCTGAGAGAGGAAAAGAGAGAATTCATTGAAAGTAAAACTGGAAATCTTATTGAATCTTGTATATGTGGTTACATATATATACATGTGTTATAAGATGGGAGGCTGACTAATAAGCCTCAACCCAGATTATTGGTCTAATTTAAACTAATTATAACTAATCTAATATGGCCATTAATTCGCCATTACGTTAACGGTGATAAGTCTTCCATCTTGAATTTATTAAATTTTACGAAATTTTGCAATAATTAAATGAAAAAATATTTTTTTGCCATCGAAACCTTTTGTATTTATGACATATCGCGGTCTAAATTTTTTTTAGTGGTTTTGATAAATCCATCCCATGCTATGTTTTGAGCAAATTTTGTGTTTCTGGAGCTTCTGAATTAGTGTAATTTTTCAAATTTCTGCACAGCATGGATTCAGTTTCGTTGTTGAGTTATCAACTAGGTGTTGGCAAACTCTGAAAAAGAGAAGGTTTTTTTACTCATACATGCAAACAGCTTTTTCCTGTTTGTTCTTCTACTTTTGTGCAGAAAATGCTAAAAATGATTTAGAAGTTTAAATTAAGCTAGAAGCACAGTTACGCTTAGCTTTTCTTTCCAAAGGTTCCTAGTGTGATTCTTGCTACAATTTGCAGAAGTTATTGCAACTGCCACTGAAATATGAAGTGATCTTTGACCTTATAATGCAGATTGTTGTAGATTTCACAGCTTCCTGGTGCGGACCGTGCCGTTTCATTGCTCCCTTCTTCGCAGAGTTGGCTAAGAAGGTATCTAATGTGGCGTTTCTCAAGGTGGATGTTGATGAGCTTAAGGTAATGAGTTTACCTTCTTTCGGGATATTTACAACACTTTTCCCAGTAACTATTACAAACTTGATTTCAATATTACACATATCTCCCTTCTATTCTAAGTTGTCGCATTTTCAATCATGAATCATCCATTTGTCTCAGTCAACACTACCCAGCTAATGCAGTTATATAATAATTAAAACTTCAATAAAATTTTCACAGGATAGTTACAACCTAACATTTGATCTGATTAGACAAACTCTGTTTGAGAAATTACAAAAACTTCCCCTAACATTCCCTTTTTTTAAGTTAATGCAAGCTATTAGGGTCGTAAATTTAAATTCAAATATTGATCAATATCGAGCAAAATAGGCCATTCTTAACAAACTAGAGATGATATTATCAAATTTTATCAATCCAAATGTAGTGTAAATTCGTCAATGGTAGAAGTTTTTGTAATTTCTCTAAAGTCGATGGATACGTGAGTGTAATTATCTCTTTTCTAGAATCGACTACGTCGTTGGACTTTTCGATAAATAAATAATCTCTGTTAAAAATGTGTTTCTACAGACAGTTGCTAGTGAATGGAAGGTGGAGGCAATGCCAACCTTCATCTTCATCAAAGAAGGGCAGGTCTTGGACAGGGTTGTGGGAGCAAAGAAGGAAGAGCTGCAGCAGACTATTGCTAAGCACCTCAGCACAGTTACTGCCTAGACCTTAATACATGCTGCTCAGTTAATTAGACCAAAGTTTTTATTTCTTTTACAAATTGCAACTATGCTTCTGACAATTTAATATCCATGCTGACTTTGGCTCATTACTGAGGGATTTATTAAGCATGTTTCTTGACTATATTGACAAAGTTGTGTTTGAGCTATGTGTTAACTGCTACTTTACACCGGTCATCTTCGAATATCTTTTTTGTCCGACAGTAAACAAAATTTGGGCTTTTTTGCTCGAAAAATGGCATAGAATATACTAATGCAGAGGGGCACATACTGCTTCGACTGATAATCGCTTCAAAATGTTGGGACATGGATCTTGCCCGAAGTTTCTGTTTGATATAGTCACCGAGCATCTCTGCTGTCCAATGCACTTCTGCAACATTGTGGAAGAGATGATTAATTACCGAAAACCACCTCAGGTTTGAACAATTTACAGAAACGGGACCTCTCTAGTTAACAATATTACTAGAACTATTGCACCTCATATAAGTAGTTGTAACCACAGAAGTCCGGTTTTAATACATGAGTGAAACTAGAAGTACCTTTTCTAAAACGGCCTGTGATTTTGAAGCATGGCAATTTCCTTGCTTGAAGCTCCCACAAGTTCCTAGTGGAGTTCCAAAGCTAGCAAACTTGATAGATGAAATGGACTTTCCATGGCCACAATGGAGGTGAACTTTGGCCGTTTGAAGCTCTTGTGTTCTTCCGTTGCTTTCGGTTTCACTGTTCCTGATACTTGGATGATACTCCGATACTTTCGCACAAACACTCGTCACTGATCTCTTCACGAGAATGATTTTAGTGGGATCACCTCCAACTTCTTCAAAGAGTACCACTAGATTGTTGGTCGGTTTTAACCAAGAACGAGGTAAATGGTACCTGAAAAGGCAATTCTTTTCAAAAACCATCTAAATTTCAATACAACTTTTTCTTTCATATAAATTTGAGAAATAATTACACCGACATATCCTGAAGTTTGGTTTAGTTACCAAACCTTCCTTATCTCTGGACTATGAAACTATGAATTTAAATTTATGACTATTATAGGCATTAGGACTTGGGAAAATTTCAGGCTATAGGGTATGTGAGGGGAAGTTTTTGTAATTTTCAAACCTGGGGGAAGTTTGTGTAATTAGGCCAAACCTCAAAGTATGCCATAGTGTAATAATCCTAACTAGAATTGTAATTACCATAATTGTCTGTTGTTCAATTTAATTATAATATTTATTTAGGCAAAAAGTCAATAATCAATAAGCTTTTAGTTCAATTTATTATATAGATATATTATTTGAGGATAACTTAAAATAATGTACAAGAATGTCACTAGAAACCTAGAATAATCTGAAATATACAACAAACACTTAAAAATAGAGTTAGTTACACCATACCCCATGTGTTAGGTGAAATGGACAAAAAAACACTCTGTGTTACAAAAATTAACATAAGAAACCCTGTGTTTTCAAAATATTTGCATGTCGTGAAAATTTCTGGTGTTCCTAGAACACTAATTTTTTCTATTTATTGGATGCGAAATAATTAATTTAACCTTTTATATTCTGATATAGATCATCTCACATCTCTCTATATACCATTTTTTATACTTGTTTATAGGGTTATTCATGCAATTTTTATTTTGTACAGAGTTTCGATTCATATAAAAAAAGGGTTTTCGGTGGATATAAAAAAGTATTAAATAATATAGAGAGATTTGAGATGATTTATATAAGAATATGAAAGGTTAAATTAGTTATTTCGCATCTAATAAATAGAGAAAATTAGTGTTCTAACAACACCAGAAATTTTCAGGGTTCGGCATGCAAATATTTTGAAAACACAGGGTTTCGTATGTTAATTTTTGTAACACAGGGTTTTTTTTTTTGCCCATTTCACCTAACACAGGGGGTATGATGTAAATAACTCCTTAAAAATATAATACATCTACTAAACATTAATGTACTTGATAATATTATTATGTTCTAAAAATTATTTTTTTTATTCGATATTTTAATATACTTAATAATATTTGTATCTTCTAATAAATTATTTTAAAAATAATTGTAGTCCTATCCTGCGAACTCCATTGTCATATCCAAAACTATGTCCGAAGACTCGTCGCTTCAACCCTAACGTACGCATCACTTTCCTGGAGTATCGGATGGAAGATAACTTTCTAAAGGATTGGATAACACCGGAGATGGAAAATAACTTTCTACAGGATTGGGTATTGTAACACTGGAAATTGGGCAACCCGACTGGTGAATTAATCTGTTTAATGTCTTGGCAATCTATTTAATGTGTTGGCAATATGGCAATCTGTTTAGGGTATATTAGAAGACCAAACAAAACTAATTAAAGTTGGGGTATTAGGGTAATTAAAGTTGGGGCATATTAGATTTGATTACCCTCAAGTTTGGCCTAATGCAATGTTTATTCTTTAGGCTTTTATCATATAGTCCTTGAACTTACTATTTTTAATGATTTTGTTATAACTTAAATATCTTTGGTTAATCTATAGTAGGGAGGCACATATATAATAAGCATTTTGATCTCTTGGACTTTTTTCTTTTTATTTATTTATTTATTTCATATATTTTGTTTGCCTTCTTTTCTTTTCTTTTCTTTTTATTTATTTATTTATTTTATCACTCACTTCTCTTTGCTCTCGGCCCACTTTAATTCGTCTTTTTATATATAATTTTCATTTTTTGTGCGCAAAAACTTAAAAGGCACAAATTGAAAACCATCTCGTTCCAAGGAAAATAGCTTACCATCTTTGCGTTGGTTGTCCGCACCCAATTTGGCACTTCGAACGCTGGTAAACGCCCGCATAACTACAGCCGTTGCAATCTCCAGAAGCATACGCCGTCCAATATCTTCCAAGACTCTCACCATTGACCCATACTTGTCCTTTTCCCATGCTACTCATGTCTAAAGCAAGTGGTTCGTCTCCATCCGGTGCATCAAAATAGGCCTGCAAGAGTTTTTATGATAATAGTTAAGAGTTAAATCATTGAATGACCGCCTCATCTAAGAGTTTAAGTTGTTAGAACGGAGGAAACTTATATAATTCTTTGAGGATTGTACCTTATGCCATGCTAAAGGCTGTTGTTTTTGTGCAATTAGAGAACCTTTAGTCCAATCAACCGAAGAAGCACTACTTGGAGAGACGAGATTCATAGCTTCTCCCTTAAGCCCAACCTGCACGAAGAGGTATTATTCATGCTGAGTGTTCTTTCTAAACTAAATATCTATTGTGGGAGGAGATTGAGATGTCGAAGACATAAAACCTGGTAAGACCATTTTGCCCATGTCAAATCCCATTTTCCCTTGTCAGTTCCATGCAATACGACGGGACCCGAGACTCCGGTCTTCCATGTCTCAAAATGTCCACCAACGTTCTTCAATATGAAGGGAAATCAAGAATCAATGGGATGTATTTAGAGATTTAAAAAAGTCTTAGTTTAAAATCAATTTATCTGTAACTATGTGTAATTACACAAACTTCCCCTCAAATTAAGAATTATAAATAGCCAGTTCGAACCTTTGAAATTTGATCAAAACCTCATTAAATTAATCAAGGGAACTTAAAAATCACATCATCCATAACTAAATGGAATGACTGACTGAATGGGGTAACTGTAAGGCGGAGATAAGCTACAAGGGAAGTATTTGTAATATTGAAACCAAGAGGGGTTATTTGTGTTAGTGCACATTATATCAGGCGGGGGCCGAATAATCATTTCTTTATATTGGACTGATTCGCTAACAAGTCATTCATTATCAGATAATGACTTTAACACTAACCGGCAGTCCAATAGCGACGCTCAGGAGACTAATCTTGTTCGATCCAGCACGTAGGTTGACTTCTCCTTTGTATACAAATCTCCTCTTCTCGCTCGTCCCGAAGGAAGAACCTTTAAAATTTTATTAATTTGGCACCAAATATTAGCTCAAGCATGAATATTTCAATTATTACACACAAAAAAACGAAAAACAATTGTATAGTTGCGAATAATTGACAGTAATGCATTACCAGAAAGCTCTCCATTTACAAAAACATGCAGAGCATGACCGGCTGATTGAACAATAAGAGTCGGGAGTTTCCCCCCGTGCAGGAACGACTCCGAAGAATCAATATCAACACTACATACACGGAAAACCATTTAAAATGTTGCTAAAATAATGCAAAAAAGAAAAAAAAGATCTTTAATTTCTTAGTTATATGATGGTTTTGGCAAACAAACAGCAGCGAAAGTCGAGAAAGAAAAACTTCATATCTATATAGAACTTCAGAAAAAAACCATTCGCAATATATGTTGAAATACGAAAAACTTCTTAACCGGGAAAAGAAAAACGAGAAAATAAGGAAAATTGCGTATCTATATAGATATATATGAGAGCTATGTTTGTGCCATTTCATATCCTCAAAATTTCTAAGATAGTTGTTATATATATATATATAAAAGCTAACCTTGTTGTGTACCAAAGGTAATCACTAGTATCTCGTGTGACATTAATCTGTTCAAATAGACCAGAAGTCGAGAAAGTTGAGCTGTCATCCGAAGAAGCTAAATCTTCATTATATGTTTCCCAATGCAATATTTCAGTATTCGAAGGTTTCATTTCCATCTGCGATGTTTGAACTCCAACCTGTGGGACGTTTAAAAAAGGAATCCAAATTTCAAATAATATGGCATTAATATATAGCGTTATCTATATTCGTATATTTCAATCAGCACTTCAATAAACTATATTAAATCAGTTTATTGTACTATTTTTTAGAGAAAAGATGTACTAGAAAATGTCATAAATTTATTCTTTAAACTTACTTTGGCTGTATTAAAGACTGCATTCTTGCAATCAGGAAGGATGCTGATAGACCAAGGAGGTAGGCTGTAATGCATGTTGTTGAATGTCACTTTCGCCTCAGAATTAACATCATAATTTGAAAGAAAAGCAGCACAATCTCCCGATTTCGAAGAGAACACATGAGCCTGGAAAAAAATGTAAGAAATCAAATATTAATATCTCCATAAGTCGATAAAAATCAGATAATATAATGAAGGCTCAAAAACCTGTTGGAAGCTGCCTAACGAAGTCACGGTGGGATCAGCTGAAACCAAAGCCTTTTCGCATAGTTTGATAGCTTTGTGCAGCTCTTTCAGATGACCATATTTAGGTTGTCGAATCAAACCTGTCGTGTTAAAGAATCATGCATTTAGTTGGGATTAAGTTAAAATACAGAAGCTCAAGAATCATGCTTGATGAACTTCAGACTTTCCGAGATGAATACGCGACAAAATTATCATGCCACGAATTTGATTGAGAAAGTTGATGCTTTTTTTAAATGAGCCAATGGATCATCAATCTTGTCAAGCTCAAAATAAAGCTTCCACTTTTTATTCAAAAGATTACGACAAAGACACTTCAAAAACAGGAAAAGGCAAAATATTTGACACTCTTTAGATGTATATAATTTACCATATTCATCAAGTGGAGCATCATAATCATAGCTTGTAGTTACGAAAGGGCCTCCGGCAGAACGACCGAAATTCGTTCCTCCATGATACTGTCATACACAGCAAAACATTGCACTAAAGGTATGCCACTTTTACCAAATAATACAAACATGTAAATAATTACAAAAGCATTAAGCATACCATGTAGTAGTTGATAAATGAGCCACCATTTTGTATGAATTTAGCTACAGAAAATGCCAAATCCTCGACTGGCCTCTGGTGTATCGGACCACCAAATTCCGTAAACCTAGTCATTTATGTACAAAAAAGATTATAAAGCAAGATTATTGAAAATGACAAACATAAAGTTGAATAAAATTAGAAAATTAATTAATTAATTACCAGCCACTCCAAGCCTCGGTCCAAATCGTCGGTTTGTACGGTTTGTTGGGGGAGAAAGAATCACAATAGAAGCCATTGCACGAATTAATCTACCAATAAACAGGAAAGAGCTTCGTGAGTGAAATACTTTACTTGAATTTCCAATTTCTGATTTTCTCTTTTCACATTGATCATAGGATAGTGCTGTCTTAAATATTTCCAATTATATTGAGAATAATTGAATAACAAGTAGACGGAAATCGAAATATGCACATTATAAGCATTGAACTCCTATCACATGATGCAATATATGCCAATTTATAAGAAAATTTTAACTTGGATGGAAAATGCCATGAAAGTTAATTTGCATGGCAGAAAATGTAAAAAAGTATGCATTGTTCGGATAGCATAGTCTCTTGCTCTGATTTCTTACCACAGGATCAGGAGCATCGTCTTCCTTGCACATGACCCACGGAACCCCAGTATCGAGGCCGACTGCCATTTTTGCAGCCCAAGTTGCATATTGTTGGCCAGCAGCACCAAACAATTTTGCTTGTGGCCCATACTCATTCTCAATCTGTCCAAGTTTACACTAGTTAGACTTTTGTTTTTTCACGGAATAGCTTATAAACTTCTTGAAAGATTTTTTTGTAAAAAGCAATGAGTTAGCCACTTATATGTAAAATTTCCAAGAAACCGCTTGAGCTCGAACCACGTTGCCATTACTAACATTTTATAAGCTCCAAATAATTTTCAAGCTTATTTCTACAGTAATATTTACCATATATATCATATTTAAAGCTCAAAAATCATGCAGGAACGCATACGGTATAGGAATTTACAAGAGTTTTATTATCATGTAAATGATAAAGACAAACCTGGGAAAGTATAATGGGGCCACCCTGAGATTCATACAGATTTTCATTCTTCATCATGTTAACAATTTTCTCGGTGAATCCTTGCATAGCCGTCTGTCGCACCATGAAATTATTAACAGTTCTTATAGCTAAAAATGTTACCAACAGAACAGAAGTAATCTAGGCTAAAGTAAAAAGGAAGCAAAAAAAATGCAGAGAATAATATACCTTAAATGGCTCATTATCTGTCCTGAAGCTAATTCCCGGGACATATTTCAACCAAACGGGAAATCCACTGCACGCAATTCAACAAAGGGATTGAAGAAAAGGCACTTTCGACTATAAAACTATGATCTGTGTGTGTCTATGTTTCTTATGTGAAGATAAAAGAACTATGCAACTATAACATGATGGCAGGTTGAACACATGAACTCTGTCACTGTGTGTGTATGTTTTTCTCAACTAAACAAAACAACAACTGCAATTGAAGAAACATATCGAACACTCTTATATATATATATATATATATACATGTGTGTGTGTGTGAAGAAAATTAAGTTGTTTTTACCCAAAATTCCACTCTGCACAAACATAGGGCCCAATGCGGAGATGAGAATACAGCCCTGCTTTCTTAATAATCTTCACAAACTTCACCAAATCATACCTCCCTTCAAAATTATACTGAAAACCCACAAACAAAATCCAGTAAAAATCCAATCTTGGAGCTGAAATTCATCAAAAAAGTATAATCTTTTAAAATAAAAAGCAGTTCTTGAAGAAAATCAAATGGAAGAGAAGTACATTGCCAGGTGTAGGCTCGTGAACATTCCAAAACACATAAGTCTCAATCACATCAACTCCTCCTTCCTTAGCCTTGTTTATCAGATCTTCCCACATCTGTCAAACAATAAATAAATAAGGATTTTACCAATTTTTCCAGGAAAATTAACCCAAATTACATTTCAGAAAAATAATAAAAATTCAAACTTCAATACCTCAGGGGTGCTTCTGGGGTAATGTATGGAGCCAGAAATGAGAACTCTTCTTTCCCCATTGATAATTAGGGCTTTTCTATCATAAGTAACACTACTTTGCACAATCCAACATTCAAGAACCAACAAAATGCTCAGCCAAAACACCCATTTTGAAAATAAACTTATTATCATCTTTTCAGCCTCTAATCAACAATTTCTTCCTCAAAAATTGAATCTTTGGTAAAATGTATGTACACCTTCACTAAGCAGAAATCCAAGAAAGAATGTGTATATACGAGTGTATGTGTGCTGAGCTACTTTGAGTGTGAGAAAGCTGCAGAAGTGTGCATTTAGACCATGGGAGAGAGAGAAGCAGCTGACAAGAATAATGTGAATGTGTGATATTGTATATGTATATATATACATACAGCTGTTGTATCTTTAGCTTTGGATCACTGCTCAACAATGTGAGCTCAACACTGCAAAAAGGGGCAACATTTGATAGCAGAAAATGACTTTTTTCAACTTTTTTTCCTTTTTATTTCTTCAATGTGTGATGTGTGAAGAAAAATGTCAGTAAAATATCAAAGGGAAAGTGACAAACACAGGAAAAGGAACACTATAAGCCACTGAGGATGAATCTAAAGGAGGGGATTAATTACTACTAAACCACTTTTCTCTTTTTTTTTAATTCTCTTTTCTTAATTAATTAATTAATACGTACTTGCAAATTTTAATAATTTTTCGACTTCGAAGTTTTTTTTAATATACATAGTGGTTAGAAAAGTTTGAATCTAAAATTATTGTCATGGAGTAATACCACTTGAGCAAACCACAATTCACTTCTTCAACTTGGAAGTTAAAATCTTTATAGAAAAATGTAGGAACTAAAATAGTAACATATTGCACTAATATGAATAATGAGTATTTGGTAAAAAAAGGTTATATATATATCTAAAAGTAAAAGCTAAAAATTGGTACTTTAATATCTACAATTTTCAATTTATTTTTACTTAAAATAATCAGAAATTGAATTTTCAACTACTTGAAATACTATAATAAACAAAATATAAAAAAAAAACAAAAACATTTTTTTATAAAGAATTTGCAAAAATTTCATGACTAAGATTCAGTGTTGATAATTGTGAATTTTGCCAAGTGGAGTTTTTATTAATCTATTGTGGTGAGATTGCTGTATTTGTACGATTTCATAATTTACCATATCGACATTCAAAATCTACATTAATACTTTAAAATAATAAAATGACAGCTATACTCTGTAATTTAAATAATGAGAATTTTATTTTATTTTCTTGATTAGTATGTATGTTATATGGCAGCCATTAAATAAGTAGGTTTATAGCATTAATTTTGTCAGTACAAAACAAAATTATCCTTTTCTAAATTGAATATAATATGCAAACTACTAGTATTTATTGGTAAGAGTCTTTGCCAAGAACGAAGCTGTATTTTAATTTAATTTATTAAAATTCAAGTCAATACATTAGAATTGGGATTTCTCATGTGATAACATATATATTTCATTTTGAAGAAGTAAAAAATTCTAAAACTAAAACTCTATAATTAAGTGTCTCTCTATTATCTTTCGTGTAGATCATCAAGACTTTTTTATTAGTAGGGAGATGTTAATGGATGGTACCTCAAACACGGAATTTTTATTTTTTTGGGGAAAACTCCATATTCTAATGAATCGACTTGAATTTTTAAAACTTCATTATTAATAGAAAGATGTAAATGATGCAAATATTCCTGAAACTCAAACATTAAAGTTTTAATTTTTGCCAAGACCTCTACAGTTTAATTTCGATTTGAGCTTTCAAGACATTGTTGCTTATCAGTAGAGAGATGTTAATGATAACAGTGTTTTGGAAAACGATCACAAAATTTTTAATTTTTAAAAGAATAAATAATAGTTCGATTCCGCACGAAATCAAAATAAATATACTATAAAAAAAAAAAAAAAAAAGTAAAGAGACGTTGCAAAAGAAAGTGAGAAAATTGAAAACACTTTTAATGATTAACTATCCGTTAGGAAAAAAAAGATTAAATTTCACAAGGTTGTCTCCAAATGATGAGAAATGAAACATTTGTCAATGAATGAATCCCATAACATGTTGAGTGAAATTCGGTTAATTTAGTTTGGGGATTTGAAAAATATTTAATGCTAAGTTTAGGGCTCATTCTTTGATGTTATATTTCTGTATTTCTATATTTTGTGATATTTTATATTTAGTTTGTTTTTTTTTTTAAATTAAAACACGTATTTATAGTGATCGAATTAATAATTGATCCACAAAAACTCGAATTCGCAATCAATCTATTCACATGTATCCTTGATTTTTACGTTTGAATAGCATATCGATTCTACTAAAAAGGTTTGATCGAAAAAACTTTTATCCCTTGATAATTTTTCGATATCAAATATAGTTGTATTAGTTTTATTAATTCTCGTTTCCTATTATTCGTCGTGGTGCTAATTTGATAGTCCACAAACTTGCTAGAAATGCAACGAATGCATGCATTGGTTCGGGGGACTTTCTCTCTTATGTTTCTAATGTAGTCGTTTCTAATTTACAATAAATTTGGCATTTTGACCTCTCTTTTAAAAAAATAATAAAATCAATAATTATCCATGTCTTATTCTTTGATATGGCATTATTTGATAAATAATCAACAATATATGCTCCGCAAAATAAATGCAAAGAAGACCATCTCACATAATGGGTCAAATTTAAACTTATTATAAACAATTATTCTGGTGACATTAAATAATATTTGTGCAGTGATATATATGTGTCCCTACCAATAAAATAGGATTCCATATAATTAACGCCGTTAACTCCGTTAGAGTCGGTGGATGCAAATTTCCTAAAATAATGAACATTTTATTTCAGTCCATATTTTAATATCTAACACTTTTAATAATATTATTTCGTCATGTTGTTATATTGAACATTCATGTTGGACATTTTTCATATGATAAAATTTTTAAAAAATTATATCATCATATCTATATAATATTGTATTGTATTTATATTATCATTTTCGTATTCGTGCATCATATTCCCAGTACTCAATCGATTATATGATTTAATTATGAAGAAAAGGAAGGAAAACATATATTATAAAGTGTGATTGTGTTAGTGACTTATTAACACCTGGCCTCATTGTCATTTTCATTGTTTGGCATATGTTGTGTCAAATATAAAGACAGTAACGAAGATCAATTATATTAAATAACTCAAAATATTAAAAAAGAAAAACTCAAAATATATAACATTATATTTAATAATATAGCTTTTATTAATTTCTTTAAAAAATGTCGGTTTTATACTGATGTTTCTTTTTAAATTATTAATTTATACTTTTTTTTTTCTATAACCTATTTATATGAGTTGAGTCAAATCGTACTATTAAAATATAAAATTTCTTTTATTAATAATAATTGCATATCTAAAAACTCAAATTCAAATTCATATTCTTTAAATTCGATCTGAATCAGACCCATCACCAACATAAACTTAATTGTACGAGGATATTAATTTATGGACCATGGACCACTTTTACTTAAAAATGCAATCCATGTCCCAACAATAGATTTTGGACATCAAAATAGAGTTGATTAGTCAAAATTGCACTTTTATTATTAGATTATGGATTGATCGATCAAGGTGGTTCTTTAAGAATGGCCCATCTTTCACAATCTATAGGTTGCTTTCAACTTTCAAAGTATTCACACTTTTAACAGCAAATTGCTATCCTGTGTAATATAATGTGAAAATTGCTAGAAAAATTCTGAGAAAAAAAATACTTATGTTTTTCAAAATATGTACGGAAAACCCTAGGACAAGAATATGCAATACACGCGTATTGACTGTGACTGAGATAGAATTTTTTTTCACTTTTTCAAATGAAATGACTATTCTGCCCATCTAATACATATATTGAATTATATATATATATCCATCATCCCCAACCTTCAGGCCGACCATCCCCTTCACCGCCGGCGTCGGCGCCATGAACCATACACCACCATAACTAAGAGCGAATCCAAGCTTAAATTCGTAAGTAGAAGTCTGAATAAATAAAAGAGAAAAAGGTTTTTTCTCATCCGTACTTTGGCCGTTTTTGCAATTTACCATCTCGCCCAACTTTTGTTGCAAACCGTCATCTGAACTTTACGTTTTTTTACAAACCGCCATCTAAACTTTTTTTTTTGGTGGTTTGGGTGAAAATACAACTGATCATTTCTAAACATGCCACGTCTCAAGTTTTTTTTGCCAAAACCACCGTTAGATGGCTGTTTGTAAGAAACGTAAAGTTCAGATGACGGTTTACACCAAAAGTTGGACAAGATGATAAATTGCAAAAACGGCCAAAGTACGGATAGGAAAAAAATCTTTTTCTCTAAATAAAAAACAAAGAAAAGAGAGGAGTGAAGAGTTGATGAGTCGGCTATAGAAGGAAAATAGGCCAAGACCGCCGGTGACGAACGGCGTTGTCACCGGAGAAGGGTGAGAATCAACGGGTCTGAACCGGCGACCCCTAAGCCATTAACAAATTAGGGTAAGAAATCAAAAATAAAAACAATCACTGCAAATTAACACCACAAATCAAACCAACATTTGAAAAGGCCCAGAAATCCTAAAAGGCCCAGAAATCCTAAAAGGAAAACATTCAAAAAAGAAAATTTTCATACCAATGCCGTACACAATAACGTCATTGGGGAACTTCTTGTTCACTAGACCACCGAAAAACACAATCTTCGACTTCTCGATGTTCACAGCCGTGTGCCCACTACAATCCCAGAATTATCAGAACCCAGATCTTGCGACGCGAAGACGGAACAAAGAAGAAGAAAAGCGAGAGAGGAAAAGAAGAAAGGGGTTAAATTCGAAGAAGGGGATTTTCGAAACCTTTACTTGCGTGTGGGCTTTTTTTTTTTTGGTACTTTTTATCTGAAATTTTGGTAGAATGGTATTTTACATATAATTTCGGCTCACCCCCAAAAGCTAGCTGTTGAAGGGAGAATTGTCAAACCATTATATATTGAACACCATATCTTTGATAATTCGATGTGAGATATTTAACACACCCCCGTCACGCCCAAATTAGTGCGTGAACATTGCAGGAATTGAAACATCTACAAGGCGCAGGAATGAAACATCTGCAAGCCTGGTGGAGAGACAGGCACAAGAATTGAACATCTGTGAACCTGCTCTGATACCATGATAAATAATGTGCTTGACCTTACTCACCCCCAAAAACTAGCTCATTATTCATCATGATGAACCAAATCGTGAAGTTCGATTTTATATTCGGTTCTTCAAAATGATGTACCGAAATTTCGGTTCGATGTTAATAATTATATTAAAAATAATTATAAAATTTATATTGATATTAATATATTTAAATAATAATATTTTTTTATTTAAACTCGCAACGAATGTGCGTGAATTAATAACTATGAATTAACTATAAAGTATACTGATAATTTATACTATGAACATGAACGAGTGCACCTGCTATTGCTAACAGCCTAACACCGAATAAGTTGGCATGTTGGGGTAATCATACACCGTCTATGTGGTTGGGCTTTAATATTATTGAATGGATGTTTGATTGGGCCTATGAAATAGGCAATGGATGTTTTAATTTTTGGATAGGGTTTAAAATCCACCCATAAGTATTGGGTTTAGTTTAGGTAGAAATCCATTAGATTTAAATATATTAGATTTGGATTGGGCTTAGATTTAAAAGGCTTTGATATTATTTGGATTTGGGCTTGGGTTGGGAAATCCCCACCCAATGCCAGGCCTATCAGTGAGGCGGTGGAGGTGGAGAAAAGAGATCCGCAGTATTCGGCAGCGGAGATCTTAGGCGGATATGATGCATGAATACGAATACGACTCGAATATAGCTTTTATGATTTTTTTTCTTTTCAATTTTCATATGACAAAATGTTTTTTTTTTTTAAATGATCCTGGATTAGAGTTTAAAATATATTATTATTCTTAAGCATATGGGTCAAGTTAGTGGGCCCCTAATTAGTATATTGCACAGTCCAATAGCAATGATCGAGGCCAAAACAAACTCAAGGCCCAATATATGGTTCTTAAAGCTTCATCAACTCAACCTTTCTCCATTTCCTCATGAGATCATCTTTCTTGAAATTTAGGGGAAATTGTTTGGAAATTAGGAGGTTTTTGAATGTTTTGTTTATGTACTTATTCTGTTCGACGAATTTAACAAGTAATGTTTTTTAATATCAGGTTTATCCTAAACTTAAGATAGAGGTAAAACGAAAAATTCGAATCTCAAAATATATAACGTCAGCTAATTCGATTTAATTTATAAGTTTTAAAAAGGGATCAAAATGAAATAAAATGACCAGTAGAAATCCAATTATAATATTCAAAACTATATAAGATGCTAACTGACAGGTGTCGAATCCGTCAAAGATAATTATAAATCTGGTTTACGACTAAAATAGAGTATAGTGCAAACGGGTCGAATCCACAGAGATTGGTCGAAAATAATTCTAATTATTCATAGGAAAATTCACTAAAATTAACAAGTAAAATCAGGGGGTTTTTGGATTTAATTAAACTAATTAAATTAACTAATAATTAAATTAAACTAAAGGAAAAACAATAAATCACTTAGAAGTTGAGTTTTGATAAATCAGTGGAAACACAATACCAATCACAATTTAGTTTAGAACATCAATCATAGATGCAAAGATAAATTCAAATATTCAAGTAGATTAGCTATAGCAGATAGAGACACTCGACTCCGTCTCATTTTCTCTTAAATCATAGAATAATCTAGATACACTCGACAATTATTCCCTAATCAATTCACAATCCATAGAGACACTCGACAGGATTTAATGAATCGACAGCGTTAAGAATCAAGAAAACACTAACCCGAATTAACCAAGTCACGACACGTGCAAGATTTAAACCCGATTATTAACTCCCTTAACAAGTTGAGAACTGCAAACAATCCTTCTTGTTAATGTACCACTAGTTATCTATCAAACACTACATAAACTTCATGCAATCAAGATTGGCGATATGCAATAAACCTACTTAGATGATCCGGCCGTAATCACTTAAGCAAATAAATCACAATAACACGACACTCGGAGAATTAATAAATACTTGAAATTAAATTGAATTATAAAAGCAAATTAGGTCTCATGATGTCAAAACTAAATTATAAAATCCTAACTAGGTACTAAAGAAATTAGCTACTCAAAATCATAATATCCGAAAATATAAAATAAACGAAAAGCATAAAAAAACTCTAGATGAATAAGGCTCTCGGATGTGTCTCGAGCCGCTGCCTCCTTGCCCTCCAAATCTGCGTGAATAATGGTGTGAAAGATCCCAAAATCTGCTGGATACCACGTGATTAAATAGCCACAAAATCCATCCCCTAATTCTAGTCCAAAAAAGGACTTAACCTCACGCCAAACTTGATACCCAAGACTTCCTCTCCTCTCAAATTGATCTTCACATGCATGGGCCAAGTCCATCAAAATAGTTTGACACAAAATAATTCCCACTAATGCTATTCTCGGCCCATCAGCGTCTTAGCCTCAATCCAATATCCACAACTCAGCCACACAATTTCAATTCCAAAGTCAGTAGCTTCAATATTGTCTCACGCATGCCCAAGTGAAAGAAAGGTTCCAAATTGCTCCGCCATTTTTAGCCCAATTAGAATTAAAATTCCAATTCCAGTCCAATAACGTTCCAACTTAAATCATGAAGCCTATGCTGCACTCAAAATATGAAAATAGATCAAGGCACCAATATATATCAAGTAACGGGGAATTCCCGAAAACTCCCCAAATGATAAGTCTAATTCCTTTTAGCTCCCCATTTTCAAAAATGATGTATTAAAACTCAAGAATCGCGTATCTAAAACCCCAAATGATGTATTTGAAATACAAGGAAAAAATCACGTATCTAAATCCCAGAATCGCGTATCTAAAACCCCAAATGATGTATTTGAAAATGGGGAGCTAAAAGGGAGTTTTCAAACCCATTGGGAGTTTTCAAACATTCCCCCATCAAATAAAACACTAGAATGCAACCATTAAACATACGAAAAATATGGAATTAAGCACGTTATCACTAACTGTAATTAATCCTATATTATAAAGTGTTATTGTTTGGCACAGAAAGACACTAATGAAGATCCATTATATTTAATAAATAATATACTAAATATTATTTTATTTGGTTTCGGGACCACTTTTACATTAAAATGCAATACATTTCCCAAAATTAGATTTTGGACATCAAAATAAGGTGGATTAGTTAAAAATGGTACTTTTATTATTAAATCTTGGATTGATTGATCAAGGTGGTTCTTTAAGAATGGCCCATCTTTCACAATCTATAGGTTGCTTTCAACTTTGAATAGTCACTTTTAACAAAACCATACTATTCAATTCACTTTAAAAAATATATATATATAAAAAGGTAAAATAATTTTGATTTCTTATTTGAAATCTATGATACATGATACAGACACGACTATGGCGATATAAATTTTTTTTTAATACTTTTACATGATAAGTGTCGACAAAATATTTTTTTAGAACTGTTGAAAATTAGAATTTGAAATATTTTATTGTTCTTAAGTATATGGGCAAACTATTGGGCCACTATTTAGAATCCTGCACAGTCCAATAGCACTAGTTGAGGCCCAATATTTGGTTCTTAAAAAGATGAAATTTCTGAAAATTAGTACAATACTAAAAATCTAAAATTAACAGTTTTGAGAAATATAAAATAAAAAGTGAGAACCATCGTATATTATGAAACCAAAAATATAATTTTCTCGTGATTTATGGTCACGTGCAAATCCCGTCCATAAAGAGACAGAAGACCTGAAAACGAGAAAAGTAACAGTGCTGGCCTGCTGGGCCAAGATCAATAATTTTAGAAAATATATGACTAAAAGTGAGAACGATCATATTATTGGAACACGGATTTCCCTAAATTGTCGTTCGTATCAAGTCCCTATAATACACGAACTCAAACAGAAAAACTATACATTTAATGGACTGTGTTGAGGATAATACACGAATGTGTTTAGGAGGCTTCACTCACATATCCACAGTTCCAAGGATTAAATTCAGATTTCATCAAAAACTCCAAAAATATCAACAGCGTCTCTGATGCAAAAGTAGTTTAACTATATGGTGCTGTACTGCTGTAGAGACTTCTTGCAACTTCATATGACTTTCACTGCTAAAAGTGAGGTACAAGCAGAAATATTGACAATTATGGATGGTGCTTACTTTACGACCCTCAACTTATAAGCTTATACACGACCATCGACTGATTGAAGAAATATTCGCCAAACTAAAGGCGCAAACCCTCTAACTAGAGACACGAGAAAACTCCGGGATTCCAGAGACTATTTTATAAAAGGTAGAATAATCTTTCAATTCGCGCTAGGCTCTTTCGGTTGGTGAACTGTTTCTAGACATTCTTTGGCCCTATGAACCTTTGATTGGAGATAAAAACTCCCATTCTTAGCATTTCCCTCAAACAAGTTATCATACCTCTGGAAAATTAAGGGAGAATTCAAGTTAATTGCAACTATATCTTCAGAATCAAAAGCACAAGTGTAAAATCGAAAAGACAAACCTGCAAAATCTCTTCCCATGTTGAATTCTCGGTAACACCAAGAATCTGTCTTGCCTCTGCCTCGGACATTACTTTACTGCCTCTTTTGATGTTTTGTACTGCTTCTTGAGCAACACCGTTCTTCGAAGCATCTGCAGTACCACAAAGTAATTGTTCAGGCATATAGTAAAAGAGAACATCGACTAAATTTGTGGAAATGAGATTTAGCATGCATATAATTGGATGTCAACCGTCCCGCAAGCTAGTAATAAAAAAGAAAACTTACTTGCAAGAGCCTGACGGTATGCTTGAGCAAATGCTCTGGCCATTATTCCAGATCCCATAATGAGCAAGTTAGCAAGAAGTCTGGCAGCCTTCCACAACAAGAGGCAGAAGAAAAAACATAATGAATAAAACTAATAAAAAAAAGAGGCATCAGAAATTCCACACATCTGCATAAGCCTACGAAATTAACATGAACTACTACGAATCACAAACAGTACAAGATGATAAAAAAGAAGAATTGTAAGTTTTTCTGTAATATACGAGGGGAATTAGATTTAGGGAGTCAAAAGAACTAGTTTCATTAACTCTGCAATCCAAATACATAACATAACAAGACTAATTTAGAAACGAACAGTGCCATGAGATCAAGCAAAAGAGAGGACAAAAACGAAAATCTTGTTTCCTTAAATTCTAATTCAAGCACTTTATAGGATCATTAAAATTTTATGCATCTCTCGTGAATTTTGACATAAACCACCAATATGTTATCCACTGTTTGAGATAAAAACTACATCAGGGTTAGGAATCATACCATATCTAGCGAGACAGAGTGAAAACACCAATTGATTTTTGACTCCAAATAACCTACAACGGAAAGAGAAGTAATGCGTCAGTATATAATGATTAAAATCATATTGAAGTAACAAAAACAGAAATTGACGATATTAGCATGAATCAAGGGACAGCATTGTCAATATTAAAATAAATCTATAAGCACAAAAGCATCCCTGCTGTGATCATGAATTTTGTGAACATGTCGTCTGAGCCAGAACTTCAATAGGACAGAGATATGTAGCCTCATTCGCATACCCCAATATACAAAATCGATTGCCATGACCTCAAACCTATACTACATTTATCAACTATATGTAAGGACTTCCCAAGTAATGGTATTATAATTTCAGGCACAATTTATCCTGAAAGTGTCCAAAATTATTATTCCAGGTTGAAATCATTGCTGGAATCAGATAAGCCAAGGTCCCCATCTAAAAAATATAAACTCAACAAGCATCGGGTCCTCCAAACCGAGTACAGAAAAAGAAGACAAAAGAAACCCCATAAACAAACTTGGGGCTAGGGATGCAAACGAGTCAAACCGAGCCTTGGTATTTTTTGCAGGCTCGAGACCGGCTCGCAAGCCAACGAGTATCCTACTTTTTGCTCAGGCTTGGCTCGTGCCTAGGTCGAGCCGGCTTGGCTCGCGAGCCTGGCCTGCCTTTAAAAAAGAAAGAAAGAAAAGAAAAATCTTTTGTACAGAATTAAAATCTGATGTTTTGCACTTTTGCTATTCAATTCACAAAATTATAACCACCTCCTATTCAATTCCTAAAGCTATTCAACACATTGCCAAACATTCAGAATTTTGCATCATGCCATAACACAGAATTCAACATAACATCCATCAAGAAGACTCCAAATGCCGTAATACAGAATCAATTTCGAAACGGCTAAAACATCAACTGTTGCCAAACATAACAACCAAATGCCATAACAATTCATAGCAGCCACCTAATAAACAACCAAACAAATTCAAAGTACAAACACAACAAGCAAATACCATAAACTACATTGATAAAAACCATCAACCATCTGCAATAAAACTGGAGATCATGCTGGACTTGAAAGTCTCCAATAAAGTTCAGAAATCTTCATCAATCATCTGTGTGACAATCAACCATGCTAAAAATTGGAGAAAATAAACAATAACAATAACAACCAGTCTCCACCACACAACATCTCCACGGTCTTCGGCTTTAATTGGGCACCGTATTTAAATGTCAATGCATTTGGTGCCAAACTTGCATCATACTCATGACATCTCTATCCAAGATAAAAAGAACCTCTCACTTGAATTACTTCTCAATTCAAACGTTCGGTAAGTCAATTATTATTGAGTAAACAAATCGGATTATAAACATTGAGCAAACAAATTACAATTATACATCAGATTCTCATGTCGAATTACAACCAATGCGCATTTTCCAACTTACGAATCCAAGATAAACAGAAACATCCCAATTTTGCTTTTAACTATTCTCAAAAAACAAATTCTTATTCTTAACCGGAGGAAATTAGTTAATTCTTTTTCTTAATCGGTTAGCTATTAGCTAATATTTTTTGCAGTAGCTCAATGTCGGATAAAAAGAAAAATAATACTAAAATTTAGCCAAAAAAAATAAGGGTAATGAGAAAACCTTTGCTGGAGCGGCGCTAGGTGGAGGAGGTGTTGGCCGGATTTTTTGGCTTCGCGAAGGGGGAAATCTCTGCTGCGGCTGAACTGTGGTGGCTCCGGCGTCAAGCGTGGTGGCGGAGTGGCTGGGGAGGGGGGAGAAAATAAACGGCTGAATAGGGAAGGGCCGAAGGGGGAATTTATTGAAACTAGAAGCATGAGCACAAAAAAAAATTAAATTTATAAATTATTATTTAGTTTATAATTATTTTTAATGTAATTTATAATTTTTTGATAAATAAATAACGTAAAATAATATCAACTTTTAGTTGATGGTTTTCAGCAAAATGAACGACGGCTTCTTATAATCTCCACCGACCAATGTATATATTTTGTATAATTTCATGATTAGAGAAAAGAGTTTCAGTTTATAGTGGTTATAGTTTTTCTGCACTAGCTTAATTGAGCCAAAGTTTTTGATTCTTTAAGAATCCTTTTTTTCTTGATTACTGGTTCGTATGAAGGCTGTTCTTAACCAACGGTCCAAAAGTTAATTCATTGCCCTAAATATTCAGAATTTCTTATATTTTGGGCAGGATTAGATCCAATAACTGATGATCTATTGTTAACGGATGTTGCACACCATCATTTAGCTATTGCAATTTTGGCCGTCACGCGTATAAGATCTTCTAATCTATTTTCAAGTTGGAGAAGTCGAAGATCTTTTCAAATGTCTTTCGTAAATATCTACTAGCTATATAGATGACTTATCCAAGTAGTTTGTTCTTTTGGCGGAATGCATTTGATAATTTCTTTTGTACTCCATTTTGGAGTGTGTTTGTTATCCAACTGGCCTCAAACTTATATTATTTACGGGTTATTTGGGTTAGTTCTCTTGCAAAGCATATTTGTACTCTATTTTTGTAAGTTAATATAAATATAAAATTAATTTGATACTTATCAAACTTCTCCAATAATTATATATCTAGGCTCTAGCAATAGATTTTGTTCATGTACTCCTCCCTAAAAATTTTGTATTTTATTATATTATAATTTAATAAACCACTAATATTATATATGAGCTATTAAAAAATAGGATTAATTACATTTAGACCCCATGAGAGTATATAAAACTACAATTTGGTATCTCTTAGTCAAAATATTACACTTACACCTCCTCACAGATTTAATAATTACATATAACACCCAATATTGTAAGAATCGATTAAAAATCTAACAGAATATTCCTTAAAATTGTGAAAGTCCCGTTATGTCCCTACTAAAACTGAACTAATTTTAATTATATAAAAAATTTATTAGCAAATGATTAAAATACCCCTGACTCGCTTTACATCGTGTAAAAAATGTCTTTTTTCTCTTTCAATAGTACTCCCTCCCGCCTTCATCAGAACACCATGAAACCTTTTGTGTTCTCACCTATGTGACCAACAAAATATCTCTAAAAATTGATTTTTTGGAAGCTTAATCCACCGTTTGGAGGTTGGTGGTGACGAAAAAAGTTTCTTACAATATTAACGGGACTTTCACAATTCTAAAAAATATTCTATTAGATTTTTAATAGATTCTTGCAACATTGGATGTTATATGTAATTATTAAACTTGTGAAGGTGTGTGAGTGTAATTTTTTGACTAAGAGGTACCAAATTATAATTTTATATACTCCCACGGGTTCTAAATGTAATTAACCCTAAAAAATAATATAAACATATAGTATGACATTACCGTTATATTACAGTTATTATTTTCATTAACGGGCATACATAAGTTAGTAACATTACAAAGCAACACTTTAGTTGGGCTCTCTTGAAATTATCTGGATCTAAATACATAATAAACGAATCATAGGGGTTTATTTGCAATAAACCAAAAAATAGGTAGTAAATTGTAATTATGACAAACCTCAGGAAACCGGGATATAATTTGCCCTTTAACTAATTATAAGTATACTATACTTATCAATTAATTTATTACTATTCCTAAATTTTCCACAAACCACACAATAATTATAAAATATTTACCTAGTATTTATATAGGCTAAATCGAATTAGATTTGGGTTTCCAGATTATATCAAATCAGGTTTCGCTATAAAATAACCCTAAGGAGGTAATGAGTTAACCCCTTCCTCAAGTTATAATCCCCTACGTACCTCCCAAATACCCTCCTAAAACCCTTTTTCTTTCATCCCAAACAAAAACGAGAATGGAAGGTAAAACTCCTGAGACCGCGCGAGAGCCATGCCCCGATCGCATCCTCGACGACGTCGGCGGCGCTTTCGCCATGGGCGCCGTCGGAGGCTCCGCCTTCCACTTCCTGAAGGGCCTCTACAATTCACCCAACGGGGAGCGCCTCTTCGGCGGCGCACAGGCCGTGCGGATGAACGCGCCTCGCGTCGGCGGTAGCTTCGCCGTCTGGGGCGGCCTTTTCTCCGCCTTCGATTGCTCCATCGTTTACCTCAGGCAGAAGGAGGATCCCTGGAATTCCATCATGGCTGGATTCGCCACCGGCGGAGTCCTCGACATGCGCAAGGGCCTACGCGTCGCCTCGCGATCGGCGGTTGCGGGAGGTTTGCTCTTGGCTCTTATTGAGGGGGCGGGGATCACGCTGAATAAGATCTTCGAAAAAGCTTCTCAGCAGCAGCCGCAACAGCAACAACCAACTTTCGTGGACGAGCTTCCGGATGAGGCTTCGTCGTCGTGGTGGTTTGGGGGGTTTTTTGGCGGTGCGAAGGAGGAGGGGAGTAAGAGTGGTGGTGGAGTGAAGACGGAGGTTTTGGAGAGCTTTGATTCGCCGATCCCACCAACTTTTGAGTTCAAGTGAGAGATTTTTTCGTTTTTGTGGTTGGAGGTCTTGATTGATTGTTTGATTTAGGGCTGACTTATTTTCGTAGTACTTTGCCATCTCACAATTTCTATGTTACTAATATGATGGTGCTACTAGTTTATAAAAGAAGGAAGAAAATTTGTTGCATTACAAACCCAAAGGTACATCTATTTATTGGCTAAAATTACGACATTTGTAATGCCGGTTGATTATACCGCAAGTAATACATCTTCTGGCTGCTGAAAATGGTAAAGCCCCTCATGCTATGCGAAACCTTTGGATCAACCAGTGGCTTCGTAATAAGACGCCTAGTCATCTGGGCAATATTGGTATCAGGGAAACACCGATCTGGTAATGGATGAACGCATCTATGTCGCTAGCGTCCTCAAGGCTTTTAAAATTATCGCTCAGGTGGTTACGGGCCACAAAATCATTGTCAATACGAAAGTAATAAACTGGCCACAAGTTGTGACTCTCCGCGCAACTCTACACGATCAAAATCGAGGTAATCAACTGATTTAATATTAAGAACAAAACTCCAAAGATTAAACTGATAAGAATGAGAAAAGGGGTTACCAAGTCTGTTCTGTATATTGCTAGACTTCTCAATCTGAATAAACAAGTGAAAAACAGCCTGTCTAGATATTAGCTACGTATAATAAAGCATTTCCTTCTAATTCTTATTGATTCTAATTCTTACATTTGACTGCCATGTTATTATTTCTAATCCCGCAATTCATTTTTATCAGGAAATTATAATGTGGTCACTCTAATCTATATTTCGTTAATAATTCCTCCATTCCGTTAATGTTCAGTTATGATTTTGCCCCGTCGTCCCAAGACTACCCTCAAGTATTTTCACAAAATTTAAAATTACTAAAATACCCTTATATGAAATATCTGGAAAATATTACAAAAACATGTCTATTACATACTCCAATAAAACGACCCTTTCAATTTCAAAAATTGCAAAAATAATTATGAGTATTTTTGGAATCACAGGGCAAAATCATGATGAAACACTAACGAAATGGAAGGACTACGGAACATAAATTAGAAGGATTACATTATAATTTCTTGATAAAGATGAACTACATTGATAAAGATGAACTACATTATAATTAGACCTAATAATAGGGTAGTTAGATGTAAATTTTTCAATAAAGAATCATTTTTATTTGGAAGTTGTTATCAATGATAGGCTTATACTTAAATAGTAAACTTACGTGCATTGTGATACAAGGTGTGTAACTTGGATGGGGTAAGCTTGTTGTCCATGAAAATGATTTGGAAAATAAAAACTCCTCATGTGCGGAAAATCAAACCTTTAATACCATACCAACCCTAAAATGTCAAAAATTCGATTATTCGAGTATCGGATCCGTTCAGATCGGAGTTAGGTCGAAAGAAATGTTACTCAAAAAATTGGGTTAATTACACATAACCCCCAAGATAGGGTAATTACAATTGATATCCCACTTTTAGATATAACTATAGACACAACCACTCTCAAGTTTATTTATTATACATAATCTCCAAAATCCTTAAATATTTGATAATGTCACCAAAAATATTTATGAAAGCCCGAAATTAACCCTGTTGACTTCAGTCAAATTTTTATTATCGATCATGTTATTGGGGTTTCATTGTAACTTAGTAAATTAAAATGGAGGTTATGTGTAATTTTTTTTGTAAATTTTTAATTAGATTTTTGATTGGAAATTAACTATTGCAACGACTACTCCCATGCCTAATATAACTATAATTTTCATAATTTGAAGCCTATAAATAGTGAATCTCAAGAGCCACATTAATCGCAAGCAATAAATCATAGATTAATTCATAGTTTTGATCTTCTGGCAACATTAGTGCTTGCATGGAGGAAGTGGAGGTCCACAGAGTTGATCATCCCCTTCAAAGGCTGAGATCCTCAATATTTTCGATAATCAAGAACACCTCTTTCGGGATCGTCCCTGTAAGCTTGTTTCTCGACAAATCCAGCGTCAACAGCTCCTTAGAGTATGCCCGTATAATTGGTAGTCTTATGTACATTATGAATTGTACGAGACCGGATATAGCATTTGCAGTTAGTAAATTAAGTAGATTTACTAGTAATCCTGGTCAAACTCATTGGACTGCTATAGTTAGAGTTTTGAGGTACTTAAGACATACCTTAAACTATGGTTTGTATTACACAAGATATCCAGCGGTACTTGAAGGATATAGTGATGCTAACTGGATATCCGACTCTAATGAAACTAAATCCACAAGTGGATATGTGTTTACATTAGGAGGGGCGGCCATTTCTTGGAAATCATCAAAACAAACTTGTATTGCTAGATGTACTATGGAATCTGAGTTCATAGCATTAGATAAAGCAGGTAGATATTCCAAATTGGCCTAAGCCTGTGCCGGCAATTCGAATTCATTGTGATAGTCAATCTGCAATTGGAAGGGCACAAAATAGTATGTATAACGGTAAATCTCGACACATACGTCGTAGACATAATACCGTAAGGCAGTTGCTCTCAAATGGAGTTATCTCTATCGATTATATAAAGTCAAAAGATAACATCGCGGATCCGCTTACAAAAGGTTTAAATAGAGAGAAAGTTGATAAATTATCGAGGGGAATGGGACTTAAGCCTATAATTTAATAAGAGTTGCCATAATGGGAACCCTACCTATGTGACTGGAGATCCCAAGAAATAGGTTCAAAGGGAAAAACAAGTTATGAAAATGCAACTCAATGTGTGAGGGCACTGTGGGGGGGGCTAAACCTAGCTCACTACCTATTCCTATGATAAATAGACAGTGTCACGTGAGGAGGTTAAGTTTTACTTTTAATGATTCAAATATCTTGAAATTTCAAGAGGAGGTGCAAGAAGAGCATCTTAACAAAAGAGTCACCTATATGAGTAAGGATTGGGGCCGATACTATGAGAATTTTAAAAGGCTGAATTCTCAGAGAGTACTCATGAAAAACCCAAGAGTTGTTCAGGGCCGAAATGAACACAACAATGAGAACTTCAAACTAATTCTAAGAGATATTGTGTGAAGTCCTATTGTCTTGGTATACACAAAAGCCGAATAGTTCAAGACATCGCGTTCACTAGTTGGCAAGTATATCCGATAGTTCTCACTAGAGAAGGTTCAAAGCCAAAAGCTACCTCGCTCGATGCAATATCGCTTAACCGAAAACTCTTCGAATTGTGTGTGCATATACATATCTTCAAAAGGGGTAATTTTTCATCCATGTGGGGGATTGTTAGAATTATGAATGGAAAAATAGGAGTGAGGACACAATATTATTAATTAAGATAATATATTATCTTAATGAAATAAGGTGAATTATGGAAATACGAAGGTATGCAACACTTCGGTGGTTATCCAACCATTAATGCAACTTTTATTATTAATTAAGATAATTAATTTATCTTAATGAAAAGGTGCAAAATATAAAGGCATAGTTTCGGCATTATATTTGCATTTTGAAAATTAAAGGTGCCTTTATGTGAAAGGTTGCATCAATTGATTTGGAAAAATATTTCAGTAATTTCCGAAACATTGTGTCCTATAACTAATTACTTATAAATGAAAGGTTACAACCCTTTTGAAGAGACATTTCAACATCTATAAATACAAGTGCATAGAACTCATTTACTCACTCACAAATTCATTGAAGTGTGTTCACTACAAACTCACTCACTACACATATCATATCATAAGAAGAGTTTCCAATTAGTTTAGTTCGCCGGAGTAATCAATTGGAGTGCTTCCTTTGGTTATTGAAGAATCGTTGTATCTTGGGAGGCTGTTCGAATCAACCTTAAAGCACCGCGAAGGACGAATAAAGCCTTAAAGAAACCGTGTGATACACGGGCCTCGATTCACTAATTTGCATTCAAGTACGCTTTCTTAAGTTAATTTCATTGTTATTTTTGGATATATGATATAAGTTTGATTATATGATATGAATATATTTTAGTTGATATATTTATTTGTTGAAAATATTTTTGCACAAGTATACACGGTAGAAATTATACCAACAAGTTTAAGGCTTTAGCGATTCTATTATATTTGTGTGAAAATATTGATTTGATAGACAATAAAAATATTTATTGGAAGGGGAAAAAAATAATAATAATAATAAATTATTTTTGTGCATGCTATAATAATTTATTTGTGATCATTATATGCAAATATTATTTATGAGCATTGAATATTATTGATTTTTAATATCATTTGTGAGTTTACTTGTGAGTTTTAGTTTTAATTGAACTACTTGTGAGTTTATTTTAAGTTCTAGTTATAATTGAATTATTTGTATAATTTAGATAACAATGTCAACTGAAACTCCAAAAGAGTCCAACGACAAAGTCGTTGGTAGCACTGGTGGTAATCCTAATGCACCGATCGTAGCAAATGCTCCTATTCCGGTTGGACCTGGTGAAAAACCAGAAAAATTCAACGGAAAGGACTTCAAGAGATGGCAACAAAAAATGCTTTTCTACTTGACTACATTGAATTTGGCAAGGTTCTTGAAAAAAGATCCACCAGAAAGTGGTTCGGATCCTGATATGCAAACCGTTGCTGCTATTGATGCGTGGAAGCAAGGTGATTTCTTATGCAAGAACTATATCCTTAACGGGTTGGACAATTCTCTATACAGTGTGTATAGTCCAATTACAAGTGCTAAGGCATTATGGGAATCACTAGAAAAGAAATACAAGATTGAAGATGCCGGTTCGAAGAAATTCGTTGTTGGTAAATTCCTTGAATTTCTAATGGTTGATTCAAAATCTGTAATGTCTCAAGTCAACGAGTTTCAATTGATCTTGCATGAGTTGAATGCTGAAGGGATGATCCTTGGAGAACCATTTCAAGTGGCGGCACTAATTGAAAAGTTACCTCCCGCTTGGAAGGACTTTAAGAATTATCTCAAACATAAACGCAAGGAAATGACTCTTGAAGATTTGATCCTAAGGTTAAGGATAGAGGAAGACAACCGCATTCCTAAGGCGAAAAATAATAGTAGCTCTTACGAAGCCAAAGCAAATGTAGTGGAGGGTTCATCAAGGAATAAGAAAAGAAAGTTTGTTCCTCATAATGGTGGAAATGGCAAAAAGAAGTTCGATGGAAATTGCTTTGTATGTGGTAAACCAAATCACCGAGCCAAAGATTGCCGAAACCGTAATCAAAGCGGTGCATCCAAAAAGAGAAAAATTGCTCATGCAAATGTGACAGAATTTGATGCACTCTCTGATGGAGTAAATGAGATGAACTTATCAGCTATGGTGTCTGAGGTGAACTTGACAGAGAATCCTAATCCAAAGCAATGGTGGGTGGACACAGGGGCCACTCGACATGTTTGTTCTGATCGAAGGATGTTTACAACCTATCAAAAGGCCAACAATGAGACAATCTACATGGGAAACTCGTCTAGTTCAAAGGTGCAAGGAATTGGAAAAGTTGTCTTGAAGATGACTTCGGGGAAAGAATTGAGTCTCAACAATGTGCTTCATGTGCCGGAGATTCGTAGAAACTTAGTATCCGGGCCTATGTTGAATAGAAATGGTTTTAAAATGGTCTTTGAATCTGACCAATTTGTATTGCTCAAAAATGGAGCATTTGTTGGCAAAGGTTACCTATGTGATGGTCTTTTTAAGATGAATGTAATGACCATCATTCCAAAAGTTGTACCAAATGTTGAAGTTAATAATAAAGTGAATTCTTCTTATTTGCTTGAGTCTTCTAATTTATGGCATCATAGATTAGGACATGTTAATTATGGTTCTATTTCTAAACTTATGAAAATATGATTATTACCAAATATGAATTTAGAGTCAAATTCAAAATGTGAAGTTTGCATTGAGGCAAAAATGACTAAGACTTCTTTTAAGTCAATTGAAAGAAGCACGAAACCTCTAAATTTAATTCACACAGATATATGTGATTTAAAAATGGTGCAATCAAGAGGTGGTAAAAAGTATTTTATAACTTTTATTGACGATTGTACTAGATATTGTCATGTTTATTTACTTTCTAGCAAAGATGAAGCTATTGAAAGTTTTAAACAATACAAAAATGAAGTGGAGAACCAACTTGATAGAAAAATCAAAGTACTTCGAAGCGATAGAGGTGGGGAGTATGTCTCTCCATTTGAAGAGTATTGTGCACAACATGGGATTATCCATGAAGTCACAACACCTTATGCACCTCAATCAAATGGTGTTTCTGAGCGTAAAAATCGAACTTTGAAAGAAATGATGAATGCCTTGTTGATTAATTCGGGGGCACCTCAAAACTTGTGGGGGGAAGCTATATTAACTGCAAATCATTTACTTAATAGGTTACCTCACAAGAAAATAGATAAGACACCATATGAAGCTTGGAAAGGTCATCCACCTACCTACCAATATCTTCGAGTGTGGGGGTGTCTAGCAAAAGTAGGAGTTCCACCTCCTAAGATGGTCAAAATTGGACCTAAAACTGTTGATGGAATCTTTATTGGTTATGCAATGAATAGTGCTGCATATAGATTCCTTATAAGAAAATCTGATATAGATGACATTCATGTCAATACTATTATAGAATCAAGAAATGCAAGCTTCTTTGAAGAAATATTTCCTTGGAAAGTGTCTCAAAATCCAAGTTCCACAAAAAGAACAAGAGAAGATCAAGAGACACAACCAAATGATGAATCGCCAAGGCAAAGTAAGAGAGCGAGAATAGCTAAATCATTTGGTCCGGATTTTTTAAGTTACATGTTGGAAAGTGAACCACGTACCTTTAAGGAAGCAATGTCGACTCCTAAAGCTCCTTTGTGGAAAGAAGCTATAAATAGTGAGATCGAGTCCATTATGCAAAATCATACATGGGAGTTAGTAGATCTTCCTCCTGGAAATAAACCTCTAGGGTACAAATGGATTTTCAAGAGAAAAATGAAAGCAGATGGAACTATTGATAAATACAAAGCGAGATTAGTGGTCAAAGGATATAGACAAAAGGAAGGTCTTGATTACTTTGACACATATTCGCCGGTTACTAGAATAACATCAATAAGATTATTAATTGCTTTTGCAGCTATTAATAATCTTGAAATTCATCAAATGGATGTTAAAACTGCCTTCTTAAATGGTGACCTCAATGAAGAAATTTATATGGAGCAACCTGAAGGGTTTGTGGCTCCGGGTCAAGAAAAGAAGGTTTGCAAGCTTATTAAATCATTATATGGTTTAAAGCAAGCTCCTAAACAATGGCATGAAAAATTTGATAAAGTTATGATAACCAATGGGTTTAGAATAAATGAGTGTGATAAATGTGTATACATTAAAAGCACTGAAAATGAATATGTCATTGTATGTCTATATGTAGACGATATGCTAATTATGGGAAGCAATAATAATGTCATAAAAGCAACAAAGAAAATGCTTACTAATAATTTTGATATGAAAGACATGGGAGAAGCAGATGTTATTCTTGGAATTAAAATAATAAAAACATCTGATGGAATTACTTTGTCACAATCTCATTACATCGATAAAGTGTTATCAAAGTTTCAAAATTATGATACTAGCCCGGTAAAAACTCCCATAGATGTAAATGTACATCTCACTAAAAATACGGGTGAACCAAAAGCACAATTAGAGTATGCCCGTATAATTGGTAGTCTTATGTACATTATGATTGTACGAGACCGGATATAGCATTTGCAGTTAGTAAATTAAGTAGATTTACTAGTAATCCTGGTCAAACTCATTGGACTGCTATAGTTAGAGTTTTGAGGTACTTAAGACATACCTTAAACTATGGTTTGTATTACACAAGATATCCAGCGGTACTTGAAGGATATAGTGATGCTAACTGGATATCCGACTCTAATGAAACTAAATCCACAAGTGGATATGTGTTTACATTAGGAGGGGCGGCCATTTCTTGGAAATCATCAAAACAAACTTGTATTGCTAGATGTACTATGGAATCTGAGTTCATAGCATTAGATAAAGCAGGAGAGGAAGCCGAATGGCTTCGTAACTTTTTAGAAGATATTCCAAATTGGCCTAAGCCTGTGCCGGCAATTCGAATTCATTGTGATAGTCAATCTGCAATTGGAAGGGCACAAAATAGTATGTATAACGGTAAATCTCGACACATACGTCGTAGACATAATACCGTAAGGCAGTTGCTCTCAAATGGAGTTATCTCTATCGATTATATAAAGTCAAAAGATAACATCGCGGATCCGCTTACAAAAGGTTTAAATAGAGAGAAAGTTGATAAATTATCGAGGGGAATGGGACTTAAGCCTATAATTTAATAAGAGTTGCCATAATGGGAACCCTACCTATGTGACTGGAGATCCCAAGAAATAGGTTCAAAGGGAAAAACAAGTTATGAAAATGCAACTCAATGTGTGAGGGCACTGTGGGGGGGGCTAAACCTAGCTCACTACCTATTCCTATGATAAATAGACAGTGTCACGTGAGGAGGTTAAGTTTTACTTTTAATGATTCAAATATCTTGAAATTTCAAGAGGAGGTGCAAGAAGAGCATCTTAACAAAAGAGTCACCTATATGAGTAAGGATTGGGGCCGATACTATGAGAATTTTAAAAGGCTGAATTCTCAGAGAGTACTCATGAAAAACCCAAGAGTTGTTCAGGGCCGAAATGAACACAACAATGAGAACTTCAAACTAATTCTAAGAGATATTGTGTGAAGTCCTATTGCCTTGGTATACACAAAAGCCGAATAGTTCAAGACATCGCGTTCACTAGTTGGCAAGTATATCCGATAGTTCTCACTAGAGAAGGTTCAAAGCCAAAAGCTACCTCGCTCGATGCAATATCGCTTAACCGAAAACTCTTCGAATTGTGTGTGCATATACATATCTTCAAAAGGGGTAATTTTTCATCCATGTGGGGGATTGTTAGAATTATGAATGGAAAAATAGGAGTGAGGACACAATATTATTAATTAAGATAATATATTATCTTAATGAAATAAGGTGAATTATGGAAATACGAAGGTATGCAACACTTCGGTGGTTATCCAACCATTAATGCAACTTTTATTATTAATTAAGATAATTAATTTATCTTAATGAAAAGGTGCAAAATATAAAGGCATAGTTTCGGCATTATATTTGCATTTTGAAAATTAAAGGTGCCTTTATGTGAAAGGTTGCATCAATTGATTTGGAAAAATATTTCAGTAATTTCCGAAACATTGTGTCCTATAACTAATTACTTATAAATGAAAGGTTACAACCCTTTTGAAGAGACATTTCAACATCTATAAATACAAGTGCATAGAACTCATTTACTCACTCACAAATTCATTGAAGTGTGTTCACTACAAACTCACTCACTACACATATCATATCATAAGAAGAGTTTCCAATTAGTTTAGTTCACCGGAGTAATCAATTGGAGTGCTTCCTTTGGTTATTGAAGAATCGTTGTATCTTGGGAGGCTGTTCGAATCAACCTTAAAGCACCGCGAAGGACGAATAAAGCCTTAAAGAAACCGTGTGATACACGGGCCTCGATTCACTAATTTGCATTCAAGTACGCTTTCTTAAGTTAATTTCATTGTTATTTTTGGATATATGATATAAGTTTGATTATATGATATGAATATATTTTAGTTGATATATTTATTTGTTGAAAATATTTTTGCACAAGTATACACGGTAGAAATTATACCAACAGGTTTTTAATCGGTTAAGGCCCTGGATTATGACCGGGATTGTCCCTGTTAGGTGAGGGCAACAGAAGTGATTTTCGGATTGAAGCTTTTGTGGGTTTTATACAGAAGGATTTTACGGAAAATTTCAGTTTAGATTCAGTGCGGTTGATCTCAATTAATCATATGACAAATATATTACATTCATTGTTTGATTAATCACTTTTTCTAAGGTTCACGTCAATTTTACGATAAGTTTAAAACATTCGCATTTGCTGAATCAAGTTCGAATTAGAATTTACGCGAGGTCGTGTTTTATTTTTCTTTCTATTTTCTATTTTCTATTTTCTACGTAGTTCGAATTAGAATTTACGCCCGTTGAGTGTCTCTAGGGACTGTGAATTTGATTAGGGAAAATAGCCGTCGAGTGTCTCTAGGCTTTTCAAGAAATTAAGTGAAAACGAGGCGGAGTTGAGTGCCTCTATCTGCTATAGCTAATCTATTTGAACAAATTGGATTTACTTTTGCGTCCGTGATCGATGTCATAACTGAATTGTGATTCCTAGCTGGGTATTATCTTCTCTCTGATTTATTCAAAACCCCCTTCTCACGTGAACTAGTGAATCAATCTTAGCTTAATTAGTTTAATTACTTTCTAATAGTTTAATTAGTAACTAAATTTCAAAACTCCCCCTTTTAGCCGTGTTTGTGGTTTTCGTGAGTTTCATTGCTTAAATTGATTCTCCCAATCTCTGTGGTTCGATCCGTTTGCACTATACTCTTTTTAGTTGTAGACCGGATTCATATTTATTTTTGACGGATTCGGCACCTGTCAGGCTCCAAACACGTATTTTTTTAATGGTTGTTTGTGTATCCAAGTAGGTAGAACGGAAGATTAGGATCGATAATATCTCCAGGCAATATCGACAAACAATTAGTATGATTCAAAGTGTCAAATCATGCATGCCTATATGCATGTATGTGTACACGTACGCGTTTATACGATCAAATGCTTTTTTTAATCTAAATTCTCCTGAGTTTTTAGGGGGTTAATACGTGCCTTAATATGTGAACGCAACCGTAAGATGCTTTAGAAGATAGTAAATGAGATATAAAAATATATTAAAAATACCAGTTTTCAAAATTGTTATGTAATATTATTGGGGCAGTTTAAAAAAAAGTCCCTATGAGTTGAATTTTTTTTAATTTGGTATCCAATTTTAAAATTATTTCTGTTAAGGACCCAATTGAAAAAAACGATTTAAGTACCCCATTCTTAAATCGTATTATGTTGTATATTTTTTGCAATATGTCGTATGTTGTGGAAAAAATGGGTCCTTAACAGAAAATATGACTCTCAACTGGGTTCTTAACAAAAATAATTTCAAAATTGGGGATCAAACTAAAAATAGAGTCCACATTTGGGGACTTTTCTCTCATTCCCCGAATATTTAAACTTGTTATATCTATACTATTATATTAAGCGTTAGGGGTAGATAGAAACCGTCACATTTGGGGACTTTTCTCTCATTCCCCGAATATTTAAACTTGTTATATCTATATTATTATATTAAGTGTCAGGGGTAGATAGAAACCGTCTTGTTGTCTTCGACTCTTGGACTCTTTTCTTTTATATAATAATTTCTTGAAGAAACTGCAGCAACTGCAGCATTGTCAAGAGGCAGCTTAAAGGTCTTAAAGGAACTGCAGCAATGTCCAAAAGGCAGCAATTCAATTTCCTTGAAAGAGAATTGCGGCAAAGTCAAGAGGGTTTTTTATAATCGGAAAACTAAAAGTAAAGCTCTTAGAGATCAGCTGCGATCTCCTGTGAAATATGTTAAAGCTTTTTTGAGCATCGTCATAGATGACTCCCCCCCCCCCCCCCCCCCCCTTTCTTTGTCATCTTGTCTTCCAAACTAAGACACTTTAATTTCTCCCGTTCTTCCTCCGTCATGTTATCCCACATTTCCAAGTACCGTACCAACTCAGCTGCATAATTTGCATTGCCGTTGCACCGTTTAACATGCCTTTCCACAGATTCCGGTTCCATAAACAGATTTTTCTTGCAAAATGGACACTCATAACTTCAAATGTTTGTAAAGTTGACATGGCAACCCTTCCACATGCGCAGTGCAGAAGGGGCAAATGATAGGGTACAATGATATTGGATAAAAAGGAAGAAGCATTCTGTCAAATCGTGGTTTAATTTAAAAAATGCCCAATCGTGGCTTTCTTTCAGAGAAAAGCCTATTAGTTGGCTTTTCATGGCCATGAAGAGGAGGCAAGATAACCCAATTAACTTTTCTCCTTTTTTCTACCTAAAAATGATATAAAATGAGAAGATTTATATACATGCATCGATAATCAAATCTAAATGATTTGCATTAAAAGGACACTTGGATCCATACCTCCCCGGTTTTCACCGGGTTCTTCGTGGAATCCGCCAGAGTCCGGACATCGTCCTTGAAAATGATCTGTCCAAATAAATTGATAAGCGTCAGATCTCGGCGCTCCACAAATAAATTGATATAAGAGAAGCATATCACCTGTCCAAGCTCGATCTCCACAGCGTGTTTGATGGAGAATTCTAACACTTTCGAGCAGGGGCGGATCCAGGAATTTTTATTAGCCGGGGCTGAAAATTCCTAGGTCTCAATATATTAAAAAAATAATAATAACTTGACACTACAATTCATATATTATAATTGTTTTCGACGATTCGTATTCCTTTCAATTTGCTCCCATCATTTTTTTTCAAAACTAAAGTCCACGTACAGATACTAACTAGAAAGCACAGACACGGCAAAAAAAGTGTCCGTGCAGTGTCCGACACGGTTGAAACGTGTCCGAAATAAAAAAAATTAAAAAAAAAAAGGACACGGTGTCGGACACGGCGACACGGACACGACACGGACACGGCGACACAGATTTTTTAAAAATTTTAGGACACGACACGGCTCCGACACGGCTATATTTGTGATCAAAAGAATAAAATAACCAAACTTATACGCCACAGGATCGAAAGGATGAAAGATATTAAACATTTGCCGGCATGCTGACATTTTTTCATTTATATTTTCCTCTTCCCAATATTCTTTCCTTTGCCTGACACAAGATATTTTAGCTCTACAGTGAAGTTCAACAAAAAAAGTTCTCTACAAAATTTTTAAGCAACTGTGAGTATCGTCAACATAGAAAGAAGGTGAAATTATGTAATTCCCAATTCTGATGGTGAAATAAGTTGAACGAGGAACTGCAACATAAGCAAGAGAATTACATCACCAAGAAATTACTAAGCAAGTAACCCCTCTTAGTTTCACAGTTACAAATAAAACTAATAAACAAGACTTATTCATTAACTAATAAACTTCTCTAGCTTCAATTTATGTTTCTTCTTCCCAGAATCGGTCAAGGTACCATGTGTATTTTTTAAACAAAGCAAGAGAATTTTTGTGGTATTAGACAGTTAAGAGGGAAGGGTATACTTTTCTCATTTTTTGCCACTCTCTTGGGTGTAAAACCACACTTATTCATTAGGAAGAGAATAAAACATAAAAAGTGTCCCAGCCATTACTGATCCCTATACGAACCTTACGAAGGGTGAGGAACACTCCAAGGGGAGAGCCCACAGCAAAGAATGTGTCAACCTGACATCATAATCCAAGTTTATGTTGGTACTTTACTTGTAGTTTTAACGGGTTTTATGTTGGTACTTTACTTGTAGTTTTAAAGGCTATGAAGAGATTACGAGGAATGTGCATTTTGATTGGATATACTTCCTAACCAATGAACTTCTTGAAGGAGCTGAGAACAGGGAGCGCACTGTAGCCATTACTCGTAATGGTAGGTATGTAGCTGTTTCTTTTTTTGTTACAATTTTGGTCTTTTGTGCAACCACTATAAGCGTGTGGTGTGTATCATTTTGCCGGTATATTCAGATTAAGTACAAATTTTTTGGGGAACTCTTCGTATTTGTTCTTGGCGACAACGAAGGGGATGGAAATTGTAAGTATATCATTAACCAAATTTTCTATATTCAATAAATCTGTTATAATTTATATATTTTTTTCATTCATTTAGTGTCGCATAAGTTGAATCATGCGATTGGCGCCACTATGGTCATTGATGGGGATGCTCCATCGAAAGATAAAATTTGTGGAAAAATAGATGAATTGGCTAAACTTGTGGATTCGGTCTTTTTGCCGGTAGTAGAGACTGTTGATCAGGTAGTAGAGCCTGATTTACAACTTGAAGTGGTTGCTACTGATCATCAAGTTCATACTACTGATCATCAAGTTCCTCCGAACATTCGTCTTGAGGATATTCTAGGTGAGGATCATTTGGATTTTGTGTGGCGTTGTGCAAGGGAAACACACCCGGCCTATGCCAATCAGTACGGGTGCCAAACAACACCTTGTACTCAATGGTTGGAGAATCTTCAAAGACGATAATGTGAAGGGAGGTTCTGAAGTTAGATATTCGCCGCCCAACGAGCCCTACGAAGGTGACAGGAGATATACCACGCTAAAAGCGGCTTGTCAGTGGTTCATAGAAATGAATGGCATCAGCTTGGAGGCCGTGAATGCTTGGAGGAATGAGAGAGGGCTAATAGAGGATGTTGGTGGCGCAGGACAGAGAGGAGGTCGCGCAGGACGGAGGGGTAGAGGCCCTAGAGGAGGCTAGTGGAGGTCAATGTAACTTAAGTAATTTCTAGGATCCTAATTTAACTGTTAACTATTTTCTACTATTGACTATTATTATTTTTTATTACGGGTAATGTGGGATAAATCCCCACTTGTCCATCATAATTTTACTTTACTCCCCATTTTGGCAAAATGTCGTATAATTTTCACATTATGTAGTACTTAAAAAAACCTCTCAAAATATGTTGTATAATTTTCACAAAATTTCATACTAAAACGGTCTAATGCCGTGTTTATATCCTATTATGTTATATAATTTTATGGGGAGTAAAATAAAATTATTCCAAACTGATGGGGAGTTATTTCAAACTGCCCCTTTCTAGTATTGTAACTTTTAACTATTAAATATTTTCTAAGATGGTAACTTTGGTTATGATCAATGTTGGAGTTTCGGTTATGATTCTATTTTTAGGATTTTAACGTTTAACTATAACTATTTTCTAGGATGGTAACTTTGGTTATGACCAATGTAGGTTTCTATTTTGTCTGGAGTTATGGTTATGAAGTGTTTAGGATTATTCGTTTTGGTTGTGACCAATTTAGGTTTCTATCTTGTTTGGAGTTTTCGTTATGAACGGTTAAATATGTGCGTATATTAGTGCTTTTCTAAAAATTCTTTTGAGGGAAAATATGCCGAAGAGATTTTCATGTTCGAGGAAATAAATATGTTCTAAAGAAATGACTCCTTATGTACTGGTTTATCTGATACATTTTATTTTTCAACTTGACTATGTAATATTTTCATCAATGAATGAATTTTCGTCCTAATAAAAGAAAATCAAAAATTGAAGCTTATTTGGAAGCAGTAGTTTGGATACAATTTTCTAGAAAGAAAACAACTACTATATTTACACAAAAACAAATAGTATAAGACCATCAAATGCTCAAAATATGACCGTGCTCTCTCATATTAAAACAGAAAACACTTGCTAATTTTGTGATAGTTGGTGCACTTGACAAGAACTTTCAAAACTTCTGAACCAGTTGTCTCACTAAAATCGTCTCAACCATGTGAGATGATCATTTACCCTTGTTGCTTTGTTGGGGGGGGGGGGGTTTTCTTTTTTATCGGCTCTATACGAGAAACTTTTGGCAGAGACGCTGTCGGCAAATCACAGACGGAGTAATGACCTTCATTGCTTCTCGATCCACAGATGGTGAGCATTTTAACCTATTCATAGAGCTTATAGCAAGAATCATAATCATTTCACTACAACGAACACCTACCCTTGCAACTAAATACAGTTAAACAAATATCCCCTCTTAGTTTCATATCACACGACACACACATAGGTCAAAGAGACGCAGAAATTGGTAGAGCTGCACGGCGGGGAGTTCAAAAGGAGGTCGGAGTTTCTCTCGCTCTCTGCCTTGGAATTTGCAGCGGCCCAATATTCAACTTTATTTGGGCCCAACTTTTTTATTATTATTATTATTATTATTTGATAATATATATACATATATAATTAATGAAATGTAAAATGAAGAAACCCTAGAGTGTGCGGATCAAAAAAAGGCACAGCCTGCTTTCGCTATTTCAGCGTCGAAAAGGAAGAAAAAAAAGACGACGAATTCGAAGTCAAAAAAGTTGTTTGCTGTTATGATAGCAGACTCTTCCCGTGATATTTTGTTGGAGAGGTATTTAATCTTTTTGGTTTTTTTTGAATTCAATTGAAAAGCTTTTGTTCGATAAATGAAGAGTAGAGGAATATTTACGAGTAGTTATTTAATACCTATACACTTTCTTGATTTTTTTATCTGATTGGCTCAACAAGCCATATTACATTTTTGCTAAAGAACTAGGTCGTGTTCGATTTGCATTCAGTAAAAATTAAATAGTTACTTGTAGTTTAACATAATATTCTGTTATGATTTTACCGTGTTACTTGTAATTTCAAAGGTTATGGCCAGAAAATAGAAAAATTCGACTTTATCTTGGGATAGGTTCAGAGTTTATGAAGGGGTTACTGATTACGGGTTTTATGTTGGTACTTTACTTGTAGTTTTAAAGGATATGAAGGGATTACGAGGAATGCGCGTTTTGATTGGATATACTTCATATCCAATGAAATTCTTGAAGGAGCTGAGAACAGGGAGTGCACTGTAGTCGTTACTCGTAATGGCAGGTATGTAGGTATTTCATTTTTTGTTACGATTTTGGTCTTCTGTGCAACCACTATAAGCGTGTGGTGTGTATCATTCTGTAGGTCTATTCAAATTAAGTACAAAGTCTTTGGGGAACTCTTCGTATTTGTTCTTGGCGACGATGAAGGGGATGGAAATTGTAAGTACAACATTAACCAAATTTTCTATATTCAATAAATCTGTTATATTTTATATTTTTCTATCATTCATTTAGTGTCACATAAGTTGAATCGTGTGATTGGCATCACCATGGTCATTGATGTAGATGCTCCATCGAAAGATAAAATTTTTGGAGAAATAGAAAAATTGGCTAAACTTGTGGATTCGGTCTTTTTGCCGGTAGTAGAGCCTGATTTACAACTTGAAGTAGTTGCTGCTGATCATCAAGTTCCTCTTATTCCTCCTACTAATCATCAGGTTCCTCCTACTGATCATCAAGTTCCTCCTACTGATCATCAAGTTCTTCCTAACATTCGTCTTGAGGATATTCTAGGTGAGGATCATTTGGATTATGTGTGGCGTTGTGCAAGGGAAACACACCGGCCTATGCCAATCAGTACGGGTGCCAAACAACACCTTGTACTCAATGGTTGGAGAATCTTCAAAGACGATAATGTGAAAGGAGGTGCTGAAGTTAGATATTCGCCGCCCAACGAACCCTATACGAAGGTGGTAGAAGATATATCACGCTAAAAGCGGCTTGTCAGCGGTTCATAGAAACGAATGGCATCACCTTGGAGGCCTTGAATACTTGGAGTAATGAGAGAGGGCTACTAGAGGATGTTGGTGGCGACGAAGGGGTAGAGGCCCTAAAGGAGGTTAATGTAACTTAACTATTTTCTAGGATCCTAAGTTAACTGTTAACTATTTTCTACTATTGACTATTATTATTTTCTAATACGGGTAATGTGGGATAAATCCCCACTTATCCATCATAATTTTACTTTACTCTCCATTTTGGCCAAATGTCGTATAATTTTCACATTATGTAGTACTTAAAAAAACCTCTCAAAATATGTTGTATAATTTTCACAAAATGTAGTACTAAAACGTTCTAATGCCGTGTTTATATCCTATTATGTTGTATAATTTTATGGGGAGTAAAGTAAAATTATTCCAAACTGATGGGGAGTTATTTCAAACTGCCCCTTTCCAGTATTGTAACTTTTAACTATTAACTATTTTCTAGGATGGTAACTTTGGTTATGACCAATGTTGGAGCTTCGGTTATGATTGTATTTTGAGGATTGTAACGTTTAACTATAACTATTTTCTAGGACGGTAATTTTGGTTATGACTAATGTAGGTTTCTATTTTTTCAAACTGACTGTGTAATATTTTCATCAATGAATGAATTTTCGTCCTAATAAAAGACAATAAAAAATTGATGCTTATTTGGAAGTAGTAGTTTGTATACAATTTTCTAGAAAGAAAACAACTACTCTATTTACACAAAAGCAAATAGTATAAGACCATCAAATGCTCAAAATATGATCGTGCTCTCTCACATTAAAACAGAAAACACTTGCCAATTTTGTGATGGTTGGTGCACTTGACAAGAACTTTCAAAATTTCTGAACCAATTGTCTCACTAAAGTCGCCTCAACCATGGCAGATGATCATTTACCCTTGTTGCCTTGTTGGGGGGGAATTCATTTTTATCGGCTCTATACGAGAAACTTTTGGTAGAGACGCCGTCCGCAAATCACAGACGGAGTAATGGCCTTCATTGCTTCTCGATTCATAGATGGTGAGCATTTTAACCTATCCATAGTGCTTGTTGTAAGAATCATAATCATTTCACTACAACAAACACCTACCCTTGCAACTAAATACAGTTAAACAAATATCCCCTCTTAGTTTCATATCACACGACACACACATACGCTCGTCGTAATTTACAACCATTAGACCAGCTTTATAATCTATATAAAGATTTAAAAATTCCAACATGTAGGTCTTTTAATATACATTGCAAGTAAAAACTAACTTAAAATTGAATGTATAGGTAATGTTACACGTTTTCTCATTTCTATAATTATCAATTATATAAACACATTACACATATATACTAAATAAAACTATTTCCCAGTTCTAAAAAGTAAAAACTATGAACCTGGGAGCCACACAAAAGTCAGTTACAACCCAGACCGATCACCATCCCCCGTCAAAAGATGAATTCACAATGGAAAGAACATTGACATTAACCAAAACCATTGGAATATCGGGTTATGAAACTAAAACTAAAAATAACACAACAATAATAGTGCAATACCTACCCTCAACTGATCCACAAAAGCTTCAGAACATGCAGCTAACCTTTCTTTAAATTCCTGTGTGACATTTTATGAGCATAAAGAGCAAGAAGTGCAAAAACAAATGACGAATACTGTCAGGAATGTTTGTGAATACCTGGTACCTAACATAGAACCACTTCCCATCTCTATGGTAAGGAGTAATAACCGGACGTACGTGTAGAAATTATTTACAGATGAGTGGTTCTATTCTGACGGCAACCATGCATCTAGCTTATATGAGATTTTGACAAGAAAAGTAGAACAATCTCAAAAGTAGTTGTGATCAAAAGAATAAAATAACCAAACTTATACGCCACAGGATCGAAAGGAAGAAAGATATTAAACATTTGCCGGCATGCTGACATTTTTTCATTTATATTTTCCTCTTCGTAATATTCTTTCCTTTGCCTGACACAAGATATTTTAGCTCTACAGTGAAGTTCAACAAAAAAAGTTCTCTACAAAATTTTTAAGCAACTGTGAGTATCGTCAACATAGAAAGATGGTGAAATTATGTAATTCCCAATTCTGATGGTGAAACAAGTTGAACGAGGAACTGCAACATAAGCAAGAGAATTACATCACCAAGAAATTACTAAGCAAGTAACCCCTCTTAATTTCACAGTTACAAATAAAACTAATAAACAAGACTTATTCATTAACTAATAAACTTCTCTAGCTTCAATTTATGTTTCTTCTTCCTAGAATCGGTCAGGGTACCATGTGTATTTTTTAAACAAAGCAAGAAAATTTGTGTGGTATTAGACAGTTAAGAGGGAAGGGTATACTTTTCTCATTTTTTGCCCCTCTCTTGGGTGTAAAACCACACTTATTCATTAGGAAGAGAATAAAACATAAAAAGTGTCACAGCCATTACCGATCCCTATACGAACCTTACGAAGGGTGAGGAACACTCCAAGGGGAGAGTCCACAGCAAAGAATGTGTCAACCTGACATCATAATCCAAGTTTATGTTGGTACTTTACTTGTAGTTTTAACGGGTTTTATGTTGGTACTTTACTTGTAGTTTTAAAGGCTATGAAGAGATTACGAGGAATGTGCATTTTGATTGGATATACTTCCTAACCAATGAACTTCTTGAAGGAGCTGAGAACAGGGAGCACACTGTAGCCATTACTCGTAATGGCAGGTATGTAGCTGTTTCTTTTTTTGTTACAATTTTGGTCTTTTGTGCAACCACTATAAGCGTGTGGTGTGTATCATTTTGCCGGTATATTCAGATTAAGTACAAATTTTTTGGGGAACTCTTCGTATTTGTTCTTGGCGACAACGAAGGGGATGGAAATTGTAAGTATATCATTAACCAAATTTTCTATATTCAATAAATCTGTTATAATTTATATTTTTCTTTCATTCATTTAGTGTTGCATAAGTTGAATCATGCGATTGGCGCCACTATGGTCATTGATGGGGATGCTCCATCGAAAGATAAAATTTGTGGAAAAATAGATGAATTGGCTAAACTTGTGGATTCGGTCTTTTTGCCAGTAGTAGAGACTGTTGATCAGGTATTAGAGCCTGATTTACAACTTGAAGTGGTTGCTGCTGATCATCAAGTTCATACTACTGATCATCAAGTTCCTCCGAACATTCGTCTTGAGGATATTCTAGGTGAGGATCATTTGGATTTTGTGTGGCGTTGTGCAAGGGAAACACACCGGCCTATGTCAATCAGTACGGGTGCCAAACAACACCTTGTACTCAATGGTTGTAGAATCTTCAAAGACGATAATGTGAAGGGAGGTTCTGAAATTAGATATTCGCCGCCCAACGAGCCCTACGAAGGTGGCAAGAGATATACCACGCTAAAAGCGGCTTGTCAGCGGTTCACAGAAATGAATGGCATCACCTTGGAGGCCGTGAATGCTTGGAGGAATGAGAGAGGGCTACTAGAGGATGTTGGTGGCGCAGGACAGAGAGGAGGTCGCGCAGGACGGAGGGGTAGAGGCCCTAGAGGAGGTCAACGTAACTTAAGTAATTTCTAGGATCCTAATTTAACTGTTAACTACTTTCTACTATTGACTATTATTATTTTTTAGTACGGGTAATGTGGGATAAATCCCCACTTGTCCATCATAATTTTACTTTACTCCCCATTTTGGCAAAATGTCGTATAATTTTCACATTATGTAGTACTTAAAAAAACCTCTCAAAATATGTTGTATAATTTTCACAAAATTTCGTACTAAAACGGTCTAATGCCGTGTTTATATCCTATTATGTTATATAATTTTATGGGGAGTAAAATAAAATTATTCCAAACTGATGGGGAGTTATTTCAAACTGCCCATTTCTAGTATTGTAACTTTTAACTATTAAATATTTTCTAAGATGGTAACTTTGGTTATGATCAATGTTGGAGTTTCGGTTATGATTCTATTTTTAGGATTTTAACTTTTAACTATAACTATTTTCTAGGATGGTAACTTTGGTTATGACCAATGTAGGTTTCTATTTTGGTCTGGAGTTATGGTTATGAAGTGTTTAGGATTATTCGTTTTGGTTGTGACCAATTTAGGTTTCTATCTTGTTTGGAGTTTTCGTTATGAACGGTTAAATATGTGCGTATATTAGTGCTTTTCTAAAAATTCTTTTGAGGGAAAATATGCCGAAGAGATTTTCATGTTCGAGGAAATAAATATGTTCTAAAGAAATGACTCCTTATGTACTGGTTTATCTGATACATTTTATTTTTCAACTTGACTATGTAATATTTTCATCAATGAATGAATTTTCGTCCTAATAAAAGAAAATCAAAAATTGAAGCTTATTTGGAAGCAGTAGTTTGGATACAATTTTCTAGAAAGAAAACAACTACTATATTTACACAAAAACAAATAGTATAAGACCATCAAATGCTCAAAATATGACCGTGCTCTCTCATATTAAAACAGAAAACACTTGCTAATTTTGTGATAGTTGGTGCACTTGACAAGAACTTTCAAAACTTCTGAACCAGTTGTCTCACTAAAATCGTCTCAACCATGTGAGATGATCATTTACCCTTGTTGCTTTGTTGGGGGGGGGGGGGTTTTCTTTTTTATCGGCTCTATACGAGAAACTTTTGGCAGAGACGCTGTCGGCAAATCACAGACGGAGTAATGACCTTCATTGCTTCTCGATCCACAGATGGTGAGCATTTTAACCTATTCATAGAGCTTATAGTAAGAATCATAATCATTTCACTACAACGAACACCTACCCTTGCAACTAAATACAGTTAAACAAATATCCCCTCTTAGTTTCATATCACACGACACACACATAGGTCGAAGAGACGCAGAAATTGGTAGAGCTGCACGGCGGGGAGTTCAAAAGGAGGTCGGAGTTTCTCTCGCTCTCTGCCTTGGAATTTGCAGCGGCCCAATATTCAACTTTATTTGGGCCCAACTTTTTTATTATTATTATTATTATTATTTGATAATATATATACATATATAATTAATGAAATGTAAAATGAAGAAACCCTAGAGTGTGCGGATAAAAAAAAGGCACAGCCAGCTTTCGCTATTTCAGCGGCGAAACGGAAGAAAAAAAAGACGACGAATTCGAAGTCGAAAATGTTGTTTGCTGTTATGATAGCAGACTCTTCCCGTGATATTTTGTTTGAGAGGTATTTATTCTTTTTGGTTTTTTTGAATTCAATTGAAAAGCTTTTGTTCGATAAATGAAGAGTAGAGGAATATTTACGAGTAGTTATTTAATACATATATACTTTCTTGATTTTTTTATCTGATTGGCTCAACAAGCCATATTACATTTTTACTAAAGAACTAGGTCGTGTTCGATTTGCATTCAGTAAAAATTAAATAGTTACTTGTAGTTTAACATAATATTCTGTTATGATTTTACTGTGTCACTTGTAATTTCAAAGGTTATGGCCAGAAAATAGAAAAATTCGACTTTATCTTGGGATAGGTTCAGAGTTTTTGAAGGGGTTACTGATTACGGGTTTTATGTTGGTACTTTACTTGTAGTTTTAAAGGCTATGAAGGGATTACGAGGAATCCGCATTTTGATTGGATATACTTCATATCCAATGAAATTCTTGATGGAGCTGAGAACAGGGAGTGCACTGTAGTCGTTACTCGTAATGGCAGGTATGTAGGTATTTCATTTTTTGTTACGATTTTGGTCTTTTGTGCAACCACTATAAGCGTGTGGTGTGTATCATTCTGTAGGTCTATTCAGATTAAGTACAAAGTCTTTGGGGAACTCTTCGTATTTGTTCTTGGCGACGATGAAGGGGATGGAAATTGTAAGTACAGCATTAACCAAATTTTCTATATTCAATAAATCTGTTATATTTTATATTTTTCTATCATTCATTTAGTGTCACATAAGTTGAATCGTGTGATTGGCATCACCATGGTCATTGATGTAGATGCTCCATCGAAAGATAAAATTTTTGGAGAAATAGAAAAATTGGCTAAACTTGTGGATTCGGTCTTTTTGTCGGTAGTAGAGCCTGATTTACAACTTGAAGTTGTTGCTGCTGATCATCAAGTTCCTCCTATTCCTCCTACTGATCATCAGGTTCCTCCTACTGATCATCAAGTTCTTCCTAACATTCGTCTTGAGGATATTCTAGGTGAGGATCATTTGGATTATGTGTGGCGTTGTGCAAGGGAAACACACCGGCCTATGCCAATCAGTACGGGTGCCAAACAACACCTTGTACTCAATGGTTGGAGAATCTTCAAAGACGATAATGTGAAGGGAGGTGCTGAAGTTAGATATGCACCGCCCAACTAGCCCTATACGAAGGTGGTAGAAGATATACCACGCTAAAAGCGGCTTGTCAGCGGTTCATAGAAATGAATGGCATCACCTTGGAGGCCGTGAATACTTGGAGGAATGAGAGAGGGCTACTAGAGGATGTTGGTGGCGACGGAGGGGTAAAGGCCCTAAAGGAGGTTAATGTAACTTAAGTATTTTCTAGGATCCTAAGTTAACTGTTAACTATTTTCTACTATTGACTATTATTATTTTCTAATACGGGGTAATGTGGGATAAATCCCCACTTATCCATCATAATTTTACTTTACTCCCCATTTTGGCAAAATGTCGTATAATTTTCACATTATGTAGTACTTAAAAAAACCTCTCAAAATATGTTGTATAATTTTCACAAAATGTAGTACTAAAAAGTTCTAATGCCGTGTTTATATCCTATTATGTTGTATAATTTTATGGGGAGTAAAGTAAAATTATTCCAAACTGATGGGGAGTTATTTCAAACTGCCCCTTTCCAGTATTGTAACTTTTAACTATTAACTATTTTCTAGGATGGTAACTTTGGTTATGACCAATGTTGGAGCTTCGGTTATGATTCTATTTTGAGGATTGTAACGTTTAACTATAACTATTTTCTAGGACGGTAATTTTGGTTATGACTAATGTAGGTTTCTATTTTTTCAAACTGACTGTGTAATATTTTCATCAATGAATGAATTTTCGTCCTAATAAAAGAAAATCAAAAATTGAAGCTTATTTGGAAGCAGTAGTTTGTATACAATTTTCTAGAAAGAAAACAACTACTCTATTTACACAAAAGCAAATAGTATAAGACCATCAAATGCTCAAAATATGACCGTGCTCTCTCACATTAAAACAGAAAACACTTGCCAATTTTGTGATGGTTGGTGCACTTGACAAGAACTTTCAAAATTTCTGAACCAATTGTCTTACTAAAGTCGCCTCAACCATGGCAGATGATCATTTACCCTTGTTGCCTTGTTGGGGGGGTATTCATTTTTATCGGCTCTATACGAGAAACTTTTGGTTGAGACGCTGTCCGCAAATCACAGACGGAGTAATGGCCTTCATTGCTTCTCGATTCATAGATGGTGAGCATTTTAATCTATCCATAGAGCTTATTGTAAGAATCATAATCATTTCACTACAACAAACACCTACCCTTGCAACTAAATACAGTTAAACAAATATCCCCTCTTAGTTTCATATCACACGACACACACATACGCCCGTCGTAATTTACAACCATTAGACCAGCTTAATAATCTATATAAAGATTTAAAAATTCCAACATGTAGGTCTTTTAATATACATTGCAAGTAAAAACTAACTTAAAATTGAATGTATACGTAATGTTACACGTTTTCTCATTTCTATAATTATCAATTATATAAACACATTACACATATATACTAAATAAAACTATTTCCCAGTTCTAAAAAGTAAAAACTATGAACCTGGGAGCCACCCAAAAGTCAGTTACAACCCAGACCGATCATCATCCCCCGTCAAAAGATGAACTCACAATGGAAAGAACATTGGCATTAACCAAAACCATTGGAATATCGGGTTATGAAACTAAAACTAAAAATAACACAACAATAATAGTGCAATACCTACCCTCAACTGATCCACAAAAGCTTCAGAACATGCAGCTAACCTTTCTTTAAATTCCTGTGTGACATTTTATGAGCATAAAGAGCAAGAAGTGCAAAAACAAATGATGAATACTGTCAGGAATGTTTGTAAATACCTGGTACCTAACATAGAACCACTTCCCATCTCTATGGTAAGGAGTAATAACCGGACGTACGTGTAGAAATTCTTTACAGATGAGTGGTTCTATTCTGACGGCAACCATGCATCTAGCTTATATGAGATTTTGACAGGAAAAGCAAAACAATTTCAAAAGTAGTTGTGATCAAAAGGATAAAATAACCAAACTTATACGCCACAAGATCGAAAGGATGAAATATATTAAACATTTGCCAACATGCTGGCATTTTTTCATTTATATTTTCCTCTTCCCAATATTCTTTTATTTGCCTGACACAAGATATTTTAGCTCTACAGTGAAGTTTAACAAAAAAAGTTCTCTACAAAACTTTTAAGCAACTGTAAGTATCATCAACATAGAAAGAAGGTGAAATTATGTAATTTCCCAATTCTGATGGTGAAACAAGTTAAACGAGGAACTGCAACATAAGCAAGAGAATTACATCACCAAGAAATTATTAAGCAAGTAACCCCTCTTAGTTTCACAGTTACAAATAAAACTAATAAACAAGACTTATTCATTAACTAATAAACTTCTCCAGCTTCAATTTATGTTTCTTCTTCCTAGAATCGGTCAGGGTAGCATGTGTATTTTTTAAACAAAGCAAGATAATTTGTGTGGTATTAGATAGTTAAGAGGGAAGGGTATACTTTTCTCATTTTTTGCCCCTCTCTTGGGTGTAAAACCACAATTATTCATTAGGAAGAGAATGAAACATAAAAAGTGTCTCAACATTACCAATCCCTATACGAACCTTATGAAGGGTGAGGAACACTCCTACGGGAGAGCCCACAACAAAGAATGTGTCAACCTGACATCATAATCCAAGTTTATGTTGGTACTTTACTTGTAGTTTTAAAGCCTGTGAAGGGATTACGAGGAATGGGCGTTTTGATTGGATATACTTCCTAACCAATGAACTTCTTGAAGGATCAAAACACTAACAAAAGTGGTTGGATCAAGCCGGTCGTTGGTCGTCTTGTTATTATTGTTCTCGATGCTCTCAGGTTGGGATTTTGGAATTCCTTTCTGGATTATTTGATTCTTCTTTTAGTTGTATTTTTGTGATTATGTTCATGTCAGATTGTTAATGATGTAGTTTCATTGTAGGTTTGATTTTGTTGCTCCAAGCACATTTTTTCCATGCAAGTACTTGAATTAGCTTTCTTTTTATGTTTGCCATCCTGCCTTACATTATGCATTTTCACGCCATTTGGCTTCTTGAGTATCTAATTTGAGCTGTCTTATGCAATTACTTTGGCTTTTATTGAAATTATTTATTCATTTTTTTAGAGAAGAAACCATGGATGGATAAATTACAAGTGTTTCACGAACTTGCTAGTCAGAATCAATCATCGGCTCTAATTTGCAAAGCTATAGCGGATCCCCCTACTACCAGTTTTGCAGTGTATAAAGGTGAGTTTGTGTTTTTGTCTTTCACGAAAATCAATTTAAATATATTTGAGAGAACATGAAAGTTGAAGTTCCATTCAACTTTAGTTCATGAATTTTTGGTACCTATCTATGCCACAAGAAGTGACTTATCATAATACCACGCTTGTAAATGAGGGGGGGATTCTCAGGCCCAGCCCCATGCCCAATGATTGTCCATTATTTATGGTTGGGCCCAGACCCTACCTAGGCCCATTAAATGCCCAATGAGACTGAAAAATGGGTAAAAATTAGACCCATTTTCATTGAGTTTGGGCCTGGGTCCGGCCCAACGCCCCAACCCTCCTGTTTTTTTTTCTTTTTTTTTAAAAAAATAATTATTAATATTATTATTATTACCAATTTTGTTCCTTCATTCACGCGGCCTCACACTTTGCACATTTTTTGTGATCTTTGGTCCTCCACAATCCACATTTATAATATATATATATATATAATAGTAAATAATTTATAAATTATTTTAAAAGATAAGTTTTAATATTTAGAAAAAAATCTATCATTAAATATATATATATATATATATTTTTTAAATACATTTTTAAACACCACAATTTTACATTAACTCATAAATTAATATCTACAATCTAAAAAAATAAATTAACCCTAATGTTAATTGACAAAATATAAACTCACAACTTAAATAAAAAATAATAATGAAAAAGTTTCAAAGGACACCAATAAAATTCTCCTAAACACTTCTAGAAACGTTTTGCCCGATTGATAAAAGTTGTTCCCCCACTTCAATTCCATTTATTTGGACCAAATCAAAAACTATATAAACCCCTATGATGCACGGACACTTCTAAAAATATCATTTTGCCGTGTCGTGTCATACCGTGTCGTGTCCGACACTCCTTACGTGGGAAATTCAAGAAAAAATCCGTGTCGCCGTATCCGTGTCGTGTCGTGTCCGTGTCGCTGTGTCCGTGTCCGTGCATCATAGATAAACCCTAACTTTAAATTAATTATTATTTCATTATTTCGATCATAAAAAAATTAGGGATAAGATGACTTTTTCCTATTTTTAGACTGCTTTTTGTAACGTCCCACGTCGTTTTACAATTTGGTGGATGGGAGTGTACACCTCCAGGGTGCAGTCCATGTGAAACTTTATGATTGATGTTATTTTCTGGCACGTAGAAATTAACGAAGTAAGAATTTGTGTGAGGGGTAGAGATACAAAAAAAGGGATGATTTTTATATGTATTTTTAGTGAGGATAAAGCTATTAATTTTGTAAACTTCTATGTAAAAAAAAATGTCACTGAAAGGTTTTTTTCCACCAAATTAAATGATCCTTTGGCCTATGTTTCTCAATAAATTTTAATTCAAACCCGATTCAATCAAAACTAGCTAATAAAAAGGACAAATGAATTATATTTACTATTTGATTTGTCACATTCTCTAAAATTTTCACCAACCATATACACGATAAGTGTAAAACACTTAGTCCCTTATTATACAGGTTTGATTTGACCGAGTCAGACTCGAATTAAAATTACATGAAACACCATGAATTATATGATTATTTGTTCCAATATTTCGTTTTTAAGCACTCATATGAATGTACTAAATTCTTAAGATAAAACAATAAAAATTTTGTAAGTTCCTTTGAAAAACTTATGTAGTATTTAAATGAATTGAATTTAATTTATATAAAGAATATCTACATTCTTCCAGCTTTTATATCATTATTAATTAAGTACTTTATAAGCCTCAAATCTTAGTTTATTGATATATTACTTAATATTTTAATTTTTAAAATAAATATTAAATGTTCAATAATGGGGAAAAGGAAAAAAGGAAAATGTGGTATGTGACAGCCTAAGCCTAACAGAAGTATGGTTTGTGTGGAAGATTTTTACACGGTCCGCGGAAAAGCCCCAAAATTCTTGGGCATTTGGGTTTAATTCGGGTCTATGCCCAGACCCAGACCCAGACCCATCAAAAAATTATATTGGGACTGGGACTGAGTATGTTAATGCTTTATTTGGCCTGGGCCTGGGGAATCCCTACCCATTTACAGGCTTAATACCACCTCATTTTCTCTGGGTACAAACTAATTGGGTACCCCATTTTTCTCAACGACTAGAATCAAATATTAAGCAGTTGCTGTTTGGTTATACCTTTATGTTTCTATATCACTTGATGCTTTTATCTGGGTTATATTTTTTCTCTGAATTACTTGTCAAGTGAAAAATGATTTGGAGCACAAACAAAACCTTGGGTATATAAATGCAAACTGAATATGTAGTGTTACTAAACTTCTGTTCCAGAAAACCATATTGTAGCATTGTCATTGTGATCCCTAACTATTGATGTAACATGAGATAAAAAGCAAATGCTATATATATTTGCTGCTTTGTGGGGCAAAGGGAAAACCCATCTCCTACAAGGTTCTCTCATGAATCTTCGTTCAGCACCGATAATGGTTTGTAGACTTGTAGTTGTGCAGGACTGTGATATTTGCACCTCTTTCAGCAGTGTGCGGGCATATACAGGAACATCTCAACTATCCTAGTGGAAGTCGATGTTTTTAAGATTAATACGTTCATCCTATTTGGTTAAATTGTCTTGAGCTCTTTCTGTCTGTTGATTGAGTTGGAGAACAATGATAATAGTAGGAAAGGGGTGTGTTTGGATTGCTATCATGCTATGTAACAATGAAGTAGATTGATTAAGCGAATATGAGCTCTTAGCTGTTGGCGAAGTCTGAATCATTTCTAGTTCAAATGGACTCTCCGCATTGCCTTCTACAAGCCCTTGAATCTTGTGTTAATCTACTGGGTTCATGAACAATCTATAGTAGCTGTTCAAACTCACTCTTTCTTTTAAAGGCAAATTACACCAAGGTCCCCTGAGGTTTGACATAATTACAAATTAATCCCTCCACTTCTGGAAATTACGGATTAGTCCCTATAAATACTGTTTCAATTGAGGTCCCTAGACGCTGTTAGGGTTCCGTTAATTTTGACATTTAAATTTTCGAAAAAACATTACGAAAAAGTCCCTGAACTATGAATTTTCTTACAAAACGACCCCTTAACTAAATCACATCAACAATGTAGTCCTGTCAAAATTAACGGAACCCTAACGGCGTCTAGGGACCTCAATTGAAATAGTATTTATAGGGACTAATCCATAATTTCTAGAAGTTGAGGGATTAGTTTGTAATTATGTCAAACCTCAGGGGATCTTGGTGTAATTTGCCCTTCTTTTAATGCTTACATAACCTCGTGATATGTGTCATTAGAGAGCAAAAGTATTAGAATTACTATCTTGTGTACCTTACTGTTAACTTGAGATGTATCTTTGACATATTTATTAAATTTTGTTTCAGGGTTTGACTACTGGCGGACTTCCAACATTTATCGAACAGTTTTGGTGCTCCAGCAATTGTTGAAGATAACTTGATTCACCAAGTCTTTAATACCTAATGATTAATTTGTTTAAACTATTTGTTGGTTTACTTTTCTTATTCTTCTCCCTTTTGGGTTCTCTCATACATTTTAACTCATAATCTTGCTTATAGTTGGTACAAAATGGAAAGCGGGTGGTGATGATGGGGGACGACGTACACATGGGTTCAATTATTTCCTCATCATTTGTCGTTTAATGTCAAAGACCTTGATACGGCTTGTATTTCTTTCCTAATATGTTCTTACTCACAATAAACATGTCATGGTGAAGTTAGTATTTTTCTGGAACCCCTAATATAAGTTTTGTTTTACCTATATGCTTATCTTAAATTTTGAATCACGAACTTATTCCCCACCTAAATGAAGATAATTGGGAATTTCAATTCTAGCAACAAACATGTAATGATATGTTTTAGCAGCAAAAAACAGAGCAGAGATGGGAAAGAATAGAGAGAAACTGAGATTAATTCATTTCTTGAGCACTAAGTCTTACAAACCAGGATTAAATACTAAAAGACAAAAAATCACATTCTAATCAAATGATAAAAGGAATCATCTCTGTAACAGTATTCAGGAAGAGCCGTTAACCACCATTTGAATCTGGACCGTAGATGCCTTCTTTTGATCAACGCTTACAACTGATCCTTCATCAACCCTTGGATCAGCATCTTTAGTTTCAACGGTCTGGATCAACTCAGCTTTAGTAGTGGCTGCGACACCGTTTTGCCCTTGTTTAGTCGTGATCCTACGGCTCTGATTGAAACACATCTAACGGCCAGTTTTTAATCCCAAACTTAAGAAATACACTGCAATCCCCTTCCTCGTTCTTGAGCTGAACGGCTAGGGCTTGCTTTTGGGTATTTGCTGTCGTCAACTACTCAGCTCCTTTACAAATCTGAGGTACTCAACTCTTGCTTTTTGGGAATTAATTCTCAAAGTTGCTTGTTAAATTGTGGTCGTGGAGATGGTAATTTTGATGATTTGCCACAAAGATGGGAGTTTATGCAGATTTATTTATTCTCCAAAAGACTTATGCCTTCATCTGTGAATATTTCCCTTAACAAAATTTTCCAGCCGCGTTTACTTGAAGACAATTTGCAAAGCATTCAGAAAGATAGAGTTGTTGTAGTTAATTTTGTTTAGGTTTGTTCCCTTTAGTTGGCATAGTTGCTTACAGCCTATGTTTACATGCTGACAATGAGACTTAAGACCACTGTAATACATATAATTTGTATCTAAGATGTGTGGTTACAGTACTTAGTAATACAAGTATGGTTCTTGTCTCTCCCTCCCAATTTTTAACAATCATTAGTTTTAACTTTCCATGGTTTATTAACTGAACCGATCCGTTTTCAATATCCGCGGACAAAAAACAACAGATAGCTTCAAAGAACAGATTTCTTCTTTGGTAAATTTGTTGAACAACTTTCAAGTGTTGAAAAAATATTCATGTTGTTCATGCTAAACTACTCGCTGCTTCTTCATATCAACCATGTGAAATCGTACGTATTTGAGATTTTTAAGAAGTGAAGTGTAGTTTTTAGATTGTAACGTGTGCTGAATATGTTATTATTCTAAAGTTTGAAGATGTTCTTGAATTTCGAGTGAGTTATGTCATAGTTATAAGTGTATATTCTCTCATATGGCAGAGGTTTACAACAGCTTTGTTTATTTTAATGTTCATGGCCTGTCAAAGATAGATAAATCCTCCAATAGTGATATTTAACAGTATTTCTTTTTATGTAAAACTATTAAAGCTAAGTACGAAATCATATTTCTTTGATTCAGATTCAATATACTGAAATAACTGAATATGTGACATGAAAAGAAGGGTCAGACAAGGGACTAAACTCCTTTACACCCCTGCTCGAGGGATATTTTTCCACCAAAAATGAAATATAAGGGTCCCTGATGTAATTAGTGATACAGCAGGGATTAATTTGTAAGTACTCTTAAATTCAGGGGTAGCTTATCATGTACCGTGCTAATCTGTGAACTTTGGGTTTTTGTTACTTTGTGTTGCTGTAATTGATTTTTTATTTTTATTTTTGTGTCTTCTTTGGAAAAACTGTTAATGTTGTGCTGATTTTAGATCTCACTTTTCGTGATGATACAGAAAGTATTGTAAAACAGAAATAAACGGTTAGGAATTTGTGTTCATTTAATTATCATCAGCCCATACTTTTATTTAATGTGTATGGTCATCTTTAGTGAAACTTAATCTTTCCAAGCAGTTCCATATAATTTTCTTGGGGAATAAGGCATTTACTATGAGTCTCATATTACCTTATGGTCTGATAGTTGTAGCTACTCTATATTAAGATGGCGTTTGTTAGTGAAGATTAGGCCCACTTAATCCCTTGTAGTTTCATGTTTGATATTGATTAAAACTCTTGACCCGCAAAACTTAATTCACGACCGCTTTAATCTGTGCACTGTTCACAGATTAAGTTGGCCATCTCATCTGAGGGGGATGTGCGTTTATGTGAGACTGATTTGCCTTGGAGTTTGTTGAGCCAATTTTGCCCAATTCTGCCCTCAAATTTGCACGCTGAAACATCAGTTGGTTTCCCCCCATCTTCGCACTCCTTGGATAGCGGCTAGGGTTTCCTCTTTCGAAGCTCATAGCCTTGTAGGTCCTTCACACAAGGTAATTTCTTCTCATACCGATTCTTGGGGATGTTATACATGTCTTTTCTAAATCTCTGTTTGTTTTGAAGGGGGAATTTCGGAATTAAATTGTGTTTTACGCCATCTGAGTTGAACCTATCTCCTTCGCAATATATTTTGTAGCTTGCTCGACGAGTGGTTGGGTGCTTCGAGTTTGAAAACTACACAACTTGTTTCCAACGCTTAGGTATTGATATTTTTTTTTTTGATTGTTACCATTTTTTTATTGCCTCGGCCTTCATGTAGATTTCGAGCATGGATCTGTCGATTTTTATGAGTTTGTGTTGCTTTACCCGGTTCTTCTTCATTTTGGTAGTCCTCGCTTGATGTTATGGTTAATTTTTGGGCAAGTTTGCTTTTCCCTGTCTTAGTTGATAAGTAATTCTTTGCACAACTGGAAAAATTGAAGTGGAACATGTCTAAAATTAACTGTCAGCCCTTTGTTGCGTTTAATGTTGATTTGCATTTTATTAAAAACATGATCTTTTTCCCAGAATATGAAATAGAGTACACATTCTTATATTGGTGTGTTAATTGCTCTATATGTATTTATGGTTTTGTTTTGATTTTATTTTTATTCCACTTGTTTTTTGCCAACTACACATTTTCTTTCCAACTCTTAAGTACATTTTCTTCCCCCTCTTAGCATATGCATAATTCAATGGAAGACCGTAAAAATTGAAGTCGAACATGACCTTATTTAAGTATCAGCCCTTTTTTGTGTTTAGTAGTTGCTGGCCCTTTTTTGAAGATGTTCCAGCCATCTTCATTGTGCGTTTGTGGGGTGGTACTTTGAATTGGGTGCGATTTATGATCTTTATTATTCTGTAACATGCATTTGGTATGAATATGGTTAAATATTGTCTGGAAATGGTTGTTATGGTATTTCCACTTCTGAAACCATAAGTTTCATCCTGTTGTATTCTACACAGGTGTTGTTTTAGAATTTGTTTTAAATTGTTGGGAGTGCACCTTTTTTTTAATCAATTGATCTTGAAGTTTTAGACAGTTGTATTTTTATAATTTTTATTAAATTTTTTGGAATGGCAGTATCTAAACAATATAATGGTCATGAATGTCCAGGCTTTGTGTTAAAGTGCAATTAGATGTGCTGATCATTTGATTGAATTTGAAATTACAAGTAGCGAAGGAGTAGTACATAAAACGGAAAATAAAAATTTGGAAATTAAAACATGTCTTCCATTTTGATTTAATCCTCATCCGAATCAGAGTAGATATAGACCCTTCCTAAGTATTTCACGTGCTTTTTGCGCTGACTTTGGTTGAATTTGTATGATATTATTTCAATTTTTTCTGCCAAATATTGTCTATATGATTATATGATATATCCTTATATATTGATTGAAATTTGAAATTACACGTAGCGAAGGAGTAGTACATAAAACTGAAAATAAAAGTTTGGAAATTAAAACATGTCTTCCATTTTGATTTAATCCTCATCCGAATCAGAGTAGATATAGACCCTTCCCAAGTATTTCACGTGCTTTTTGCGCTGACTTTGGTTGAATTTGTATGATATTATTTCAATTTTTACTGCCAAATATTGTCTATATGATTATATGATATATCCTTATATATTGACCGTTAAATTATGTTTACCGAAACCAACGACTTAGTTATATTCCCACATCAATAGTATTAGGACACATTTGGTAGCTTCAAAGTTCAAACCTTAGCGGCAGAGACCTTCGAGAAAGAAAGGAGAAAAAATGGAAGAGAAAGAGGGACTGCGACCAGAGTTCAGAATTTATCCGCAAGCCAACTACTACTTGAACACCAAAAGGTCCAAGAGGTCCAAGGATGCTCAAGAACGGATCAAGTCGGTATTTATTTGTGTTTATTTTGTGAAATATCCAACTAATAAAGACGCATTTGATTAATAAAAATACAATTTGACTATAACTCGTCTTCTACACATGGATATTAACAAGATGTTATTTTTTCTGGTTTCGTCTTCTTCACATGGACATTAACAAGATGTTATTTTTTCTGGTTTCGAGTTGCAGGGTTGAGGATCGGCAAATTAGGAGGGTTCACGGAATATTTTTGGTATGATCGTTTATGTACAGTTTTGTTGCTTTTATGCTCTAATTCGTATGATAACATAGCAAAACTTACAGGTAGAAGTGGACAATATTCCTAGCATTCTTCTATTGAAAGACAAAAGGGCAACGCGTTTCCAACTGCCTGGTGGTAAACTGAAGCCAAATGAGGATGGTATGTAATTTCACCAAACTCATATTTTCAACAGGTTGAGCTTATTCTTGTTGTTTCCTAAAACTTTTGTTGTTTCCTAAAACTGCACAGTAATTGAAGGGCTGAAAAGAAAGCTCACCAGCAAGCTTGCTCCCTTTGCATCTTCATTGCATCAACAATGGCAGGTAATGTTTAGTTGTTAATTTAATATTATATTTGTAATTAATGTTTCGGTGTTTGAGGTGCTTATTACACTTCATGCAGATTGCTGGTTGCATAGGTTGCTGGTGGAAATATGCTTTTGCACTAAATATGCAACCTTACCGCCAGTCAGGCTCAGAGTTTTCGGTGAATCACCATAACATTTACTACATAGAACATAGAATATCATATTGTCTAATAAGTCTCACTAAAACTTTGGCTCATGCAGGAGTGCGACATGCTATTCCTTGTTCAGCTACCTGAGCACGAGTATTTTGCGCTTCCACAGAATCTAGAGTATATCATTGTTCCATTTAACCAGCTATCTAAGGTAAAGAAATTAACAGCTTGTGTTCGTATGCATTTGATATACAATAGTTCCTACAATTCTTCAGTATTATAACCATATAATCATTTCTTTTTGTCTATGTCAGGATTATGGTGATATTATATCATCTATTCCTCGTCAGGTATCCAGATTTCACATCATGGGCCCTCAGTGAGCCCCCAATTTTTTGAATCTTTTGAGCTATACAGCAGATCATCTCAATGGAACTTGAGGCCCTTTTGTTGATTTACTTTTTGATTGCCTAAATACTTCAAAAAATGTGAGTTTCAATGAGTTCGTATCACTCTTAATGATGCAAGTCTCAAATTTAAAAGTAAATCTTAGCACAGTCTGAAAAATCATGTGATCGTCAGAATAAGAATATTTTCTTTGACACTATTTGCTCTTCTCTTGAACTTAAAATTAGATCAAATTATGGTAGCAAAGGTGAATTATCTCGAGTTTGTAATATTTATTTAATTGTCTGCATGATTATGTATATATATGGTGGTGTTGTAGATTAGCAGGTGATTTTGGATTTGATCCACTTCGACTTGGTGAGGATCCTGAAAGCTTCAGGCTGAGTTAGTTCATGCTCGTTTTGCTATGGCTGGAGTTGCTGGGATTCTTTTCACTGATGATATCCAGATTTAGATATGCAACAAAAAGGCAGCAGTAACTGTGAAAGCAGCTCAGCGAAAAGGCAATAGTAAATGTCAAAGAACTAGTAACTGTAACTAACTAGCAACTGTGAATTCTCACTAATCGTTGGTTTCAAGTTATAACTCTGTAATGACTTTGCTGTGGATAAAACTCTCACTTTCTTCCAATCAGTGAAATCTTGTATATGTTTATGACATAGTTCTTGTTTCTGTTACAAATATCTATGTATTCTTAGCATATCACATTGGATAACTTAATGTTCTCTTTGTGCCTCTTAGAAAGCACAACATGTTCTGCACAACGGTCAAAATACCCTCTTCAAAGAGACTCAACTCAAATCATTCGTGAAAAGAAAAGTAGAAGCTGCAATTGAAAGGGCTTCATTCCCCCAAAGTTCTTGGAGACTATAACAGGGAAAGTCTTCACTGTTACAGAAATGAATTCACTAACATATAAGTAATAGGTAATAAGAAGCTTCTTCTTTTTCAGCTAGTCATGTGATATACCTTTCCATCATAACCTGGATTCCTCTTCAGAAACTTCATATATAATTTGATAAGTTGATTAGATACCTGAAGATAGCACCAGAACAAACATCTATGAAATTGGCATGACTCGTTCTTGCAGATACAACAGAGGAGAACTAATTTCTCAAATACAAGAAGATTAAAACACTAAATAATCTATGAAATTGGCATGACTCGTTCTTGCAGATACAACAGAGGAGAACTAATTTCTCAAATACAAGAAGATTAAAACACTAAATAATGAAGGCATGTAAGTAGGCAATTAGTTGAGTATACAGTTGCACTCAACATGGTACGCAGCCCTCCTACGCCACCTAATGTGATTTTCTCAACTGCAGCTTCACCACTAACTTTCAAGCCCTTTCTCCACTGTCAAAGGGAAACAAATAGGTTAAATTTATGCTGATCTGCCCGGTAACTGTTAGTCACCACACAAACTTAACCACTTAATTTAATATTACAAATACCCCATTTTGATCATCTCAAGATCTAAGGAGAACTGAGAAAGATTATTAATAATGGTGGATAACACCATGCAAACATCCATAGACAATTACAAGAAACTAACAACATTTATATTGTATGTATAACTTTGAAACCAGAAGTTGATTTAATTGTGTACACATAAACTAAGAGTAAAAGTATCACCAGGACAGGATTTGCAAGCTAAACAAGTAGATATGAATTATGAAATCCAAATATATCAGCATCGCTCAACAATAAATAGTAAATAACCAGCCAGAACTTCAAATTGCTCGAGGGTATGTTGAATTCCAATAAGCATTATCAGGAGAATACCAGGACCAGTTCCATCGGAACAAAATCAAGATTGAGAATCATAAAAAGGATTCGCCTACAGAAATGCGGGCTACAGTACCTGACATGGAATGTAAAGAACTCTTTGAGAGCCAAGTTGGTGTGAAGTCAGGTGTCCTTCTGTAAGGCCTGTTGTTACATGGCAAAACTCTCCAACATCATCCACCAGATTAGATTTCTCCAACCTTTGACCAATACCATGGACCATGAATACTAAATGTTGAACAGGAACCTACACCACAAAAGTAGTACTTGTACTAAATAATTTGTGCGAGCTTATCAATGAACCAATCTAAAGAAAACTTCGATCATAAAAGACAGTCACCAAATATCAGAATCCATTCATCATTGTGGAAATTTATAGCTACATCAAGAAACATTACTCCAATCATACTCCAAGTTAAACTCTGGAAAATAAGTTAAAATTACCATTTTAAAGTAATAAAGTTGAACAAAAGAAATCATGACAAGAGTTTAAAAACCAACATAGTAAAATGGACATTTGGGACATTCAAGATAAGCATACTCAGCATTGTATTACCATCAGTTCCCAAATCTCACATCAGCTTGTTTAGATAGGACATCATGTCCATAACCCTTAATACATCTAACTCGACAATACATTGATTCTTTCAAGCCCCTAGCTATTATATATTGTAAATATAAACGTCTAAGCTAGCCATGTCATCCGTATAAACTTTGATCAAATATTTTATATGCTTTTATCTGGTAGTATTTGAGGAAATTCAGCACATTTAATAATCAAATTGCTACTCATCATACCTGAGAACAGTAATTATCCGTTTCCTCCATCTTCTGTTGATGTAATTCATCCTGAAAAAGCGAAATAAATAGGACGACTATGCACAACCCACGTTCAGCCACAAGAACAACAACTTGACTTTACACATAAATTTATAGTTCCTCTATGTGTGGGTTGTTAAATTATAAGTATGAAAACACCACCATTAGTGTTGAGGTTCAAGTTGTCTATGAATAAAGCAACTCGATGCTTTTAGAAAAAACAAGAATGTGCACATACGAAATACTCAAATTCTCCAATGTGCCCTCATGGAACCTGGTGTTATAACTAATGTCGCTCGACCAGACATGCCAAATCAATCAAATACGATTTCTTAATTCTCAAAGCCTTAAATGTGCTATAGCTTAATATGAATCAACTCGTAAAGGTAAAAACTACCTGTGTTGGTTTCTGTGACAGTCACGGAGCATAAGCTAATGCTGTTCCTTCCAAGGCCTATGGCACTAGAAAATCCAGAAGCATCAGAACTTAGCCAAGCTTCCCATGTATCATTTTCCCCTGTGAAAAGGGAATGCAATCCCGGCAGAAAGAAAGAACATAACAGTTAACCAGTACCTGCAATTTTTTATTTTGAAATGGAGTTGAGCCTTGTAGATCAACTCGAGCAGCAAAGAGACCCAATGGTTGGAAGGTTCTTCGATGCCAAACTTGAAATCAAGAAATTCTAGCTTCTTCCTACAACCTTTACGAGCAAACCAATGGTCTCATAACGCCTGACGATTCTCTCCATTCCAGTAAACAGGAAAACAATGTCTCTTAACCATATCTACCTACAAGAGGAAGATTATTCAATATTTAGGGCACCTTTACTTTGCATTCTTCTTGGCACAAGTTCTTGATTTCACCAAGTGCATATGTTATTGTTAGCTGTAAGAAAAAATCCGTCTTTATGTCTTTTATTTTGTTTTCCAGTGTCTGTTTTCGGCCGGAGCTCACGAAGCCCAAGATGTGGATTATAAACTTTGAAATTTATGTGCATAAAAATGAACAACTAAAAGAAAGAACAAATTTATTAGCGTAATATGTTGGATTGTAGTGACAGATAACAGGTTTAATACTTGTGTCACTTCAATACTCAACGTCTCCATCAATATTTTAATCAAGTGAGGAGTCTCTTTTATCCGAATAACATCAATATTAGAAAAATCATAAATGTTACACCTTAATATATCATAAAAGTTAAACCTTAAATCCCTCAATCTGAAACTCAAATTCTTGCCATCTCAATAACTATCACAAGCCAACATCCGACGATTGTCTGAAATCCTTTCAACTATAAAATTGGCATTCACGGCCGTATACCACACTAGATCTGCTTTCCCTTCAAAATCATCGATGTCAATAGCAACCCAAGATGATAATCCTAATTCAAATTCCTTGTATATGTAACCCCTAATAGGAATCCTCCTCGGTTTTCGGGTCTGAAATCGAAGGAGAACAAGAAATCCACTGGCTACAGTTATCTGACATATACTTTTTTGTATATCATTATATATATAACTATCCATGCCGTCTATATACATCACAACCTCTTCAAATTTTTCTTGGTCCAAATCGAATCTCAAAATCGTAGTAAGGGTCTCCCTAATATCCCCTATCAATGTCCCAGGCCTCAAAACTCCCGGTTTAATGTATATTAGGTTAATACTCATTAGATCATTCATCTCAAATTCGGATACTCGTCACATTGTGTCTCTTCCTTTCTTTTTATGTAATATCCTTGTTTTAATTTAGTTTTTTCTAACTTTTTATCATTTTGTTAGATTTTTATTTCTTATAAAATATATAATTTTATTTAGTTTCCAATTATGATATGTATAAAATAAAATTTGATTATTTATATTTCTTTTTTATCTAATATATTATTTTAAAAAAAATTGTTACTTATGAAATCACTATTCAACATAAGTCATAATTTAGTTTTTTCGAGTGACACCCTTTTCAACTAAATACTCACATCATTGACCTGTGAGATCTTATATTAAGTGAGAGGGGCAGATAAAAATCGTTTTGGTATCTTGGACTCTTCTCTTTTTTGCCCCTCTTCTCCTGAACTTTTTTCTTTTTTGCCCCTCTTCTCTTGAACTTTTTTCTTTTTGGCCACTGTTTTGTGTTTGAAAATTTTTATTTATTTATTTTAATCCACGTATTATCTTTGAACTTTCTTTTCTCTCACATTTGGATAATTTTTTTTAATAACTTTCATATATTCTTATTATTTTTTTCTTTTTAATAATATAATATTATTAAATTTATTTATCTTAATTTAGTAATTGTTTACTTTTTATTAATATAAAAAAAATAATTTTAATAATGATATTTTAGTTTTTGACATACACATCGAGTGTGCATAATTACTAATTTATAAAATAAATAATAACAGAATAATATTTTATTTTATTTTATTTATAAAATAAATAAATAAAGATAATATCATATTTTATTTATTAAGTAACGTGATACAATCTCTTATCAGATTCTCCCAACATCCGAAGGGGAAAAAAACCTTTTACTCTCTATATGTCCTTTCTTATTTTTTTTCAATGCTCATAGGGAGTGTTTGATAGTTCCTATTAGCCTCAATTAGGCATTTTTACATGACTTAATAAAGTGTTTGATACATTAGAGGACTCGTATTGGAGTCTCGAAAAAAAAAAACTAATCAAGAAACAAGAATTCAACACAACACTGTACTTTAATTTCTTCTTTTTTAATAAATAAAATAATTTCAATTTTCTCATTTGAAATATATTCTTATTCTTAAGCATATGAGCATATATTATTATTATTTTCAGTACAGTGACTCTAGATTCGAATTGGGATGTTTACGGTCATTTGAGATGTGCGTTAATAATAAATAAAGAAAATATATGGGCCAAGATAGTGGGCCCCTATCTAGTATCTTGCACAGTCCAATAGCACTAATGTAGGCCCAAAATTTAAGGCCCAATATTTGGTTCTTAACACTAACAGTTCATCAACTTCACTTCCCTCCACCTTCTCCTGAGATCATCGTTCTTGAAATTTAGGGGAAATTATTTGGAAATAAGGAGGAAGAAATTCCAGATTGAATGCTTAATCGGGGAAGAAATTTCTCGGCTAATCTTCATCATTTCCATTTTTACCACCAATTTGTCCGGCGGTGTATTAGGACAAAGTCCGGCCATGGCTACGGCGACCTTCGCCGGAAAAACTTAGCCGGAAAGCATGGGAAGGGCGGCGAAGAAGAAGAAGCGCAGATACGTTTGCTCAAGAGCAGGGGCCAGCACCTTCTGACCAACACCCGAGTCCTCGACTCCATTGTCCGAGTTTCCAACATAAATTCTGATGACACTGTTTTGGAAATCGGACCGGGGACGGGGAATCTCACACTTAAGCTCCTCGAAGCTGCGAAGAAAGTTGTCGCCGTCGAAATTGATAATCGTATGGTTGAGATTTTGAATGAACGCGCCGCCGTGGGAGGGTTCCGGGACCGCCTGAATGTCTGGTTTTTGCTCTTATTCTGTTCGACGAAATGTCCGAATGATATTTTTGTGATCCTTTGTCTTCGAAGTTGTAGCGCGTTGGAAATTATTAATGGGTTTGCTGAAATATAGAGAAGGGTTGGGTTAGATTTGCTTTCAGTTGTTGAAATCTAGTAATTTGTGTTTTTATGTGCGAATCTTTCTGCCATTGCTTAGCTGAAGTGAACTCAGCTCTATTTTTCTGCAGATAATCAGTGGTGATGCATTGAAGATGGATTTTCCAGGATTCGATCTTGTTGTGGCGAACATCCCCTATGGTATATCGTCACCCTTGTTGGCTAAATTGGTTTATGGGGCGAATACAAATCCATTTCGAAGCGCTACTCTCTTACTTCAGAAAGAATTTTCAAAAAGACTGTTAGCAAAGCCAGGTGACTCCGAGTTCAATAGATTAGCTGTGAATATAAACCTACTGGCAGAAGTGGAGTTCATAATGGATGTTAGCAAGAGGGACTTCGTCCCATGTCCAAAAGTCGATTCCTCTGTCGTCAAAATTTACCCTAAACCCGAAATCCCAAATGTGGACTTACAAGAATGGTGGGCATTCACAAGGACGTGCTTCAATAAGAAAAACAAAACACTGGGAGCAACCTTCAAGCACAAAAGGAAATTGATGGAGCTGATGAAGTTTTCTAATGAATCGGGTTTTTCTGAAGATAGTAATTCTAAGTGTCGTGAATGTGATACCAATGGTGATGGAGATGAAGAGTGTACAAACGATGCCTCGATTTTGGACTCTGGAAGTGGTGTGAGCTTGTTCAGGAGTAAGATTGTCAGCATCTTAGAAAATGGTGGATTTTCGGACAAGAGACCGTCTAAGTTGTCCCAAGATGATCTTCTGCAGTTGCTGTCTTTGTTCAATGAAGCTGGGATCTATTTTCATGATCAAGCAAACACAAAGGGTATATGTGATGCTGAGTTTGTTGATGGTATGCTGTAACACCAGTTTTGAGTGTCTTTCTGATTTATTAATCATTGTTTTTAAGTTTGGACTGTGGTTTCTAATAACTATAGTGTAATTGTACTATTATTTTGATAAAATACTATGTAGCATGTACTTTTTGATGGAATGTTATAGTTCTTCATGTGTAGAGGAAAAAGTTACTTGGTGCTTTGCAATGCTTCTTTTCATCCCTACTATTCATAGTATTTTGATGGGTAACTCTTGGTGCCTTGCAGAGTTTCTTTATGAAAGTATAATAAAGGAACGAATATTTTGCACTTGTCTATGACGGGTGAAAATTTTAGAAAATTTTACCAATTAAATAATAAGTGTAATACACTTGTCATATGATTGATTGAGGTTTAACTGAGGCGATTCTGAACTAGAATTTTCCTATTTGACAAAAATATAATGTGATCGTTATATATTCACCTATACATAATGAATGTAATATATATGTTGTAATCTGTCGATCTTGATGAATCATATGTGAATTGAAAACTTAAAGTTACATAGCATTATGATTCTCAAATATCAAACCTCTTCGATTAGTTATCGATAAATTTAGCAAGCCCAACCGAATATAACAACGAATCAAGTTTGAATTAGAATATTTAAAGTTCTTGAGAGTATTATTATTGTTTTGAATAGATCTAATAAAAAATATCCTTATTTGGGCAGATAGATTGAACTTTGAAGTGCTCCTCTGACACAATTTTTAAAAAAAGTGGGTACAAATATAAACCGAAAACAATTACGGGGCTAAAGTGAAATTAACCCAAAAAAATACATGAAACGACGGCGTTTTATGCGTCTCTCTCCATTTCCTCCTTCAAAGCCGTCAAATCGCCATTTCTCCCTCAAACCTTAGCTCACAGTCCCAAAATCTGCAAATCAGTTCACAATCATGGCTTTCGGAGCCCTAAGATCCATGATCCGACCCGTATCCAGAGTCCTCTCACACCAGAATTTCTCCACCGCAGCTAAAACCATCTCCACCGCCTCTCCGGTGGAGCTCCGCCGCGTCTTCGTGCCCCGCCACCGCAACCCGCCGTGGTTTACTCCGTGCAGTGCCTTCCACAGCCTTACGGATACCAGATTACCGAAACGTAGACCCATGGACCAGCCTCGCCGCAAAAGAGCCAGCTTGAGACCCCCAGGTAAGAAAGAAGTTAGGGTTTTTAGGGGTTTTAGGGACACCCATGTGTTTTCATGGTTTTTGCTTGAATTTTGCGTTGATGATTGATTGGAGGTGTGAAAAGGTTGAGTTGTTGTTGGAAAATTGTTAGGTCCGTATGCGTGGGTGAAATGTGTGCCTGGGGAACCTATTCTTGGTAACCAACCAAATGAGGGTAGTGTGAAGAGAAGGAACGAGAAGAAGAGAATTAAGCAGCACCGCGCATTTATAATGGTATGATTCTGCTTTCTTGATTGTTTATGTGTTGAATTCAGTTTGTTGTTTGATTTTTCATCTTTTATTGAAGCTTAAATGTCTTGTTTCTAGGTTGTATTGATGGATGAGATAAGGAACAGAGCGACTTCTGAGTTATAAAGTAGAACTATTTGCTATGTAAATGATTCTCACACAGATGAATATGGATTAGTACTCAGCTTGTATAGACGTGCGTGATAGACAATGACGACCTTTGGTTAAAAATGTATCAGTGTTAGGACTTAGGAGACAACAGGAACGTCTGAAAAGTTATGATTAAAGTTGAAGGGTTTAAAATTGTGAAATCTGTATGTTTTAGGACAGGTTAATCCGGGCTATCAGGAGATAACCTCCCAGTTTAAGCATTCTTATGATAGTTCTGAGTAATCTTTTATATATTTCCTCTTGTATGTATGTATCATAAACCTATTAGAGGTGCCTTAATTCAGTAATGTAATCGTAGTACTTTCCAAGTTGATGTGTTGTGCTGGACCTCGAAGATAATACTTTACCTTGATCTTGAGTTCAAGCTCAAAAATATATGCTCATTGGAGTTTATATTTTTGCTGGGAACTTTTGTTTAAGCTTGACGAATTAAGGATTTTTCAGTAGGCAAAACAACCGTTTGTTTCTAACTCTAGGTTGTATGGACGAATTTTATAGGAGATAGTCTTGTTGGGATTTGCCTTTTGCCACACTACCCTTGGTAGCTACTTTCCCCAAATAATTTTCTTTGAGAGAAGGGATGGGGCGAATCAAGTCATCGTTGAGAAGATCTTTGAGCATGGAAAACATTTTCCATATTTGTTTTAGCTTCCGAAAAGCTCTTGCTCTCCGACCTTCCCAAGTTCTGCTCATTTTCATTTTCCTCTGTTCTGTCTCAGCAATGCTTGTAGTTTGTTGAGATTTTAATCTTGATTGGTTTTGTTTTATTGAGATGCCCATTTCAGCTGCCAAAATAATCCTTGACTTCGAGTACGTGCCTTACTAAACTAAGTTTTTGTCCTCGTGTAGTCTGAAAAAAGGAAGCGCAAAGCTCAGATGCAAGAGGCAAAGAGGAAAAAGATCGCGAAGAGAGTGGAACGGAAGATGGCTGCAGTTGCACGAGAAAGAGCATGGCAAGAAAGATTAGTCGAGCTGAAACGGATCGAAGCGCAGAAGCAGAAAGCAACTACGGCCTAATTTGTCCCTTTCTACACCTCAATTTAGGCATGATGCTTTGTTCCCTTTTAAGTTTCACACACAACATGCTTTTGTTTCTTTATAATTTTTAATTCTCACATTAAAACTTAGCCATTCCCAGGCAGGTGGAACTTTAGGTTTGGATCATGAAAAATTTTGCAATGTGGATACCTTTGGCCCAATTGATTGCATCAAAGATTCAAGAGTATCTATGAATGTCAAAAATTGGGCTTTTCCTAAGAATTTGTCCAATAAAATGCTAACAGCATGTTTGAGGAACTAAGATGATTCTGGCTCAAAATCTAGTTCGGTCAAACCAATACAAGTTCTTCTTGTTTTACATTTATGTTAAGAAAAAATGACCACATTGGGATTAATCTAAAGTTCAAGAAAATCACCACTCTAATAATAGGGTCGTACACTCATTGTGATCGGTGTAAAGCTCATGAAAAATGATCAATATAACAGCATGGGGTCAAACACTCATTGAGATGTGAAGTACACAAAAAATGACCAATCTTGATCATGAGAAATAACCGATCAATGTGAAGTTCACAAAGAATGACCAATCATTAACAGACGTTATAAACTCCTCTTGATCAATGTGGAGTTCACGAAAAATGTACAAACGAGAAATGACAGGTCAATGTGAAGTTCACGAAGAATGACCAATCTAATATCAGACGCAATAAACTCATCTTGCTCAATGTGGAGTTCACGAAAAATGACCAATCTAACAACAAACGTAATAAACTCATCTTGATCGATATAAAGTCGAGGAAAAATAACAAATCTGATAACATGTGTACTAGGCTCATTCATATGATTCAACGGAATTATTCCATGCACCCAACAAGATCAACAAATCTAAGACATCAAACCACAGAGCAAGATCAACTCCACGAGACAAACGATGATCATCAAAAAAGCTCACACAAAGTACAAGGATAAATCTCATCCATGTGCCAATCACAATAGTTTTTTCATACCCAAAAGAAAAAAAAATAAAATAAAATCATCAAACATTATTGATGGGGTAACGATACAAAACGTACAGCATGGGAACTGGACCACCGTGTGCCTTCAGTTGTGGTTAACAATCAACCCCAAATGTTCTTATCCAACTAACACTTTACCCCAAAACCAAAATAAATATATATAATTTTATGTTAAAGAATCATCCTTTTCTCTCCCACTGGCATTTCTTTTGTCGTACCACGGCCCCCGATCAACCCCCCCTCCTTCAGTGAGGAAGACACTTACGACAGCGACACTCGGACCAACTCTATAATGCAAACCCATGTTCTATGTGCTTGTCAAGAAATCAATCATGTTACTTATTCAACATCCAAAGAAAAACTTGAAAAGGAGATGTATTAGTTAGGATATTAACTTAAAACGAGGAGGCCGGGCCGGGGGGTGGGGGACTGGGGGTTGGGGCGGGGTGGATCGAACCGACTTGTGTTAGCTGAACTCATTGATGTAGGGGTGTGATGGTGATGGGAAGCCGCCTCTTCATTCTAACCGTTGGAAAATATATTATCTCGTCGGGTTCAGCATTCCATCTGCAGATGACCATGGTGGAGATAAATTCTTGTTAAATTTAAGTATTTGGGATAAAAATAGACGGAATTACAATTCTTGCTTCGTAAAGATTCGATCTTTCCATCTAAACTAAAACTCCCGACTCCGTTCCTATGTAAATATATCCGGCATAGCCATTATCTCGCTCTCGTAATGTCTTTTTACTTCATTTCTGTTATAGATGACTACCCTATTCATGTGTACTTCATCTTGAATTATTCATAACTTCAGAAGAAAGAAGCAAACTTATTTACCGGTAAGTGGTGATGAGATGATGAAGGAAAATCGAGATTTCAAGCCTCGAAAGTTCCAGGCCGGGACATAGTCTCTGTCCTCCACCAAACGGGGTAAAAATATTGCTGCTTACAGCAGCTCCAATTTTCTATAGGAAGCAAAAGAACAACTCATTACGATGCAATAATAGCAATGTGTTAAAAAAAATGTTAATTTCTGGTGTTACATTAACATATTGGCCAAACAACAAGTTGGTAGCCAATGTCAACATCAAAAATAAAGCAATGTTTCTACTATCCTATTTTAATTTGCATTCCCACGCGAATTCTTTTAGGCGAATTGATGTTCACGTTCGAGCATTACATATGTTTTCATGTGCCGTAATTATTGTTTTAGGGGACAAGAAGAATGTCTTATAAAGAAAGAATGGTAAATATTACATTAATCAAGAATCGTTTAACGAGTCTTACCTTCCATCTCCACGGATCGAATTCATAAGGGTTTTCATAATTCATTTCGTCCATATGAACCGAGCTTAATGATGCCAAAACACACCATCCTTTTGGTATTAAGTAACCTGAAAAAGGGGGGGAAAACGAAATGCACAACAAATTTTCAATTTCATCAAGTTAAGTAAACATCACTCCTCTTAGAGCAAAATGTGAATATTTTTGCATTCACTTCTAACTACATAAGGGTAAAATCGCTCGTATAAGAGTGGTCTACAATAAAAAATCAGAGCTCCATTACTAATTAGGTAAAGATAAAACCTTAATTTCGGACCTTTTATTTTGACATCCTTGAGAGCTTTTCTCCACACCGCATTGATGATATTCGCCAGCCTAAGAGTTTCGCTAATAACCTTAAGTTGAAAAGAAAGGAACTTTTTGTAAGTTGACAGAAAAGAATGTAGCTGACTTCGTATAATTTCAAGAAATATTACATTTTGGGTAAACGGCAACGACATATAATCAGTCCAAGTATACTCGTCACCTGACTGTTCCTTGCTCTTCTTGAGTTCCATGTTCTCTTCCTGCATTATTACACAAAGACTGTAGAAATACTTCCAAAAAAGATAAACCAAACCATAATTGAACCATGATTGTACTACAAAGGTTATGACGTTTCTTTATTTTAATATATGTTAACAAAGTACAAATAATCTAGAAAGATGAGATTGTATTGATAGCTTTATACCCTCCCTCCAAAAAATTGAAAAATAGGGATGGAGCCAAGAATTTTTATAAATAACCATAACAAAAAACTCAATAATCCGGTTAAAAAATCAACGTTTTTAATGATTAACGTAAATACGATTTGAGTTCGTCTCGTAGTTGTTGAACTAAAACAGAGAGGCAAATAGTACAAGATCATTTTGTGCTATTTAAATCATTCGATAATTCAGAAAAAACATATGGGCAACACACATTGCTATCTCCCACGTGAAGGCATTCGTAATAATGGAAAGACTTAAAGAACCTTGAGTTCCACAATCATGGACTGAGGTTGACCTTGTTGTCCCACTAAATTTATGGGATCCCAACAGTTTAGTTTGTACAAAATATGTCACGCATCATGAACATGAGCACTCTTTCATTTCATGCAACTTTTGACATAATACATTGTGTAAGTAGGAAATTATTGCACGAAACCACGAGGTTTTCGATTTGACACCACTCGAATCCGAGAACATTGACCATAATCTCAAATAACGTGATATGTAGCTCAAGAAATAATAGCTTGCTATGCTATGTGCAAAATCATATAAGGAAAGCGAAATTTGTGTATATATTGAACAAAATTGATTGCGTAATTGTAGTAAAGTTCGCAAAAGTGATGATACAACACAAAACATAGACAGAGTGATGATTCAAAGATAAAAAATATAAGAACATGCAACTCATAATGCAAGCATGTTGGTGTGAAAATTTTAATTGTTTATGTGGACCACCATAAAAACAAATTTTCCCAATCCACCAAACATTCTTAATCCGACCAACTTTTCTTTTTATATTTCTTTAAAGAAACATTCAGAATACAATTGATGATTCCCATAAAAATCTTGAAATTTAAAAACATTTATGTGATTAAAAAAAAATTTAAGTATACTTACCACCATATGGGCTAAAGCAACGGGATTGTCGATGAGAAATTTAACAGCTAGGGTCATAGCTGTCGGCACAGTTTCTTCACCAGGTATCATCATTTCGATTATGTTCCCACTGATAAAATCCAGTGGGAGACGGTGTTCCTGCACCTCGTCCGACTCTCCAATGTCGCGCAGCAACACGTCGGTCGCATCATTAGCCGACCCTTTTTCTTCACTTCTTTCCATGGCCGTTTTTTTATCCTCAACAATTTTGTTCACCATTTTTAGTAATCTCTCCTTAGCCTGTCAAAAGATTGCTAAAGATAAGGCATACATGAGATATTTTAATATTTAGTATCTCTAACACACCACTTCACGTGCAGACAACAGTATTTTCTTTGTCGAGGGTCACACGCATATATAAATTTTACACTAATGACTTATTGTTTGCAATATTGATATTTAATATTTTGATATCTGTGACGATAATTGTATGCATGTATAGAATAAAAAATAACCATACCTTCAAAGATTTGTACAATCTTGTTCCCGGGAGCTTAATAGGTAAACAAATCAAGCCTTTGATAAACTCCTCGAATTCTCTCTTGAGCGTATTCATCTCTTCACCCGGACCAATGCTCAATAGCACTCTGACTAGAATTTCAAATGTAATCTGCATTGAATATACAATAAATCACTTAAAAGGTCATTGCAGCCATAAATGTGCGCGTTCTTTCACACATATACAGGGATGGGGCTTACACATAAATTTATCAAAAATTACATATTTCCCCCTTAGATAAATTCATTCATACATAAATATATAGAAACCAAATTACCTTTTTGGTTTCATCTTGAACATACACTTGACAATTTTTGCGGGTCCAACTAGATAAAGACATGCGAACGGCATTCTCAATATCTCTAGTGATTCGGGCCTTGAATTGTGAAGATTTCAAGAATTTCCCAATAAGTGCATGTACTCTCTTGTGCAATGGCCCGTTCATTTGAAGTATCGAACATTTTCCAAGAAGCTCGGTTATGGATTTTGGATAACAAGGAATAAACACACTCCCATGGTTTTGCAAAATCATTTTGTTCACATCCGGATCAGTCGACACTATTATCGCCTTCCCCAAAATGTGTGTTCTAAACACATTACCATACCTGAAAACGCACACACAAACATCATACTAAAACAAACATGCAGCATTTTTCTTGAAATTCAAAATTTCACCCCTTCGGAATAATCAACGCCACTCATACTTCGTAAAAATTCGATCTTGAACTGAATTTCACAATAAACAACATGATGATCTAGCTCACTTTTACCAGCTAAAGATGAATGATTCTTTCTAAAAGATACTGTAAATTATATTTTAGTTCAAGATACATATACAATAAAAAGACATTGTTAGTACTGCATATCTTTGGTTCAAAGTTAAAAGTAAAAACTTATTGTTTGATGAACAAATCCTAAGATGTCGGCATGGTAGACAAAACTCCAAGAAAATAAAATGAACATAAAGCGTGGAGAATAGTTATCCATGTATATACTCTCAAACTTTTAAATAATTCAAATTTTGCCACAACAACTCCTCCAATTTCCTAAATCATCCCCACAATTTTGTGAAAATATCCATTTCGCCCCCATAAGTCCAAGAATCCTTGCTCCATCCATGATCATCAAGAAAACACACAAACACACATATACAACACAACACTCATATATATGTATAACTCATCACACATACATAAATACACACACTCACACACACATATACATACATAAATACACACACACACGCATGTGTGTCTGTGTGTAACAGCAGAGATTAAAAACCAGCTCTCTGATAACAAGAAAAGGGCATTCTTACATAGCTTTGCGTTTGTCCATAAAGCTAACAGGCTTTGAGGTGTAACCACATGCTATAAACTCAAGCGTTTCTCCTACCAATGGCCAACCCCAACTCCCCTTGGGAACAACAAACCCTTCTCCATTAATCCTTCTCACCCTTTCATCTTCTTCACAACCCCTTCTCTTCATCATCACCATCATCATCATCCATGGCTTACAGAAACACAAAAATGATAGCAAAATAAATAACAAGAAAACCCAACTCAAGAGCTCCATTCTCTCTTCCCCAAAGAAAGATTCAAGATTCAAACTTTATGAGATAATTCTTAGTGGGCTTCTTTATTTTTCTTGAAAATTGCAACCTATACATATATATATGTTGGTAGGGAGAAGCTGATGATACTGATCAAGTTTCTTGAAAATATTAAAAGAAAAGGGAACTGGGAGTCTAGCTATGATGGGGTCTGAGACCTATACACTGCACACGTGCAGTTCTATATATGCAACCCTACTACTCTAGAGAGAGACCAGAGAGAGAGAGAGAGAGAGAGAGGAAGAGAGGATTAGCTTATTTTATTTGATGGATTCATTCGTTTTGTCTTTGTTAGGAGGAAATAAATGAGGATGGAGGGAGTGAAGGAGAGTGAATCTTGTTTGAAGATATGATAGAAGTGTATTAGAACTATTTTTCATTGCTTCTCATAAATACAAGACTATTTTTGGGTCCAACAAGTTTCCACACGCTTTTATCGATTTTGTCCTTTCTACCTTTTAAGGGAAAAACAAATAGAAAGGAAAGGAATGGGGATTTTTGCAAAATAATTTCTAAGTTCCTAGGGGTTATTGAATCGTACCGAACACTTATTATATAATAAATTTTATTATATAGTAAATTTAATAAAAGTATAATATTATTGTATCTGTGCATTATAAATATTTACTTTACACTATTATAGTTTGAATCAATAATGAAACATATAGGTAAAAGAAATCAATAATGATAAATTTAAAGTTTTAGATAATTATAGTGATTTTTTTTTTTAATTGAACCGATTAAACATGTTGTCAAAAAAACAGAAATAGACGCAACTACGAGGTCTTCCAGCTACTCCTCCCAAATGCATTTCCCCTCGATGAACGTTTGTCTCATTTTCGTCAGGTATCTACTAATTCATTATCGACCATTCTAATGTGTTTAAAAGGTACAGTTTCATGGTTTTTTTTAAAAAAAAAATTACAATTTTTAATACAAGTTAGAGGGGTGGTCCTTCATATTCAGGGTTTAGATGAGTTTCATCACAATTTCAGAGTCACATTCCATCTCAATGCAATGTGTAGATACCTTCTCTCCCAAACTATTTTCACTTTAGCCGAGAAGTTTTGTCGCCGTGATCGAAACTTCACCAATTCTCGTGGCATATCCAACAACCCTATAAAGAAAATTTTAGATATGAATTCTTTTTTAACCACAAATTACATTTTCTTAACTTTTATGCACTGCATTGTCAACATATATATACTATATAATATTAACAATTTAAATACAAAAACTTGTCAAATCCAAGTTTCTTATCAAATAAAAGATTAACCTGATTTATGAATAAGGAAGAGATTATTGTTATTTAATATATATTATTAATTTTTTCTATAATAATTATTGGATGCCTTATTACTACTTTCTATATTTTTCTTTATAAAGTTCTTGAATTGTAAAATAATTCCTTATTGGAATTGAATGATTGTGCTCCATCATATTTTCATATATTAATATTTAATAGATATGTCCATATACATAATTCAATAATTGAATGTACAAACCTAATCCATACAAAAAAACAATTATCAAAGAGAAAAATCCAACAAATTTTTTTTTTTTTCAAATTCTTTTCCAATTTAAATGTTTATCAATTAATATACCTTCCATAAATAACACTCTTACAAGTTACAACTAATCCATCACACACTTATATCACACACTTAATTATATAATAATTTAATATATAATTTGTATCGTCGTAAGTAGAAAGTGTTTAGAGGCATATCCTTGCATTTTTAAGCTATATTTATCTTTTATTTCGCACATTGAGATACTGCATGTCTATGTTGTATAACAATGTTTACGCAATTCACATTTTTTGTGTGTTTTTACTTATATAGAGATCGCTACAAGTCTATAACAAATATGCAAATTTAATGCATGACTTATATCAACAACACAAACTCGTTTCCATCGATAGAATTTGAAAACATGCCGAAAGAACACCAAATAAAATATTATTGGAAGATCAACTATGTGTTAAAGTCATTAAAAACGTTATAATTATTAATAGAGATGGTTTTATAACTAAATGATTCAACACGATTCAAACTCAAATAAATAAGATACGGAACTAGAAAAATTCGCTAAACTTAGAAAAAGGTAAATGAGGGATTATAAACTCGATTTAAGGTATTTTATGATAAATTGATCATGAAAATTGCAAGGTAATCAAGTGGTTGTCATGTGTGGAGATCCACATCTAATATTAATATACTAAAGTTAGGTAAAATGTGATAAATTTTAAGATATTACCCGTTGAATATATATATGTTAGTGAAAAGTTAGGATCCATCTTTTGATTCTATGTACAACATATACATACAAATTAAGTACATTGAATGTGGAGAATTTTATATCCCTAAATTCCAATACCTAATCATATCATATCTGTTCTGAGCTATTGATTATAAAACATTAAAAATGAAAAAGAGCAAAATTTCTAATTAAAGAGGGAAATACATGAATATTTCAAAATACACGTATAAAATCAAGAATTATTTCACCACATACCCCATTGGCTTCGTCCCTGGTAGGATTGCAAACGAGCCGAGCCGAGCTTTGGTCTTTTTTGGTGTCTCGAGGCTCAACCGGCTCGTGGAAATAGCATTATTTTAAATAAAAAATTAGTTTTTTTAATAATTTAATATATTTTTATATATAATAATATATATTTATTGAAAATATATAATAAATATATTACTTTTTTATTAATTATATATAAAAATTAATATATATATATATATAAATTAAAATATTATTTTTTTAATTAAAGATGCTGGCTCGTGAGCCACGAGCCAGACTCAAAGAGGCTTGGATTCGGGCTTGGCTCGAGCTTGCTCGACTGGCTCACGAGCCAGCTCGGCTCGTTTGCATCCCTAGGACTCCCCGATTATAAGTATATATCAATATCTACACATTATTATACATACGCAATTATGGTCCGCGTATGTAATTGTAGTTGGTTTTTCTAAAATGATGGCCTCTAATTGATTTTTAAGTAATTTGATTTTAAATCTAGGGTATTTTCGTAAACTTAAACCTCATTTCGCAACTAAATATCACGATACTTTCAGTTATAATCTATTATATATGTATTCTTAAGTGAAATTCGAACTCCAACCACAATTTTAAAAAATAAATATTTTAATCATTTAAACCAAGGGTGTTCGCCTTTTTTTTAGTCAATTAGGGATGCTAAGACAATTATTTAGCATTATCTTTTTTTCCACTAAAAAGAATGAAACTTCAGAAACGATTAAATAATTGTCAGTTGCCATTCTTTAATTAATTGTGGACAGACCAAAGCGGCGTCCTTAAGAGTCCAATGTTTTCAAAACCGGACCGGAGGTCAAACCGACAGGCTTACTGATTATCGATTCAACCGGTTCGATCGGTTCAACCACTGATCAAACCGGTATGACGTCATAAATAAATAAATAATTATATAATATTATAAATATATTAAGTAAATTCATAATTTTCAATATTTATAACAAAAAATAATATTTTTTACCAATATTCAAAAAAATATATAACATTTAAGACAAATTCAATATTAATCACACCATCCCAAACATTTGTATTTTCCATAAAAATTAAATGTCTGTACCCAAAAAAAAAATTTTAAAAATGATGAAAGTATTTACCTTTTAACCCTAAAAGCCCAAAGGCCCAAGAAACTATTATATGAAAACCTACTTGAACTAGGTCTCCACTCTCCGCCGGAACGCCAGTTATTCTTCTTTGCAGCAGTTCTTTTTCAGTTTTTTTTTTTTATTTCTGAGGCAATAAGAAGCAAGACGCAAAAGAATCATTAGTCACACTCTCTCTTCTCTCTCTAAGAATCGCCCTTTGAAAGAAAAACAATACTTTCTCACTATGACATGCAAGGGGAAAAATGCAAAAAAAGGATACCAACTATCCCTCACTAGTATTTTCGGGATAATTTTTTTTCCGGCGACAAAATAATCCATTAACTCCTAAAATGTGTCAATTTAAGGACAAACTCACCGGAAACTGCCTAATCATCGCCGGAGACCCGCTGACATGTCCGATGTGATGACATGGCATTAATAATCCTTGCCATGTGTCAATTAATATATATTAGCAATTTTGCACATTCTATGCATGAGCAAATAAAAAATAATTATTATATAAATATATTAAAATTGAAAAGTTTTTATTAAATATATACTCTATAATTTTTAATATAATCATTAATTTATGATAAATAAATAAATAAGTAAGATAAGATAATGTCATATTAATAATTATAAAAATTTAAATTATAAGTAAAGCGATAAAAATTATAATTAAAAAAAATACAACCGATAAGAAAGAAAAGAGAAACTAAGAAGAGAAGTGATGAAATAGAAAAGAGAAATTAACAGCACGTGGAAGAGATAAAGTTGGATAAAAGATAAATAAATAAAAAGAAAAAGAAAAAAAAAAAGAAAAAGAGGACACCAAGAGACCAAAACGGTTACAACTTGGGTCTCACGATTAATATATAGTACTAGCAATTTTGCACATTCTATGCATGTGCAAATAAAAAATAATTATTATATAAATATATTAAAATTGAAAAGTTTTTATTAAATATATACTCTATAATTTTTAATATAATCATTAATTTATGATAAATAAATAAATAAGTAAGATAAGATAATGTCATATTAATAATTATAAAAATTTAAATTATAAGTAAAGTGATAAAAATTATAATTAAAAAAAATACAACCGATAAGAAAGAAAAGAGAAACTAAGAAGAGAAGTGATGAAATAGAAAAGAGAAATTAACAGCACGTGAAAGAGATAAAGTTGGATAAAAGATAAATAAATAAAAAGAAAAAGAAAAAGAAAAGAAAAAGAGGACACCAAGAGACCAAAACGGTTACAACTTGGGTCTCACGATTAATATATAGTATAGATATATATATATATATATATATATATATATTATTTGAAAAAATTATAATAGTATACTTTTTATTTTTTAATTTTATATATATCATAAAAAAACATAATAAAATCAAATTTTATTTTAGTTTATTATAAATTCTAATTAGATTTAATTAAATAACTTTTTTGTTTAATTCTTTGAAAGAATCACAAATTACAATGAATCATCAATTCATCATCGTCATCTCTGGGGGCTTGCTGAAGCAAAAAAAAAAAAAAATCATCTTCATCTCCAGTCCACCGCCGCCATTGCAATCACCACCACCTCTATACCCCCAAGTCCACCGACGCCCTTCCCCTGCGGCTCCAGCACCACAAAAAACCAACCCCGTCGCCCCCTGCTCAAATCCGTTGCCGCCACCACCGTCCTCCTCGCGCCCATGCCTTCCCCTTTCACCAAGTCCACCGCCACCGTCTCCACCACCACCAACACACCAGCACCACCAGGCACCAACCCCGCCAACCCCCCTCTCCTCCCAGCCTTCTCTATACACAAACAGAAACATTCAGATCCAGATCTGAGATCTGGATCTGACAACGATAGAAGAGTGACTGAGATGGGGAGGGGTCGTGCAGCGGCGGCGGACTTTAGAATTTGGGATGGGCGGCCACGGCGGCGGACTTGAGGAGGGGGGAATGGTTGACTTCTGATGGGACGTAGTGGCGTGATGGGGTGAGGGGAGAGGGGCCGCGACGGTGGTACTGTTCGGTGGTGGCGCGGGCGACGGCGGCGCTGTGGGCAGCGACCTCGGCGGGAAATTGGCAATGGTGCTGCTGCATCATTTTCTTAGGGGTTGGGTCGGGGTTTTATGTATATTTTATATATATAATTATATTATATGTTTTCTTATTAATCATTCTTTCACTGTATAAAATATATACATATAGGTACATTCATATAGATATATGTAATATATATATATATATATATAATATATTTATATATTTGTTTGAATGTAATTGTAAATAACAAATATATATTATTTTAGATTTATTTCGTTTTTTTGTTTATATATTTTTTAATATTTGTAGTGCATTATGTGGATTTCAAAAAAAAAAAAATATATATATATATATGGAAATTATGTGGCAAGTGGTGTTAATGCCATGTCATCACATTGGACATGTCAGCGGGTCTCCGGCGATGATTAGGCAGTTTCCGGTGAGTTTGTCCTTAAATTGACACATTTTAGGAGTTAATGGATTATTTTGTCGCCGGAAAAAAAATTGTCCCGAAAATGCTAGTGGGGGATAGTTGGTATCCTTTTTTTGCATTTTCCCCGAAAGGAAAACGGTGCCACGTTATCGCGTGAAATGCAGGGGAAAAGAACAGGCAAATTAGAAAAATGGAGGAAACACCGTCAACCACAAAACCGCCGGTCCGGTCCGGTTCCTAAGGTGAAAATCGCCGGTTAACCGGTCGATTTTGCCGGTTCCCGACTGGCCCGAATCCCTCCGATTTTATAGGGCCAACCGGACCGGACAGGCCACCGGTCATCGGTTGAACCGGTTGGACCGGCCGGTCCGGTCCGGTTTTGAAAACACTGCTTAAGACTTAATTAGAGCGGGGTTAATTTGCAGTGGACATGTGTTTAACTTTAATCAGATCTAAGTATCTAACTTGATGAAAAAAGTGGGTCAAAAGTTGTGTATAAGTGAGATATTTTGTATTAGTGTAGTACAACACAAACACGCCCCTTTTGACTCTTCTTTCACCCTTTTCCTCGTTTTCGAGGCTGTCCTTTGTAATTCATATGATTCACGAATATGTGGCGGTGTTAGTGACATGATAATATGAAGTTTTACATTATCGTTTACAATATTTCCGTATCGAAAACAATACGATAAAATAATATATTTTATAAAATATTTGATATTAATTGTCCCATTTTATTGTTGGAAGAAAGTTTATCACTCAAGATATACGTGATCAATTTAAGAAAAAGATTCATGCTAGATCGTTTTTCTATACTCATTTATACATTATTGCCTCTTGTAATTTATTGAAACATTGACTGCATAGTACAAACTATCAAAGACAAATTACTGTAGAATGACAAAATAATACTTCTCATAAAAAATTTAATATAAACCGTCCCATTTCATTATTTTCGTTCGGGAGAAAGTTCATAGACACACGTAATCAATTCAAGAAAAAGATTCACATTAGATCATTTTTCTATACTCAGTATTTGTACATCATTGCCTCAATCATTGTGATCTATTGAAAAATCGACTACATAGTAAAAACTATCAAAGGCAAATTACAGAAAACCCCATCAATCCTTTGGTGCATTTGATTATAAGGACCCAACACCCAATATATGTACAAAAGAAATTTCCACTCTTTTGACTATCCAATTCCAATCATTCTTGGCTATAATATCAATTATCGAAAATTGTACCGCAATGACTGGTATCAATCAAAGGAGAATACTACCAAAATCCCTCACGTTACTAGCCCTAATAATTTATAATATATATCATCAAGTGGTATAAATTAACGATTCGATACTATATTAGTTTAATAAAAAATTTATAGTTTGAATCTTTGGAAGCGTAGCTACCATTAGTAAGTATGAAGAACTTTACACCCTATGTGGTCTGTCCCAACTCTACCCATTGAAATGAGTTATAGAACAAACAAAGAAAAAATAAAAAAATAAAGGAAAAATTACATTCAACTACATTCAGGTTTAGCCTAGTTACAACACAATCATTATTCTTTGCGTATTTATCATATAATTCCTAAATTTTACATTCTATTTGATGTCCCTGACGTCCGTTAGGGTTTCGTTAAATTGATTGGTTGTCCTTCCGAAATTCCAAAAAGAACATGGATAATTTTGTTATTATGGATGCATTTATAATAAATTCAGAGGCAATTTAGGAATGAAAACTAACCAACCAACCTAACTGAACTCTAACAGACGTCAGAGATCTCAAACGGAATATAAAGTTTAAGGACTACATGGTAAATATGCACAAAATAAGAACTGAATTGTAATTAGGCCAAACCTGAGTATAGTTGAATTTAATTATCCCAAAAAATTAATAATATGTTTTTCATTTTCATCAAGAATAGCGTTTTAAACATTCCATACCGGGCCCAAGCCCAAACCCAAATGGGCCAAACTGAAATCTCCTTGCTTCGCAGGACAAATCAATGATTGTGAAAGATTACAAATACACTAATCAAGAATGTAATAGCATATGATTCCACACCATTTGGAATCATTAACTTAATAAAAGGTCATTAAAATCAATCATCCATGCAAGGAACCAGCAAATGGGGTGCATAAAAAGGCCTATCTAATTGCAAATATTTGAGTGTTATTGCATTATATCTATCTACAGCTCAACAAGGATGTTGGGAATACTTGTATTCATGACATGTAAGAACTCAAGTACCTGGTATTATGGTTGGAAGCGGGAATCGTTGCGGGAACTACTTCACGACCACGTCCTTGTCATCGGAACATTGTTAAGTTCTCATCTAAATTGCAGTTTCTAAGCTGTGCTGGCACGGGCAAGAGGTTCTTCATGCGTGTTCGCGTAAAACGAGCTCAATTTGGCGATGGCAAGCGCTTCTCCATGAAGGGACGCCCTAGTGGACTTTAATATGTGGACTTCCACAAAGTCACCAACTTTTGGAATTCGTTTGACACCATTGTTGACTTTATCTATAACTGGAAGATTAGTAAATGATACCCTGTGGCCTCTATCACTCTTGCCAATGAGCTCTGTTTCAGGAGCTCTCTTATTGGGCCCTTCGACTAACACGAGTTGAATAGAACCGACTTTGGAGTCAAAGCATTGACCTGTACTCTCCCGAAAAGCTTCAATTAGTTCTGCTAATCTCCTTTGCTTTACATCATCAGGAACATCATCAACATAGTTTCTGTGGGCGTGGGTTTTTTCCCTCATGCTGTAAGCAAACATGTATGCCATATCATAGCCGACAGCTCTAACTAGACTTAAAGTGTCCTGGTGATCTTCCTCTGTTTCACCACAGAAACCTGGTGATCATAACAAGATAGATAGGATTAGTGTTTCGGCACAGATTTGTGAAAATCTGACCCAAGTCTCCTGGATTGATAATAGACAGAAACTTTTGCTTTTGGAGAAGTAAATTAATATCTAAAATTGTTAAAGTTGGAGCAGTAAAAGTTGGTATTTACACAAACAATTCTAGGAATAGAAACAAAACTTAGAAACTAGAAGGCAAAAAAAAAACACCTCAAGAGGTGTCTCGAGCCTGTTTAAAGCAGAAGCAGCAAAACAAAACACATTTATCAGAGTTTGTAAATACTACCTGTAGGTCATTTACTAACAACCTATCAATAAGTGAATTCTGTAAATCGTTCCGATACAGCCTAAGAGCTGAGAAAAATGATAGAATTGACAAACAAACTTACCACAAATGAAATCACTGCTCATTCCCATATCAGGAACTATATCGCGTATCTTCTTGACAAGATCTAAGTAAGCTTCTCGTGTATATCCTCTACGCATCCTTTCTAGCACTGTACTGCTGCCAGATTGTGCAGGCAAATGGATGCTTTTGCAGATATTATATCTGTCTCGCATCACATACAACAAATCATCGGGAAAATCTTTTGGGTGAGGGGAAGTGTATCTGAATCTCATCTCAGGATATTCTACTGCAAGTCGGTCTAGCAAATCAGCAAAACGCAGACCCATATTCTTCACTTTACACCTGCTGGAAAAGCCATCACTATATTTCCAGTTGACTCCAGATTCAACCTCTTCAACTCCAGATGTGTCATTATAACTATTCACATTTTGCCCAAGCAGAGTTACTTCCTTCACGCCTTCCTTCCAAAGCTCTCCCACTTCTCTAACAATGGACTCCACAGGACGTGAACGCTCTCTGCCTCTGGTGAAAGGAACGATGCAAAATGAACACATATTATTGCAACCCCTCATTATGGAGACAAATGCACTAATCGAATTCTTTGAGATACGCACTGGATTGATATCAGCATAAGTTTCTTCAAGTGAAAGAAGTGTGTTGATCCCTTTCTGGCCTGAATCAACCTCTTCCAGAAGCCGTGGAAGGTCTCGATAAGCATCTGGCCCACAAACAACATCAACCATCTTATCTGCATCCAATATCTTTTCCTTCAACCTCTCAGCCATACATCCCAGTACAACTACTTTTGGAGGATGCTTGGATTCTGACCTTCCTGTAGCAACATTACTCTTCCAGTGTCTTTTCAGAAACCAAAAGTAATTAAGTCTTTGCCACACTTTTTGTTCTGCATTGTCCCTGATTGCACATGTATTTATAAATATAATCTCCGCACTCTCAGGAACCTCTGCTACTTCACTATATCCGGCATTCTTCATGATAGATAAAACAATTTCCATATCATTGACATTCATCTGGCATCCATAAGTTTCATGGTATATTCGACCTCTTGGAAGAACACCAGACAGAGGTGTCGAGCTAGAGATATTAAGTAAGAACAAGGAAATCTGTAAGTTCTTGATCTCATCAATGCATTCGTATGGTCCAACATCAGTATATAAAACAGTGATCAATGACTCGATTCATAATTAGCCATGCAGATCACCAATTATATGTTAGAATTTTGTAGTTAGTTCGAAAACAGGTTTCTAATCTTAGAGAATTAATATTGAATCACATTTTCCCTCCTATTCTCATCCTTCTCCACAAACTTCTAATGCAATTAAAATTCGAACAGACTAAACAATCATGAAAGAGGTTATTCGTTAAGAGCACTCAGAATTGACCATCCTACCGCTTAATTAGCTACATAACCTGCATTTCCAATCTTATACGTTAAGAGCACTCAGAATTGATTATACTACTGCTTAATTACCTACATAACCTGCATTTCCAATCCTCTTCATTACACAACAATATAACATCATTCCTCTCTTAGCATTTCAAAGCTCAATTGAACTGCTTCCAAACACAAAATCCAAGCTCATTAACCCAAAAAACATCCAAAACCAAACGCACACACTTACTCTAGCTGGGGATCGGAAACGCTAGCATCCGTGACTGCGGCGGCGGCTTTCGGCATGAAATGACGGAGACTCGGAGCTTCAGAAAACCTGCTGCCGCCGCACTCCGGCGATTGAGACTGCGAGAACCTCCTGTAAACGCCGCGAGATAAAGCTGAAGCCGTTACCCCGCGGCGGCGGTAGAAGATTCGGTTTCCGGTCACCGGAGAGGAGTGGCATGGCTGAAACGAGAAGAATCTGAGAGTGAGAATGGAGCATCGTTTAGGTAGGTTTCTGCAGTGTTGTTGGGTGAAAACCGAAGAGAGAGAAGTGAGAGAAGAAGACGCCATGAGAGGTGAGAGAGCTCGGAGCTGTGGAAAAATGGATAGGGGTTTTTTCTAGTTTTGTGGATCTTTCTTTGGGCCTTGGAACATATTGGAGGCCCAAATCAGATTTATTTGAATTTAAATATTTCAAAAATCATTCTTTTTAATTATTTTATTTGTTTAATATGTGTAAAATGTGTGCAATATTTCATTTCATTATAAATAAAAGGAATGCTTGATTTATTTAGTTGATAACTTACGTCATGATTGGTGTATTGGAAAACAGCTTACAATGTTCTAAAAAATTTTAAGATTGATTTTAAAAAATTTACAGTTATTGAAATTTTCCTCAGATATTTGATCTGCCTATCAAACATCCTTCAAGCGGATTGAAAGGATTTCAAGAAATTTACAGTTACCAAACAAAATGAAAGTATTTCAAAACACTTACAATTATTGAAGCTTTTGGATTTTTCATCCGTCTATCAAACACCTTTCAAGCGAATTATCCTTGGACGTTAATTTAAAGTAGGAATCCTCTAAAGCGTATTGACACCAATCTAGTCTAGGATTTTATTCTCCATGTTCTAGATTATTCTGTTCCACCCAGCTCTCTATTATAGGAATTGATTACCTCGCACTCTAAGGAATGTGCCTGTGACACTCCGCTCGTTCGATCATACAAGTATGACGTTATGAGTGAGTTTATTTATATAGTTATGTACCTTTAATTTTATTTATGTGGTATTTAATTGATTTAAATGCTTTTAAATGCTTAAATTGTTATACAATTATATGGTTGTAATTGTTATAATATGAATTCGGTGATAAGAATGCTAATTTTATGAATTGAAATGATTTATATGTTGTATGGGTTTAATTGCAATTTATTTGAATGACTTGGGGTTAATTTGAAAATAAGTATTGGATCTATTTCACTTCTTTTGAAAGTTTAGGGACCTATTTGTAAATAGAATGTTTTAAACTATCTTTGGTTTTGCTTGAGCTCGGAAATTCGGATTTGAATTCCAACTTCGCCATTGGATTTGTTTCGATGATTCGAGTCCGACGGAACTAGCCTCATATTTTTTTGAAGCCGTTTGAATTCTCTATGTTTTAAAATCCGATCTGAACACACCGGATTATTTCAAACTGACCCGTTTAACCATACCCGACTAGTTTTCAACCCCTAAAAGCAGAAAATTTCCCTCATTTCTTCCCCATACCTCACGTTAATCAGCCAAGAAAGAAGGGGAGGAGAAGAAACACAAGCCATTACCATTGTCTTGCCTTAAAAGCTCAATTTTCTCTTCGTCTCTCACCCGATCAACGATCCAAGGTTAGATTCGGTTTCCCCTTTCATTTCTTGCCACTGCCACGTGTCCGATTCATGGCGAAAAAATACTCTCTCGGTATAAAAAGACCTTTAATTTCACGATTTTAAAAATTAGAGTACTACATTTGCATAATCAAATAATTATGGCCGATAATTGCAAGCTAGACAATTATACCGAATGAGGTGAACAATTTTCCCGACTGCGGGCCCTTAACTTAACGAGACGATGAAGATGATGATTAGGATTATGAATAGAAGTAGTACATGAAGAACAAGGACGAGAACACACAAACACGCGCGTACAGTGACTCGATCACACAAAACACAGACACACAACGAATCAATTGCAGGACAAACCTTGTAATCAAAATCATGAAAGGATGGATTTGGTCTTGATTCTTGAATAACATAGATGAGGAAATTAATTAAAAGGGAGGACAGACGGCAGCACATTGGACAAGTTCTGGACAATTATTGCTGATGCAGGTTTCAAAGTCAGTCGCAGGACTACATCTGTTGGCGCATTCTCCATATTTGTCTAAACAATATGCAGCGCAGTCGAGAGTTCCACTCTGTGCATCCGCACCATGAATAAACCCTATCACCAGAACAACAAGGATGACCGCACCCATCTTCATTGATGCTGCAGATGAAGAAGAAGAAGTGATTAATATCTTTTTATGTCTGAAAATATATATAATATAATTTAGATTTGATGCTTATGGTGGTGACTGGTGACTGGTGAGGTTGTCAATGAATGTGGCCCCTATTTATAATGGTCCTCTTCTTAAATTGAGAATCTGAGATGATAAATCCACATGACCTAATTAATTTCTAGCTCATCAGTCTTAATTAATCAATATTGTTTTTTACTTTATTTATTTATTTATTTTTAATTGTATATCCTGCCAGGAGTAGTGCCATGCATACAAACTATTATATTCCTCAACGGGTTGACTCCAAATATAAAAAGCATTTTGAAAATTATATTTTAAATCATTACTTAAAATATTGATCTCACTTCACTCACCATAAATATAACATGGCTGCCTATGTTTTAAAACTCGGATCGGACGTCGAATCGAAGCCCTTACTGGTTATTGATTTTACTGGTTCGATCGATCGGATCACTGATCGAACCACTATGACGTCATAATTATATAATATTTATATAAGGCTACTACTCATGATGTTCCTCCATCCACGAATTTAGAGTTTCTATAGATTTTTCACGAAATCTTTTGACGAAAAACAATGCAAAATAATTTTAATTTATATTTTATGATACTTATCTACATATTTCAGTAAAAACTCTGTCAGTTTAATTTTTTAATATTGTTATTTAATTTATTGTTGGACTTTTCATAAAAAATAATCAATACTATTTTTATTTTTTTTATTTGTCTATTTTTTAATCTATTCATTTGTTAAAATATAGAAAAAGTTCTACAAAACTACGAACATTAAAAAAATTGAACATTGTCTAGTAAAAGCACTAAAATAAAATAATTGTCTTATCTAGGTTAATTAAGATCCAAGACTACCAAAAAAATATTACTGAGGTAGGTTTATGCAAAACAAAGTAAAATCCAGACCGTTAATGCTGTAAGAAAAAAAGGACTGTTAATGTTGTATTATTACAACTTTTATGAAAATGCTTGCATCTAATTACGACATGTTTTTAAATAAATTAAATGACCTTTTTGATGGAGCACAAATATAACGAGGCCACGTCACGACACGTGGGCCCTCATGGGTTCGCCACTTATATCTTTGGGTCAACTTAGCCGCCCTCATAAGCTACTTGGAAATGGCTAAAGCCTGGCAATTGGCAAAACTACAAGTCTCCCATCTGACCCTCATTGGTCCCTGGACCCTCATTGGACCCTCGAGCCCTCGGGTCCTCATTGGTCTTGGGCCCTCATTGGTCTCAGGCCCTCATTGGACCCTCGCGTCCCTCAGGCCTCATTGGACCCTCGAGCCACTCGGGTCCTCATTGGTCCTTGGACCCTCGAGCCACTCGGGTCCTCATTGGACCCTCGAGCCCCTCGGGCACTCATTGGTCCCTGGACCCTCATTGGACCCTCGAGCCCTCGGGTCCTCATTGGTCTTGGGCCCTCATTGGTCCTTGGACCCTCGAGCCACTCGGATCCTCATTGGTCTTGGGCCCTCATTGGACCCTCGAGCCCCTCGGGCCCTCATTGGTCCCTGGACCCTCATTGGACCCTCGAGCCCCTCGGGCCCTCATTGGTCCCTGGACCCTCATTGGACCCTCGAGCCCTCGGGTCCTCATTGGTCTTGGGCCCTCATTGGTCTCCGGGCCCTCATTGGACCCTCGCGTCCCTCAGGCCCTTATCGGACCCCCGGGCCCTCATTGGATCCTCGCGTCCCTCAGGACTCATTGGACCCTCGCGTCCCTCAGGCCCTCATTTCGAACAACAAGTTTGTTGTTGGCCATTTCGTGCTTCAAGTTTGTTGAGTAGGAGGAGATGAGAGGTAGAGATGTCCCACTGGGCGTGCCAAAATTTGTAATGTAATTTCCGTGTTAATTAAATAATTAAACACAAGAAATAATCACAAATAAACTTTATTGATTTGTTTGAATTTGTGGATACAATCTCTAATCCTTCATCTGATTCTTCCTACAAGAATTTATTGAAATTCGGAAGGTTTGAAACTCCTTTGTTGATTTTGGAGCTTCGATCTTCCGTTGGATTTGATTTACTTCTTTAAACGTTAATTGCGGGTCTTTAGACTTAATCGCGAATTAAATGCCTTGATTTGATGAACACCGAAGAACACGCCGATGAACACCTTTGATGTTGATTTGAGTTTGATTTGAATTTGTTGAGGAGCAACACCAAAATCTGGATTTGATGCTTTGATTGTGGATTGAACGCCTCAGTTTGTTGATTTTCTCGAAGAACGCCGAAGAACACGCTTAGAGCACCTTCGAATTTGATTTGAGAAAAACGCCGGATTCGCGGACTTGATGCCTTGTTGCGGATCGGACGCTTCGATTTGGTTGATTTCCACGAAGAACGCAAAGAACACGCTTGAATCTCGCTTCGATCTTTGAGGAGAACAACGCCGAAACACCACTTCGATGCCTTGATGCCGGATCAAACGCCGTTGATGCTGACTTCTATGAAGAACGCCGTTGAAGATACCGAAGAACACCAAGTATGCTGAAGAACACTTGAGAGCTTCTTTCTCCTTGCTTTGTGGCTTGCTTCTTTACTCCTTCAAGTTGTGTGTGAATTGTGTTGTAGAATGCCTCTATTTATAGGCGTAGGGTGGAGCTTTGTGATAATTATCCCTTAATTAATTAATTCATTTATTAAAGGGATAATATCAAACTTATTTATTTATTTATTACTTTAATATAAATTTATATTAAAGAAAATAAATAAATGACATATGTCTTGACTTTGATTGGTCCACGTGTTGAGATATGCCACGTGTCATCACTTGATTGGTCATCACCATTTGAACTGCAAGGCTTGATTTGATTGGACGGAACACCTCAATTTTGACACGTGTCGGTATTTGATTTGATGACAACATAAATATTAAAATTATCAATTAAATCAACTATTTAAATATTTTATGGATTTTGATTTAATATTTATCCAAAAAATATAAAAATAGAAGGAATTAATATTTGATAATTAATATTTAATTGCACGTGTCACATTTCAATTTGACGAAAATTAATTCGTCTACAAATGTTATTACAAATGATAACATTCTTGAAGTTTTGAAAATTATTCAAGATCCTGATATTAGATAAAAAAAATGATTTTAATCAAAATCAAAGTTTTCAAAAGAATCATGAACTGTATACTATGGCAGAAGTTAATAAAATTTTAAAACAAAGACAATCTTTCAATTATCCTACTACTAGGAATGATTTATCTCTTGAGATTCAAAATCTTAAAAAAGAAATAAAAATTTTGAAAAATGATAACAAAAATCTTGAAGAAAGAGTTTTTAAACTTGAGATTTGTAGAGGAAAACAAGTTTATATTCCTGAAAAAGTAAATCAAATTACTTTTTCATAAGATGATAATTTTTTATCTACTTTAGAGATGGTTATATCTCAAAAATGGTTTATAAAAATTTCTCTCTTAATTGATGGAAATTATAAATAAGATCTTATAGCTCTTGTGGATAGTGGTGCTGATTTGAACTGTATTCAGGAAAAAATTATTCCTACCAGGTATTTTTATAAAACTACTCATTCTATTAGTGCTGCTAATGGGTAGAGCGAAAAATACGAAGTTTGCAATTCTTAGTTCAGTTTGTAAATCTCTTTACTATTCTGAGTGAAAAATTTTGCAATCTTGCAATACTAGTGTGCAGAAAAAGAAAGTATGTTATTTACTTTTAAGTTTTAAATTCTTCAAATTTATTTGTTGTATTTCGCCGCCTAATATGGCCGGCTAAATCATATTGTTTTAAATAATATCATGTTACTAGAATCAATGTTCATGGTGGATTAAAAAAAAAAAAAAAAGTACCAGATCAAGAAAATTTATTTTTGGGATGGTTTGAGTTAAAATAAACAGAGATTAGGTTTAATACCGAAGTCTGGATTTGCCCACTTTCTTGCCATGATTAGGTGTTTATAGGATTTGCCTCCATGACTGTTTAAGAACTAAATCTATAGCTTATTTTAATTTAGTAAAATTACCATGTACAGTATAAAAAGTTTTGATATGGTCTCACCAAATGATTTAATTTTGGTAATTATATTTCCGCCTTAATAAAAGATCCTCTGAAATGGTAATCGTCAAATTTAACTATTTAAATTATTTAGCCTAAAATCAATAAACAATAAGTTATTAGTTCAATTTAATTATTTAATTGGATGTTATTGAATAAATTCAGCTTTATTTATGCATCAACTCTTTTAATTCTTTCAATTCTTTATTTTCTCTTTATTTATAATTATAACCATTTTTTATTTATTTATTGACATGAATTCTCTCATTTTTATGTTCTCCATTAATTTTGAAACTCCCTTCAAAAGTTTTAGATTTATTATAGTTTTCAAACTTAGTTTTGGAGAGCAAGATAAATTAGAAATATTACAAAGGTGCAATAATAAAAATTATTGAAAGTATACTAAAGAAAGGTAAACCAATTCTGATTGTTGGTAATGTCGTACTTGTCTTCATAAGATTTCTTTTATATTTATGTTGTTTACTTATAACGTGTTTTCTATGTTGAATATCAATATGCTATGAATTTAGTAATTTGATGTTGACGCAATAATAATAAGAAGAAAAGAAAAATAGATAAACTATCAATTTGTCTCTCATTTCTTATAATTCGTTGAATTTAATTTGAATGACACAATTAGTCTTTCATCTTGGAAATAATTTGTCAATTATTTAGGATATGTATAGCTTTACACTTTATATTGTTTTATCCAATAATTATAATTTGGAGTACGACGAAATATATGATTATATAAGCATCATTACAGATCGGTATATATTTATAAAAAAAATTAATTATTTTAAACAATTAAAAATCATTATGAAACAATCATAAAAAATTCCTTTTAATAGAAGGGCCATTTTGTAAACAACCAACTCCATGATTCTAGAAAATTAACGATATTTTTCAATTAAATAGAATTAAAGGAACATCAACTCATTAATTTCTCCTTTACTTTCTTTCGCTTCTATTTCATCTTTCTTGTTGCTTATCAGCTAAAATATTTGAAGTAGTTTAAATTCTCTTTTTTTTTTTTTTTAAGATTTTCTGATTAAGAACAGGTTTTGAATTTTTTTTGTATAATTTGTTGAATTAAATTTAGATGATACCATTAATTTCCCACCTTTTCAAATAATTGGCTAATTATTTAGGATTTAATTTAAATTTTCAGTAATTTCTTATGTTCGTATGCAGTGATATAAATCTATCAAATTTTTTTCTTTTGACATTCATATTAAGGGTTACATATTAATACAAGGAGAAGTAAGAAAAGACGGTGCTATAGAAAATAATAAAAAAAGAATTCAAAGTTTGAAAAATGAAATGAAATACTCTTAATTCCGGACAAACTAAAGAATGGTACTAGAGTTGCAATTTTGAGTATCGAAAAACATGTTAAATAATTAAAATATAGTAAAATAATGTTCGTATGCAGTGATATAAATCTATCAAATTTTTTTCTTTTGACATTCATATTAAGGGTTACATATTAATACAAGGAGAAGTAAGAAAAGACGGTGCTATAGAAAATAATAAAAAAAGAATTCAAAGTTTGAAAAATGAAATGAAATACTCTTAATTCCGGACAAACTAAAGAATGGTACTAGAGTTGCAATTTTGAGTATCGAAAAACATGTTAAATAATTAAAATATAGTAAAATAATAAATAATATTTAAAATAGAATAATAATAAACTAAAATAACAAGAACAAAAGCTAATAAATTGAATTTTTTCACAAGAAAAATATCAATAAGTGGAATAATACGTTGCATGTGCCACTTACTAGTAAATATAAACAAACAAACATACAAGAACATACAAAGAAAGATTGACTGTAATTTATAAAGAAAAGTACAAAACAAATTATTATATTACCTGCTGTTAGGCACTATTCCTAACAATCTTTCATTTGTCCGTCAAACATTTAGGCACTATTCCTAACAATCTTCCATATACTTGTCAAACATTGTAATTGAACAAAAATGACTATACCTCCTTAACATAATTTAGTATTCGAATTCTAACTTTAAATATTGAGCTATTTGAATGCTAACTGTTTCGCCTTTTAAGGTGTATAATTCAATAACAAAATTAATAAGTATAATCGCCGTAAATACTCTGATATAGATTAAAAGGAAGTCACAATAATGCAATTTAGTCAAGGGAACTATGGGATAAAATATTACAATTCTTACAAATAATATATTAAACCATCATTGATATTAACCCTGGGTAGAGAAAATAATGTGTATTCTTGATGGTCCAGGGCAAAGCTAAACATCACAGCAGCAACTCCAAAAGTTGCCATTATGTAGGGAGATGCATTCGCATTCAGAGAGACGTAGGTAATCCGCACATAAACTGAGTGATTTTGAGTCGCAACACTAAAATTTTGCATTAAAATTTGAAAGCAGATTCAGCAAATCGCAACTCATTACTAGCGAATTAAGCAGTTACAGAAGTCAATTGAAAATTTCAAATGAATTACTAGATTACAATTCAAATATAGTGGCAACAATAACTAAAAAGATTTCCATCAACCAAGATCCCAGAGTGTTCAAATAAATTCAGCCAAGATAACAATGGGATGCTGGCCCAACATTAGTGCTAACCTGTACATACAAAAATGCAACTCATTATCAGCTTGCATGTCGTCTTCTTTTGGCAGATAAATGACTCTACCCCTAAATTCATATTTGAGTCTGAAGCTTCCAGTTAACTTGAACATCCCCACGGCTTGAGCTCTCGCTACCATCATAAGCTCTTTCATCCTCCAGGGCTGATCTAACACAGTCAGCACAGAAGCATCAGGCCTAAAAATTAGGTGTATGACTATCTCGCTGATACTAAAAGCTCTGCTGCTTCTAGGAACTGAGTTTGTGCTTCTAGGAACTGAGTTTGTGCTTCTAGGAACTGAGTTTGTGGCTGCAGGTGATCTTGTCTGAAGATCATATTTCCTCCGGCTTTCTTCATTGCTCAAACATTGGAAAGCCTCTGATAGTTTCTTAAATGAATCTTCTGCCCCTGGCGCCCCGTTTTTATCAGGATGAACCTTTAGAGACAATTTCCTATATGCCTTGTGAATGTCTTCAGCAGTAGAGTTCTTTCCCAGACCTAATATGTCATAATAGTCCGTTTTCCTTTTAATCTCTCTGACCACAGCCACCTGCTCGGCCTTTTTCCTTTCCTGCTCCTGCTCCTGCTCGGCCCTTTGCCTTTTGGCGACCCGCTCCCGCTCCTGCTCGGCCCTTTTCCCTTTGGAGCCCCGAACCTGCTACTGCTCGGCCCTTTTCCTTTTGGCGACCCGAACCTGCTCCTGCTCCTGCTCGGGTGATGTTGGGAGAGGATTGAAAGGAGGTTTTTCTTTGGTGGTTCCACTCGGATTCGGATTCATAGCTTCTAGTGGTAAAGATAAGAATTCATCAATTTCAATGGATGGATCTAATCTGCGAGCTTTATTGAGGAATTTCAGGGCGATTTTCAAGCAATTTATGGCTTCATCTTTGTTCGCATCCATCTTATGATGTTGTAGATATCTGCAAAGGCAAGGAAATACTCCTAAACATAATTTACAGGAATTTTGGGCGATTAGTCTACAGACGAGGGTTTTAACGAAAAAACATCAATGCTGCAATTGAGTAATTCAGAGAGACGTACGTAATCCGCACGTAAACAGTCGCCAAAAACACAAAGGTTGCATTAAAACTCGAAAGCAGATTCAGCAAATCGCAACTCATGAAATCAATTGAAATTTCAGCAATTTAAATCCTTTAAAAAGATGAAACAGAAACGATAGATATGAGAATGACAAAAGGCGATGTACCGGCGCCGGCGGATTGTGATTCAAACTTTTCTGGAGTGAACCCGACTGAAGAGAAGTTGATTTAGATTGAGATTTCTTTCGGTGGTTGGGCACTTTATATAGTTATGTAATATAGACCCAAGTTGCACACGTTACCGATTTACCCATCGGCATCCATACTTACTATTATATTAATTTGTATATTAGTATAAAGGGAGGAATTTTGGGCTTTCAAAATAATTTTTTTATTTATTAATTAATTTCTTTTAATTTTATCTTTAATATGTCTTTTTAACTCTTTTTAATTTTTTTTTTAATTTTTTTTTTCTCTTTCATCACTTCTCTTTCTAACTTTTCTTTCTCATTACTCTTACTTTTTCCCTTTTCTATATAATTTTTATCACTTTCCACTAATATATTGGGGATGTTTCAATAATTATCCGTAAATATAACATTATCTTATGCTACCTACTTCTTTATTTATTAGAATTTAATAATTATATCAAAAATAATTATAAAATATATATTTAATAAAAAAATATTTAATTTTAATATATTTATACAATAACAATAGAGCAAATTACATTTTTGGTCTCATAGGATTGAGTCATTTGCAATTTTGGTCCCATTGTTTCAGAAAGTGACAATTTTGATCCCATTGGATTCAATTTGTGACATTTTTTGTCCAAACCGTTAAATGCATTTGGTAGTTAACGGTCAAAATAAATGATTGACAAAAAAAGAAAAGGAGTACATTGTTGGCTAAGTGGTTGGGAACCTCTGTCTTGGGTTCAATACCCATTGGTATACAATTTTTTTAAGGTATAATATACATTTGTATATGATATCTAATATATATTTTATATATTATATACATGTAATTATTATGTTAAAATGTAAATTAATTTTAATAATAATATTATATAAATATATATATATATACATGTTAAAATATTTTTTAAGCTATAATATATATTTGTATATTACATGTACTATATATTACATACATATATATATTTGTACATTATATGTAATATATATTTTATATATTATATACGTGTAATTATTATGTTAAAATGTAAATTAATTTTAATAATAATATAATATAAATATATTATTATGTTAAAATATTTTTTAAGCTATAATATATATTTGTATATTATATGTACTATATTATATATATATATATATACTTGTAATTATTATGTTAAAATATTTTTTAAGATATAAGATATATTTGCATATTATATGTACTATATTATATATATATATATATATATATATACTTGTAATTATTATGTTAATATATTTTTTAAGATATAATATATATTTGCATATTATATGTACTATATATTATATAAATATATATATATATATATATATAATTTAATATATACTTGTAATTATTATGTTAAAATATTTTTTAAGTTATAATATATATTTGTATATTATATGTACTATATATTATATAAATATACATTAATAAATATATATTATATTTAATATTAATATCTATCATATATAATATATATACGCATAAAATGTATATTATGTATTTATAAAAAATAATATTTATATAGGATCTTTTATTAAGGCAGAAATTTAATATTAATAAATCATTTAGTGAGACCATTTCAAAAACTTTTATACTGTACATGGTAATTTTATCAGATTAAAACAAACTAGAGATTTAGGTCTTAACCAGTCATGGACGCAAGCCCTAAGAACGCCTAAAACATGGCAACAGGACGGGCGAATCCAAACTTTGGTATTAAACCCCATCTTGGCTTTTTTTTTTTTAATTTGAACTATCCCAGAGATAAATTTTTCTGATTTGGTACTCTTAGACCCCCGCCATGAACATTGATTCTAGTAAACTGCTATTATTCAACACAATAAGATTTAGCCGGCCATATTAGGCGGCGAAATATATCATGAAATAAATAACTGGATTGTAAAAGAACTTACTTATTAATTGTAGACTTAGCATACTTCCTGTTTTCCGCACCATCAAATATCATCAAGTATCAAATATGAAAAATGAATTTATTAAGATGCATATATAATAACAAAAATACTTAACTATAAATAAATTTGTGAATGAAGAGAAAGTTTATATCAAAATAACTAATTGCATCATCATATAATAATGCAAAAAATAATTGTTGATGAATAAATAATTAGAAAAGTGTATCTAAAATTGGTAACTATATCATAGATCAATCAGAGTAGACAAAAATATATGCGAATATATTCAGTGGCATACATCAAAAGCCTACTTCACAAACTTCAAATAGTTGTGATAGAATCATCTTATCCTTGAATATCAAATCCTCTAATGATTTTTGAATATTTGAATTCACTTCAATAAGCTCAACTGAATGTGAATCCTCTGAAATGTAAAAAAAAAAAAACTTATGAGTATCAATACATAATGAACCAATTATACTGGAAAATGTTCACCAAAACAAAAATATACTAGAAAATAGGATGAAACTATGCCTACATAGAACAACCTTCATCTTGGATTTAAATTTGAAAAGAAAGATCACCCCATAGAACAACCTTCATGGTATCTAAACTGTTTAAAAAATTAAAGAAAGATATATATTTTTAAATAAATGGCATAATATTCTTTTTGTCTATAAACTCCCTTAAATTTTTAATTCTAATCATATTATAGTTATATATGTCCATTTAATTAAACAAATCATTATTTTATATATATTTATTTAATTAAAAAATACTCTACAATTTTTTAAAAATATAATTATTTTTTAAAATTTTCGGGTCGGGTCGTGGGTCACCTTTACAGTTTTTCGGATCAATCCGGGTTGAACCCGAATGTAGCGCCCCATATTTCCGGATTTCGGGTAAGCACGCCACGTGTGTGTTTTGATGATTTTATATTAATTATTTAATTCTTTCATTCATTAATTAAATGTGACATGATCATTTTATAAAATTTCATTTTCTAAAGTTGGGAAAATTATTTCATTTCATGATTTATGTACTAGAATTGATTAATTGATTATGTGACATTAATTGATCATTTCCTTGAACTATGGGATTAATTGCATAAGAGGGCTTGGTCTTTGATTATTTAACTTCTCTAACTTGTACTTGATTGCTTAACTAATAAAATGGGAGGATTTATGTGCAATTAATTAGGATGACTCATAAAGTGGGAAGCATTAATATCTTCATTTATATTATATTCTAATTCATATTACACAAGACATATTCATACACATATTGCTCCATTGCTTGATCGATCAATTGCCAAGAGAAGGGAAGGAGGAGATTTCCATACTTTGAGCTAATTCTTGAGTTGATCATTCATCTTGAAGCATCATCATCCTCATCCTAGCGTATCATCTCTTCTCTCTTCATTTCCAAGGTGAAAATGGATTTATTTGATTGATTTCTTGATCATGAATGATAGCTAGGGTTCTTCATTTGGATTAGATAATTGTGTTTTAATTATGGGAAGCATGAATACTTGATCCTAGCTTGAATTTGATGCATAAATATTGAGGTTTGTGGACTTGGAGCATAAGTTGATATATGGAGCTCATATGATTGATTCTTGATGATTATTGAGTTATGGACATGGAATTGATGAACTTTGGTGTATATTGAACTTGTATATATATATTTTGCATGAATTATGGCATTTGGATTGATTAGAATTGGAATTGGTTGATTGTTTGTTGTGGTTCGATTTTTGCTCTGTTTTGCTGCCTCTGTTCCCCTGTTCCAATTGCTCTGATTTTTCTACTGTAGAAAATATTTGAAGTGTAGAGTACTCTCCTTTTTACGGCTCGTCAATATCTATTTTCGTTTGTGAGTTATGGCCGTTTTAATTTGGTGCCGCCGAACTGTCGCGATTCTGCGCTGATCCAACTTAAAACCGATTTGTGGCTTGATCAGAGAGACTAAATGATGGAAGTTTTTAAAACTGTTTTACTGGTGTATTTCTGGGTATGTTGTAGATATCTCCACCAATTTTCAGATCGTCTCGACTTCGTTTGATAAGGGAACGACGATCATCTTTCACTAATAGCGCTGCAGGAAATTTTCTGCGTTATGTCATATTCGAACAAAATCTGGTATTTACTCGGGGTGAATTAGAATTTGAGCCTTACATCATTGTAAAGATATGGTTGTCTAGTTTTCTAGGAATTTTGCGGTTCGTTAAAATTCATTCCGATGAAGGAGTTATGCTTATTTGAATACAACGTGCGCATGTTGAAAATTTTCTGCATTAATACCTACAAATTTCACATTTTGCTCCAATGCCTTAATTGATCCCAAATTGCTATTATATGATACATTTCATGCAAAAACAAGATTATTTTGTGCCGTATTCATGATTCCACATCGTCTCGTTGCATTTTGCCGTTCTTCTTAATTGGTTCATACGAGTCGTGTCTCACTTGCACTTGTCATTGTTTGCACAGACCAGCTTCCTGGTGACGAGGAGCCGGCACTGTAGGCGGTTTTCTCGCTTTCTTTTGTCTGTACAGGTGAGGTTTAATTTCTAGTTATATAGAACCATATGACCCTTATATGGATTTTAAGCCAAAACGTATACGTATATCTATAGCTTTCCACAAATGTTAATTGATTTTTTTACTGAACGACTGTATTGTATTGAACCGACTGTTTTGGCGAGTATATTGATTACACTATGGGCCGAGGGTAGTAGCTTGAGCCAACCGGGGAAGCATGGGCTGACGGGTAACTCCGGCTCTATCCTCACCATTTGGGATGACCCCTGAAGCCACTAGGAGATTAGTGGTGGAAGGAGTTCCGGGCTTTGGGTTTCATGCGCCCTCTGCTCACATTGATTGGATGGTTGAGTCTAGCTAACTCACCATCGCCCCGGAGGAAGAAGGATGGATTGAAACTGTTACGTGTGCACTGTAATTGATTGCATGATCACCTATATAATTGATAACCTAATCATTGTACACTGTCGGAGTAAGGTTGGAGAATTGCCCTCACTCGCCGGGCCACTGATTGATTGAAATGTAATTGATTGATTGTTAAACTTGTTAGTTATAATCTCGGGCGATGTTACCTCTTTTATTGAACTTATATTGTGGTTTTCATAACTCATTACCCGAGGTTAGGACTTGTGTAATAAATGCGCTTATATTTATATACCCCTCGCTCAGTCTTTCATAGACTGACACCCTCACATTTTCAGGTCTTACAAGGAAGTGCTAGGCGGGAAATAGAGTCGTCTGGAGTCTTTATTTTGGGTCTAGCACTTACACCTTCATACATTTTTTGTCATTTATGTTTATCGTTTGATCGGCATGTATGTCTATTTTGGAGATGTTAATGTATTGATATGCAAGCATAGTTAATGGTTTTGGATCGTTTATTGATATTGAATATTATGCTTCCGCTTTATTTGTTGCATTGTAAATGTGGTTCGAGGGTTAGTCCCGCCTAGCTCGGTTAGTTTTTTTTATTGTCTCCGTTCACTATAGCCTTGATTCATATATGGATTATCCGTTTCATACGTGGATCGAGCTATAGTGCGGGGGATGGGACACCTTGCGTTTTGGGTGTTACACCGAACCCGACCCAAATTTCTCTCCCCTCTTTGAGTTGTTTTCGGATCCGACCCGATTCGACCCGAACCCGAAATATCTCAATCCTAACCCGATATTTCAACGGGTGGGTCGAGTCAGGTTATCGGGTGGAATATGAAATTGACACCCTACAAAGTAGTGATCTTAATCAATGCATATAACTAACTGCATTAACAAGACCATCACTGCACTGCAATATTGAATAAATTACAAGAGAAACCTTGTAATCAATCAAGCAATGCTAATTACTGAAACTGAAAACATTATAAAGCATATATCGAACAGCAAGCAGGGATCGATGGCCGGCCTTGAATAACATAGATGAGGAAACTAAGGGGGAGGAGGACAGAGGGCCAAACATTGGTGCAGTGCTGGACAATCATAACGGATGCAGGATTCAAAGTCAGTCGTAGTACTACATCTGCCGCCGCATTCTCCATAGAATTTGTCGTGACAATTTGCAATGCATTCAATTGCACCCGCACCATCAATAAAGCCCATCACCGGAACAGCAAGGATGACTGCACCCATCTTCATTGATACTGTAGATGAAGAAGAAGAAGCAGCAGCCATTAATATCAATAATATATATGTGTGTGTGTGTGAAAATATATAATTTGCTGTTTATGGTGGTGAGATTGTCAATGAATGTGGCCTCTATTTATAACGTCTTCCTGTGCTAGTATTGAAGAAAAGAAAACAAAAAACAAATTAAGTATGAGTTGCCTGATGTTTAGTTTTATCTAATTCATTCTTCTTTATTAAACTGAGAGCGAGACACCTAATTTCTAGCTCATCAGTCTTAATCATTTATTTATTAATCAATTATATATCTTGCCAGCAATGGTGGCAAAAAAAAAATATATAGTTGTTTATATCTGCACGACTGCACCCCGTGAAGGAGTCAGAAATTTTATTAAGGGGTCATATTAGGCTTCTTCGTATATATATATTATTTGTTTAGTCTCAATTATTAATAATTTACTATATTGATTCTCACTAGTATTAATTTTAATTTTGGTGAGGAGATCAACAATGAAAAATCCCATAAAATTATATATACATGTATCTACATATCTATATAATAAAAAAAGAAAAAGAAAAGTTGAGGGGGTCGGGGTCAATTTGGAGCGGCATCGGCACTCGGTGCTATGCTCTGGTGGGAGGGGGTCAGGGGGTGGCGGTGGAGGACAGAGGGGTGGGGTATACAAAATATTGTAAAATATTTTTTTTATAAAGTTATATGTATGTGTAGATGTATGTATCTATGTGAGTATATATATATATAGATAGATAGATACTGAATATGTGTATAACAATGTTTTTCTCTTTTTTTTTCCTGATTTTCTAACTAATATATTGGGGAAAAAATTCTTATGTGTAATCTTATGTAGCATCAGCGATGAGAGCACCACATGCCCCACACTATGAATTCGGTCCACATATAAAATGGTTAATCCATACATGAACTAAACTAATAGCGAACGGAAGATAATAAAAAAGACTATCCTAACTAGGTGGAATCTAATCAAAGACCAAGATGCGGAAGCAGGGTGACGTGGCGCATACCCGCTGTCGATCTGGGCCAATCACCTCGCCCCACGTGTATGGTCGGAGGCCACATCTCACTCGGAGATCCCCTTCCGACCATCATACTTCGAGGCCCATTTACCCCGCGAGAATTACCGCCGATAACGTCGACCCAGTTGATCGGATCAACCGTCAAATGATCGACCCAAAATTGCCGACCGGCCAACTCACTATTCCACTAAGCGTATAGTGGCCGACCGGGCATTTAATGCACGGCCGTAATGGGGCACCTGTCAGCTCCCCACGCCCCCACGTCGAGGCGGTAACTTCTCTTTCCTCCTTGTATAAATACGCCCTCCTCATTTATTGCACGGTAAGTTCTTCCACCTAACACTTTTCACCGCTCAATCATTTCGACCATACATACCGATCCTGACTTGAGCGTCGGAGAGCCAACCCGGGTCTCATACCCACTTTCCCCGAGTTGGCCCCGGAGCTCACGTTTGTCGACCATTACAGATTCCGAGCAGTCAGACGGCCGTCTTCCTCTCAATAAATAGAGTGATCGCGTCGGATCCCCCAGTCGATCCTCCAGCGGAGATTTTGGCACGATCATTTGGCGCCGTCTGTGGGAAGACGCAACTAAAAAGCCATTGAACATGACTACCCGGAACATTGTGAGCAACCGGCTGTTCGACGAAAACGGTCGGGAGGTGATTCCTCAAGTTCCCCTCCAGGTCGTCGTTCCCACCCCCCTTCCGACACAGCTAGTCTACTCGACGCCCGAGATAGAAAAATATTTGAAAGCCTGTCGCGATGAGGCGGTTACGGCGGCTGCGGAGGGAAGAGAGCCTCGTATGCCAGAATGTCCAGGGCCTCGACCGATAGAAATCGTTCAACCCCAGGTGAACCACCCTGGGTATGTACAACCAATTCAATATCCTCCGCCCGGCACGTATTGGGCTGGAGTGGGACAGAATGCACAGCCACAACAGCCATTCTCCTCCCGAGGAAATGTGCGAAGGCCAGTTCAGGACAGGTTGTCATTTCAGCTTGGTGAGGAAGTTGATTCTAGAACCCCTACTGACACCAGAATACATCGAGGAAACAGTCGGCGTAGAGCGGGCACATCACAGCATCGACCTCAGCCGTCCCACCCAAGTCGGGAGAATAGCCACCGCAGATTATCTGTATCACAAAAGGAACGAAGCTTCTTTCGGCTTGACTTATCCCTGCGTGAATCAGAGGGAGTCTTTGACCGACTCGGGCCACACGGTCGGGTTAATCAAATCAGGAGGTCGAACAGGGGCCGTATCGTGAGGTCAAATGACCTTCGAAACCAGATACCCCCGCGCTCCGGTCGGCAGGATACCCGACAAAGAAGCGAAAGCCAAGGATCGCGCAGCCGCTCGCCTCACCGATCACACTCCGTCCGGCGTGAACGATCTAGATCACCTCGGCAGGCACCCCGGCGCTCCCCGTCGGTCCCAAGGCATGTCCGTCCATGGAGGTATCGCAGCGAGAGAGAGGCTCAGTCTCCATTTTGTGACTCGATCATTGAATCCACTACTGATGAGAAAATCCCCACTGGGTTACCCACGTATAACGGATCTACCGACCCTGAAAAACATGTGTCGCGCCTCGAAATGCAGCTCAGCATGTTTGGACACTCGCCTAATATCTGGGCTAAGATCTTTGTTACGACCTTGGATGGCCCAGCCCTCGAATGGTTCTCGAGGCTCCCTCCTCGATCAATAACCTCCTACAAGACCCTCGTCGATCGATTCAAGGCTCAGTTCTCCTCCATGAAGGGAGATAAGCTTCCGCCGACCTACCTATACACCGTTAAACAAGCTCCCAATGAATCACTTCGGGATTTTTTCACTCGTTTCTCCCAAGCGGTGGTCAAGACAGAGGAACCGAGCATCGATCTCTTGCGGCCTATTGTTCACAAGGCTTTAGTCAACATCGAAGCTGCTCGATACATCTTCCTGCAAAAGCCAAAAAATTTGGCGGATATCCAGGCTGCCGCCTGTGATTGGATGCAGCTTGAAGAGTTGGAGAGCTCTCAGAGGAGCCCGATCCCCAGTCGAAAGGTAGATACTCCTCGACCAGTTAGACAGGAGGCACGACCCAAGCCTGACGGACAGACAGGGCCCACCACTCGAAAGCATTACACGCAACTGACACGCCCGCTTGATGAAATCTACAATGTCATCGATCCGGCCCTGCTGAAAAAGCCAAAACCAATGCGGGACACTCCCAAGAATCGGGAGAGCAGTAAATTTTGCAACTTCCACCAACAAAAAGGTCACAACACTTCTGAATGTAATGCCTTGCGAGATGAAGTCGAACGCCTAATCAAGGGAGGCCACCTCTTGGAGTTTGTGAAAAAAATGGATGACCATGCTCGAAATCGAGACCACGCCGACAGGTCACCACCTAAACAACGGCAGGCTAAGCCCCCGACAGAACGAGATCCTCATAACCGACCATGTCTCGATCGAATTGACATGATCTCAGGGGGACCTTCAGGCGGAGATTCAAGGTCCGCGCGGAAAAGGACGCGGCGGACAGCCACTCAAGGTTTCTGTACCCCCCGAGAGGTGATGCACATCCGACCAGAGGACGCCTGGGTCAATGAGGGAATAGCGTTTAGTGAAAATGATGTAATTGATTTACCGGGACGCTCGAGCGATACACCTAGTTGTCCTATGGTTGTCACGCTCGATGTCGCCAACTTTGCTGTATCCCGCACTTTAATAGATAATGGAAGCTCAAGCAATATTATCCTTTACTCGACTCTTGTCCGCATGAATTTACATGATAAATTGCTCTTAGATCCCATCCGAACCCCTCTCACAGGGTTCGGAGGCGCAGAAGTGTACACCAAGGGTCGAGTGCGGCTAGTCACTTCTATGGGCACTTTGCCCCGACGAGCCACACGAGAGATCGACTATCTTGTCGTCGAAATGCCTTCTGCATATAATATTATCTTCGGTAGACCAGGCCTCATCGATTTCCGAGCTGTTATATCCACTTACCATCAAATGGTCAAGCTACCCACTCCTGCTGGGGTCGGCGAACTAAGGTGCGACATTCCAACCGCTTGGAGTTGCTACTCTATCTCGTTAGACAAACCCAAACCTTCCTCGGAGAAACATGTGCCTTTGTTGATCGATGATCCCATCGTCGAAGACGAGTTTGTGGATCCAGGAGCTATCGACCCCGAGAATTCACGGAAGATGAGCTCTTCCCACGCGGCAAAGAGAAAGAAGCAAGAAGACAAAAAGCTCGAGCCCACAGAAGAACTCGAAGAAATTCAGCTAGTCCCGGGGCAGACGGAAAAAGTCACGCATATTGGCGCTGGTCGAAAGGGAAAAGAACAGTGCATGCTCATTCAATTCCTGCGTGACAACCTCGACGTTTTCGCTTGGAGTGCTTCCGATCTGGTGGGGGTGGATAGGAAAGTGATCGAACATCACTTGAATGTTGACCCCTCCTACAAGGCAGTCAAGCAGAAGTTACGCTCTCAAAGCGACTCCCGAAACGCCATCATCGAGGCTGAAGTCAACAAACTCCTGGACGCCCGATATATCATGCCGATCCAATACGTCGAATGGTTGTGTAATGTCGTCCTCGTGCCCAAACCAGGAGGGAAATGGCGAATGTGTAATGACTTCACTGACTTGAACAAGGCGTGCCCCATGGATCCCTATCCGTTACCTCGCATCGACTAATTGGTCGACTCCACGGCCGGATGCGAACGGTTGAGCATGATGGACGCCTTTCAAGGATATTACCAGATCTTCATGGCCCTCGAGGATCAACCAAAAACCGCTTTCATAGTCTTCAATGGCATTTACTGCTTCAAGGTTATGCCGTTCGGACTCAAGAATGCAGGTGCTACGTACCAAAGAATGATGAACAAAGTTCCTCGGATACATGGTCAGCTAAAGAGGGATCGAGGCCAACCCTGCAAAGATAAAAGCTATCCAGCTTTTGCCGATCCCCAACTCGATCCGTGACGTACAGAGGCTGGTGGGTCGGATCATATCCCTTAACCGCTTCATAGCCCGGTCGTCGGAAAAGAACTTGCCCTTTTTCAAGATCTTACGCGACATCAAGAATTTCGAATGGACTCCCGAGTGCAACCAAGCGCTCGAGGACTTAAAGAAGTACCTCACCTCCCCACCTCTGCTTGCAAAACCCATCGACGGAGAGACCTTATATCTATATCTAGCCGTGTCAAATGAGACCATCAGCTCGGTACTTGTCACCATTCGAGATCGGAAGCACCTCCTCGTGTATTACGTAAGTAAGGTTCTCCATAGACCCGAGGTACGCTATCTCGAGATTGAAAAGTTTGCTCTCGCTGTAGTCCATACTTCTCGCAAGCTTCGACCATACTTCCAAGCGCACCCTATCGTAGTCCTCACCGATCAACCATTGAAGACCGTAATGGACAACCCCGAAGTATCCGGTCGACTCACGAAGTGGACAATCGAGCTCGGACAATTTGAAGTAACATATCGACCCCGGGTGGCATATCAAGCCCAAATCTTGGCTGATTTCTTGGTTGAAAAAGGCCCGCACCCACCAACAAAGATTGACCCAACAGTTTGGACCCTCTCAGTCGACGGCTCCTCAACCGCTTTCGCGGGGGGGGTGCCGGGGTATCCATTGTCAGCACGGACGGTCAACAGGTCGAATACGCCATCGCCCTCGAGTATCCTGCGACAAACAATGAGGCTGAATACGAAGCTCTTTTAGCAGGCTTGAAGATTGCGAAAATGCAAAACATCCAAAAACTTCGGGCCCTAACCGATTCACAGCTAGTTGCTGGTCAGGTTACTGGGGAGTACGAGGCTCGAGAGGAATCCATGATCAAGTATCTCGCCTTGGTCAAGAGGGCGATCGCTGAATTTGAAGAATTCGGGATCTCCCAAATTCCTCGGGAAGAAAATGGTCGAGCAGATGCCCTTACTAGATTTGCAAGCGGATCGCTCGGCACACGCGATCGGACCATCACCTTCATGGCTTCATCGAATCGATCGATAGATCACCATCCTCGTGAGATCAACTCTATCGACGCAACCGAGCCGTGTTGGCTCGATGACATTGTCTTGTTTCTCCAAGGTGGCACCTTACCCGAGGATTCGATCGAAGCAAGGAGACTTAAGCAGCGCGCTCTGAGCTATGCACTGGACCAGGAGGGTCGTCTATACAAACGTTCATCCATCGGCCCGACTAGGCGCTGTCTCCGACCATCCCAGGGTCGAGAAGTTTTGGCCGAAATCCATGAGGGATCCTGTGGGAATCACGCCGGGGGGCGGTCCCTAGCCCTAAAAGTTTCCCGGTCTGGGTTCTTCTGGCCTACCCTACGCAAGGACGCACTCGAATTCGTGAGAAAATGCGACCGTTGCCAGAGACATGCCAATTTGACTCACCAACACCCCGCACACATGGTTCCGATCGAATCATGCTGGCCTTTTGAGCAATGGGGAATCGACATAATCGACCCCTTTCCGATATCAACTCGGCAAAGGCAGTTCGCCATTGTGGCGATTGATTACTTCTCTAAGTGGGTCGAGGCTCTAGCGGTCGCGAAGATTACATTCTACGCCTTACAAGACTTCCTTTGGAAACACATCATCACTAGGTTTTGGGTACCTCGAGTCATAGTATGCGATAATGGACCACAGTTCAGGAGTTCAAGGTTTAGAGCCTATTGCTCCGACCTTAAGATCGAACAAAGATTCACTTCGGTCGGACATCCCCAGGCAAACGGACAGGTCGAGGTGACCAACCGAACCATCATACAGAATTTGTGTACGCGACTCGGAGCAAAAAAGAGCCACTGGGTCGATGAACTTGAAGGAGTCCTTTGGGCATATCGAACCACCCCTTGAATCCCTACTGGACAAACGCCCTTCGCCATGGTATATGGCTCGGAGGCCATGATTCCAGCTGAAATTATACATCAATCTCCTCGAGTGGCTCACTTCCAGCACCATCAGAACGAGGAACTAAGAGCTTTCGATCTTGACACAATAGACGAAACTCGGGAGAAAGGAGACATGAAGATGCAACAATATCGAGCCACGACCGCTCGGGCATACAATAAGAACCTCCGACCCCTCTACTTACAGGTCGGGGATTTGGTCCTCAAGAAAGCTGAAGTCACCAAACGCGTGGGAAAGCTCGATGCTAATTGGGAAGGACCTTACCGCGTGGTCGCAGTTGGCAAGAATCGAGCATATCATCTCGAGAACCTCGATGGACTACCCGTGCCTCGATCTTGGAACGCTCATAACTTAAAGAAGTATTACTTGTAAACCTTCTATGTAAATTTTCTGGTCGATTAATTGGAAAGTTTTCTCTTGCCTTTTTAACAATCATGTTAATTCGTTCATATACTCATAATTATACGACGCCCGTACTAATTTCGTGTATACTTCGAAAGATTAAAGCAGTTTGCCTGGACATCTTCTCAGTCTTCGTTTCCGATTAACATAAAAAGTTAAACATCAAAGAGCTCGAGAAAGCACATTTAATACCCAGAAGAGAACTTACATAATATACTTAAAACGAAAAGTGTGCATCGATTACAGTTCCTCGATCACAACCTTACAAATTTGGATTTTACAAATGGGAGCAACAAACGCTCGGATTCCTACCTATTTACACATGAATCCCGAGCCAACAACTACTAAAATCCGACCCCAACAGCCGAAACTTTGAAAAACTGGATTCCCTTTGGCGGAAAACTTCCGAGTACGGAGATAGGGCTAGTCCATTCTCTCCGACTCACTCCTCAGGCGCTCAAGGTCCGGTCCCTTCCTCGATGGGAACGATGGCCCCCTCCCCAAAATACTCTGGGCACATATCTTTGGGGTCGAAGGAGGCATCAAGATCGAGCTCCTCCGTAGCTATGTTGTCCGGTTCCCCAGCCGCTCTAGCTCGAGCCAACTTCACGGCAAATCCGAACTCGTCGTCGTCCCAATTTGGCTCGGGGGTAGGAGGTCGAGCGACCGGCTCAACTGGACGAGGGTCATCCTGATATATGCCGACCTTTTCTTGATCATAGTCGAGCGGGAGGTACTTGGCCGCCTGTACTTGAGCCAAACACAGGTTAAAGCCCTCCTCGACGTCTTTGAAGCTTGCGATCGACACGGCCTTCTCGTAGGCCTTGGACTTCATGAATCTATAAACGCCCCGACGCTCGAGGTCGTTCACAGACTCAGCTAACCCCCTCTTGCATCGATCCAGGGCTAACTTTGCACCCTTCCTCTCCCCCTCTATCAAACCGCGGTTCCTCGTGTCAGCCTCTTCCTGGATCGACCTGGCTACCCGATCCTCCGCCCCCTTCAGCTTTTTCTCGACCTCCGAAAGGCTTGTTATGGCATCCAGGAGATCGTGGTCAAGCTTCTCCTTGTCCTTGAGGGCCTCAGCCAGCTTTTTGTCCTTCTCCTCCAACTCGAGCCTCATTGTCTCGATCTGCCGCTCGGCCTTCGTTCGCAGCTGCCGGTGGACCCATCCTCTTCGAGCCACTTGAAAGAAGTCCTGGCCCAACTGCAAGACATCATCGATCGTCAGAAACTTCGACCATGCACAAAGGAAAATGTACATATTAATTCTTACGGACACTTACAGCAAAATATTTCTGGACCCAAGACGCCTCGATCTCGTCGTCGGAGAGCGCCATCCTTTCTTTGTGGTCGATCGTCGTCTGGATCGAGCTGTAGAGAGCTCCGAGCGCTTGGTAGTCTTTTGGGGCCGTCCCGACCCGTCTGGGCTCGCCTTTCTCGTTGACGCTCGCCAGGCCGCACGGGAAATGGGGTTCCTCGAGTATCGGGTAGTCGAAGAATAATTTCTTCTCCTCTTCACTCGACTTCCACGGCACTGCGCTCGAAGATCCCGGGCTAGGCCTTCGCACCCCCGCCAAGATGCTGGCCACGTTTCGAGGCACAATTGCCCCTCGACCCTGGTTCGGAGGAGTCGAATAAGCTCCAGCCTGGACCTCGACGATCGGCCCAAGCGTAGGTGGCATGGGAAGCAGGGGACTCTTCTCTCGACCCCTATTTTTATCGGCCCCGACCCCAGCCTTCGTCTGGCCTTTGGATTTCTGCTTTTTGGCCTGGGGGGCTCCTTGATCCTCGACCCCCGACGAGGTTCGCCCCCTCTTCTCGGGAGCTTCATTGGTCCTCATCGCGAGAACCCCGGACAAGGCCTCGATAGTCTCGTCGGTCGACGCAGCAGCCTCCGCTTGCGTCGGGGGAGGCATTTTCTTCTTCTCGGCCGCCCTCTTCAGCTCGGCCATTTCCTTCCTTCGTGCGTTTAAGGCAGCCGACATGATATATTGCTCTGCACAAAGTAGACACTTGATTATGAAAATGGCCAACAAAAAAAAAAAAAAAAAAAAAAAAAAACAAAAGGCAGTGATGCTTCGAGGGATGCGTTCGGAGTACCAGGGTCGAAATGCTTCCTGACTCCAGGCGCGAGCCCCAGCTCGACTAATGATTGTGGAGCCACCATATCCTCCGACTCCACACTTCCCATCCTTCTCAGGGCTGCCATCAAAGTGTTTGGCCAGCCCGGATGTCCTCTTGGAAGGTCCGCTCGAGGGACCCAGCTCCATCCCGGATATTTTAGGCCAGGCCAACCCTTTTCACTCTCGATGAAAACGAATCTCTGTTTCCATCCCTTACCGTTCGATGAAGTTGGCGACCTAACAATCCGGTAATTACTCTTCGATTGCAGTTGAATATACCCCGGGCCAGACTTCGAGGTCTCGGTCGTCAATCCGGCCTGAAAGATCTCGGAAATGCCGTAAACATTGACCTTCATTCCCAGGCACCTCAACAAAGCCCTCAATCCATTTACCATGGCGTAGGAATTGGGCATCAACTGCAATGGACTGATTCTAAGGGTGTTGAAGAAGTAGACCATCTCCTCGGGAATGGGCACCCTGAACCCATTCTTAACCGCCAAGTAGTTGATCGCGATGCAGTTGGGCGGCGGGTCGGTCATTCGATCTCCTGCCCGGGGCCTTATCACTCGATAACCCCCATACTCCGGGGCCCCTCCAAACAACCATTTCTCGACCTCTCCGAGTTTGTCCTCGGATATCGAGCAGGTAATGGCTCGGGGTCATTCTGTAGCCGACCCTCCGGTTCTAAATTCTCTACCTCCTCATCCTCTTCTTCTTCCTCTAGTCGACCTGAGGTCGACGTCACCTCTCCCAGCTCACGAGGTACTACCACCTCCGTTGTCTCATCCTCGGACAAAGGCTCCGAGACCTCTACGACTTCGACGACCTCATCCCTCCCCTGGGGATTCGTCGACCTAGTCTCCATGGTCTCTCCAGAATCCGATGTCGAACTCGACCCAGATGTGTCCGAACTTGAGCTCGCACTCACGGTCGCCACTCCCTTCCCTTCGAGGCCGGCCTCCGCTCGATTTGTTGACATCCTACAGTAGTCGACAGAAACCACATTTTTTAGGGTGTAGGTCGGATACGAACAAATCGAGAGAGAGGAAGCCTTCGAAGAGGGAAGTGGTACACCTCTCCCTCGAAGCGATCGAAAAAGTAGAAAATAAATGCACAAGGAAAGAAGATCGAGCAAAAGATCGAAAGTATTACCTTTTGTTGTCTGAAAGTCCGAAGGTTGTCCTCTTCTAAAACGAGCGACCCGGAAATCCGACACTCGAAGAACACTTAAATCGATCGAAAATAGCTCGGAGCTTTCTTCAATTCTCTCTCGCAAAAGTAACAAATGAATTTACAGAGGGAACTATTTATAAGGGTGAAAATGGGCGGGAATCGAGAAGATGAAACGACGTGATGATTACAGCGGGTCCCACTCTCGGGACTTGAAACGCCACTGCCACGTCAGCCCTAGCAGATGACGTTTCGGGGGGCTTATGACGTGGCGCATACCCGCTGTCGATCTGGGCCAATCACCTCGCCCCACGTGTATGGTCGGAGGCCACATCTCACTCGGAGGTCCCCTTCCGACCATCATACTCCGAGGCCCATTTACCCCGCGAGAATTACCGCCGATAACGTCGACCCAGTTGATCGGATCAACCGTCAAATGATCGACCCAAAATTGCCGACCGGCCAACTCACTATTCCACTAAGCGTATAGTGGCCGACCGGGCATTTAATGCACGGCCGTAATGGGGCACCTGTCAGCTCCCCACGCCCCCACGTCGAGGCGGTAACTTCTCTTTCCTCCTTGTATAAATACGCCCTCCTCATTTATTGCACGGTAAGTTCTTCCACCTAACACTTTTCACCGCTCAATCATTTCGACCATACATACCGATCCTGACTTGAGCGTCGGAGAGCCAACCCGGGTCTCATACCCACTTTCCCCGAGTTGGCCCCGGAGCTCACGTTTGTCGACCATTACAGATTCCGAGCAGTCAGACGGCCGTCTTCCTCTCAACAAATAGAGTGATCGCGTCGGATCCCCCAGTCGATCCTCCAGCGGAGATTTTGGCACGATCACAGGGCAATGACATTTGCAATATCCATGAGAAATAAATGCAATTCCATAGAAAAGTAAATACGGGTTCCAGTAAATGATACACCTATCTTAACCTGTCCCTAATCAATACAATATAATAATTTATACGTCGTATGTTCGATCATGGTGTGTAATGCGAGAAAGAGCCTTTTTCGATTAAAACTCCGAATTCTTCCCTTTTTAGACGTGGAAGGGGTTATAAGACGTTTTTGAAGGAGTTTAGAACACAAGAAAAACACGTTGTTGATAAGACTTTGGCAGGGAATTCATAGGTCGGAGCTGTGGAAAAATGGATACGAGTTGGTTGTTTGTAGTGTTGAGGATTGTTGGGCCTTGAGATCCGACAAACTGCAAATATATTTGAGGCCGCCCAATTATATTATTCAGCCTAATTCAGATTTATTCCAAATTAAATATTTTTAATTCATTTCTTTAATTATTTTATTCATTTAACACGTGTAAAATATGTGCAATATTTCATGATAGATAAAAAGAATGCTTGATTTATTTGATCGATAACTTGATATTTTCATTTTATACCTATTTCGAACAAGATTTTAAAAAAAAAAAAGACATCAACCAATATGGTCTGGGGTAATTATTGAAACCCCCAACTCATATTTATATAGCAATAGAAAAGTAGATACAAATAGTCATAAGCCACCTATCAAGAAGGTGAAATGTGCCAAAGTGCCACATGATCAAATTAAGAACAATACAAAGAACATGGGCATATAACATATTAAGGTACCTATTATTGGTCGACTTAAGAATGTCATCGCGGGGAGAAGGAAATAAAAAGTTAAGGTGTGTGTTTTGTGTAGTTTGTGAAGTTGACGACCGTTAATGTAGTATTATTACAACTTTTGGAGAAGTTCTTGCATGTTAGGGCATTTTGCCAAATAAATTGAATGACATTTTAATTAGTTCGAAAGAAGGAAGTAAAATGTTGTATTATTTATACATATTCATAGTAGAAAATCATAAAATATTAAAAGGAAATCATTTCAAATAAATTTTTATTTTTATTTTTATTTTTTTTAATGAAAATTAAAAAGAGACACTCTCAGCTGCCACCCCCTCGCCAGCATCGTCCTGCCACCCTCTCACCGGCATCGGCATGCCACTGCCTCCTTTTGAAGCCGACCCGGACCACTTCAAGCCGCTGCCTCTGACCTCGTGCCGCCTCCGCCAGCAGCCTCGAGCGGAAGTCATCGATCATCCTTTCTCTAGCGAATCTTTCCCCCAAACCTAACAAAAATTTAACGCAAGTAAACAAGATCCATCCTTTCTCTATGCTCCAAGCCTCCAACGCTCTCCTAGTTCCAGGTAATTAATCTACTCTTGGTATATATAGTTTTCATCAATTTTTAATGAGACGGGGCTCGTTTCTTCGTTTTGTATATGGGACCGCGGTCCCTTAATTTATTGAGATGATGAAGATGATGATTAGAATTATGATGGCAAGAGTGACTATCATCGACTATTTTGAAAATTTCTAACGTACAGGAAGATGTATTTTCGATCTCCACACAATAAAATTCTCATATATAATTTTTAAAAAAAGAAACAAACAAGTCGTTTCCGCTAATCCGGGATAAATTGGGCTAGAATGAAGTCGAGTAATAGCAATGCTAATTACTGAAACAAAAACATGATTACAAAGCATATATACATCGATCATGAACGCACGCACGAACTGCAGCTAGCATGGATCGAGGGTCTTTGGAAATTAGTTACGAGGACAGGCGGCCAGACATAGGCCAAATGCTTGACAACCGTTAGAGGTTTAGTATATGCTAGGTTCTTACCCGCTAAGTCATTTCTTTTAAATCTTGGTATTTGTCACTTTTTCTCTCTTCTTTATTTTTTATACATTATTCTTATTTTTGTTTAGTTTTTAAATATTGAATATACACACAACAATATTGTCCTTTTTATCTTCATTCATGTAAAAACAAGAATAATTTGTAGCAGAAATTATTGAGGTTTGTGTATAAGATAAACAAAGTATCACGATCTACCTAGATTAGTGTATATGGATGTGCATCTATTTAAATATTTGTGTGATGTAAGGAAATTACAATTATATCTGATATGGCATAAAATGGCCGAGCCACGTGGCACGCCTTAGAGGAAGCCACTTGGACATCTCACCACCTCAAGCGGACCAAGGTCCCCGCGCCAACGAATCAACGGATCGAACAGCCCCCTGTCCCAAGAGCGGATCGATCCGATCCCTAGCACAAGGGATCGATCCGATCCCGTACAACTCAGGGATCGATCCGATCCCGAGGCTCACGGGATCGATCCGATCCCGAGCATCTCAGGGATCGACCCGATCCCGATGACCAAACGAATTCATCCCTTCTCTATGCCACGTGAGATCGATCCGATCCCCACGCCACAGGAATCGATCCGATCTCCATGCATAACGGATCGATTCGATCCCTTTGCCCCAAACGATCGATCCGCTCCTTATGCCCCAAGCGGATCGAACTCGATCCCATATGCCTCAAGGGATCGTACTCGATCCCATTTGCCGCTACGGACGATCCGTCCTTGTTCCAGCATGGGAACCACGCATGAAACGTCCTTATCCCGCACAAGGGCTGGGGTCAAACTCGATCCCATTTGCAGGTTCCCCATTGCGAACATACTTCATTACAACCCGCCTGACCTCGATCTCTCGGATCGGGATCCTGCGTCACCTGGCGACAAGATGCCATAAAGCATCTTTGTCGGGACACGTGTTACTCCCCTATTCACCACGGCCAGACGCGCTACAGTGCATTTAATGCTCCTGGTACGTGTCTACGCCCAAAAGGGAAACAAAGTACACCCGACCCCAAGGCACCCGCTCAGGCGCCCGACAAACGACCCGATCGACTGCGGAGCATTTAATACATAGCCGCGGTACACGCACTACTGTGCTAATTGCTCCTGACTATAAATACCAAGTCTTGAACAGTAGTTGGTAAGCAATTTAAGAGCATTTATTTCGCTTCTCAGCATTTAATTCTCTCTCTAAAAACCTTCCACTGACTTGAGCGTCGGAGTGCCAAACTTGGGTCCAACCCCAAGTCCCCAATTTGGCCTTTGAGCTCACGTGTGTTTCGAGTGTTTTCAGATCGGCTAAAGAGCCCACATCTACAAATTCTTGACTGATCGACCCGAGATTGCCACCTGGACCTCCAACTCAGCTAAACCATTTTCGAGCCGGATCAGTTTGGCGCCGTCTGTGGGAAACTACACTTCTCTCTACCTCGATCTTGAGTGAAACACTTTCTTTCTTCTTACAATTATGGTGAACACAAGGAAGACCCGACAGGAGGAGGACTTGGAGGAGGTCACCAAAGGCAGGCACGACACCAACGCGCCGCTTGGTCATCTCCCCACTGCTCCCCCCGTCGTCGGGATCGCTGGCCCCAGCGCCAGTGTGATCATGCCACAACCCGAGGCCGCGCCGAGGGTCGCCATTACGCAGGCCGATCTTGACACCTTCCTTGATCAATGGAGGGTGGAGATCGAACAGGCCCAAGTAGAGGGCCGGGAACCGAGACGCCCTGAGCTACCAAGGGCGAGCCCAGCTACAATCCCCAGCCCAGTAATAGCCAGCGGTCTGGGACCCGCGGCACAGACATACGGATCCGCTGTCCCCTACTACCTCCAGCCGCTCAACGGCGGACCCGTTCAGGTCATCTGGGGTCTCCCTCCCCAGACGGGCGCAGGCCAGGGACCGGTCCAAGGATATGCACCTCCCCTGCCGCCCGCGGGAGGAAGCAAGCAGGTCCTGTTGGAGGGCCACGGGGATTCGGAACATCCTAGCCGCGTGAATCGCGGCAAACGAGCGGTCGATGACGACCATGAGGAGTTTGATGATTTGCGGGCCCGGATACCCACTCGATCGGCCCGCGAGCAGGCAGCTAGAATCACTGCCGCCCGTAAGGAGAACGACCCGGATCGATGTGTCGATCCGCCCCGCAGACGAGTGCAAGACCGCCTGGGGGACCAAGGATCAGTGGTCTCCCAGAGGCAGGTCGATCTGCGCGCGGGGTTGGGCCGCCGACCCCTCCACTATCGATCCGACCGAGAGGAGGCCTCCCCATTTTCTGAAGATATTCTCCGTACAACCTGCGACGGAGATCGAATCCCCTCGGGATTGCCACTTTACAACGGGACGACAGATCCCGAGAAACACGTCACCGCTTTTGAAAACAGGATGTTGCTGCACGCCCACCCACAACAGATTTGGGCCAAGATATTCGTTACCACTCTAACGGGCCCGGCGCAGGACTGGTTCATCCGCCTGCCGCCGCGATGCATCCGAACCTACAATCATTTCACTGATCGGTTCCTTGCTCACTTCTCCTCCATGGCAGGGGAGAAACTGCCTCCTTCTTACCTCAACAACCTCCGACAGGAAAAGGGGGAATCCCTTAGAGACTTCTTCACCCGATTCTCAAGGGAAGTAGTTCGGGTCGAGGACCCGACGATGGACACTCTGCTTCCGGTCGTCCATCGAGCACTACGCAACCGCCTGTGGGCGGACGAGATAGTCAGGGCCGGACCCAAGAACTTGACTGAAATCCAAGACCTCGCCCATGGTTTCATGCGGGTCGAGGAAATGGCGTTATCCCACGGGCCCGCTCCTTTGCCCGTTCCAGAAAGTCATCACTACGGGTCGATCTCAACCCCGACCCGAAAGGGGTTCGAACCGAAAAAATCGAAGGGAAAAATCGATCCGCCGGCCCAAATTGATCGGAGGAACTACGTCCCCCTCAATACGACCGTCCAACAGATCTTCACGGTCATGGACAAAAAACTCTTGAACAAGCCCAAGACCATCCGGGAAGGCCCCAAGGCCCAGAAATCGGGGAAGTATTGCGGATACCATCAGCAATGGGGTCACACCACCGAGGAATGCAACGCCCTCCGCGACGAGATCGAAAGACTCATCCGAGGAGGGCACCTGAAGGACTTCGTTCGCAAGATCGATCACTACACCGAGAAGGCCGGTCGGAGCCAAGATCAGCCTCGGGATCGATCACGATCCCGATCCCCATCCAGAAGAACCGGCAAGCAACCCCTGGAGAGGACCGAGGACAACCCCCCAACTAACGGCACTATCTACATGATCGCCGGGGGGCACGAAGGCGGTGATTCCAACGCTGCCAGGAAGAAGAACATCCGAAGGGCGGCTCGAGAATACAATGGACCGCGTGAGGAGGTCCTCCAGATCGAGCAAAGCAGAGAGTGGGAGAGGCAAGAGGTTAGCTTTAGCGAAAATGACAGCCACTCTGGCCCACATCGGGAGGGTGAAACGCCTAGTTGTCCGATGGTGGTGACCTTGGGAGTGGCTAATTACAATGTAACCAAATGCCTTGTTGACAATGGAAGTAGCACGAACATTATCCTTTACTCTACGCTTGTAAAAATGAAACTGCATAACTTGAAATTAGATCCGATCCGAACGCCTCTATCCGGCTTCGGAGGATCCCAGGTTGTCCCGCTTGGGCGCATCAAACTGCTCACTTCGATGGGAACATCGCCTCAGCGAGTTACCCAAGAGGTCGAGTACGTTGTGGTAAACATGCCCCTCGCTTACAACATGATTTTTGGCCAACCCGGCCTCATTCAATTCAGAGCCATAATCTCCACCTACCACCAGAAGTTGAAAATGCCAACCCCTAACGGGGTCGGGGAAGTGGAGTGTGACGTCCCGGACAGCTGGGCATGTTATGCGATCACCCTTAAGGAACCAAAGGACAAGGAGAAAGACACGGGCGAATGCCTTGATCTCCAGACTTACACGAGCTCGGATCTCGATCTCGCTGCGCCCAAGGTAGACGCCGAGGGATCACGCGTGGCCCAAAAGAGGAAAGCAGTAGGTCGGATCGAGCCTTCTGATTCTTTGAAAAACATACCCCTCGACCCTAACGACAGCAACAAATCGACGAAGATCGGGGCCAACATGAACCCCCAACACGAGATGATGATGATTGAGTTCCTCCAAGAGAATGCAGACGTGTTTGCATGGACTGCGAAGGATCTTGTGGGGATCGACCCGAAGGTGATCTGCCATCGCCTTGGTCTCGATCCCACTCACAGACCCATAAAACAGAAGCTAAGAACTCAAAGCAAAGAACGAAACGAGATCATCGAGGCCGAGGTCAACAAATTGCTCGATGCGGGTTACGTGACCCCGGCCCAATATGTCGATTGGCTATGTAACGTAGTCTTGGTACAGAAGACGGGGGGTAAATGGAGAATGTGTAACGATTTTACGGATCTAAACAAGGCATGTCCAAAAGACCCGTACCCGCTCCCTCGGATCGATTAGCTCGTCGACTCGACAGCTGGTTGTGAGATGCTGAGCATGATGGATGCCTTCCAGGGATATTACCAGATCTCCATGGCACCCGAGGATCGACCCCATACCGCGTTTATAACAGTCAAGGGCATCTATTGCTTTAAAGTAATGTCGTTCGGTCTCAAGAATGCGGGGGCGACCTACCAAAGATTGGTGAACAAAATGTTCAAAGAGGAGATCGGTAAAACAATGGAAGTCTACGTGGATGATATGATCGTAAAGAGCAAACAGGCGTGTGATCATCTCGGCCACCTGGGTCGAGTGTTTGAAATCCTCAGGGGGTACGGTATGAAGCTTAACCCGGACAAATGCACCTTTGGGGTCGAAGGGGGAAAGTTCCTCGGCTACATGGTTAGCCAGCGGGGGATCGAAGCGAACCCGGCAAAAATCAAGGCAATCCAGGTCATACCTCGACCCGACTGCATAAGCCAAGTCCAATCTCTGGTCGGCCGGATCATTTCCCTAAATCGGTTCATATCCCGATCATCCGAACGGAACCTGCCCTTCTTCAAAATATTACGAAACCTAAAAAAGTTCGAATGGGATGAGGAGTGTGATAGAGCCTTTGAGCAACTTAAAGAGTACCTGGCATCTCCACCGTTGTTGGCCAAGCCCAACGAAGGGGAGACCTTGTACCTCTATCTCTCCCTTTCCAACGAAACTTTTAGTTCGGTCCTCGTCGCAATTAGGGATCGAAAACACATGCCCATCTATTATCTGAGCAAAATCCTACATGGGCAGAGCGAAACTACCTTGAGATCGAAAAGTTTGTCTTCGCGTTGACACACGCGGCTCGAAAATTACGACCCTATTTCCAGGCGCACCCGATTGTGGTGCTAACCGACCAACCCCTTAGACAAGTCTTGTCCAAACCCGATGTCTCGGGTCGAATGATGAAATGGGCGGTGGAGCTAAGCGAGCATGACATCACTTTCCAACCTCGCCTCGCCCAACAAGCTCAGGTTCTGGCTGACTTTTTAGTCGAAAAGAACACGAAGCCCCCAAAGGACGCCCCCGATCCCTTGAGTTGGACAATATACGTTGACGGCTCATCGACCTCCAAGGGGGGAGGGGTGGGGATATCACTAATCAGTTCGGATGGTACACAGTTCGATTTTGCCGTCCGCCTAGACTTCAAGGCCACCAATAACGAAGCAGAATACGAGGCACTCATCGCAGGACTAAAGTTCGCTTCAGAACATCGGGTCGACCGATTGGCCGTCGTGACCGACTCCCAGCTTGTCGCGGGTCAGGTCAACGGCACGTATGAAGCAAGGGAAGAATCGATGGCGGATTATCTCAAGATGGTTAGAGAGTTAGCCTCAAAATTCAAAGAATTTCGGATCGAGCAAGTCCCCCGTGAAGAAAACACCCGAGCGGACGCATTGTCCAAACTCGCGAACGGCCTTCAGGGCACCCGAGACGGGACCATCTCATTTCACGTCTCACCCGGTCGGGTCATCGACCCGGGTCGGATCGATGTCGCGGCGATCGACCCGGAGGAGCTATGTTGGATGGATAGTTTGGTCTCCTACCTAAAGGACGGGACACTACCTCAAAGCCGGTTAGAGGTGAGGCGGATGAAATACCGCTCGCTGCTATACCTACTGGACCGCGAAGGGAGATTATTCAAGAAATCATTCACAGGTCCACCGCTAAGGTGTCTCCGCCCGAGCCAGGCCAAAGATGTGTTAGAAGAAATCCACGAAGGGAACTGCGGGAACCACTCAGGGGGTCGAGCCCTAGCTCGCAAAATCTTAAGAAGCGGGTATTTCTGGCCGACCCTAATCCAAGACGCAAAGCTGCACTCAGTGAAACGCCCCAAGTGCCAAAAACACGGCAACCTCATACACACACATCCCGCAACCATGATCGCGATCGATGTCTCATGGCCCTTCGATCAGTGGGGGATCGATATTATTGGTCCTTTCCCCTTGGCCCCTCGTCAAAAACGCTTCGCCATAGTAGCCGTTGAGTACTTCTCAAAATGGGTCGAAGCCGAAGCAGTCCCAAAGATAACTGACGCGGTGATAAGAAATTTCCTCTGGAAGAGTATAATTTGCCGCTTCGGGGTCCCAAGGGTTCTCATCTGTGACAATGGGCCCCAGTTCCGAAGCGAGAACACCAAAAGCTACTGTCGGGATATCGGAATCGACCTCAGGTTCACCACCGTCGGCCACCCTCAAACGAATGGCCAAGCCAAAGTCACCAACCGGATCATCATTCAAAATTTGAAGACCCGTCTCGATGCCAAGCTGGGGGCATGGGCGGACGAACTCGACGGGGTCCTCTGGGCTTATCGAACGACCCCCAGAACGGCGACGGGCCAAACCCCCTACTCCCTGGTATACGGGTCGGAGGCAGTGATCCCATCGGAGTTGCTGCACGAAACGGCCCGCGTCAGTCAATACCAGCTCGATAGGAATAACGAAAATCGGTCCGCTGACTTGGATCTGATTGAGGAAAAGCGCGAACGCGCATACCAGAAGATTAAACAATACAAGGCGGCCGCGACCCGATCATACAACAAACACGTCAGACCCCGTTCATTCCAGATCGGGGATCTAGTATTGAAGAAGGTAGAGGTCCTTCAGCATGTGGGAAAACTCGAACCCAATTGGGAAGGTCCCTACCGGGTTACAAAAGTAGGCAAGAACATGGCGTATCAGCTCGAAGATATGGCCGGAGTGCCCCTACCAAGACCCTGGAACGCGCACAACCTGAAGAAGTTTTATGTATAAAATCACCTACCTTGTATGTCTGATCGAACCGGAGCACGTTCAGAGCCCGGTCCCGATCCCATCTACGGATTGAGTCCGATCCTTTCGATGAAATTCAACAGTCGTTTTTATATAATGTGTATTTATTTGGCATTCGATCCACGATCATGCTATCATGTATTTATTTGGTTATTTTGTCTTACTTAAAAATCCCCAAGTTCAACGAGGTCGTTCAACGACCCGACGAGAACGGGACTAACGATGAAAAATACTTAGGACGGGGGAACCCAAACTCGAGACCCCGCACAAATGGGGATCGATTTTGATCCCTTCATGACCAATCGGATCGAAATCGATCCCGTGAAGGATCGAGACCAACCCCGTTGAACGAAGAGGGATCAAAATCGATCCCTCAAACATATGGGGATCGAACTCAGACCCCACGCAAGTAGGGATCGATTTCGATCCACTAGACCGAACCGGATCGAATTCGATCCCTCACGTGAAATTCGGGATCAAACTCCATCCCAAAACACCTGGGGATCGGACACGACCCATCGCACCATACATGAAATCCGAGGAATATTGTAATGGAAAATAAAGCGTGAGAACAAAACAACAAAGTGTTCACGCGACGACATCCCCGGCCGCTGGGTCAAATGAAAATAAATAAAAATACATGAAACTATCAAGGCTGAGAAGGAGATGAACCCGAGGCGCCCGTACGGCCCGAGGACTTTTTTCGACTGCATCGGGTCGACGGTAGGAAGCTCTCAATATCGACCGGAGGAGGAAGCTCGTAGACGGGATCCCTCTTATCCCTCTTGGCGTAGGCCATGTCAATGGCAAACCCGTACTTGTGGTGACGCCAATCGATGTCCACAGGAGGTTCGGCGTCTTCCTCCAATGGGTCGGGATACGGATCGGGTTTGTCTATACCGATGGAAGACTCGTCGAAGGACACCGGAATCAGGCCCTGGGCCTTGAGCTGATTGCGCGCAATCTTAAAGCCAGCCTCCATGTCGATCGCGGCCATGACCGTGTTCGCCTCTTCGAAGGCTGGACCTTCCACGAACTCACGAACCGCGTACTGCTCGATCGGACCCTTAGCCTTCCGAAAAGACTCAATCAGGGCGTCGATCTTGGCCTGTCCTTCTGCCAACGCGGCCGCTCGGGACACCGCTTCCCCCTCGGCCTTCGCCTGTTGGACCTTCTCCTTGGTTTCGGCCCGGATCTCATTGAGTTCGGTTTCACGAGCCTGTAGGACTTTCTCCAAATCCGCCATCCGATCGAGGGCGCTCTGCATCTCCGCGGCACGCGTTTGGGCCTCTTCCTCCCTAAGGCTCATCAGCTCGTCCAACCGTTCCTGTAGCTCAGCTACCTTCTCCGCCTTGGCTGACCTCAGCATGGCCTTGGCAGCCCTGTACTTCTCCTTGTACTTGGCCACCTCTTCTTGATAAACCTCCGCCTTCTGGGACAAGCTGATGGCAGCTGGGAGGATATCCTGTTCATAGAGACGAGAATTGTCAGGGCCCAGCAAAACAAGAATACGCAAGAATAAACGACCCGATGCAACGGATCAACTCGATCCGACGCCGATATCGGATCGATATCGACCCGAACACATGGGATCGGGACGAACACAAGGAGGGGGAAAGAAATAGATATGAGGGGGTAGCACTTACGCCGAAAATAGCCCTGCTGATCCTATACCTCTGGTGATCGACGGGCTCCTTATGAATCACGCGTTGTTCGTCGACCACACAACCGGTGTTGAAAAGTGAGGACAACAAGCTGATATCGGGTTGCCCGACGCCAAGGTTCCGGATCGACCCATCCTCCCGGACTCTCTCAAGTTCACTAGGCCATTGAGGTGGTGGAGTCTGTTTGAAGTTCAGCAACTTACTCTCAATATCCGACCCGCTGGAATCCCCCTCGATTTCAATCGGCACCTCTTCCACAGTCACCTTCTTCTTCCTTTTTCTCAAGCGCCTGTTAGACTCCAGCTGTTCCTCCTGGGGAAGAGTCAGGTCATAAAGATTTTCGTCGAAGTCGAAATAAAGATCTAAGTGGTCCAAATTTATTACTTGATCGGGGTCCTCAGGATCGGGCTCGACCGCATCCGAGGCCTGCCCCGGCTCTTGGACATCTTCCATGGGTTGAGAGTTCGGGGGGACCCTTCGACGAGGTTGTTGGGCCGTGGCTTGAGCTTCCGGCAGAGCTCCGTGGATCGCAGCTATAGCGTGGTCAATCCTTTCCCGTTCATCCTGCGGGATCGACTCGCCCTTTTTCAGCTTCATTGTCCTCCTCACCCTTTCCGCGCGACTCATGGCTAAGATATGCAGACCTGCAAAAATGGATCGATTAGTACCTTGAAAGAGAAGGTCGCCGAATATAAGTATATATGAAAGCAAGAGTTCAAACACGATCCAGTACAAACGGATCCATTCGATCCGTCCACAAATTCGGTCCCGACCCCAACCGGATCGATATCGATCCGATATGGCGGATCGAACTCGACCCCGTGACGGATCGTTTGGCACGTAACCCGATCGGGCGGGTCCGGCCTGAGGCGTAGGCTCACCGAAGTGGAAATTCCGCAACCTCGTCCCTGGGACCAAACCCGCCTCAACCAAGTGTCCCGTCCTCGTCAAATACTCGGGGTCGAGCGGGCCCAAGTTGGTCAAGAGCTTGAAATAATCCTTTTTGTGCAGCCAGGCGCTTTTCCGTGTCGGAAGTTTTTTGGGTTCCTTGGTGGTCCAGGTCGAACGGAAAGGAAGAGACATCGAGCAGTCGATGAAGAAATATCTCTCCTTCCAACCAAGCCCATGAGAGGAGACCGGGATATCCACCATCTTCCGACCGGGCTTGGCTTGGAGGTAGTAGTAGCCGGTCCCAGACTTGGGGGAGTTAACAAGGAGGAAAAACTCCCCCAAATCCTCGAACCGAAGCTCGAACCCCAAGCACCTCAGGATGATGATAGCACTGTACATCAGAGCGAAGGAGTTCGGGACTAGCTGAGCCGGACACAGGTTCACCCGATGGAGAAAGGTTGACACCAACGGGTGGGTCGGAAACCGAAAACCGTACTTCATTGTCGCGTGGTATAGGCCGAAAGCATATTTGGATTGTGGGGCCCCTACCGTCTCCCCGTCAAAGGGTAACCGAGCCATGACACCCTCGGGCATCACACTGCACCAATTGCGAACCTCTCGGAATTCCTTGTCCGACAATGTCGACGGCCTCTGGGCGAAGTCGGATAAAGTACGGTAGACGTGCCCGGACCGCCCCTGGGGTCGACCGGAAATACCCTCCTCTGGCCCCTCTTCCTCTTCCTCTTCCTCATCTTCCTCCGCTTCCTCGATCCGGCGTTGAGGTCTTGAGGTCGAGGCCCGGCCACGGTTTGCTCGGAATTCCTGGATCCGTATCTCGTCGGAAGAATCAAAGAACGACCCAAAATCCATGTTGGGCAACGGTGGGACACCGCCAGATGAACCGGAGCAACCCGCGGATGGGGTGAACGGCTCCTCCACCTCGCTCTCATCGGAGACCACACACATATACGGCCCTCTCGACATTTTTCTCTCACTAAGAAGAAATAGAAGGGATCGGAGAATCGACGAAATTACCTTTCTTCTATCGCCTTAGGAACGAATGTTTGCTGCTCGAAACCGAAGTGAATGAAGGAAGGAGGGGATCGATTTTGTTGAGCAAGAAGGTGTGAAATGAGAAAGGGGGTGCCCACTTATTTATAGGGGAGGAAAAGTGGCTCCTCGAGGTGCGCACCTTGGCCATCAATGCACCTAGAAGACCGAGCCTCCTCTTCCCTCGATGCGCGAAACGAGACCGCAGGTCACACCTAGGGGTCCGCATTGCTTTTCTCGAAGCGCAAAACGATGCCATTACCGCCCACGGGAGACCGCGTTGTTTCTCCTCGATGCGCGAAACGGTGCTGCCCTTATTGCCTTAAGTACCGAACTTAACGTATCTGGACGCAAAGGCTGTCACCGAAGCGATAAAAATTACCCCCGCGAAAATTCACGCCGGTAATTTGGGGGGCCTCTGATATGGCATAAAATGGCCGAGCCACGTGGCACGCCTTAGAGGAAGCCACTTGGACATCTCACCACCTCAAGCGGACCAAGGTCCCCGCGCCAACGAATCAACGGATCGAACAGCCCCCTGTCCCAAGAGCGGATCGATCCGATCCCTAGCACAAGGGATCGATCCGATCCCGTACAACTCAGGGATCGATCCGATCCCGAGGCTCACGGGATCGATCCGATCCCGAGCATCTCAGGGATCGACCCGATCCCGATGACCAAACGAATTCATCCCTTCTCTATGCCACGTGAGATCGATCCGATCCCCACGCCACAGGAATCGATCCGATCTCCATGCATAACGGATCGATTCGATCCCTTTGCCCCAAACGATCGATCCGCTCCTTATGCCCCAAGCGGATCGAACTCGATCCCATATGCCTCAAGGGATCGTACTCGATCCCATTTGCCGCTACGGACGATCCGTCCTTGTTCCAGCATGGGAACCACGCATGAAACGTCCTTATCCCGCACAAGGGCTGGGGTCAAACTCGATCCCATTTGCGGGTTCCCCATTGCGAACATACTTCATTACAACCCGCCTGACCTCGATCTCTCGGATCGGGATCCTGCGTCACCTGGCGACAAGATGCCATAAAGCATCTTTGTCGGGACACGTGTTACTCCCCTATTCACCACGGCCAGACGCGCTACAGTGCATTTAATGCTCCTGGTACGTGTCTACGCCCAAAAGGGAAACAAAGTACACCCGACCCCAAGGCACCCGCTCAGGCGCCCGACAAACGACCCGATCGACTGCGGAGCATTTAATACATAGCCGCGGTACACGCACTACTGTGTTAATTGCTCCTGACTATAAATACCAAGTCTTGAACAGTAGTTGGTAAGCAATTTAAGAGCATTTATTTCGCTTCTCAGCATTTAATTCTCTCTCTAAAAACCTTCCACTGACTTGAGCGTCGGAGTGCCAAACTTGGGTCCAACCCCAAGTCCCCAATTTGGCCTTTGAGCTCACGTGTGTTTCGAGTGTTTTTAGATCGGCTAAAGAGCCCACATCTACAAATTCTTGACTGATCGACCCGAGATTGCCACCTGGACCTCCAACTCAGCTAAACCATTTTCGAGCCGGATCAATATCCATGTAAACATTATTTATTTTATTTTAATTAACATATAAAAATAGATGTTCCAATTCAATTTTGGAAATTGCCACGTTTACAAAACAAGATTTAAATCCTAAACACTCTTCATCAAGTTTCTAATATATAAAATAAAATTCAAGATTTAAACCCTAAACGTTCTCGATTATGATTGGGTATGAATGCTAAATCCAAAGCGGAGGTCTGAATAACAGAACGATTCTCTTAATTCAATTATTACATTTGCTAGACTTGGATTTAAACCCTAAATCTTGTTTAACGAATTTAGTTTCTCATCTCATTAAAATAACTAATCTTAGATACCCCGACTACAATTAATGAGTGGCTTGAAATATAATTTACTGAATGCAAATCTCAAACAAAATTCTTTTGAATTTTTAATGAATTTCACAAGTCAAAACGGTAGAAATGACTGGAGTACTACGAGTATTATTTAAACCACTTCACCTTACCTTATTCTGATTTTCATTTTTAAATTGATTATCCTGATTATCTAGTCATCATGCATGTTATACAAAATAATTCAAAGGAATGATATTGTTTTAGAAGTTAATTTCTGTGCGTGCATTAGAGGAAATAACCAACGACAATACTCATACATTAATCTTAACACATACATGAATTGATACAACAGTCAACAGGTACGAAGAAAAGGTACACACGCGCAGGGCGTGCACACACATTACTGCACGTACACACATAACTGTATGTGTACGTGTGCATTTGTTTTTATTCAACCAACAAAGTACACACATAATTAACATAACTGCACCGCATTGAAGTGATTACAGGACGAATCTTGTAATCAATCAGGCAATGCACAGTACTGAAACGAAAATATTAAAAAGAAAGCGATCACACAGGGGCACGCGCACACACACACACATATGCGTACATGTGCGTTCGTTTTCATTCAACCAACAAAGTTCACACATAACATAACTGCACCGCGCGTGTTGGTGTAATTACAGGACGAATCTTGCAATCAGATCAGACAATGCACAGTACTGAAACGAAAATATTAAAAAGAAAGCTAGCATCATAGGCGAGCGAACAGCAGGGATCGATCGATGTGGTCTTGAATACAGATATCAAGAAACTAAACGGAACAGGTGCGCAGACATTGCGCATACTGGGAGTTACATAGATATGTGCACATATCACCAAAAGGACTAATACAGGTGATTGTACATTTTGTGAAGATACTTAAACACTTGTCCCTGCACGAATCCTCTTCTAGTGCATCTACACCATGAATAAAGCTAGGGTTGGCAATGGGGCGGGTCCAACGGGTCTGGGACCCGGACCCGCCCCGCGAGACCCATTAAGGACCCGCTCCAATGGGTCCTGGAGCGGGTCTGGGTCCATAAAAATGGACCCGTTAATACCGGGTCCTTAATGGGTCCGCTCCAGACCCGGACCCGGCCCCAATATTAAAAAAAAATAAAAAAATCGCAGACCCTATTCTCATTTCTCAGCTTCGTTTCTAGCCAAAAATTTCTTCTCCGCCAACGATCTCTTCACGCCACGATCTTCCACCGCTACGTCGTCACCGTCACGCCGCCATCTTCCAACACCACGTCGCCGCCGTCTCCCGCCGCCGAGTTTATCCACTGCTTTCTTTGTTCTTGGGTTAGTCAAAGTTCTTGAATTTGTTGGAAATCCAAAATATCACTTCTAAATTGATGGTCTTTATCTGGGTTGTCGTTTACTTCTTTGTGATTTGTGGGGTTTTGAATTTTAGGGGTGAATTAATCTTGTTGATGAATTTCCATTCATATAGAGGCGAAGGTAGCAGCCAAGAATCGGGAACTTTGGTGGCTTTGAAGACTGAGGAGTTTGATCGCATTTTTTTTAAAAGGGTTCCTCGAGTTGTCTCCAAAGATTCATTCTTGAGGTGAGAAATGCAAAGGTTATTGATATTTCACTTGGAATTTCAGCAATTTGTGTGTTTGTGTGAAATACTGAGAAAACAGAGCACACAAAGGTTATGAGCAGCAGCAATCTCAGCCAAAAGATGGTGAATATGTTTATGATAATCACTGGTAAATCAGCATCTATCAATAACTTTTGAATTTACATTCTTTGTTACGGCGAGAAATATGATGATTGTAGTTTTGTCGCCCCAGTCTTAATCTACATCTATCAATAGTTCAGTTTCTAGTTGGTAGGTTTTAGAGCATTCTGAGTTGGAATTCCAATCTTGTGCACTTCCTTTAAAGTTTAAAGCTATCACTTTTGTCTATTTAAATCAGCAGCAAAGCTAAGCACCTTTTTTTAATCTACGAGTTGGCTTTGCTTTCTTCAAAAGTTTAGTTTTTAGATTGATAGTGTGTCTGCTAATTGAAGTTTAAGATAACAGTTTCAAAAGTTTAGCTTTTAGATTGATAGTGTTTCTGCTAATTGAAGTTTAAGATAACAGTTTCTTGATTCTACTTTTGACATTGGCTGCACATTTCTGCATTTAAAAAAATAATAATGATTAAAAAAAATGACATTTATTTGGCAAAAACTTCTTCAAGATTCAATCTTTTTAGCAACCCTTTTCGTAGAAATGTTGTTTCTCTTGGTTTCTTGCCTCTCCTTTGTGCTGCTATGAATGGTAGTTAATTAGGACAAAGATAGGGATCAATACATTAGAATAATATTAACAATGTGGCTGCAAGAAACGTGGTGCAGTCTGAAGCACTATCAACTCCCATTATTTTCACATGTTGTTGTTAATGATTTATGATGTGCAGTTTTTGCATATGTGTAATCACCATGAATGTATATTGTATTGAGTTCTTCTAACTAAATTAAAGCTCCTAAAGTGTTGATCTTTCCAATACTTAATTGTTGTGGGATGTTTGAATGGGATTTGTGCTGTTTTCTTGTTTAATCTACTTTTAAGGTGCGAAATGAAAATTATCGTATTGTCAATTATGTATCCTCTGAATTTTTCCTGACTTGTATAGCTCACATAAAGTTAGAAAGGATAACGTGATGAAGAATGAATAATGAGTAAATGACATGATTAATGGAGGGGAAATGATGGAAATGTCAAAACATATTCATACTAAGACTCTGTGTTCAGATGGTAAGTATGTGAAAGAATGCCCACTATTTTCCTTGCAGCCATAGTATATTGAGCAGAAATCATGAAGTTATAGTATATACATTCTTGCTTGATATTGAAATACCCATGTTTCAAAATCGCACATATCTGTTACTTCTTTGAGTTATTGTGTTGACAATATAAAATTTTTTGATGCTCTTTTTCACCTCAAAGGTGCAGCTGGAGCTGTCTAATTCCAGACTGAGTAGGGCTATACAATATATGCTTTGGTTATTTCTTTTACTGGGTTATTTTCCTACAAAATAAATATTGAAGTTCCTGATTGAGTCCCTCATGCAATGCATATGCTGCATTACATGCTATCGTCATCAGAGCTTCTATAATTCAGCACATTGAATCGGTTAAGTACTGGCATGGGTATAGCTGCAGATATTCTGAATGATCTTCCCGAACCCATTGCTGTTCTGTCCTGCATTCTCCCGACATCTTTGCACACATTATCTAGAATGGAGAGAAAATCTCTTATTATCATGAAAATTCTTAAAGGATGAACCTCCTGTTTTGCAGCATCCACATGGAAATACTGCGTTACCTCTTTCACGAAGGACAAGGCTTTTCTTTACTGTAAATGTGCTAGTATTGAGCTCCATGTTCATTGTTACTCTTAGATTTTTTTTTGATCCTATGCTCTGGGAGATTTGTTATGATATGGGGATCATCTTTGTAGTTTACTTCTGTACTCCATGAAAGTAAATATTAGTTGATCTTATTTTACCCTACATTTCTGCATAAAAGTTTCGAATGGGCTGTCAAAATCTTTAAAAAATGGTTTGAATTTAGATGACAAAAATAAAAACTTAATCTTGTGTAAAATAAAGTTGATCTTGTTACAAGACATTTCTGCATAAAGTTTTCAACTTTATCATAAAGAAATGTCTGCTTTTTGATATTTCATGATATGGGCTGCCAACAAAATACATAAATTGTTTGAATTTTCTTTATACAAATGGGATGCTCGAACAAATCTAGTCGACAAAATATTCTTTATACAGTTAACTTATATGAATTCAAATATTCTTAACTAAGTGGGCTTAAATATTCACTTTATATGATTTATTTTTTCTTAAACGAGTTGAAAATGAGTTAACCTGTCTAAAATTAGTCAAATAGGTCTAAAACGGGTTGAACGTATAAGAAACGAGTTAAACGGAACAAAAATACGACGAACGGGACAAAAATAGATAAACGGATCCAAAACGGGTCTGGATTGGACCAGGATCCAACGGGTCTAAAAATGGATCCAGCGGGTCCAATGGCTCCAACGGGTCTGGAGCGGGTCTGGACCCATTTATGCCTTAATGGATATGGGGCGGGTCCAGACCCGTCACGGGGCGGGTCCAGACCCGGCGGGTCTGATCCAGACCCGCCCCATTGCCAACCCTAAATAAAGCCAAGCACCAGAACAAGAAGGACGACCGCAGCCATCACCCGATATGCCTTCTTCATTGATACTACTGATGAAGAAGCCATTAATAATATTATCAATAAAGGGTTGTATATATATGTATATATATATATGGTGGTGAGATTGTGAATGAATGAATGTGTGCTCTAGTGCTCTATTTATAATTAAGAACAGAACAAAACAAAGTATGATGAGTTGCCTTTTCATGTTTAGTTTAATCCATTTATTCTATTCGATTTAGGACATGACATGGTTCCAATATGGCTACATTATATATATATATATATATATATATATATATATAATAGAGTACTTTTACACCTACACCCCTTTCGAGATTGGGTAATTACAACGCGTACCCTCCTAAATGAAAATATTACATAACACACCCTTTCAATTTTGAAAAATTACAAATGAACTCATTCCGGTAGGATTTTTTATGAATTTTTTTTTAAAATTGATTATATTTTACCACTAATTAGGATTATATTTTGCTAGCAAGTCGCAGCTATGCTGCTAAGAAACGGGACGCCTCCAACAACCGCTCTTGCAAGCTACCATGCTGCTCTAAATGTCTCCATGCACCGTTCCATGTCTCATACCTGCAAAAGCACCATTATTATAAGCTATGCGACTTTCTTTGAAGTCATTTCATGTACTAGCAGGGTGCACGTGTGTTGTATGTGGTATATTTGTTTTTCTTTTTTTTTTTTTTCTTAAAAAAAAAATTTATGTAGTGGATTTTATTTGTATTTATGTGTAATCTAATTATATCTACTATTTCTACTTTAGTTTGAATCTTGAAAGGCCATAGAATGTGTTTTGTGTGCATGCAATGTAGCTAATATCGTTCTTCATTTGGTTGAAAACTTAATTTTTGAATCTTTTCCTTAAACCTTGGATAGTATTTTTTTTTTTTTTTTTGATTTTTTTACAAGCAATTTTTCGATATTTTCATACGAATATTAAAAATTAAAAGAGGTATTACTTATTGTTCCTTTAATTTCTACATCAGGCAGGACTATTCAGGTTATTCCTCGTACATAATCTTTGTCATTAGTTGCTAAAGTATATTTTATTTTATGCAAATCTCAATGGGATTTCTTTTCAATTAATAATGAATATGATGGTGCTGGAAATCAGGTTTCCAAAAATACAACAGCACTTTAGTATTTGTATGTGAAGGGAAAGACCATCACAGGCGTGAGGGCCTCAGGATCTGGGTTTCCTCTTAAGCGTGGGTTCTTCCAGCTAGGATAACACCAAGAATGCAAGTTGCAGGGATGATGCTATTATGGAGAAAATGGTGAGAAGCCTGAGAAGATCAGTGGAAATGCCAAGAACAATATATGCAATTTGTATGCAGATGATGACTTGGGGGAGAATGCATGGGTTCCCCTCTATTTATATGTTAGGGATGGGGGTAAATGGGTAAATTGACCATGTGGTCCCAAACCTGTGTTGCCCTAACACGTGGCAGCCTTTGAGGGGGTGAGGACGAATTCCGACGGGAGACAGTCCCTTGGAAAACCCCTCCTCGGAATTTCTAAACCAACGGAAAACCGACGGAATCCCGAGGGACCAAAACAAAAAAAAAAATTATATTAAAACAATTCCGACGGGATTCCGAGCGAAATCCCGTCGGAAATGTCCTAGGATGATTAAAGAAAATATATCTTCTGAAGGGATTTCCCTCGGAATACCGTCGGTTTTTTATTAAAATAAAACTATAATTAATTAATTCCAAGGGAATTTCCCTCGAAATTCCGTCGGTTTTTTATTAAAATAAAAACATAATTAATTAATTTCGAGGGAATTCCCTCGGTTTTTTATTAAAATAAAACATAATTAATTAATTCCGATGGGATTTCCCTCAAAATCCCGTCGGATTTATTAAAACTGAAAAAAAAATTAATAATACCGATGGGATTTCCCTCGGAATCCCGTCGGAAATTATTTAAAAAAAAATTTAAAAAAATATTTTACAACCATTCAAAATTATTATTCAAAACCAATTCTTCAAATATCAGTACATATACACACACTAACCCATACAAAAACTATCTATTCATAATCTATTACAAAATGATACTTTGACAATTATTACACAACTGTGACATCAACACGAGGTAGCAATTCATAATCTGTTCTATTTGAAGTTAAAAATTTCACATATTTTCTAACATTAAAATTTAAATAAAGTGACAAAATAAAATCAAATGGGCATACTGTAAGCTGCAGTAATGTCGACATTGTCGCTGCTAACTCCTGCACGGCATAATCGCTTGGTCCTCATCAGTGCTCCTCTCAATTCTTTCCCCACCATAACTCAAGTTCCCTCTCCTCCATTGCACAGCAACACTACCAACTGAAATCACAAGCTCATTCTGTCAAATTTGAAGTTATACTGTCATTGGGAAAATAAGCTCCTTAATACAGACTTCCAGTATGACAGATGCTTTTATAAAGCGGCAGAACTTGTCAGGTAGATTTATTGGCTGCCCAAGGGAGATAAACAAGGATCATATAGAAAATGCTCTAACATGCTAGAAATTTGATGAGACGTAGCATTATATAGAATAATGGAATCATATTATGATCATCACACATATACTGTTGTGACAGTGAAAATATTGATAATCGATTAATGTGGTGGAATGTTAAGTGTTTCAGTCCTTCAAGGTTGTATTTAATGAAGTTCCAGTCAGAGTAACACAACACAATTGTAAAACCAAGAATTTCACATCTCAATAGAATATACCGTGGAAACTTGGCACCAGAACACCGCACTGTCCCCATCTTGAACTTCGGATTTGTTTACTTCAAGTGCGAGAGGTTCCAGATTAGGAGAAGAGCCAAAGGCTGGCAGTGGATTAAAAACGAGCAGTAAATATTACTACACCCAATCAAAATGTGAATAAAGAGATTGATAGTAAACCATGAACAGATGGCCAATACCTTCCTCTTCTTGGTGAACGTGAATGAACTGTATCTCTTCCGACTTGCAATTTGAAGTAATCTCCTCAACCCACCTGCCAAATTAGAGAACAAAACAAAATTAGAAGCCAAATAAGATTTACATAGCTAAACAAAGTTTATAAAAGTTCTATGTAATTACATATTGACCCCTTATTGAATTCCAAGTGTTTAAAGAGACCTACATAGTTCGGGTTAACGAGACACAAGCTAATTCAAGTATTCATACATATTATTACATACAAAGTATAAGTACAAGTCTTGAAAGTTGGAAAGATACAAAGAAAAGGCATGAAAACAGATTAGGAAAACTCCACAACAAAATTTATCAAGTATTCATATATACATGGTTGTGCAGAAATATTTTACAGACACATCGTAGAAAAACGACCATAACTCCTTGCTTAGAACGAATTTTAACAAACCGTAAAATTCCTAAAAAACTAGACACGTATATCTTTCAAACGGTATAAGTCTCAATTTTTAGATGTCTCTGTAAAAATACAGATTTTAGTGTGAAATTGACAAAAAAACAGAAATATCAATACACACACATTTCAAAGAGAATGTAATGTTTTGAATTTTTCTCAGGTATCAAACGGACTCAGATGAATGTAAAATTTTGCAGACACAAGCCTTGATATACTAGGAACATGTAGTTAAAACAGTTTTGAAAATGGATTTCGTATGAACTCAGAATTTGCGTCTGAATTCACTGCATCCAAGCTGTCAGTTTTTGTGCTATGCATTCCCTAACTATAAGCATGCAAGAACTCAACCAAAACCCTCAAAACTCATGCAAAAACATACCTATAACATCCCTTAATTAAAATAAACAATAAAATGTCAACAATTGTAAAATACGAACCATTTCCACTCATCCAAGTTATAGCACTCTATCAAGCATTACATGCAAAAGCAATATTATCTGCATTAAGAATTGCATAAAAACATCCATCAAAGGGAAGATCTTATCAAACTCCACAAAACTCATCCCATATTTAAATAGGCCATAATCTGATTTTGTGCTTACCTTTATACCAACTACAAAATTGAAGTAGCCATTCATCCGGATACTGCCAAAAGTAGAAACCAAATAACCTTTATCATGCTAGAATAAGATAAGTAAAAGCATATCCATTAATGACAAATAAACCTAGTTATCATAGAATCTAGATATCAAACAACTTTTCTTAATTTCCTTGTCCAAACACTTTTTATAGCAATACTTCTTCCTTTTTTTTTTTTCCTCCTATTTTTTCCCATCAGTTACTGATTTAAGGACATCACAAGGAACCAACACGGATATATGAGAGTGTAGTTAAGAAAAACCAATATAGCAGCTTTCCTACATTGCCTATTTCTCTACAAAATTAAAGGACAACTAACTCTCAGCAATAGCAATTAGCAGAACAGACAACTGATATATGAGAGTGTAGTGAACCAAGCATATATCCACGATTCCAAATAACTAAAATTTTATCTTAGAAGAAATGAGTAAATAGTAGCAACTTACAGAGTGCAATTGCCAACCAGGTAATTGGCCATATGATGAGAATTTACGAATTCTCTCCTTTCTTAACTCCCAAAGTTAACCAGCTAATGCATCAGAAACTTTTGGACCAACCACCATTACAACCTGTTTGAAAAATTGAATCAATATCAATATCATCCTTAAGATGACATTTTCACAAAACTGGTCCTTCAAATGGTTTGAAATGATACACAACTAAATTGTTTCCAAGCTCAAATTAGCAAAATGGTTTCTTGAGACAGTATAAAAGATCCACGTAATTCAAGCCAGGTTGTATGTATTGCCCCTTCAATCATCATTTCACATTTAAAAGCATCAAACTTGAATCTCTTCATCTCTTGGTTAGGTAAAATCACAAAATTTACATAATAAGTACGTAATTCATGAATCTATATGAAAGAACTACAATAGACTATTCAGAGAGTCACCACCGAGCATTATTCAAGCATCAAAATAACAAAATTAAGTTCACCCTCAAGATACATGTTCAGACCCTTCCCACTAAACCTTTTGGATTTTGGGATTTCATTCAAGTTCACAAAGGTTAAGGACTTCATCGCCTAAGTGACATCAGCGGATTAAAAGACTACCAGCCCTAATCTAATTTGCAAAGAGACTATAACTCAACTAATTCACAAGAGACTATAACTTAACCAATTCACAAATTAATCATACACCAATTTCAATCAGTACAAATGACAGCAAAAACCACCAGATTCAATTGGAAAAAGAAAAGGAGAATAACATTAACGGTTTACCAAAAGCTGGAAGAAAAGCGGAAAACGGGGAAGGATTCCAAATCCGTGGCTGGCGGAGGCGAGCGAGGGTGGTGCAGGCGGTGCAGGAGGCGCGCGCAATCGGAGGTGGAGGCGCGGGAGAGAAAAGGGGTTTTTCAGCCCTTATACAATGGGAGCGATGGAAAGGCAGTCGGTAGCTGGTGCAGGCGGAGACTGTCGGAGGCAACGGCGGCGGACGCTCTGGGACGAGAAGGGAAAAATTTTGGGTTTTTACGCATTTGAAAATGAATGCAAAAAATGACTCCCAAGTCTTTAACCTAATAAACAAAAACCGACGGGAGAACCGACGGCTTAAACCGTCGGTTTAATTTTTAAACTTTTTTTAGTTATAATTATTTAATGTTGTCCGACCCCGTCGGTATATTTTTTACAATTTACTTAATAAATACCGACTGGAATCCCGTCGGATTTCCCTCGGAATTTTTAATTTTTTTTTTTAATATGTTATTATTTATTTATAATTTTATTTTTAACTCAGTCCGACGGCTAGCCGATGGAGAACTCTGTCGGTTTATTTTTTAAATTTTATTTTATAAGTTCCGACGGGAACTCCGTCGGAATTACTTATTTTTTATTTTTAAAAAAAAATATCACTGTCCGTCGGAATACCGTCGGATTTCCCTCGGTTTATCCGATGAAATACATTTCCATCGGAAATCGCAGGATTTCTTGTAGTGTTAAGGATCTACACATACATCAAGACAAGCCAACAATTATATATTGTGACAACAATTCAGCATTACACATTGCTGCAAATCCTAGCTTTCATGAAAGAACGAAGCACATAGAAATTGATTGCCACGTCGTCAGGGAAAAACTCCAATAAGGCATCATTCATCTCCTTCCAATCCGTACCGAACATCATACTGCAGATATTTTCACAAAACCATTGACAACCGTTCCCTTACATCTTAGCACCAGTTTGAGGGGTGGTGTTACAGCTTGTAACATTCCCTTTTTTATCTTTTACTTGGGTTGAGGTGAAACACATTTACCTCCCATCAAATGCTAATGTGTAACTAAGTGGAGCCTTACATCTTTGTATATAAAAACATGACACCAGTACAAATTATTCATTTAATTAAGTCTAGAGAATACAATTCTTTCTTTCAGCTCAATGCCTTCTCTCTCTTCATGTTGGTTAGCAGAGTTATCAAGAGGTTTGAATAAAAGAACGATTCTCTTAATTCAATTATTGCATTTGCTAGACTTGAATTTAAACCCTAAATCTTGTTTTAAGAATTTAGTTTCTCATCTCATTAAAATAACTGATCTTAGATACCCGACTACAATTAATGAGCGGCTTGAAATATAATTTACTATATGCAAATCTCAGACAAGATTTCTTTGGAATTTTTAATGAATTTTACAAGTCAAAATGGAAGAATATTACTGGAGTACAACGAGTATAATTTTCATTTTTAAATTGATTATCCTGATTTTACGAAAACAATAATGTTTTGTGGTTCAATAACAAGAATAGATTAATTATCTATGGTATTTTTCGAATTATATATTATTTAACTTTTTAGTACGGCTAGATATACATATTCTATATGACTTCTTTTTTATACAAAATAATTCAAAGGAATGCATTGGAGCTGGGAAATAACCAACAACAATATTCATACATTAATCTTGATCACACCGACTTGAGTTGATACAACAGGTACGAGAAAAGGTACACACGGGCGCACACACAAGCATATGTGTGTGTACGTGTGCGTTCGTTTTTATTCAACCAACAAAGTACACACATAACATAGCTGCACCGCGCGTATTGGTGTAATTACAGGACGAATCTTACAATCAGATCAGACAATGCACAGTACTGAAACGAAAATATTAAAAAGAAAGCTAGCATCATAGGCGAGCGAACAGCAGGGATCGATCGATGTGGTCTTGAATACAGATATCAGGAAATTAAACGGAACAGGTGCGCAGACATTGCGCATACTGGGAGTTTCATAGATATGTGCACATATCACCAAAAGGACTAATACAGGCGATTGTACATTTTGTGAAGATACTTAAAACACTTGTCCCTGCACGAATCCTCTTCTAGTGCATCTACACCATGAATACATGCGATTGTACATCTTTTAGTAAATTTATATAATTTTGTTTCCTAAAAAATTATAATCCTCAAATTTTAGTAAAAATAAAATAAATTACAATTTTTTTAAAAAAAAATTCGTGTCGAAGTGCCAATGCCGTGTCGGATATGTATCGGACCATGTCGGACATATGTCAAGGTCATGTCCGTGCCGTGTTTCCGGAGTGTCGGAATTTCTTTTTTAATTTTTGGACACATTTTACCGTGTTGAACATGTGTCAAAGTTGTATCCATGTCGGATACGTGTCTGTGTTCAATACGTATCCAACACTGCACGATATTAGAATTTAGAGTGTTCGTGCATTATAGATCCAATTATTTTCAAAATACGACCTTCCCGACGGGTTTCCGAAGGAAATCCTATCGGAATTATTTTAATTTATTTATTTTTTGGATAATTTCTCCCTCGGTATTCCCTCGATTTTCCATCGGTTTATAAATTTTGAGAAGGGTTTTCCTAGATACTGTGTCCCGTCGAAATTCGTAGAATTTAGTGAAAACCCTTAATAGAGGTCCAAATATAGGAATGGTCCTCTGAATCCAAATGTTGTATTTGCAATTTAAGAGTTGAGCCCAAGCTGCTGCATTTACAAGATCATTGTTTGAATCTTAAACCATCTAGATCAAGTTGCTGCATTTGTAAGATCAGAGTTTGAACTCGAATTGCTGAAGTGACAAGATGAGGTTTTGAAACCTAAAAAACCCCAGCAGAGGTCCAAACATAAGAACGTTTCTCCCTATCAAATATCTCATATCTAAACTTCAAATATGTAGTGGTCAATTCATAATGAGTTTACAATCCTTCTCTCAACAGCTAGCTTTTAGGGCGAGTTAGGTCAAATACATTATTTATCATGGTACTTAGAGCAGGTTCACAAATATCTATTATAGGTTTGTCTCTCCACTCATAGATGTTCTAATGACTACAAATCGTCAAATAATAAGGGCCTGTTAAATATTCTACATCAAAATTTTAAATATGTGATGACAATCCTCCGCTTAATAATTAACTTTTGAGAGTTAATTAGACCATACATATTATTCATCGCGGGAATAAGGGCCTGATAAATATCCTACATCAAAATTTTAAATATGTGATGACAATCCTCCCCTTAATAATTAACTTTTGAGAGTTAATTAGACCATACACATTATTCATCGCGGTCATTCCAATTACTGCATTTACAAAACTAAAACTTAAACCCTAAACCTCGCTTAATGAATATAGTGTCTCGTCCGATTGGTTGATAATTGAAGCCCAATAATAATTGAGTGGCTAAAGTATATTTTATTATATGCAAATCTCAATTGGATGAGATTTTTTTTCAATTAATAATGAATGTGAACATGACATGTAGTCTTGGACTACGAGTATTATTTAAATGACCTCACCTCGCGGTCCCGGACCACGTATATAACATGATAATTTTATCTGAGTAAGAACATCATGACATTCTAACTATATATTAAACGATTGATAATGTCTTCACCAATTAAATTTGCACACCTCTAAATACAAATTAAAATATTATATAGCACTTCAATTAAACGTTATTAGTAATGTGATTAAATAAATATACACGTGGCTGGCACTGAGTGCTGATCGGGACATGCCACTTAAATAATATATCCTGGTTCATACTTAAATAATATATACTCCAATGTAATATTGTCCCTTTCTTTTCTTACTTCGTATAAATACAAAAGGGTTAATTTATTTTTTTTTTCACCTCAATGTTTGATGTATTTTTTATTTTAATATCCAATTTTTAAAATTTAAAGATTTGATATCCAACTTTTGAGTTTTATTTTATTTAAGTGTCCAATTTTAAATTTATTCAATAAATACAAAATACGTGTTACTTTTTTAGTAATTGGATCTAAAATTAAGCATTTAAATATAATAAAATTTAAAAATTAAATACTAAAATATAAAATTTTAAAAGCTTGGTACTAAGCGAGACAATCTAAAAATTGGCGAAAAAAAATATATTAACCCAGTACAAAAATTGTTCTGTAGCACAAATTATTGAGATTTGTGTATAAGATATCAGATAGGACAAAGTGTTTGATTTGATTGCACAATTTATCATGATTAGTGTGTATCGATGTGTATACACTTAAATATCCAGTTATATCCACTTTTTATTTTTAATTATTTTGATTGGAAAAATGCAAATTCAATACATTATTTATCTTTGACTTTATTTTTTGGGATAATTTTTTTTAGCAAATTCACCCCATAACTCAAAAAAAAGTTGCATTTTTAAAATAATTACCATAAAAAAAATGATACAAAAGCTGAAAAGATGATATACACACCACCACATATTTCTTTCTTTTTTTCACGCTAAGATAAAAATTATCACTTAAGTAATGATATGGATTTTTTAAAAGGTAACCTATGACCACATGGATATCTGGATAAAAATGTAAAATTGGTACCTTAAATTTTCCATTTTGGCAATTTAGTTTTGTTGGAATCCAATTTCGCAATTAATTTATACAACTTTTAAAATTTTACAATGTTGGTCCAATTTTGACCGAAAAACCAATTTGTGGCCAAAAAAAATGTTCGCGTGGAAACCACGCCATCAACATTAATTGGAAAAAATGATAACTCATTAAAATGGTGACTCAAAAAAATGTAAAATTGGTCCTGTATATTTTTCATTTTGACAAATTTAGTCCTATTCGTATTATTATTTACAATTAAGATCCATAACTTTTAAAATTTTGCAATGTTTGTCCGATTTTTGCTGAATAATTAATTTATCGTCAAAAACGTTTACGTGGTTATCACATCACTGATACAAATTGGGGAAAATATTGACTCAATAAATTGAAGAGAATATGTGAAATAAAAAGTAAACATGTGAAATTAATATTTTAAAATATATGAAAATATGCTAAATATTCAATCAATCCAAACTCGTAGGTTCAAATGTAACAATAATTCTCCCAATTCAGTTGTTGTATTTACAATTCAAGAACAATTCAAGAGTTTAAGTGTTTAACCCAAGTTGATGCATTTGCAAGATCATGGTTTGAATCCAAAACCATCTCGATCCAGCTGATGCATTTATAAGACCAAAGTTTGAATTCGAATTGCTACAGGTTTTAAAACCTAAAACCCCAACAAAGATCCAAACATAAGCTCTCTCTCAATCTAGCTGCTACTTTTTTTTTTTTTTTTTTTTTTTTTGCACATAATCTAGCTGCTACATTTACAAGATATGGATTTAAACCCGAAACCTTATACTTTAGTGTCTCTTCACATTAACCTAGTACTCCATCATAATTGAGTGGCTAAAGTATATTTTAGTATATGCAAATCTCAATGGGATGGGGATTTTTTTTCAATTAATAATGAATTTCCCATGTTAACATGATATATATTCTTGGACTAGGAGTATTATTTAACGGGAAATTCCCGAAAAATCCCTATATAGGAACTCAAATTTCTCTTTACTCCTCACTTTAAAAAAAGTTCCTCTGAACTCCCCAAATGAAAATCAAAGTTCCTCTTTACTCCCCGTTTTTTTGGAAAGTTGTATAAAAATTCAAGAATCGCGTACCCGAACCACGAAATGATATAAGGTTTCGGGTTTAAATCCATGTTGAATAGGTAAAACAGAGAACTAGTGAGCATGCTGAATTATAACGGTATACAAAAGATAAGGTCTTTAATCTAATGTAGCTCCCACTGTTTTTCAAAGATCTAGAATTCCCAAAGATCTAAGAGCAACACGTTTCCCAGTGGGTACTAAGATCCTAGGCATTTTACCTCGAACCCACGACTCGTGGACATTCTAAGTAAGAACCCTAGGTAGGTACAACTTACCAATTCTAACACCTTTAGAACTCTTAGTAATTGTTTTTGCATCACCTATCTTTCAATATGGATCCACGACTCGTGCGACATCCATATTTACTTAGGCGTTAAGCTAGACCCATCAATCATAAGATCATGACCAAAACTTAGTTCGAACGACCCACGACTCGCGGACATCGCCATTGCTAAAATTGACCACAAAATATTGATCATTTAAAATGATTAATTAGGTAACTAAGAACAAATAAGCTCCACTAGCTATCCCACGACTCGCGGACAATAACTAGCTTTACTTACTAAACTTAAAACCTATTGATGGAATGCTAGGAATTTAATTCAAAATTTGCATCTCGAATTAAACACCTATTTGTTCGAAATTAGCTTAATATTTAATGGGAATTTTCGAATCAACCGGAGAGTTATCCGGTTCGACCTCACCAACATATATGTTATCCAATTTTATTAGTCTTGATTAATGCAAGTACACTTAAATGCATTTCAAACAAGCACATAAACAGATAACATGTCCTAGCATGATACTAACATGTAATGATCATGGGTTCTACCTATCTTATGCGTGATATGCGGGAGCCACTCCACAATCACAAGTTCTAACATACATGCCACATAAACAGTTTAAATCACATAAGGGAAAGCGGTAACAAAATACGAGCCCTATCTCTATTACATTTAACAATTGAGATTCCCCTCCCTAACATTTTGAGGGGTCTTCACTTATGGCCTTCTTGTTACTTGAATGTGGTCCATCTTACTCCTTGGGTGCATTGTCTCCAAAATGAAAATTAAACCTCACCACCTATCTCTACTCTCAAATTACAATAAAAGGAAAAAGACATAAAGTAATAAAGCTCAATCTTCATATTGGCCTTAGACAATTACACGGGGCATACCCCGACCTCAAAAACAGTAATATGGAAAGCCACATAATAAATCACATAACAGTACGCACATAAGTGAGGCTCCAACCTCAATTGAAAAACGCAACTATAGGGCTCCAACCCCAATTTAAACCATCCATGTGCATAAATTAAAACCATACATAGATCTAAACCCATGATCACCTAACATGCTTTTGCGAGAATTTAAATTTAGCCAATAAATTAAAATTCTCGTTTCAAGTCCTAATGACTTAAAACACGACTTAGATGCAATTCTTGTTCAAGAGCCTTTTCAATAAAACCCGAAAAACAATAAACCAATAAAATTCCAATTAATTTCCAAAATTAATAATTTTATTCTTTCATTATTTTCAGAAAATAAAATTCATAATTTTTCCAAAATCCAAATCGCTTCAATTTCTCAAAAATCCCAATTTAATCAAAATTTTAAAATAATTTTATTTTAACAAAACTGATTTTAAAAGATAAAATTAAAATAAAATTAAATCGGGATTTTATGGACCGAAAACACGAACAACACGAAACACGAAAACGAGCCCAAAAAAAAGGGCCCAGCCGAGTGAGGCTCCGCCGCGCAGCAGCGCGCGCAGACGCGCACCAACGGCACGCACAGCGCGCGGCAGTTGCCGCTCGCGTGCGCACGCTGGGCGTGCATCATGCGCGCGCCGCGCGCAGCAGCGCCCGCCGCGACTAGGCGGGCTGAACAGGCGTCCCGCGCGGTTGCGGGACGGACTGGGCGCGCCCGGGACGGCTCCCGCGCTGTTGCGGGAGGAGCTGGGCGGCGGCAACGGGCCTGGGCGTGCGACGTGCTAGCACGCCTAGGCTCGTTGCTTTTCGTGTTCGTTTCGTATTTCTGGGTTTCTCGAAAACCCGGTTCAATCCAAAAATTAAAAACACGATTTAAATTAATTTCGATTAAAACGGTTTTCAAGAATCACAATTTAAGAAAACAGTTTCAGAAATTCAAGAAAATTTACAGTTTCGTATTTCAGGCTTTCTAAAAGAACTCATGAATACCTAATTCGCATCTAAGCCTAAGAATTTCTACCAAATAATTCAGAATAATTGAGACGAATCAGAAACACGATTAACGAGGTGGCTCTGATACCACTTGTTGGAAAACACGAATCAGAAAGCAGCGGAATTTAAAAAAAAATTTCCCAACAAAAGGATCTAGGACTCGCAATCGTGTAACCAAATTCGTAAAGATAGAAAACTTACTTTTCTTTTATTCTTTCTTGAAGCGTTTCAAGCCACCCAAGAACGCTCTTCTCGCGGCTTGATCCCCTCTCCTTGGTAAAGCTCGAATCTTCAAACTTCTAACTTGAAGTCTCTAGAGAAAGTCCACCAACTTGATCACAATCTAACTAGTAAGGATGCTAGTTCTCTAGTTAGTGTTTAGGCTTAACCTAGGGTTTCATTTAATCTTGGAGAAAGAAAGGTGTTCAACACATGAACCAAAAGAATTCGATTAGCTCTAAAGGGGAGCATGAGCTCCCCTATATATAGGAAAGGGGAGGGACGGCCGAACTCCTTGTTGGGCAAGGATTTGGTTTGTCTCTCTCCTATTACTTGATCATCAAGCATTCTCCAACTTTGACTTTGAATTCTAATTCTAGTCAACTTTTAAGAGAGCTAAAAATATCCAAACTATTTTTGGATAATTTTATACTTTATTTATTATAAAATAAATAACTTATTTTTATCTAATTAATTAATTCATAATTAATTAACTAGATTATTTTCTCCAAAATTAGACTTTCTTTTTAATTTAAAATTAAACCAAAGTCTATTAAATAATTAACTAATTAATTATTTAATATATATATATATATACACGTGTGTGACACGTGTCACAGTGACACGTGTCACTCACGTGAGCCACACGTGTGACTTCACACGTGTGGAACCCTCTTGGCTCGATTAACTCGTTTAATCATTTTCAAGCCTCAACTCATGTAACCAAGTTGTTGTGTGTGACCATCTAGGTTCTCAATTCAATTAGCAGTGACCCTAATTAATTAATTCACTAATTAATTAATCAGTCCACAAATTAAACGACCATAGTCTAGCAACAGGTGTTTAACCCCTAGCTGAATTGGAATGTTCGGATTCGACAGAACCTTTAAGTCATTGATTCATGTGAGATACAATCCTCCTACTTACTATCTCTCAACCAAGACCTAGGGTAAGGGAATAATTAGAACCCTAACAATCCGGTCTTAAAGCTAAGTGCATTTCATATCCATTTGATCTCAATCCAAGAAACCCTTTTCTTGATGTCTTGATCTACTGCCTTGGCCAAGGACTCCATATGGCATATGAATGACTTACACAATAAGAGATCACCTTGCAAACGCAAGTGTAGGTCCTTTCTTGATTCTCATTCACTTTCATGAATCACTTGTGCAGCCCCAGCATAAGCCTTGAATCAGTTGTCTAAGGCGACACCCTTTAAAGCTTATACCTAAGACTACAGAGTTAACTCACAAAGTGACAAGGAACCTCAAGTCTAAGGATCAATTAATCACATCAATGACTCGTGAGATATTTTCTAATCTGGAAGTTTCCATTTCCTGAAATAGAAACTTCCTTTCCCATTTAGGAATGTTCTCACACGGGGCACCTCAGTGAACTTACTTATTAAAGTAAGCACCCTCATGTATCACGCACGTATCAACTATACACTTTGCACCTCCATGAAACAAGGTGGTCCTTCTTAAGGGCGTGATCCCACAAGCAAGCCTTATAGGAGTCAGGTTGACACTCCCACTGTCTGTAGGACTCATCGGCTTGGAGTATTTTACTAATCATGACTTATGTGATATAGGGCTCGTTTCATGAACCATTTCACCTAAATGGTAGAGTCCTAAAGTCATCAGGATTAGGGGAGTTCTCATACATGCACAGCTTGTTGGAAAACACGAATCAGAAAGCAGCGGAATTTAAAAAAATTTTCCAACAAAAGGACATTGAACTCGCAATCGTGTAACCAAATTCGTAAAGATAGAAAACTTACTTTTCTTTTTATTCTTTCTTGAAGCGTTTCAAGCCACCCAAGAACGCTCTTCTCGCGGCTTGATCCCCTCTCCTTGGTAAAGCTCGAATCTTCAAACTTCTAACTTGAAGCCTCTAGAGAAAGTCCACCAACTTGATCACAATCTAACTAGTAAGGATGCTAGTTCTCTAGTTAGTGTTTAGGCTTAACCTAGGGTTTAATTTAATATTGGAGAAAGGAAGGTGTTCAACACATGAACCAAGAATTGTCAATTAGCTCTAAAGGGGAGCATGAGCTCCCCTATATATAGGAAAGGGGAGGGGCGGCCGAAACTAGTCCTTTTTGGACTAGGATTTGGTTCCTCTCTCTCCTATTACTTGATCATCAAGTATTTTCCAACTTTGACTTTGAATTCTAATTCTAGTCAACTTTTAAGAGAGCTTAAAAATATCCAAACTATTTTTGGATAATTTTATACTTTATTTATTATAAAATAAATAACTTATTTTTATCTAATTAATTAATTCGTAATTAATTAACTAGATTATTTTCTCCAAAATTAGACTTTCTTTTTAATTCAAAATTAAACCAAAGTCTATTAAATAATTAACTAATTAATTATTTAATATATACAATATATATATATATACACACGTGTGTGACACGTGTCACAGTGACACGTGTCACTCACGTGAGCCACACGTGTGAATTCACACGTGTGGAACCCTCTTGGCCCGATTAACTCGTTTAATCATTTTCAAGCCTCAACTCATGTAACCAAGTTGTTGTGTGTGACCCTCTAGGTTCTCAATTCAATTAGCAGTGACCCTAATTAATTAATTCACTAATTAATTAATTAGTCCACAGATTAAACGACCATAGTCTAGCAACAGGTGTTTAACCCCTAGCTGAATTGGAATGTTCGGATTCGACAGAACCTTTAAGTCATTGATTCATGTGAGATACAATCCTCCTACTTACTATCTCTCAACCAAGATCTAGGGCAAGGGAATAATCAGAACCCTAATAATCTGGTCTTAAAGCTAAGTGCATTTCATATCCATTTGATCTCAATCCAAGAAACCCTTTTCTTGATGTCTTGATCTACTGCCTTGGCCAAGGACTCCATATGGCATATGAATGACTTACACAATAAGAGATCACCTTGCATATGCAAGTGTAGGTCCTTTCTTGATTCTCATTCACTTTCATGAATCACTTGTGCAGCCCCAGCATAAGCCTTGAATCAGTTGTCTAAGGCGACACCCTTTAAAGCTCATACCAAAGACTACAGAGTTAACTCATAAAGTAACATGGAACCTCAAGTCTAAGGATCAATTAATCACATCAATGACTCGTGAGATATTTCCTAATCTGGAAGTTTCCATTTCCTGAAATAGAAACTTCCTTTCCCATTTAGGAATGTTCTCACACGGGGCACCTCAGTGAACTTACTTATTAAAGTAAGCACCCTCATGTATCACGCACGTATCAACTATACACTTTGCACCTCCATGAAACAAGGTGGTCCTTCTTAAGGGCGTGATCCCACAAGCAAGCCTTAGAGGAGTCAGGTTGACACTCCCACTGTCTGTAGGACTCATCGGCTTGGAGTATTTTACTAATCATGACTCATGTGATATAGGGCTCGTTTCATGAACCATTTCACCTAAATGGTAGAGTCCTAAAGTCATCAGGATTAGGGGAGTTCTCATACATGCACAGCTAAAGTAAACGCATACCAAACAAGAGCATATAAAGAAGTGTTGCCTCAATTCGTTATTTTATTCAAAGATTTGTCTGTGATTACAATAAGGAAAAGCACAAAGCGGATATACAATCGGCTTTCTAGGGCACTATTCCTAACACAGCTAAAGTAAACGCATACCAAACAAGAGCATATAAAGAGGTGTTGCCTCAATTCGTTATTTTATTCAAAGATTGTCTGTGATTACAATAAGGAAAAGCACAAAGCGGATATATAATCGGCTTTCTAGGGCACTATTCCTAACACAATGTTCCCAATGACGGAGGGAGCAGTGGAGGGGTTACCAAGCGGCGCGTTGATGTCGTGCCTGCCTTTGGTGACCTTCTCCAAGTCGTCATAGTGTCGGGTCATACGGGTGTTTACCATGATTGCAAGAGAAAAGAGGGTGTTGAGGTTTTTATCGAGATCAATTGAAAGAGAGTAAGGTTTTCCACAGATGGCGCTAAATTGATCCTGCTCAAATCTGGTCGATCCGAGTTGGCTAACTGGGTGGCAGGTTTGGGTCGATCAGTCAAAAATTTGTATACATGGGCTCTTATCGATCTGAAAACACCAACACACGTGAGCTAAAAGGCCAACCAGGGAGACTTGGGGTTTTTCCCAAGTTTGGCTCTCCGATGCTCAAGTCAGTAGGAAATTCTTAGTGAGAGAAATAAATGCAAAGAATGCAAAATTAATGCTCTTAAAGGCTTACCAACTACTGTTCAAGGTATGAGTATTTATAATCTTGGCTAATTAACACAGTAGAGCGTGTACCGCGATTATGCATTAATTGCCTTGCAGGCGATCGATCTGTTTGTCGGATGCCTGTACAGACTGTCTTGAGGTCCAGCGTACCTTGTTTCCCCTTTACTACGGTCATTAAATGCACTGTAGCACACCTAGTCTTGGAGAATGAGGGAACTACACGTGTCCCGACAAAGATGTTTTATGCTATCTTGATGTCCGTGGGATAGAATTATGAGGCTCCCGTGCTGAAGTCTCATATCGGGATCGATACAGGGAGTCCGGATCGAGATCGTCCCGAATCGACCGATCGCTATCCGGGACCAGCATGGGGTCTGTGGCTGGGGTCGAGAGATCGATCTGATGTGGCATTGCACCACGAGTGATCCACGTGGCAGTTCTGGAGTCATTCGAGGTAGTGAGATGGCCGCGTGGCTCCTTCTAGGGCGTGCCACATGGCTCAATCATTTTATGCCATATCAATTCCTTTAAGTAAGACATTAATATAAATAATGGTTTAAAATTATATAAGACAAGTATGCACAATAAATGAAATACATTTGAAAAAATAGATAATGAAAATTTTAAAATGAAATGACTTCAAAAAATATAAATTCATAAGAATAAAGAGAACAGAGAAATAAATTTATAAAAAAAAAAAGAATTACTTGGTAATTGCAGACATTTTATAGATTTTAATTAAGATATTTAAGATTGAAAATCTAATAGAAGTAGGAAAATAATAATAATATTAATAATATAAACATAGAGTTCTATATGAATATAAAAAGGTTAATTAAAGAATATTAATATTTTAATAACAATATTATTAGTTAAATAGAATTTAATTAACGATAGAAAAACTGAATAAGTTAATGGAAGAAAATAACTATTTATCCTATAAGTATTTATTTTTAGAGTTTGTAAATTCGGCCTAAATAGTTTTATTTTTACTTTTGAACTACAAAACTTTTTTAAATTTATAAGTAACTTTGAAATTTAAAGCGATCAATACAAATTTTCCTCTTCTTAGGATCAAAACAACTGTTTCTAAAACCATAAATATAATTTATACCCGATTATATATATATATATATATAAATATTTATATATAACTAATTTTCCTTTTTAAGTAATTCACCCCACTTACAAGGCTGCGGCGTCGCCCTTGCATTCGAAGATCCTTCCCATTAAAGCAGTGAGGGCAAAATGGTAATTTTAGACCCTTCCGCTTGCATATAAACCAGAATACCAACTTTTTGTCTTTTTTGCGATGTCAGAAACTTAACTGTATGATCACTCAGCAAGCTAATCCAACACGTCAACTCTGTCAATCACAGTTTTGCAGCTCACAACGACGCAGTTTTGGCTCAATTTGAGGAACAATGAAGAACTTGGCGGCTGCTTATCGTTTGCTCAAGCGATCTTCGACTAGCTTCCTTGATCATCGGACTAACCGTAAATTCTTCGGCTCAATTTGTTCGTCCGATTCAGGTACCTGCTGTTTTACCCGTGAAATTTTGTAATAGTGATGGAAATATTCTGTTATCTGTGGAGTACGATGTGGCTTGGAAACGTTATCGTGAGGAAATTTGTGGAATGAAGTGGATGAACTTTGACTGTTACTGTTGTATTGAGTTTTTGGGACTTGGAGTTCTCGGGAATGCCGCTTGGGAAGTGTTTTTAATATGTGTGTGTGAAGTTATTGATTGCTGGTGCTTAATTGAGCTGATTTTGTGTGGTCAGTGACTCTTAAAGAGTTGATATGTGGTTTGTATTGGGTGAATTTGCGATCTATTTCTGTTTTCATTTGCACGGTGTCTCGGAAAGTAGAATTTATAGACAGGAATTTGAGCATATTTTAGTAAATGTACTTCCAGATGGCTGTGTATGGTGAAGAGGCTTCAGTTTGCTGGCAGTGGTGGCATAGTGAATGAGCATGCTTAGTTAGAAAATAGTTATTACTAGAAATGATAACCGTTTGTTTCGTCGTTGATGCCAGGTTTTACTTCTAATGCTACTCGAACTCATGAGCTGTTCAAAGAAGATGTTTGCTTCCTAAGAAGTTATGGCTATGGTATTCCAGTTTCTTTGAGTAGAGATGTGGGCAATGTTTTTCACATACATTATAGAAATTTTGCCTCCATGGCCTCAACACCAGTGAGAAACCCGTCTTTTTCAACTATGAATTCTGATGATATAAGCTATTTCAAGAAGATATTGGGCGAGAAGGGTGTGGTTCAGGATGAGGAGAAGTTGGATGATGCAAACATGGATTGGATGAGGAAGTACAAAGGCTACAGTAAGCTTATTTTACAACCTAGAAGCACTCATGAGGTTGCTAACACTTTCTATACTGTACTTTTACATTGGCTAGGCCCTAGGTCCTTGTTGCTTTGTTTCAATCTGGATTTTCCTCTTTGCTTTCTCAAGAGTTGGCAAGTCCATTCTTCTGTAATTGCTGTTGTCCTTTCCTTGTATAGGTTTCTCAGATTCTTGAGTATTGCAACTCTAGATGCTTGGCTGTTGTACCCCAAGGTGGGAATACTGGTCTTGTGGGAGGAAGTGTACCTGTATTTGATGAGGTATGGTTATATCTGTTATTTGCTGATAAGGTACTGCACCATTGGTGCATCATAACTATGACTTGAAGTGAAGCTTCACTGTTTTGTCATCTTATTTATTGCAAACAAATATTAATAGTTTTCTGGCAGCTATTAGATACTGCTAAGCAGATTTGATTGATGACATGCACTGAAGTTGATGCCATGTTTGAAATCCACAAGTCAACTGAAGATTATCTTGGGAGAGATCACTGGGAATACGAATAGCTAATAAAAAAGCAAATGAAAGATATGGTGATACTATCCAACCTGGTGAAGACCGTAACAGGGGAAATGCTATCATAAATATTAGTAGATTTAGTGAAGCACGTATGGCAAGGAGTGGTTCTAGAAAACTATGAGACCATTAAAAACTCGCAAATACATAAATTCTATACATACCTCTATCTAAGTCCTGAACTTAAAATCCGTCCAGATTCTTAGTTTTTTCTGCAAACTCCCTGTGATTCGAATATGATGCTTGGATTATTTTCTTCATAATGTGAGCAATTTTTAAAGTCAGAATTATTATGTTTCCGTCATGTTTTAACTTGTTTTTATCTCCCTTCCCTTCTTCCTCTATATCTTTCTCATTTCAGGTGATTATCAACCTTAGCTCCATGAATAACATCATTTCCTTTGACAAGGTAATGATTTATGGCGATACCGATTTACACTACATTCTCTCAGATGGTACTTGCGTGAATTATCTGATTTTTAGAGTTCAAGAATATAACTGATGGTGCTTGCCATTAACTTACACTTGGCTTACTGACTCTGCATATTTGCTTTTAGGTTAGCGGCATTCTGGTATGCGAAGCAGGATGCATCCTGGAGAATTTGATATCTTTTCTGGAAGATGAAGGGTAACTTCTTTTCATTAACCAACTCATGCAACTTTCTGTGTCAACACCTTGTTCAGTATCCTGGTAAATTGCAAGTTCTGTGATATTGATGCTAATGCAACTTTGAATCTATTATACTCTGTTCCTTCCATTTGAGGATTTAACATAACTATGTTTTGACTACTCCTTAGAAGAACCGTAAATAGGCAGTAACCTTTGAAGTTAGCCTTATGCAATGTGCAGCTTCTTAGGTTCAACCAAAAATGGATTTCATTATGAAAACAATGAAACCTTAGTGATAACATCAGAAATCCCAGATCAACTTGATAACTTGTGGTTATTTTCGCAGGGAATGTTTCCAAAGTTTTCTCCATATTTAGTTTCCTGTAAATTGTCTTTTCTCCAGATTCATTATGCCACTGGATTTAGGTGCTAAAGGGAGCTGCCAAATAGGGGGGAATGTCTCAACTAATGCTGGGGGTTTGCGCCTTATCCGGTATGGCTCACTTCATGGAAGTGTTCTTGGTGAGTTCTACTACCCCCCCCCACCCCCACCCCCCCCACCCCTACCCCACCAAAAAAAAAAAAAAAAAAAAAAAAAAAAATCCACCAGAAATCTGGTTCACATTCATCCAAATGCTCGTAGGTTTTTCTGTGTTCCTTTTCTTGAGAATAATGCCCTTGGCTAACATTTCAGGTCTTGAAGCTGTTTCAGCCAATGGTACAGTGCTTGATATGCTTGGGACTTTACGCAAAGACAACACAGGATATGACTTGAAGCATTTGTTTATAGGTGAATAAATTTTGGTACTTAGTTTTCCATAATGTTAGCACTTGGCAAATTTTGGCTAAACTGTGGCCGTTTCCTATTTCTTTAAGGGAGTGAGGGATCTTTGGGAATTGTAACAAAGGTCTCCATACTTACCCCTCCGAAATTGTCATCAGTAAATCTAGCTTTCCTTGCTTGTGAAGATTATACCAGCTGTCAGGTAAAGTCTGAGGCTAAAAAGTGGCGATAAAATCCATAGCATGGCCACACAAGGATTGCCTGTGAAAATGTTAGGCCTCCTTTTTCTTAGGAGATAAGCACCGGTTACATATTCTTTCATTTTTTGGTTGTTGATTTTGAGATTTATGACAGCATGTAATACTTGGTGAGTGCATTATATGCAGTCAAAATAACTTCTGATTCTACTGGATGCATCATATTAATTAGTCCTCTTATCTTTCTAGAAACTCTTGTTGCAAGCCAAGAGGAAGCTTGGAGAAATTCTTTCTGCATTTGAGTTTTTGGATGTCAATGCTATGGATCTGGTGAGATGCCTTATTTGGAACTAAAACTTTGATTAGTTATCAAAATCTGTCCCGAGTCTCATGTTTTCCCGCGCTACCCACAATCTTCACATGCATTAACATATAATATTATGGTGGAGGTTGTTTCCAGTTAACTTATTCACAAACTATTTCTATAATTGAATTTTGTTGGATTATATTCTCTCATAGTGATGGTGTTGGCTTACATTACCAGGCTTTCTCTGACAGGTTTTGAAACATTTGGACGGTCTTCGTGATCCATTACCTTCCTCAAAGCACAACTTCTATATTCTGATTGAGACCACTGGCAGCTCTGAATCTCATGACAAGTAATCATCTTCATACTTGCTTAAATAGTTTCATTTCTTCTGGATTTCATCATAATTCTTTTAGTACTTTATTGTCACTTATGAACTGTTACTTTAACCTACATCAACAGAGAGAAGCTTGAAACATTCCTTCTTCAGTCTATCGAAAGTGGATTGTTAACAGATGGAGTTCTAGCACAAGATATAAATCAAGCATCGTCATTTTGGCAAATACGTGAGGTACGTAAGAACTTAGGCTTCATATGCGTTTATTTCTATCGGTGTTCTGAATTCTGGAATATAATCCAGTGCTCTACTTTAATACCCGAGGTACTTAGTTAATTTGAATTCATATGTATATGCACAATGTATATTTTGTCAATATTCTTAATCCTGGAATATGACTGAGTGCTTTTCTTTATCACGCTACCATTTTTCTTCACCAAAATTACCAGATATCATAAAACCCACAGCTTGGTCCATTGTGAATTTTCCATCTTTCCATGCTTTATATTACTCAATTCCGTTACATCTTTGTTTGAGTTATCATTTTTTGGCTATACGTGGACCTCCTTTTCAACATGTCATGTTCAACCTGATATCGGATTCTAATATAGGACTGATTTATTTGCGAAAAAACCTTGTTCCTTATGGTTAATTAAGAGGGCTACTTCCAAATTCGTGATTTATAAGTGAAGTCTAGAAGTGAATTTTCCCCCTTACAATGCTAAGTTGCATTTGTGTGTTTACAGGGAGTACCTGAAGCTCTGATGAAAGCGGGGGCCGTATATAAATATGATTTGTCTTTGCCTGTAGAAAAGATGTATGATCTCGTTGAAGAAATGCGTGGACGCCTAGGTCAGTAACTAATATTATCTTCAATTTATATTTTTAGCATTTATCCTCACTCAGCAGATCAGTAATATCCCTCTGTAGAGTGAATAATGGAGGAAAAGAGTATTATTGAATCTCTTGAAAGTGCACAACTTTGGTTTGAATTTAGAAAGTTATCATATGTTTTTCTGAGGATTATCTGCTCAATCTTTGTGCATAAATTACTCAACTTACTAATATGTAGGTAGTGAAGCAAGCGTAGTGGCTTATGGGCACCTAGGAGATGGCAACTTGCATCTCAATATTTCTGCCCGGCAATATGATGACAGTGTAACAACCTCGTCCCGCTATCTGTGAATTTTCTTTTCCTACTCAGGGCTGAATTTAAAAGGAAAGTTCCCATTTTTCAGATACTATCAAAGATTGAACCTTTTGTATATGAGTGGACGTCTAAGCATCGTGGAAGCATCAGTGCCGAGCATGGGCTTGGGTTGATGAAAGCAAATAAAATTCATTACAGCAAGTCTCCTGAAACTGTAAGTGTAAACCCTCTCTCTCTCATTAAGACAGATTAAATGACCAGAGGCTCATCTAATGATTTAGATTGACATGCAATTTAGCTGGAGTTTTTAAATGATGATCATTTATCGGAGAATATTCAGTAATATAAACTCCTATGTATTTCATTGAGAATTTGTTGTTATGTGATATCACTTTATTTCGTGAAGAGAAACTTCAATTAGATGAAATGTTTGAGCTGCATTATATTGAAGATGCATTAATGTAATATATATTGACAAAGAGTTAAATCTTGCTATTAAAGAACAACAAAGTTATGTTTCTTACTAATGTTTTGTTGGATGAACAGGTGCAAGTAATGGCTTCCATCAAGAAGCTACTTGATCCTAATGGCATTCTCAACCCTTATAAAGTTCTTCCAACATCCGTTTTATCTGTAACACCGGAGAAAACCAATGAAGAAAGTTCGTTTCAACGGGTATCATCCTCAACTAATTGATGGACTTTGATATGTTAAGTTATATCTGATTTGAGTATTGTATAATGCCATTAGTCTATCAGCAAACTGGATTCTTGATAATAATGATATATCATAATGCCCTAAAACATGTCCCTGACCGATAAATTATTCTAGAATTGTGCTGAAATCTTGAATATCGAGTCAACTGATCGGTGGAAAATAGAGAAGTTATGGAGCCCTATCGAAGGGCTTTGGATCATTATAGCAAGTATCCCAAACAGCTTCCATAGCCATCTTGGTCTTAGCTTCTGAGCAGAATCGGTTTGCACGAACTGCTTTTGTGGCCCTTCGCCTCACGCAGTCTTCAAGAATCAGAATATACTAGGGATCAGAGTAGACAATCAGCATGATATACAAAAGGATGTAAATTTGAACAAGTAGTAATAAGATGAGCGGTGGAGTGGGGTGGGTATGGTGTTTCTGCATTGATGATTGGACCTACTTTAATACATAAAAATTATTCATAGCCAAGTACACCTGTTCTTATGCTTGGAAATAGTTACCAATTACTATTCGAACAAATAGGACCCCGAAATAGAAGACTGTTAGAACAAGAAACTTACTGGTTCGTGACCTCTTAATTTTGCAAAACCACGAAGCAACTCTCTTATATAGCGGCAATCGCCACTAAGATGAGAAGCTCGAATCTGCCATCAAGAAGAGAGTAAGGATACTATGGAAAAGCAATAAAAGCCGGATTTGAAAAACACGATGGGGCTAGTTGTAATTTACCATCTCTGATCACTGAAACAGACACGGTATACATCTCCCTGAGCTATAAAAAGTAGCATTTCATCTCCTTGTGATCTCAAGCATCATGCACATTTAACATCCTGCTAGAAGCTATGTTGCTCATTGTCTGTGGCTAGTTTTCACATGTTAATATTATAGAACAAGAATGGTTGTGACCAAGATATCCATATTTCAATAATTGAGGAAATAACAGGCTTTAAACATTCAAGAGTGTTGGTTAAATTGCATGACCTTCGAAATCACGAGAAGTCGAATCCCCTTTACCACACCTCTTTTTTTGGTTGAGGGACATATTATGTATACCTATCACTATATCACACTTTTGTATATGTGTACATAACATGAAGATGAATGTTAGTTAGCTAACCTCAGCACAGGCATGGTGGGCACAAAGGCTCCAGTTCAAATTCTTAGCACGGCAGTCATCGTACGCATGAATCAGCTCGTGAATCACCGCTTGGTTCACCTCATCTTGAAACCTCAAGTAATTATTACTGCATACACTAATCTACGTCCAAAACCCAAATTGCAATACGATGTAAAATTAGATCATACACAGTTTCATGACTACAGAATCCTTTTTCCCGCTGAAAATGCTGTGTATAAACAAACTAGGGCTCTTCATTACATTCTTACCCCTCCACCACTAATGTAGTATGCACTCGCCCGATGTTTGCAATGGACGGCCCAGATGAATTTGCTGCCAATTGGGCATCCATATTTCTCCAACTGCTCCTTCAGAAACTTCACCTTTGGGAGGCAATTTGGTCCCATGGGAAGCCAAAGTCTTTTTTTAGGGATATAATCCTCAATTTCTTTTCCCCTTTTCTTTCTCGCTATTATCTGACGTGGCACTCTTAAGTCATAAGCCAAATGTGATTAGCTCAGTTTGTAAAAGAAAAAACCTTAGGGATCGTTTTGCAAAATTTAATAAGTTCTATTTATAAGCAAGCTGGCAACAACAAACGAAACACTAATTTCTTTTTCTTCTTCATCAGTTTCTTCACATTTGTCGCCGTCGCCCCTAGCTCTCCCCCATAACCTGCTCCTAATCGCCGCCTTGCCGGCTGCCAGTGTGTCTTATCTCGAGATAATAACATGCTGCTTCGTTTTTTTTGTTCACAATTCCACCCAAATTGTGATCAAATATATAACGAAGCGCATGTTATTATCTGGAGAAATGACAAAATTCTGGTCACTGCTGCTTCGTCCGAATGACTTCTTTCCGTTGCTGCTTTGAAAAACGTATGGAATAATCTGCCAAACTTTAAATAATAATGTTGGTATTGATGATTCAGTGTTTGTACTATAACACAGAATCATCAATATCAATTGTATTATTTAACCGAGTTTGAACAAATCTGCAATTGACTCCCCTGTATCCATTCTGAAAACGTATTGCCTCGCCTGTGGCCAATCTGCAAACATTTTGGAACATGATGTTGGCAAAAAATCCCAACTAAATGGAGAAATCGAAATCCTGATCCAATATCGAGAAATCGAAATCCTGCTGGAATCGAGTTCTAGATTCATGTAATCTAGTACTCGCTCATTATGAGTCTAGTACTAGATTCAAATAATCTGGTACTAGATCAATCACTTGAAACGAATTTCACTTATTTTTTTAACCCATTATTTGTTGGGGTACGTAATATGTGTAATGTAGCAATAATATTTCTTGTTTACCTTTTAAAATCCCTATTCCATTCCAGTAATGAATAATATAGTACTAGATCAGTTTAGTGTAAGAAATAATCTAGTACTAGATTAATCCGTTGAAACGAATTTTGCTTATATTTTGAACTCATTATTCGTTGGCGTACGTAATTTGTGTAACCTAGCAGTGATATTAATTGTTTTACCTTTTAAAATCCATATTTTAAGTCATTAACGAATAATATAGTACTAGATCAGTCACTTTTAGCGAGTAATCAAGTACTAGATTAGATAAATCTAGTACTAGATCAGTCTTTTTTAAAGAATAATCTAGTACTAGATTAGATCAATCTAGTACTAGATCAGTCTTTGTAACGTGTAATCTATCTAGTACTAGATTAGATCAATCTAGTACTAGTACTAGATTAATCCGTTGAAAAGAATTTCCCATATTTTTTTGAATCTAGTACTAGATCCATGAATGCAAACATTCATTATCCATATCTTTAACAACAATAAGGTGACTTATTGAGATTCATGAAGCCAAATACTTAAATGCCGAATCCAAGCTCCAAACCGGTGGATTGTTTTCGTCGACTGCACCTCGTTAATCAGCCGGATTTTATTGAACTATGGTTGGGCCAGATTTCGGACTAAAGCTTGAAGAGGAAATGTCGAGGATTGAAATAGATGAATGATCTTATTGAGCTTCATGAACCACAATCCTCCAGTCCAAACCTGGCTTGTTTTCGCGTTCGTCTGCCTCTCTTGAAGAAGAAGAAGAAGAAAGAAAGAGAGAAGAAAGAACGAAGAAGAGAGAAAGCGGCGAGGGTTTGGTTTTGCTTTTGCTTTACAGAAAAAAATTAGTGCTACATGCATCCAATTAGCCAGAACATGAGTGGAGCTTGAAGATGAAATATCCAGGATTGGGGTTCAAAAATAAGGTGAATTATTGAGCTTCATGAACCCCAATCTTGGATATCTATCTCCAAGCTCCACTCCAACACTGGGGTCACCTTCGCGTTCGTCTGCGTCTCTTGAAGAAGAAGGAGAAAAGAAAGAAAGAAGGAGAAAGCGACTAGGGTTATTGCAATACATGTTGTTATATTGAAGCATTTATAAGCAAAAATTAGGTCTAGTTTGTTTCCTAAATGCATTAAATTCAATTGGTTGGCAGATGCATTAAATTCAATTCGGTGGCAGATGCAATTCTCATAATTACTAAACCCTAAACCCTAAACTCGAAACCATAAACCCGTAACTATAAACCCGAAACCATAAGGTGCCACTGAATTAATTAAAAAGATGATTGCACCCTTCCCGTAGTTTGACCGACCAATATTGAAGAGGTGAGATAACGAAGGTGTGCAACGATATGTATCCACTTTATTTCATAATTTCTAATCACCTGTATTTATACCTTGCCTTCTTATCAATCTCTCCCATATTTCATATACTTGATTGATAAACAAAGTCATGGCAGTAGCACCCATTCAGGGCGAGGTTGAAGCCTACATGGTTGAACGTCTTCGGCAATATGCCGCAGAAAACCAAATTTCCCAACTAGAAGTCTTCCAGACAGGACTGTTTAAGGTGTCGGTTGAATTGTCACAGCGATTCCAACAACAATACTTGCCCCAAGATGTTATAGAAGCGGTCAGAGGTCTGCGGATTAAATTTTACAACTTTCGTAGATTCTTGGGGTGTCCTGGGGTTGAAGGAATGTCAGATGATGGTTTTCGCGCCAAATGGGACGCCGTGAAATATTATAGTTCGAATCCCATAGCTGTAAGTCAAACTAATACCGAAATCATGTTCTTTTTAATTTATGTTCATAATTTAATATACAATTACATTCCATAGGTCGTTCGCCGGGATGATGAACCCAGGTTTCAGGGATGCCGTCATTACGATCACCTTAGGTTTATCTTCAAAGTGCGGCAAGCACACCCGTTGGAAGGCGAAGAGCACCACCTCCACGCGGACAACATTGATGGTAGGAACTCGGACCCCGAGTCCCAGTCCCTTGAGGGCGACGATCACCCCCAGGACTCCGAGGATAGTGCTAATTCAAACATCCCTTAGAATGATAATGATGAAGTTAATTAGATTAATCCTCCCCCTTAAGTTTTGATGTTTGTAGTCTCAGTAATTTGTAAAAAGGACATAGAAGATCACGTGATAGAAGGGTTCAATCTATCACTGGACTAAGTGTCCTTTGTTGATTTTATTTAATGCAATAAATCCTGATGTTGTTCAAATGCATTTCATTCAATTGCAATATAATAAATTAAATATTTATAAGGCATAAAATAAAGTAAATATTTACTCAGTTGGCGCTTTTTCATTATTTCAAATACTAAAGAATCGGTTGATTTTATACGTTAGATTGTGAAGTTCCCAGAAAGGGTGTCTACATTAAATAAAAAGCTGCAATCACACTTTCCCGTAGTTTGGCTGACCAATTTTGAATACCAAAGGGGCGCGACGATAGGGTTCCACTTTCTTTCTGCCTCTTACCTGTATAAATATATGTTGTCTTCTTCTCACTCTCTCCCATATTTCATATACTTGATAATTAGAATCAAAGTCATGGTTGCACCCATTGAGGGAGCAGTTGAAGTGTACATGGTTGAACGTCTTCGACAGTATGCCGCAGATAACCAAGTTTCGCAACTAGAAGTTTTCTATTCAGGCCTTGTTCTCTTGTCCATTGAATTGTCAGATCAATTCAAACGAAGATATTAGCCCGAAGATGTTATAGCGTCGGTGAAAGCAAAGCGGATAAATTTTTACAACTTCCATAGTTACTTGGCTTGTCCTGGTGTGTACTTGGCTGAGGATCGCAAAAATGGCCGAATTGTTTCCGATGCATATAAGAATGGGAATACTATGGATGTAAGTCAAAATCATACTCAATCATTTTCTTTAGATGTTGTTCATTTTTTGATTGTACTAATGTAACGTATTTACATAGGTCATTCGATCGCATTCGGAGATCAGGGTGCATGGATGCCCTTTCTACGACGAACTTCGTTTTATCTTCAAGGTGCGTGAGGCACACCTGTTGGAAGGCGAAGAGGAATACTTTCACGCAGACCACATTGAGGATAGGAACTCGGACACCGTTGGAATTGCTGGCGAGGAGAGTGTTAATTCCAACAACCCTCATTATGATCCGGATGAAGTGAATCAGTTTCCTCCTCCTCCCCCATAATTTATGTTGTTTGTACAATGCCTACTTTTATTTTATTTTTAATAAAAGTGATCAGTTTCTAGAATTATTATTGATTTTGTATATTTACATTTATCCAAATCAAGATATAAACCCCATAATTAACAATAATAAAAAGAAATATTCTAGTATTTAAAATTATCTAATCCAAAATATATATAGGAGGCAAAATGGTATCTGAAAAAGGGGATATGATCGTCCGTCAGCAGATCTAGTGACTCCCCCCGCATAAGAAGTTCAATGCAACACAACGTGTAGATTCCACAATCTCCGGTGCAAAGTAGCAAATGAAAATAAATCAAAGTTGAAGGATCGATTGCTCGATAAGGGCGATCTACTACGAGATAGGTACAATCTTGTACTAGATAGGTTCAATCTAGTACTAGATAGGTGCAATCTAGTACTAGATAGGTGCAATCTAGTGATAGATAGGTGAGATCTAGTATTCGACAAGGATAATCTAGTAATAGATATGAAACTTTTTCTATATTATTTCAAGTTAATAAATATTCTTTATATACCTTCGTGTATTTTTTGGGCTGTTCTCCACAAGTTTCAGCTTCCAGATGCTGTTGAGCTTGCTGCCCAAATGTTTAAACTTTCCAGTCTGTGCCAATAGTCTGGGGAAGAAGACACACAGATGATTCAAGGCAATTTGGTAGTTCCTTGTGCTGGGAGGCGGGCCCAGAACAGTAGCGGTCACCCACATTTTTAAATTTTTATTATAATACAAGTATTAAAATATTTCTAAAACATTTTAATACAAAGCGGAAGACTTAGTCGGATCTACTCAAGTATATACATGCAATTGATAATAAATTTTAAATCACTTAAGCAGATAAATATCTAACATGCAATTAACACTTAAGAGCACATTATTTATCATGCTTAAAATAAAATAACTGAAAACTATTACCGTACTGCAATCATGGCTATCTAACGACATTTTTCCAGCTCATTTCCCACTCGTGAGACCGGCAGAGCTTCCCTGCAATAACCCCAGGGACACCCTCGGAGTGTGGGCTCCGAAAGTATTTCTCTAAATACTTAGAGAAAATAAACTTTAAACTAGGAAACCCTTTTCAGGGTTTAATCTCCCGAAATTAGGCATTTTATACAAACACCTAATTAAAATTAATTCCAAAATAAATCGGAATTAACTAGGAGAAATGGGATATGGTTTCAAAGCTATGCTCTAGCCAAAACCTCTCCCAAAATATTGAATGAGAAATAAGGACCCAAGACCCCTATTTATAGGGGAAAAACCGAGGGTGTTTCGGTCATTTTGGATACAAAAGCAAGGGTAAAATGGTCATTTCACACCCCCACTTGCATAGCTAATTTGGACACGAAAACCAAGGTGACCACGTTCAAGGTCTCGTCGCCACGAGTCCAACGCCACCACCCACGCGCCGAATGGACTTTCCACGCGCCCTCACGCGCCGCCTAAAGACGGTGCGTGTACTATTTACGCGGCTAGGGCTTAGGGCTGACGTGGCCTCTTTTGAAGCAGCCATGTGTCCGGGTCAGTCCGGCCTGAACCGGACCCGGTCCAACCCTATCCGAGACCCGCCCCGTTGACCCGATTTTTTGCCCCGTTTTGACCGGGTTATCCGACCCGTTGACCGGCCCGGTCAGATCGAATCTGGACCGTCCTTGCGCGCCGACGTGGCGCGATCATATCCGCACATGTGGCGTGCCACACGGCGTCCCACTCAGCGCCATCTGGACCCACGCTGCTGACGTGGTGTGACATGTCAGTACCACGTCACCTGCCACATCAGCATTTTTTTTTTTTTTTTAAAAATTTTAAAATTTTATTTTATCCAAAATAAAATTCCGGGCATTCCCAACTCTTTGGAAATTGATTTATTTTCTTAAAATAAATCCCTTGGCTATTTTCAAACACTTTGAAAAATTCATTTCTCTTTCTCCTTTTAATATTCTCTTTAGGTTTTCAATTTGGGGCTTGCAGGGGGACCTGCAGGACTATTAATTTTAGCTCCAAATGAATTAATATATTATCATCTCATGAAAATAATTAATTACCGTTTAACAATATTTAATTCCACTAAATAAATATTGTTGCACTCGAAAATTAATTAAATTATTCACGAATTTCTCGATCTAGAATAATTTCGCATTTTACTCCTCCGTGTAGATATGCATGAAAAATAAATTGCAACTTCTATCATTTATTTTTCATCTCTAATTTGAAATTTATTGATTCGCCTTAAGTTCAAACTCTCTGTATGTGAAACACATTCAACATACAACTTCGGTGACGTATCACGCGAAGTGCTTTGGCCAAAGTCTTAATTCGAACTTTGGCAAATCTATTTCAAGGATATCTTTTACCTTCCAGAAAAGCCACAGATTCCTTGATCAATATAACTCTTTAGCACATTTCATGTTGTCATCGAATCATATAAAGTATTTTGGCCACCCGTTACCGAGACCTCACTTCGAGTATGTTACAGTGACTAACACTACATGCCTAAAGTCGAAATATTATCAGGATTAAGAGTACAATGTTTCCTGAGATTTTATTCATTTTAGATAGCAGTATAAAATGAATAATCTCAGTGGTCCAGTTCGATGTTTCCAATCCTATTGAAAATCATCAACGTGTTATAATTGGAATCACCATTCCCTATGACGAAAGACTAATCATCTTATATAACCACGTTATAGTCTTGATAAGAACATATTCTTATCTTACCGACTAGAACTTTAATGACACGTGATTTCGGTATTCAAATTCTTTTCCTATGAAACACATTTCATATGAGAATACCACCACACGTCATTAATTATTAATATGTGAAATACTCACAACTCGTTGTAAATTCAGTTTAATTAATTCAACAAATTGAATTTTCAGGGCACTATTCCCAACAATCTCCCACTTGCCCTAAATTCAATTTGGCCGTACATCTAAGTCTTATTCCTTTCACACGAGAGTCAAAACTCGTTTTGTACTCTTTCGCGCCAATACTTTAGTGAAGGAACCTATTAGACGTTTCTCTGAGCCAATAACTAGGAAATCATGAATCCAATACATCTAACTGGTTGCTTCTCAAGCTACCATGTATTTGACTTCCATAGCGGTGTAAGCAATCCAAGTCTGCTTAACATTCACCAATTAACGATTGCTCTTTCTAGAGTAAACACGTATTCTGATGCCAAACATCTAGAATACAAATCAGATTGTAAATCCAAATCTCTATACTCTATTGAAATGAGCTCACCACTGTGGTATAGACAAACATATAATCTCAGGTCCTTCTCAAGTACTCCAATATATGCTTTCACTACTACCTAGCATCAGATTCTAGGGTTTGACTAATATCTGCTGACTTAGACCTATTTCATAATAGACAGCTGGCCTTGTACATAATATGACAAACATAAAGCTTCTGCTGCGGAGCTCTAAACATGTCTTCTATCTCTTCAGTTGTCTTAGGACACTGATCCCGAGATAGATAAATTCCATATCTAAAAGGTAATGAACCTTTCTTGGAATTTGTCATATTATACCTTACTAGCATCTTATCTATATATGCTTCTTGTGATAAACCAATCCCTTATTCCTATGATCATGACAAAAGTTTGATCCTTGGAATAGCATTGGTCTCACATAGGTCTTTTCTTGTCAAAATGATTTGACACTCGAATCTTGACCACTGACAAAATTCTTACATCATTCCCAATGAGCAGAATATTGTTTACGTATAAAGTAAAAAATGTTACAACGCTATCATGATGTCATTTTGTACACTTCATGGTTCATCAGGCAATTATACAAATTCAAGAAATTTAAATTGCCTTATAATTCTGATGCTCCATAATCTAGACGCTTGCTTAAGATCATAAATCGATCTATTAGGCTAACATTATATACACCTGATTTCTGGCTGTGAAGCCTTCAGGTTGTACCATGTATCTCTTCTTCTTGAAATTTTCCCGTTCAAGGACATAGTCTTTACATCCATTTATCTAATCTCATAATCGATAATGAGATAAAATGGAGAGGATAATGGACTTAAGCACTGTTATAAGCAAGAAGATCTCATAAATGATTTCTTCTTTCTGGGTAAAATCCCTTGCCATAAGCTTTGCTTTAAAGTCTCTACTTTTGTCCATTTCTCCTTTTATCGTCTTGTAGAACCCAATTTCATCTAATAGGGTTTAATGCCTTCAGGCGCCTCTACAAGTTTAAGACTTTGTTAGAATACAGAGATTCTAACTTAGATTCCATGGATATTGACCAAACGGTCAGCGTCTATATCTTCCATAGCTTCATTACATGTGACAGGATCAGATACGTTAGATCCAACCACTTGGGTTAATCTTAGATATCTTGTCAGGTCTCCTGACAATCCTCCCACTACAATGATGCTCTCGTGTACACATCTCTACATCACATGTTGTATTTGGTACATCACATGTATCTAATACATTTTCAGTTATCACGGGTTTAAGGAAATCAGTATCTAATACTGTTATTTCTTTTAACACTACTTTGCTTCCACCCTTTGTGGTTATCTATGTAATTATCTTTGAAATATTCACAAACATTTTTTGTGATTTCTCAAATTACAAAATATACTACCTCTCGTTCTTCTAGGATAACCTTAGAACAAGTAAACCTTTGTTTTTTATTCTAACTTGTCAGGATCCATCCTTAACTCGTGGACCAGGCTACCTCAAATCAGAAGATAAGAGATACAAGGTTTTCACCCTAGCTACAGATCCATCAGTGTTTTAGGAACTGACTTAGATAGAACTAGGTTTAGTGTATTTGTTGTTTTGAGTGCAAGACCCCAAAACGAATTTCGTAGGGTAGTATGACTCTTCATGAATCTTTACCATCTCTATCAGAGTTTTATTTCTCTTTTCTGTAATACATCTTTGCTAAGGCGTATCTCATACAGAGGGTTAAGATCTAATCTCATTTGAGAAATACTATTTAACTCTGAACATAGATACTTAGATCTAATCAAAGTGTCTTGATACATTTTCTAGTTTGACTCTTTGACTTCAGTCTTATATTCTTTGAACTCTTCAAAAATATAGACTTAAGTCTCATCAAACAAACATATTTGTATCTGGAGTAATCATTCAAATGAATGATGAAGTATGCAAAAACTTTCTCTTGCTTGAACATTCATAATATCATACTTTCGTATGAACCAACTCAAGCAAGTTCATGGCTTAATACCCTTTGTCTCCAAAAGGCTTCTTGGTCATTTTAACCTTCTAAATAGGATTCGTAGATTGATACTATTTTCAAGTCAATAGGACTCAACGATCAGTCTTTGGATCCTATTCAGATTCAATTGACCAATAGATAGGTGCCACGTAGAAGTTTTTCCTCTTAGATGGTAAGTCAAGCTTCTTAATGTTAAACTTAAATTAGGGTTTTTCATTGAGGTATAAAAGACCATCTTTTATTGTGCCAGAGCAAATAAACCTTTTATTTTGCTTAGCGGTAAACTTTTGTTCAAAACAAACAGTTAAACTATTAGTTATCAAATAACCCACAGAAATTAAATTTCTATTTCTACGGCACGCGTAATATAAAACCCCATTGCCAAAATACGACTTTACAGTCTTTACTGCTAATACAATTACACTTGTATTATCCCCGAGCAGTAGTTGTGTGTTAGCCGTTTTTCAAACTTTCTACTCAGTTTGAATCTTCGCAACGACTTGCAAATATGATTAGTTGATCTCAAGTTCACACACCATGAGTCCGGTGAATTTTCAACTAAACATATTTTCAACGAGTAAGATATCTTCATATCTTATCTGAACGGCGTAACAAACAGACAGACTAAGTATTTTGGACAATTTCCTTTTCCAATACCTGTTACCACCGAAATAGAAACACTTTTCCATTGTCGGATTTGACTTTCTATTTCTGAACCTTCGATTGGGAACTTTTCCTTTTCTTTCTTCCACTTACTGGCTTTCTAGCCCGTGGATATTGATGTCTGATTAAAGAGAACTTTTTCCCTTAGTCTATATCACCCTTTCTGCCACATTGAGGTCGTTCTTTGGTTTGAAAAAAAAATTTATTTAAAATAATCTTAAACGTTCAAATGACTTAGGCAGAGAGTATAGGATCGTATCCTATCTGTTAAGATTGTCTCTTTAAGCACAGAGGCTTTCAATCTTGTTCAGATTAGTTATCATATTCATAATATGATTCTGAGCCAGTGATCCTTCAAACATCTTTGACTAACAACCTTTTCTTGGCTCATACGAAAAATCTTCAAAACATGTTCTTATCAGTGGACATCTCATGCGTCTGATGCTCAAGAACTTTTAAGACAGATGTCAGGATATAAGACTAGCCAGATCATCACACTTGATCCATTTAGAATAAGCGTCTTTCTAATCCTGACTGATTGTCTCAACACAATGTCAAGATTCACTTTCTAGTCAGCATAGTTGAACCCTTACTAACCTATTTCCTTATTATAGACATATAGTATGGAGTGGGCTAAGAGAGATCGTAATTATAAAACTGAAATAAATAAATAAATGCAAGTTATGATTATGTATTTCACTTTCTTCTGCGTCCAACCGATAAATGAAATCCATGTAAGCATTTTGATTTACGCAATGGTGGCTTAACTAACTGCATTTGACTCCCCGGAGGCGAGGTCGAAAACTGCTTAGAAAAGTAAGAACTATTCTTAATTAACATGTCGTCTAGGTAACTCTTACCAAACAATGTCAATCCACCACGTCAACCCTTAACCTCTAAGTAAATGCAACAGAGCTCCGAAGGGAGGTTAATACATTACTTAGTCAAGTGTGTACCATTACCTAGAAGTCCGTACGAGTAGGTCAAGACACTCCACGGAGGCGTGGTCGAGCTGACTTTCGTCGCATTTCATTCTATCCGTAGAAGTCTAATCTTGTATACCGCGAATATATACCCGCCGAAGGGAGTAGTATACATTCACTATACTATAGACGGGTAATGGAGGCCATGAGAATCCAACTCTTTTCATCTCTCTCCCACTTGAATTTTTTAAAAAGTGTGGATTATCTTTTGATTATTTAATAATCACTTTTGGCGTCTTATTGTTGGAAGTAATTAATCTAATTAATACCCTCCTACTAGTGATGAGGCATAAAACTACTCTCAAATCAGAGCCGTCCACGTGTCAATACCTGACAATAGAGGAACTGGGCGCTCGCATTATTGGGCTTGCGGGTCATCCCAGCCTACTCCCTCGCTTACTAGTACAGGCCCATGAGCCTCGACCGATTATTTAGGTAAAGGGTTCAAGCTGACTAGCTTGACGCTCACATCCTAACCCTCAGGGCCAACCTTCTCAGGGTAGCACCCACACGAGGGGCCGATTCTCGATGCTCGGGGTTTTGGCGCTCAAGGGTCATCTGCCGTGGGGGGCACATCCGTACACTCTTCGAGCGTCACCAACGCTCGCGGGTGATCCTACCCCACGGCGATGGATCCGAACCTTAGCGAAGAGGACCTTGGGCCTTCCACTCACGCGATCCTCGCCAACAACCTCTGACACAAAGGTAGTGCGCACCTCGCACCTGACACGCCGCCTCCTTTTCAGAAACGTCATTCTCACACCCTCATGGGCTGCCACATGTTAGGGCAACACAGGTTTGGGACCACGCGGTCAATTTACCCCTTTACCCTCACCCCTAACATATAAATAGGGGAGAACTCATGCTTTCTCCCCCAAGTCATCTTTTTCACAAGACACCACACTACTGAACTGGCATTATTTTCCTCTGCATCTTCATCTTCCCCAAAGCTTCTTATATTTCACCATTTCCTGCACCCTTGCTGCACGATTTCCTGGTGTCCTAACTGGAAGAACCCACGCTCATTGGAAACCCAGTTCCTGAGGCTCAACGCCTGTGATGGTCTTCCCTTCTACAAACAAATTCTAAAGTGATTGGTATTTGAACCCTTTGCAAGTTTCAGCACCATCATTTTTGGCGCCGTCTGTGGGAAACCATCATCATCTTCCTCGTCATCGTCAGTTTCTCCCTTTAAAAGCTAGTTGAAAAGTGACACCAGCGACTCTCAACATGGTAACTACAACAAGGTCAGGAGTGGTAGGAAGCAAGGGTGCCCTTCCCCCAGTCAACGAAGAGAATGCAGGAAACAATGTTCCCAACCGAGGTGCACCCCCGCCCGCGGCCGGAGATGGGGCCGGGAACACGGAAACTGACGTTGCTGCTCTTCCCCCCATTGGAAATGAGGTAGGAGGCTCCGGCTCTGCCCCTCCTCCGCCAGCTCTCGCCTATAATGCTCCTCCTACCCACCCCGGTGTGTACTCCATGGCCACGCCACCACTGGGATATGCTTACATGCAGGCCGGGATGTTACCCGGAATGATGCCCATGGTTCAGCCCTATCAGGTAGGAACGCTAAATCTCCCTTTGTCACTACCTAGAGAGATTCAGGGGGTGGAAATGTCCCAAATTACTACACAACAACTACAGACACTTTACGCGCAATGTGAGGGTCAGGCGGTTCAGAATGCTTGGGAACACTTCACCGCGGCCTATTTCCCATCACTAGCAGGTGCTCGAGCGGCCCCGCCCCTTGGAGGACTCCCGGCACACCCGTTGACAATGGCGCAAAACGCATTGAGGGCCCAGCAACCTCCCCCACCACCGAATCAAGAAAATGAGGCCCCACCGAGGGTCCAGCAAGGGCAGCCACCCGTACGAGATGAAAGGGACCCTCGAAATGAGGGGGCCGGAGATAACGAAGAGGTCCAGTCGAGAGCCACAGAAAGGGCAAACCGTAGAAATGTCGGTGACCCTCAGCTTGCCGCAGTGCAAGATCCACTTAAGGGGCTCCAGAATGTGGTGGAGCAGCTCTCTCGTGCAAGGTCTCAAGTCCCCCGCGGTGGGGACGAGAGGTCCAGGGCCAGAAACGCTCGCCGACCACGTAGCCCATTTTCTCGCCGTCGAAGAGAAGCCAGTTTTGAGGATCCCGAGGATCGGGACTACAGGATCATGACGGGCGATTCCCTCCTCGTCGAGGAGGTGATAATGACCCGAGCAGGGAAGGTCAAAATCCCCGCGTCCGTTAACAGATATGATGGGACTACCGATCCAGCCGAGCATCTGGATCACTTTGTGCACCTAATGCACTTATATGATCACCCGAGCAACTATTGGGCCAAAGTGTTTGTCCCTTCTCTCACTGGAATGGCTCAAGACTGGTACAAAAAACTCCCTCCGCGCTCGATCCAAGGATACTATGACCTGACAGACGCTTTCATAAGCCACTTTAATTCTTTGAAAGCGCCCGTCCCAGCCGCGACCGCTCTCTACAGTTTGGTCCAGGGGCCCACCGAGACGCTCAAGTCCTTCATGGGAAGGTTCAACAAAGAAGCTTATTGGTGGAGAAGCCCTCGATGGATTTTCTGAGGCACGTTCTCTTTGGAGCCGTCAACATGAAGCACTACGTCAGCAAGGAGTTTGTGGAGGAGGTGGCCAAGAAAAAGCCACGTTCGTTGATGGAGATCAGGGACATAGCTGATTCGTTCTTTACCCTCGAAGACATGTATATCGCGAGGGATCAGAAAATGGCGAACGCCCCCCGCCCCAGCAAAGCCCCCAAGGACAGGATAGACTCTAACAGGGGTCGCCGTCGTAGTCCTATTCCCACTCCTCGGAATCCCTCACCCCCGCGTAAGTTTGAGCGCATTCCCCTCAACCGCCCCATTGCGGAGGTATATTCCATGGCGGATAAGAAACTTTTCAAGAGGCCGCCAAAATTAAGAGAAACTGAGGCACAAAAGCGCTCGGGAAAGTACTGCGCTTTCCACAAGCAGAAAGGGCACGACACCAATGAATGTCGTCAGCTTGAGGGTGAGATTCAAAGGCTAATCGCTGGGGGGCACCTTAAAGAGTTCGTAAAGGTGTTTGAGAGGTACGATGAACATTGCACCGACCGAGCGCGTGTCCAAGGAAGAAGCCGTTCACGCTCACGGAGTCCACGTCACCGTCATCCCGAGCCCAGTGACCGTGGAAAAGGGAAAGCCTCAGACATGGAAAACCAGCCCTTCGCGGTCATCCACATGATTGCTGGAGGACCCTCGGGGGGCAACTCTAACGCCTCCCGACGCCGCTACATTCGGAGTTACGATCAAAGATCTTCTCAGCCCAGGCCAGTGCTCTCCATCGTTAGCTCATCACGCTCGGAAAAGGATGAGAGCGTGGGTTTCACAAAGAAAGATTTAGAGCATATTGTAACGCCCCATGGGGTCGGTGAAACCTCTGACTGCCCCATGGTAGTTAGCTTAGACGTTCATAACCACATTGTAAAGAGGGTCTTAATTGATAGTGGAAGCTCCGTGAATGTTTTACCTTACTCCACGTTTCAGAAAATGAACATCACGAACATCCCGCTCGAACCCCTCAGAACAGCCCTCGTCGGCTTTGGGGGTTCCGAGATCGTCCCTCGCGGACAAATTCGCTTGGCCACCTCTTTCGGTCGCGCCCCACAGCGAAGAACCTTAAATGTCCTTTATGTGGTGGTCGAAGTGGACCTTCCATACAACATCATCATTGGGCGCCCAGCCCTCGTCGACTTCAAAGCTGTAATTTCTACCTATCATCAGAAAGTTAAGTTTCCCACCCCCGAGGGTACTGGTGAGGTACTGTGTAATGTTAAGGAGGCTTGGGAGTGTTACATACTCTCCCTTCAAAGCCACAAACCCAAGCAACCTACCCAAGCAGGCTCCACCAAAAAGTCTGTTGACTTCCCCAAATTAGATGAAGATGGCCCCGAGCGCAAGAGGGCCAAACTCTACAGGAAGAAGAATAAAAAGAAGGCCGCAAGCAAACCCGTAGATGCGGGGAATTCACCCCTCAGAGCGGTTGGGGATTCCTCCTCCGAAGACAAGGATCACATACCCTCGGGAGTTACCAGCGAGAAAATTACGGGTAAGAAACGGGCGCTCGAACAGCCGAGGCCTGAAGTGCGGGTAGAACCTACGGAGAGCTTTCTGACCATCGAATTGGAGCCTGGGAATGCTGATAAGACTACGCAAATAGGTTCCAACCTCGATGGTCCCTCTCAGATTATGATGATTGAATTCTTGCGAGAAAATATCGATGTCTTTGCTTGGAAGGCTTCCGACCTCACTGGCATAGATCCGAGCGTTATTGTCCACAGGCTGAACGTAGATCCGGCCTTCAAACCTATAAAACAAAAGAAGAGAGATGTTCATGGGTTCCGGAAGCAGGTCATAGAAGAAGAAGTCAATAAGCTACTAGACGCTCAGTACATAGATGAAATTCTATATCCCGAATGGCTTTGTAATGTGGTGATTGTTCCGAAGAGTGCCAACAAGTGGCGTATGTGCAATGACTTCACGGACCTCAACAAGGCATGTCCTAAGGATCCGTACCCACTACCTAGGATTGATCAATTGGTGGATTCGACCGCTGGGTGTGAACTTATGAGCATGATGGATGCTTTCCAAGGATATTATCAGATATTTATGGCTCCTGAGGATCGTCCCAAAACTGCATTCATAGTCCATATGGGTGTTTATTGCTTCAAGGTTATGCCCTTCGGGCTTAAAAATGCAGGAGCGACTTACCAACGCCTTGTCAACAAAATGTTCGAGTGTGAAATTGGAAAATTCATGGAAGTGTATGTGGACGACATGATCGTCAAAAGCGAGCGCCAATATTCTCATCTGGAAGACCTCAAACGAGCGTTCAACATCCTGCGTCGTTATGGTATGAAACTGAACCCTTCCAAATGTACATTTGGGGTACGGGGTGGCAAATTTTTGGGATACATGGTCAGCCAACGGGGCATAGAGGCATACTCAGAGAAGATTAGGTCAGCCAACGGGGCATAGAGGCATACTCAGAGAAGATTAAAGCGATCCTGGATATACCCTCCCCTCGCAATCTGAGAGAGGTCCAGGTGCTTGTGGGCAAGATCATCTCATTAAACAGGTTCATCTCCCGCTCAGCGGACAGGAATCTGCCCTTCTTTAAAATTTTGCGTAATGCTCGCAACTTTACCTGGAGTGGGAACTGCGAAAAGGCCCTACAGGACATGAAGCTGTACCTTTCGAGCGCGCCTTTGTTGACCAAACCCAACCCGGGGGAGAACTTGTTTGTCTATCTGTCAGTTTCCTTGGAAGCGACGAGCGCCGTTCTCGTGGCGATTCGCGAGCGTAAGCATATGCCGGTGTATTATTTAAGCAAGACTCTACAGGGAGAGGAGAAAAGATACATGGAAATAGAGAAGTTTGCTTTTGTGCTCGTTAATGCCTCTCGGAGGCTGAGGCCTTATTTTCAAGCGCATTCCATCGTGGTGCTTACAGATCAGCCCCTAAAACAGGTGCTCGCAAAGCTGAACGTCTCCGGGAGGTTAATTAAATGGTCAATTGAACTTAGTCAATTTGACATCACCTTTGAGCCTCGCACGGCGATACAAGCTCAGGCCGTGGCCGACCTATTGGTGGAACGTTTCAACTTAGATACCAGGCCCTCAGCAGAAGATAGTCTATGGCTTCTGCACACAGATGGCTCCTCGACCTCACAAGGGGGAGGAGCCGGGGTGACCCTCAGGGACCCTCTCAGAGCTGAAGTTGACTACGCCATCAAGCTGGCGTTCCAAGTCACCAACAACGAAGCTGAGTATGAGGCCCTCATCCAGGGACTCAAGATTGCACTCCAAAATGGCGCCACTCGGGTCACTGCATATGTGGATTCGCAGTTGATCGCGAGTCAAATTGACGGTTCTTATGAGGCCCGAGAAACCACCATGGTGCAGTATCTGGCGAGCGCTAAGGAGGAGATAGCCAAGTTCAGGGAATTCCACCTTTTGTAGGTCCCAAGGGCAGAAAACGAACGTGCTGACGCTCTCTCAAAGTTCGCATCCGCCCTGGATGGTTTTAGCGACCGCGCTGTTACATTTCTTAGAACAGAGGAGCCGGTGATAAGTAGAGGTGAACCTTCGAAGAAGGTGAATATGATTGACCCCTCCGAGCCTTGTTGGCTCGATGGAATTATCAGATTCCTCCGGGATAGAACTAGCCCAAGTGTAGCACCCTAAACCCCAGGGCACCACATCCCCCGCACTATAGCCTCGATCCACGTATGAAATGGAAAGTCCATACATAAATCAAAACTATAGCGAACAGGTGACAGTAAAAACGACGAACTAGGTGGGACACTCTCCCCAACACAACCAAAGCAAACATGATAATGAAAGCGGAAGCAGTACAATCATTTATATGTATAGGTACCATATTTATTGAATAGATACATATAGGTACCAACTATCTATCAATACATTATCATCTCTTAGTGTACTATACATACTTGAGTGCTCAAAATATGAGAACACTGTTATAACATGAAACCCACATAAAACTATACAGGAATGTATGATACTAGACCCGTGGAAGTGCAAGACTCGAACAACTCCAGCCTAGCACGACCACGCTCAACGTGTACCTGAAAAGTGAAGCATTAGTCTACCGAAGACTGAGTGAGGGGCAATAAATATAGCTCACACACGTCACATGCAAGTTGTAGCCTCGGGTGAAGACTTAGGAAAATAATAATTATATAGTTTAAGAACTCATTCTTTGCCCGAGATTACAACTAATCATTTTATCACGTTTATTTAATCATGCTTGTCAGTATCATGAACATGTGGCCCCGGAGAGCAAGGGCAATCTCCAACCGAACTCCCAATCGTGAACAATACGTGAACATGCTTGCTTGCTTAATAAATACGTGATCATGCAATATATTTTAGTGCTCACATAGATAATTTCATGCTTGAAATCATGCAATAACCCGAGGATAACCCGACATGCCGGATTAATCCCCAGTCTCCTTCTCCCTCCGGGTGATAGCGAGTTTGGAAGGCTCGACTATCCACGACATGGTGTGTGTAGAGGACATGACCCTCTAGACACGGAACTCCTTCCACCACTAATCTCCTAGTGGCTTCGGGAGTGATCCCAACAACGTGAGGATAATTCAGGAGTTACCCGTCAGCCCTTGCTTTCCCGGTTAGCTCAAGAATTACCCTCGGGCCCACGTACGATCATGTACTCGCCGAACATGCTTGAAATCATGAATCGCTTGCTTAAAATGTTCATAACTTTGAAAACGTTTATACTTATAATACGTTTTGGCCGAAATAACACATAAGGGTTATAGGGTTCTAGATACATAACCTAAAACCTCACCTTTCTTGCAAAATACGATAAAGTAGCGTTCTAAGGAGCCTGCTCCTCGTCCACGCCCTCGTGACCTGTGCAAATACGACGTGTATACATGAGACATGCCCTAAAATGACAAAAATATGACGAACGGCGGAAATACAACTAGACGACCACGAAAATACAATGTGGCATGATAACATGTTGTTTCACTACATATTCGCACATATTATAGCAATTCGGGGTCAAAGACGTCGTCGGATCGAGGGGCTATTTTCGTAATTTTATGCAGAAACTTTTGTTCTGCATTCCAGGTGGGAACGGCCGTTCCGGACCCCTTTGTAAAATGGGAACGGTCGTTCCCATAAACCCCAAAATGCGCCAACGATTTCCTATTTTAAAAATGCGCCTAGCTGGGAACGGCCCTTCCGGCTCCAAGGCCAAAATGGGAACGGCCGTTCCCACGGTCGGCCGCTTATTTTACTTGAAAAGGTGGGAACGCCCGTTCCCACAATGCCTTGAGGCTGGGAACGGTCGTTCCCAGTTTCTGCAAATATGAAGAACTGAGCAAAAACAGGGGATGCTCACGGGAAGAACAACAACAAGACCAAAAATCCATTTTCAATCAACAAAAGCCACAATTTCTTAGTAATATGATGCGTCTATATTCATAAGTTAACACTTAAACACTTAAACCCTTAAAACACAATATATCATCAAGAATTCATGACTTATGCTCATGATCAAAGCTTGATCATGCATGCCAAACTTTCAAGAATCCAAGCTAGAAATCATGCAATAATTCGATATATGATCACATAATCACGCTTTGATCACTAACAACTCATTTAGCACATAATTTCCAAACCCTAGCTTAACCAAATATGCTCAAGAATCATGAAATCATGCAACTCTCACCCTTGAAGTTCAAGAAATGAAGAAAATGGATGAAGATGGTGCTCAAGCTTGATTTCTTGAAATCTTTCTTGAAAATTCTTGAGATGAATGATAAGATTCTCTTCCCTTTTCTTTCTAGTATGAACCAAGAATAGGAGCAAATGTATTTGGGTGAATTTTGGATGAAATGAGATCAAGGAAGAACATGGAAGAATATTACGTGATTCATCCTCCTTGATTTTAGTGAAATGTGGAAATTGCAATTTAATCCCTCAATTCTATGGCTTATGCAATTAAGGATGTAAGGTTTTGGAATATGATCAATAAAGTCCTCAAAAGATTATGAAATTAAGTCCCTAGAATTTAAAGAAATATTCAACTAGGGACAATTCGGTAATTAAACAGTCTCGGTTATGATTTTTATGCAAGAAATATTTTTTCGTGTCATGAAATAATATTTTCAATGATATGAATTCAAATAATTAATATAAATAATGTTTTGTGAATTTCGTAAAAATATGAAATGTCACATATGAATATTATAAAATTAAAGAACGAAAATAAAACCCTACGCTCAAAACGCGCATGTAGCGTGCTTGTTTATCCAGAACCGGGGCGTTACAACTCTCCCCCCTTAGAAGAATCTGGTCCCCAGATTCTCTAGTCTTGCCCGAACAACTCTGGATGGAACCGTTTCATTTTATCCTCTGTTTCCCATGTAGCTTCTTCGGTTTTATCGCTTCTCCACAAAACCTTAACCATGGGAATCCTCCGGTTTCTTAATTCCTGAAATTTCCGATCCATGATCCTAACCGGCCTCTGAACAAATGTTAAATTCGGTTCCAGCTCAACTTCTCCCACGGGGAGAATCGCAGTCTCATCGGGGTAATATTTCCTTAACTGGGATACGTGGAACACGTTGTGAATCCCCGTAAGACTCGGTGGTAGATCCAGCCGATAGGCTACCTCGCCTATTCTTTCAAGAATCTCGAAAGGACCTAAGTAGCGAGGGTTAAGTTTCCCTCCTTTCCCAATCTGGGTGAAACCTTTCCTTGGTGACACCTTCAAGAATACCCGATCACCAACTTCGAATTCTAGATCTCTTCAGCGCTTATCAGCATAGCTCTTTTATCTATCTTGCGCAGCTTTCATCCATTGTTGAATTATTTGAACTTTCTCACTCATAGCTTGAACGACTTTGGAAGGCCTTTCGAATCTTTCACCTTTCTTTACCCCTTCCTGTTTCGACCATTTCCATTCTTCCAAGTCGAAGAACAACGGAGATCGGCACTTTCTTCCATAAAGAAGTTCATAAGGAGCCATCCCGATCGAAGTGTGAAAGCTGTTATTATAAGCAAATTCGATCAAGGGAAGCTGTTCTGTCCATGAATTCTGAAAATCCATCGCGCAAGCCCGAAGAAGATCTTCCAAATACCTGATTAACCTTTCAGTTTGACCGTCTGTTTGTGGGTGAAATGCTGTACTGAACTTAAGTTTTGTTCCCAGAACGGCCTGTAACTCCTGCCACAACTTAGAAGTAAATCTCGGGTCTCGGTCTGAAACTATGCTCACCGGAATGCCATGAAGTCGAATAATCTCTCTGTTATAAATCTCGGCTAACTTCGGGATTTTATAAGACATCCGGACCGGTAGAAAGTGAGCAGACTTTGTAAATCTATCCACGATCACCAAAATTCCATCAAACCCGCCTTTAACCATCGGTAATCCTGAAATAAAGTCCATCGTTACTTGTTCCCACTTCCACTCGGGAATAGGTAACGGTTGTAGAAGTCCTACGGGCTTTTGATGCTCAGCTTTCACTTTCTGACAAGTCAAGCAATGTTTCACATATTCTGCCACATCTCTTTTCATCCCGTTCCACCAATAATATTGCTTCAAATCCTTATACATTTTGTTTCCTCCAGGGTGGATCGAATAAGCAGACTTGTGAGCTTCTTCGAGTAGAACTCGTTTCAATTCTTCAGGTACTACTACTCGGCTTTTAAAGCGAAGTAAACCGGTCTCATCAAACCCGAAAGGACTCTCCGGGTCATCCTTAGCTTTACTTACAAGCTTCTGAACTTTCGGATCCTTATTTTGAGCTTCAAATAACTGATTCTTCAATTCCGGCTGAATTGTGATATTAGAAACCCGAGCCTTTAGGACCATTGGAGCAACTTTATCATCTTCTTTTACTTCCAAACTTGACACACTTGCCTTCCTGCTAAGTGCATCGGCGACCACATTTGCTTTTCCTGGATGGTATTTAATCGTAAAATCATAGTCTTCTAACTTTTCCATCCAGCGCCGTTGCCTCATATTCAAATCTTTCTGTGTAAATAAATACTGGAGGCTCTTGTGGTCGGTAAAGATCTCAAAAGAAGTCCCGTAGAGATAATGTCTCCATTTCCTGAGAGCAAAGATCACGGCTGCAAGCTCTAGGTCGTGTGTCGGATAATTCTTTTCATAGTCCTTTAGCTTTCGAGAAACATAAGCGATCACTTTCCCTTTCTGAGTCAAAACACAACCTAAGCCTTCTTTAGAAGCATCTGTATACACTGCATACTCCTCGGACCCTTCGGGAAGTGTTAATACCGGAGCTGAGACTAACTTTTCTTTCAAAAAGTTAAAGCTTTGATCACACTTCTCGTCCCAGACAAACTTCACATCTTTCTTAGTCAATCGGGTTAAGGGTGCCGCAATCTTAGAGAAGTCCTGAACAAATCTTCTATAATAACCGGCCAATCCCAAGAAGCTTCTAATTTCCGAGGCATTCTTTGGTTTCTCCCACTTAAGCACGACCTCGATTTTTGAGGGATCGACTTCCAACCCTTTTCCTGAAATTACATGCCCCAAGAATGAAACCCGATCGATCCAGAATTCACACTTGCTAAACTTAGCAAATAACTGATGTTCTTTCAAAGTCTGAAGAACGAGTCTGAGATGTCTCGCATGTTCCTCGACTGATTTTGAGAAAACCAGAATATCGTCAATAAAAATCACCACAAACTTGTCGAGGAAAGGCCTGAAAATCCGGTGCATCATATCCATGAAAGCTGCAGGGGCTTTAGTTAGTCCAAACGGCATAACCACGAACTCGTAGTGCCCATGCCGAGTATTGAATCCTGTCTTAGGAATATCCTCTGCTCGGATTCGCAGCTGGTAGTATCCCTGTCTTAAATCCAGTTTCGAATAAACTTTGGAACCCTGAAGTATATCGAATAATTCCTCGATATGTTGGAGGGGATACTTGTTCTTAATAGTCATCCGATTCAACTCCCTGTAATCGATGCACATTCTTAAAGTCCCGTCCTTTTTCTTGACAAATAATACCGGTGCTCCCCACGGCGAAGAACTCGGCCGAATGTACCCAACTTCCAATAAAGCCTCAAGCTGAACTTTTAATTTCTTTAACTCAGTTGGGGCCATCCGATATGGAGTCTTTGAGTATGGCTCGGCATTCGGAAAAAGATCGATCACAAACTCGATCTCTCGCTCAGGAGACAAGGAATCCAGCTTCTCTGGGAATACCTCGGGAAACTCCTTTACCACTTCGGTGTCTTCCAATTTCACCTGATCCTTGGGCTTGTTCAGAATATAAGCAATGAACCCCGTAGCCCCGTCTCTGACTAATTTCTGAGCTTTTGAAAATGAAAGTAGGGGTACGGTCTTCGAAGTATAACCTGTAACAACCTCTGAACCCAACTGAACCTTCTTAGCTCGACAATCCACGGTAGCACAATGCCTGTATAACCAATCCATCCCCAATATAGCCCCGTATCTCTCCATAGCCATCACAATAAAATCAGTCAGAAATTCCCTACCTTCAATCACCACCGGAACATCCCTGTAAACCTGATCCGTCTCTTGCCTACTACCGAAAGGGGTACTAACTAAATAACGCACAGAAGTACACATAACAGGCAGAGGTAATGTAATAGCAATAGAGTGCGCAAGAAAGGAGTGTGTAGCTCCCGGATCAAACAATGTATGGATGTTCGTGCCATGAATGCAAATAATACCTTCAACTACCGCGGCGGGGTCAATCTCATCCTGCTCCTCTCCGGCGAGTGCATAAGCCCGAGCTCTCACCAGTGGCCTCGGTCCTGTAGGTGGTGGATCCTGACGATCCGGACAGCCGTCAACCATGTGCTCGTCACTCCCACAGATCAAACATAAACCTAACCGGCGTCTGCAGTTATCATAGGTATGCGTAGGAAGTCCACACCATCTGCAGCCCGGTCTCTGAGGTGGCCGGGGTGGTGCTAGAGCTCTCGGACCTCTCGGTAACGGTCCCATCGCCTTAGGCTTTTTCTCGAAATTCTTCTGAACTGGAGGTGCAGAGTAAATCATCGGCCTCTTTCCCGAGCTCGATCCCTGACCTGCTCTCGAGCCCGAAGCCTGTCCAGTCCGTTGGGTAGCTTTCCTCGCAATATCAGAATCCTCAACCTTTAGAGCTTTCGCAGTAGCTTTTGCCCAGGTGCTCGTATTAGCTGCTTTCAGGGTATCCTGAATATCTGGTCTCAGTCCCTGAACAAACTGCATCGCCTTGTGAAAGTCGTCATTCGCTATGTTGGGTGCATAGCGAGAAAGTCTCTCGAACTCGGCGATATACTGCCCTACAGACCTGCCTCCCTACTTTAACTCGGTGAACTCCCTCAACCTGCGAGTACGGGAAGCTGGAGGGATGAACTTATTTCTGAACTCCCGTGCGAATACCTGCCAAGTAATCTCGGTCCCGGCTGCCTCCAGAACAATCTGTGTGCTTTCCCACCAAGAATAGGCCTCGCCCTGAATAAGAGTAAGTGTGCAGCGAGCCTTCTCCTGACTGTCACAAGGGATAAGCTGCCAAATCCTCTCGATCTCCTTTATCCACATTTCTGCCTGTATATCGTCTCCCTTATAGAACTTCGGGGGACGCTGGTTCTGAAACTCTCGCAGAATGGCAGAAATGGGGTTCTTCGGAGGTGCTACCGGTGCTAGAGGTGGTGGAGGAACCCTCTCCTGTAGCCTCTGATCGATTAGCCCCACTATCGCGTTCATGAAATCCTGGGGCTGTGCCTGAGCAGGTGGAGGAGGAGGTGGTGATCTCTCACGGCAATGATGCCGGCGATGATGATGCCTGTGTCTCGAGGATCGGTCACTGGAGTGTCTGTCGTGCTCCATCCTGAAATTAAATCACTAAACATGCGTGGCTTGATCAATAAATGCAAATGTGTGCACATAATTCAACATTGTCATCAAACACGCATTCAAGGAAGGTCAAATAATCAATTAATGCAAGAAAACAAGTAAATCAGGTAAGTCAACCAAATGTAGACTCCCACGTACCACATAATCCTATGCCGTGCGACCTAGACTGACTTGACACGACTCGAGAACCTCGGTTTTGCAACCGGACTCTGATACCACCTGTAGATGTAGCACCCTAAACCCCAGGGCACCACATCCCCCGCACTATAGCCTCGATCCACGTATGAAATGGAAAGTCCATACATAAATCAAAACTATAGCGAACGGGTAACAGTAAAAACGACGAACTAGGCGGGACACTCTCCCCAACACAACCAAAGCAAACATGATAATGAAAGCGGAAGCAGTACAATCATTTATACGTATAGGTACCATATTTATTGAATAGATACATATAGGTACCAACTATCTATCAATACATTATCATCTCTTAGAGTACTATACATACTTGAGTGCTCAAAATATGAGAACATTGTTATAACATGAAACCCACATAAAACTATACAGGAATGTATGATACTAGACCCGTGGAAGTGCAAGACTCGAACAACTCCCGCCTAGCACGACCACGCTCAACGTGTACCTGAAAAGTGAAGCATCAGTCTACCGAAGACTGAGTGAGGGGCAATACATATAGCTCACACACGTCACATGCAAGTTGTAGCCTTGGGTGAAGACTTAGGAAAATAATAATTATATAGTTTAAGAACTCATTCTTTGCCTGAGATTACAACTAATCATTTTATCACGTTTATTTAATCATGTTTGTCAGTGTCATGAACATGTGGCCCCGGCGAGCAAGGGCAATCTCCAACCGAACTCCCAATCGTGAACAATACGTGAACATGCTTGCTTGCTTAATAAATACGTGATCATGCAATATATTTTAGTGCTCACATAGACAATTTCATGCTTGAAATCATGCAATAACCCGAGGATAACCCGACATGCCGGATTAATCCCCAGTCTCCTTCTCCCTCCGGGTGATAGCGAGTTTGCAAGGCTCGACTATCCACGACATGGTGTGTGTAGAGGACATGACCCTCTAGACACGGAACTCCTTCCACCACTAATCTCCTAGTGGCTTCGGGGTGATCCCAACAATGTGAGGATAATTCAGGAGTTACCCGTCAGCCCTTGCTTTCCCGGTTGGCTCAAGAATTACCCTCGGGCCCACGTGCAATCATGTACTCGCCAAACATGCTTGAAATCATGAATCACTTGCTTAAAATGTTCATAACTTTGAAAACCTTTATACTTATAATACGTTTTGGCCGAAATAACACATAAGGGTTATAGGGTTCTAGATACATAACCTAAAACCTCATCTTTCTTGAAAAATACGATAAAGTAGCGTTCTAAGGAGCCTGCTCCTCGTCCACGCCCTCGTGACCTGTGCAAATACGACGTGTATACGTGAGACATGCCCTAAAATGACCAAAATATGACGAACGGCGGAAATGCAACTAGACGACCACGAAAATACAATGTGGCATGATAACATGTTGTTTCACTACATATTAGCACATATTATAGCAATTCGAGGTCAAAGAAGTCGTCGGATCGAGGGGCTATTTTCGTAATTTTATGCAGAAAGTTTTGTTCTGCATTCCAGGTGGGAACGGCCGTTCCGGACCCCTTTGCAAAATGGGAACGGTCGTTCCCATAAACCCCAAAATGCACCAACGATTTCCTATTTTAAAAACGCGCCTAGCTGGGAACGGCCCTTCCGGCTCCAAGGCCAAAATGGGAACGGTCGTTCCCGCGGTCGGCCGCTTATTTTACTTGAAAAGGTGGGAACGCCCGTTCCCACAATGCCTTGAGGCTAGGAACGGTCGTTCCCAGTTTCTGCAAATATGAAGAACTGAGCAAAAACAGGGGATGCTCACGGGAAGAACAACAACAAGACCAAAAATGCATTTTCAATCAACAAAAGCCACAATTTCTTAGTAATATGATGCGTCTATATTCATAAGTTAACACTTAAACACTTAAACCCTCAAAACACAATATATCATCAAGAATTCATGACTTATGCTCATGATCAAAGCTTGATCATTCATGCCAAACTTTCTAGAATCCAAGCCAGAAATCATGCAATAATTTGATATATGATCACATAATCACGCTTTGATCACTAACAACTCATTTAGCACATAATTTCCAAACCCTAGCTTAACCAAATATGCTCAAGAATCATGAAATCATGCAACTCTCACCCTTGAAGTTCAAGAAATGAAGAAAATGGATGAAGATGGTGCTCAAGCTTGATTTCTTGAAATCTTTCTTGAAAATTCTTGAGATGAATGATAAGATTCTCTTCCCTTTTCTTTCTAGTATGAACCAAGAATAGGAGCAAATGTATTTGGGTGAATTTTGGATGAAATGAGATCAAGGAAGAACATGGAAGAATATTACGTGATTCATCCCCCTTGATTTTAGTGAAATGTGGAAATTGCAATTTAATCCCTCAATTCTATGGCTTATGCAATTAAGGATGTAAGGTTTTGGAATATGATCAATAAAGTCCTCAAAAGATTATGAAATTAAGTCCCTAGAATTTAAAGAAATATTCAACTAGGGATAATTCGGTAATTAAACACTCTCGGTTATGATTTTTATGCAAGAAATATTTTTCCGTGTCATGAAATAATATTTTCAATGATATGAATTCAAATAATTAATATAAATAATGTTTCGTGAATTTTGTAAACATATGAAATGTCACATATGAATATTATAAAATTAAAGAACGAAAATAAAACCCTACGCTCAAATCGCTCACGTAGCGTGCTTACCTGTTTATCCGGAACCGGGGCGTTACACCAAGCGACAAAGTTGAGGCTCGGAAAATCAGAAGCAAGGCCCCTCGCTTTTCATTGGACGCCGAGGGTCGATTATTCAAGCGATCCTTCCTGGGCCCACCGTTGAAATGCTTGAGACCCTCACAAGCCAAGGAAGTTTTAGAACATGTGCATAGTGGAAGTTGTGGGAACCACTCGGGCTGTCGAATCCTGGTAAAGAAAGTCTTAAGGAGTGGTTTCTACTGGCCCTTGGTGTTGCAGGATACCATTAGCTACTCCAAGAAATGCCCTAAGTGCCAGTTTCATTCTAACACCCCTCAGTTGCCGGCGGCTCAAATGATTCCTATTGATGTTTCATGGCCTTTTGATCAGTGGGGCATCGATATTGTGGGACCCCTCCCAATGGCGGTCGGACAAAAGAAATTCGTAATACTCGCTGTGGACTACTTCACTAAGTGGGCCGAAGCTGAAGCAGTTGCGAAGATAACGTTCAAGGTTGTGAGGGACTTCATTTGGAAAAACATCATCTGCAAATACGGCATCCCGAGGGTGCTTATCTCAGACAACGACTCCCAATTTATCGTCGCCGACACGCGGGATTGATGCTATGAGCTAGGGATTGAGCAGCGATTCACCTCCGTGGGCCACCCTCAAGCCAACGGTCAAGCTGAGGTGACCAACCGAACCATACTCCAGCATTTGAAAACGATGCTCGAGAGTAAAAAAGGGGAATGAGCAGAAGAACTTCAAGGCGCCCTGTGGGCGTACCGTACTACCCCACGAGCGGCTACAGGGAAAACTCCTTACTTCCTCATTTATGGCTCCGAGGCCATGATACCTGCGGAAATTGCTCAAGAATCCGCACGCGTTGCCTATTTCGAGCCCATTGTCAACAAGGCTAATCGAGCGTTCGAATTAGATTTGTTGGACGAGAGGAGGAATACTGCTTGGGCTTGTATCCACAAATACAAAGCGACTATAGCCCTCCAGTACAACAAACGTGTTAAAGAGAGGACTTTCCAGCTAGGGGACTTGGTCCTCAAAAAAGTTGAAGTCTCCAAACATGTGGGTAAGTTGGACCCCAATTGGGAAGGCCCCTTCAAAGTCATCCAGGTACGAGCAAACAACACCTACCTACTGGAGACTTTGCAAGGCGAGCGGCTCCCTAGGCCATGGAATGCATGTAACCTTAGAAGGTTCTACGTGTAAACGTCAGTTGTTTTGTAATTATCCGTGCGCGGCCTGGGGTACTTTCTTTTGATAAAGAAGCATATTGTATTCATTTTGAAAATTGCAATTATAACAATAAGTATTTGATTCTTTGATTATGTCGTTTATTTGCTTTCCTATTGATTAATGATTCGGGCAACAGAAGGCCTACTCCGTGTCGAGCATCCTCCATGTCGAACGGCCTACGTAATACCCCCATCGTTTCAAAGCAACGCTATTTGGGTGCTCGCCGCTCCAGTATGTGCTCATAAATCCCCGATGACCCTCAACTTCGTGAGTAAAAGTTCACTCGTATGATAGTGGATCCTAGATCAATCCTTTCATATGTCCCTCGAAATGACGCTAACCCCACGGTTACGCTGGCTTTAATCCCATACTTAGAAAATCCTACTGTTGATTTCTATAGTATGTACAACCCAATGGAGCGTTCGAGACGAGGATGCACATTATTGGGCCAATACTTAGGCAAATCCTCAGAGGTTTCCTAAGTTCAAATTCGAGCCTCATTACGAATACGGCCAGGGAACACCCATGGAAAACACCCTCGCGCCCGTACTTGTGCCCCTCAAATCACTAGACGCTGCCAAACCTTAAACTGATGGCGCATTGTGATAAACGCCAGGGCACCCTCAAAGAAAACGCCCTCGTGCGCACACACGCCCATCGCAAACGCTCAAACAAAAGAGACCAATATAAAAACGACGGGCGCAATGAAACAACAACATTCACCATTTAAAAGTAAAAGAGAGAGTACTCAAACATTCAAGCAGTAAAAGAAGAGTTTAAGTATATGGAAAGGAGCATAAAGGAATCCAAAACATTCAGAAAAACAGTTGACAGAATAAGTACAGACATTGATTGTTCATAAACAGGACAAGGAATTTAGACCAGCAAAGAAAGGGATTCAATAACCGAGGGGTTATCACTGAGCTTGAGATTCAGGCTCTGGCGGGGCGGTCGCCAGAGAAACTGGGGCTAACACATTGGCGTTTGAAGTTTGAGCCTCGCCTGGTTCCTCGACATCCGTTGCATCCATGACGGTGCCCTCGTCCTCTAGCTGGATGGGCCCGGGACCTAGAGTGTTGGCGGCTATGAACTCCCGCTGGAGCATTTGCACCAATTCCTGGTACTCCGGTTCCGCCAAACTCTGGGTGGGATCCTCGTCTTGGACCATGGGCTCGCAGTTTTCATCCAAATCCATGCGCAAGCGCGCGTCGGTCCGAGCGCTGTCAGGAGCCAAGCCCAGTTTCACCATTTACCCGATAGCCTTATGGAAGAAGTGCCGAGCGTTGTCAAAGCACTGGATGTTGGCTGCAAATATGAAAGCTTTGGAGCGCACGAACTTCATTACTGCGTCCCAGGAGACCTTCGCCGCCAGTCCTTCCACCTTCCCCTGCAGATCAGCGAGAGCCTTCTTAGTCTCTTCATTTTGGCGAGTGCTCTCTGCCAGTTGTGCGCTCAACTCCCTATTCTGGGTCCTCAGTTGGTCGCGCTCCACCTTCAAGTCCCTATGACGATCGTCATGGGTAAGATAGGCTGCGTCCGCCTTCTGCATATTCTCCCTCAGTTTGTCCTTCTCAAGGTTGGCTTCATTCAGCTGAGCGTAGATATTGTTGTAGTCCTCGTGCAATTGGCCTGGGTCAGAGATGCGCAGCAACTTCTTGTACTTGGCCTTATGCTCGGAATAGGCTTGCGCTCACCCGTGCAAGTTCTTCAACCTGGGGATCACCTCCTGGGAAGTCAGAAACGAAGGTTAGCGTTAAAGTTGGAGTACTGGAAGTCGAAATCCCCCATAAAATATTGAAGATTCACCGTTAGAAGGGCGTGACAAGCGTCGTCAGCAACGCGAGCGGCGTCATGCTCGTTCAGCTTATCGTGATCGCCGAAAAATTGTAGTTTTCCGACGATGTCCGAAACAAGGTTTACGGAGTAGGCACTCTTCTTCAGAAGTACCGGACCCTCGGTCCGCTGACGCTTGTAGCGAGTGTCGCCCTTGCAGCCCATCTTCTAGAAATCCTCATCCTCTGATGAGGAGGTGTCGCTGCCCTCGCCCCTGTGTCCCACTACCACCTCTTTTCCCTTGCCTGAAATCAGGATGGAGTCCGGTAACCTCTTCCTCTTTCCTTGACGGTCGGCCCAGATGGTTTCGTGGACACGGACCAGTTCCCCCGAGCGATTGCGAGAGCCGCTCGAACTCAGTGATATTGGACCCTCGGGGGCCACCGGCGGAGGAGTAGCCTCGCGGGCGCTATCAACCGTCAAATCCTCAATGGGGCCCCTACGAGCTTCGTTCTCTGCGCCCCCGCGAGGGCCATTATGGCCGCGACCAGCTCCTCTCCTAGTTCCCCTCCCCGTCGGAGCGTTGGGAGGACGGATTTGCTGTTGTTGCGGGGCTGAGGGTTAACACCAGTTCCTTGAGCGCCTAGCATACGGGAAAGAGCCTCTGCATTCATACCTAGGGATAATATTTGGACACCTACAAGTAAGAAGAAACGAGCGTCAAAGGTTGATTGTTTTGATCACAGACACAAGAGTATAACAATCACGCCAAGTTAGAAGACTATTCTAAAAGTTAGAGCAGTTAGTTCCTAGAGTCTAACCATCGAGGGCCATGATATCAGCAGGAGGGTTGGTTATCATATCTGGGGGGCAAGATAAGCCATAACGAAACAACACTCCCTCGTTCTTCATCAAGGCCTCAGCCTTAATCCACTTCTTCTCGCTCCTCATCACGAGGGCTAATCCCTTTGCCCAATCCTCAAAGGTTTTATTCCTTATCCTTTCCCTAATCAAAGGACCCTCGCCATGGATTAACCACTGTCGGTGAACCCCAAAAATTCCTCTGGGGGCACCCAAGAAGAAGTACTTCTCTTTCCAATGCTCGCCGTAGGAGGTAGATGGGGAGTCTATCATCTTAAATCCTCAGGAAGGCGCATGGGAAATACCGCTTCATCCCAGTATGCTTTGGCCCCCAACTCCCTCAAATCTTCGAGCGTCAAGATGCTCTCAATCTCATTCGGAGATCTATCGGTTTGGTGAGGGTTATTTTGCCTCACTCGCGTTGCAGGGTCTTTTCCCCTTCTTTGGCGCTTTCTGGGAGGTTCAGCCTCAGCATGACACTCGGAAGGCCCTACACCGCCCTCAGGAGCCACGACTGCCACCGTGATCCTATGATCCTGGGGTCTTACAGCGCTATTGAGCACGGGAAATACCCTTTCCCCTTGCCTCTGCATCTCCATGACATTACCCATCTCTTCAAAAAGATCATCTACCCCTCTGGGAGCATGCTCGTTCATCCCTTGAACAGCAGCATCGACTTCTTCATCCCTAACTTCAGCCTGAGCCCTTGCCACCGGAATGGCTGTTGGAATCTCATTGCCTGGAGAGGCTCTAGGCATTGGGACTGCCGTGGGAACGCTACCATGAGGGGAGGAGCTCCCGACGGACATTTCATCTATCTCCCTTACATAATCGTCAACTTGGTGTCCGGCCATGTCTGCTTTTCGACTTTTGAAGACGGAGCTTCTCGCAGAAAACTCAATAAAGGAGGAAATCTCTGAAATGAATTCAACGGCAGAAGGGGGCTCTTCACTCAAGAGTTTCACTCACTCAACCTAAATCTAATGTTAGCGCAAGGAAAATAAAAAAAAGTATTGGGATTTACCTGAGATCTGAAAGAAAGGGGTTGCTTGAGTTTGTGGAAGTCTTGCAAAAAGGTTTTGCCGCTGTTATGCTTAGAGAAATCTGAATGCGTGAAAGAGGATCTAAAGCCTTGCAGATCCCTATTTATAGGGGTAAAGGCTGGCATTAATTAGGGTTTAAGATTTCAAATGGCAATCATTTCCCGCCTAGGAAACCCCCCACTTTTGGTAACCGCCTCACGTCTCCCGGAGTGCACGCGCCCACGTTCCCACTCAGCATTAAATACAGAAGTGACTTCAATTAATGCGATGTCAGACTGTGTCCGTTACAGAAGTCAAGCGGTCACTTCTCTAAGCAACGCCTTGACCCTCGGATATTCAAAAATCCAACGCTCCATTATCTTGAAAATTCTACAGTATGCTCAAGCGATACTACAGAATTTGGGGGGCAAAATGATGAGGCATAAAACTACTCTCAAATCAGAGCCGTCCACGTGTCAATACCTGACAATAGAGGAACTGGGCACTCGCATTATTGGGCTCACGGGTCATCCCAGCCTACTCCCTCGCTTACTAGTACAGGCCCATGAGCCTCGGCCGATTATTTAGGTAAAGGGTTCAAGCTGACTAGCTTGACGCTCACATCCTAACCCTCAGGGCTAACCTTCTCAGGGTAGCACCCACACGAGGGCCCGATTCTCGATGCTCGGGGTTTTGGCGCTCAAGGGTCATCTGCCTTGGGGGGCACATCCGTACACTCTTCGAGCGTCACCAGCGCTCGCGAGTGATCCTACCCCACGGCGATGGATCCGAACCTTAGCAAAGAGGACCTTGGGCCTTCCACTCACGCGATCCTCGCCAACAACCTCTGACACAAAGGTAGTGCGCACCTCGCACCTGACACGCCGCCTCCTTTTCAGAAACATCATTCTCACACCCTCATGGGCTGCCACGTGTTAGGGCAACATAGGTTTGGGACCACGCGGTCAATTTACCCCTTTACCCTCACCCCTAACATATAAATAGGGGAGAACTCATGCTTTCTCCCCCGAGTCATCTTTTTCACAAGACACCACACTACTGAACTGGCATCATTTTCCTCTGCATCTTCATCTTCCCCAAAGCTTCTTATATTTCACCATTTCCTGCACCCTTGCTGCACGATTTCCTGGTGTTATCCTAGCTGGAAGAGTCCACGCTCATTGGAAACCCAGTTCCTGAAGCTCAACGCCTGTGATGGTCTTCCCTTCTACAAACAAATTCTAAAGTGATTGGTATTTGAACCCTTTGCAAGTTTCAGCACCATCAACTAGGATTACTAAATCATATTTAAAATCCCAATAATAATATTTTAAGGCAATTTAATAACTATTTATTAATTAGGCCGAAAAATATTAGTTCAATTATGCATCGCGTCTAATCTCTATTAAACAATACTATTTAATCACATTAAATAAAATATGCATAATTGAAATATCATAATGTCTCATATTATCATGATCATGCCATAAAATAAAATAATTAAGTATGCTTTCATATAATTATCACATAATTATCATGCTTAAATTTTTAAATGACACAAAATAAATATGCCATAAATTAAATCAATTAAGCATGCTAGTATAATTATCACATAATTATCATGCTTAAAATAAATGGCATAAAGTAAACATGTTGTAAATAAATTATCTCATAATTTAAATTATGTTTACTGATTCGGTGATTAACCAGGAAGATTATTGAAATCAATTCCCAGAAAAATTACCATTCCACGTAAATTCCCAGGAAACACTGGATGTAGCACCCCACACGGTGGGTCACCACATCCCCCGCACCTAAGCCCAATCCACATACGAGATGGGAAACCCGTACATGAACCGAGCAGAGGCGAAAGGAAGACAGACAGACACATACCTAAGCTAGGCGGAACGTAGACCCTGCAAATTAAACCAACCAACTAATACACCAAAAAAATGCATCAAAATACACATATATAACATATTAGCATCAATTTAAATCGTAAATAAACACGTTGGGAGCAAGTTATCACATTTAGGTACTATTCATCAATCCGCTATAACCAAGGAATCGAGCAAGAACAAATGAATTCAATCGGTAGAAATGGAGTACGTAATGAAAGGATCACATTGCTTACCTTGGAACTTCGATCGGATGATCGGACGAAGCAAGCTCGAGCCAAAGCTTGGAATGGCCAAAGGGGGAAATCCTTTCCTCTCTCTCTTCCTCCTTGTTGCTGCTAGTGAAAGTGGGGAAAAAAGGAGAAAGGGCTTAGCCCTTTTTTTAGCTAAGACAAGGGTAGGGTCAAACGGTATCCGGTCCACTCGGATCGGATTTTAAAACGGTAGGGTTATCAAATGGCTTAGAAAATAAAAGGTTAATTCATTGAATCCGAATGATCGAAACGAATTCAATGACAAGGTTAGAATTCGAATTCGAATCCCGAGCTCAAGGTAGCCACGAAGGCTAAAACACCCTAAATAAAATTAGGTCCCTAATTCGCAAGTATTGGATGATTAAGTCTAAGAACATTTAACAAACTCTAGTGCGTATATAAGTAGAATAAAACGCAAAATATCACGTAAGATATGCAAATCATACATAAGTTACGAAAATACCGAATTAAACTCTCCCGTGATGTCGTACCTGGATTGTCGAGAAGACGGGGTGTCACAAACTCCCCCCTTAAGAGAACCTGGTCCCCAGGTTCGCCTGCTCGAGTTTCAAGCTCGAACAACTTTCCATATTCGCCCAAGTTCGAGGTTCATGAGGTCCCGACGAGGGTTAGCTCGAGAAAGGTCTTCAAGCACAAGGGATTTGACGTGTCTAACATCTGAACCTTCTTCATGTACCATCAAAATTGTCAAGGGGTTGTTGATCTCGTTGCAAAGCTCGACCCTCATCTTACCAAGACACCACTCTCGAGCACTCAAATCACAAAAGAAAACTAAAATGCATGATGTATGTGATATGTATGTTTGAGTGTACCGTTCACCGATGTGGGAAAATTTAATCTTATGATGATGTGTTCAAAGTCGAAGTCCCTTTTGTCCACATTTTCGCCTTGAGATTCACGGTGCCCTTTGCTTCAAATTTCATCCCGATCTTCCTCCCGTATTTGTTGCCTATCCTCGGAATTTTCTCTAACCCAATCTTGCACTCTTAGATGTTCTCTTGGTCTTATTATTGGTTCCAAGAATTACATCCCTCGAGCTCTAATTCATCACCAACGGCCTTAATCTGGATTCTTTCACTTGAAGACTTACTCGTAGAAATCCTAAAGAAGAGGTATTGTCTTGTAATCATAATCCTCTTCATTAAGGTGCTCGAAAGTACCGCGTACTCTTTTCCTGGAATATAAGAGAATTACATCTAAAGCCTCTTAGTAATTCTCATCAAACTCTTCCTCTAACCCGAGGACATCTCCTTGCGTTATCCTTGTTGTTAGGAAATCTCGAGTCCCCAACTTAAACATCGACACATTCCCTAATTCCTTCTCGCCCGAGTACCCTTCTTCATTGCCAAATTTTACTTCTTGTCATCTCGCCTTTAGCCTACGACTTCATTCAGGATTTTACCTCAATCTATTGAAGTCCCCCAAAAGCCCAACAAAAGTCTCCCATTGGTTCTCCTAGAAACTCTTCTCCAAGGGCGCAGCTGAAAAATGAGTCAATCTCCATGCCCCGAGATTTTGGTTAACCCAATTTTGTGCCCATTAGTAGAGTTCTTCACAATTTTGCTCATGGATTAATTACTTCTCTTTTCGGCACTTTCATCATAGTACCTCCTCAAGAAAATTAATTTTCCTTGAATCTTGAATCCCCGTTTGTAAGCCTCCCAAACCAACCTTGTTCAATATCTTCTTCACGTCATCCTACAATCTTCAATCCGATCTCGATAGGGGTCCTTACCCCAACCCTTACTCTAACCATCCCTTCCAACTTCATTGAATACCAAACTCGGAGACATGAAAGGAGCGACATCCTATCAAATAAACACTAAATATGCATGCCGGGTTAACGTGTAAATGGGATGCATCACATAATTACCACTCAAACACATAAAAAAAATATGTTATAATGGCAATGATAGCACAATTAATAAATAATTGCAGAACCTAAAATGTCGTGAATGCATGTGCTATGAATGCAAATACCTCCATCCTTGGATTCATGTTGGTTTTCAAATTGAAGCCTTTGTTCTCACTTCTATTGCTTATTAGCCTTGGATTGATCACATTCAACAACCATATGTTTCTTTGATCCGCACGCATAACACTTCTTCAGTCTATCCCAACACGAGTTGTAGGCATGACTAGTTCCTCCACAGTAAGCACACGGTTGAGATTCTTTCCTTGGTCTCGAAGGATCCCCGGTTTTATGTTTCTTTTCTCGAATCCTTTTTTTCTTAGCTTGGATACCGGGAGGTTGGATTCTTTCTTCCATTTGTAGGTTCGAGCAAAATCCTAATTCACCTCTCGGTCTCAACTCCGCTTCTTCCTTGCCTCTTGTTATTCTCTGATTTTCAACCCTTAAAACTTTCGTGGTAGCCTTGTCCCAAGTACTCATATCCTCGACAATTAAGGCCTCCTTGAACTCATCTCGTAGTCCTTCCATGAAGTACCAAATCTTCATCTCTTCATTGTTCATGATATGAGGTACTTAGGTGCCTAACCTCTCAAATTCTTCGATGTACTCCATGACCATTTTACCTCCTTGTTTTAGAGTACGAAACTCCTCAAATCTTCGATCTCGTAAAATAGCCGGTGAGTACCTTCTTCTAAACTCTTGAACGAAGGTATCCCATGTCAATCCTTCGTTCGTTGCTTCTAACTGCGGAGCAACTCTTTTCCACCACAGTCTTGCTTGTCCTTGCAAAAGTAGTAAGGCAAGGCGAGCCTTATCTTGTGAGTCGCACGGCTATACCTCGATTATACTTTCAATCTCGGAGAGCCACTCTTCCGCCCTGATATCATTGCCTTCTCTAAATTGGGAAGGATTGAATGTTCGGAAATCTCGATACAATGTTGTCGTCTGACTCATAGGTGGCAATTCGGTCATTGTTTATTCTTGATGATAAAGATGTTGATGTGATGATGAACCGAAATCTTGTCGTTGAGGCGGCCTCCTGAAAATCTCACAACTACGACACAGATATATGCATGCCGGTTAGTACGTGAGAATGGCACATAATTAAATCAAGTAAGAGCAATTAGGTAAATGCAATGCATCACGAAAGGTAAAATTAACAAAATATTAAGAATTCAAACACATATAATAGCAAATCACCAGGCAAATGCAAGCACATAACCACATTATCCTATGCCGTTCGACTTAGACTGACACAACACGACATTGAGCTCAGGTTTTGCAACCTGACGCTCTGATACCACTTTAGGATGTAGCACCCCGGCACGGTGGGTCACCACATCCCCCGCACCTAAGCCCAATCCACATACGAGATGGGAAACCCGTACATGAACCAAGCAGAGGCGAACGGGAGACAGACAGACACACACCTAAGCTAGGTGGAACGTAGACCCTGCAAATTAAACCAACCAACTAATACACCAAAATGCATCAAAATACACATATATAACATATTAGCATCAATTTAAATCGTAAATAAACACGTTGGGAGCAAGTTATCGCGTTTAGGCACTATTCATCAATCCGTCATAACCAAGGAATCGAGCAAGAACAAATGAATTCAATCGGTAGAAATGGAGTACGTAATGAAAGGATCACATTGCTTACCTTGGAACTTCGATCGGATGATCGGACGAAGCAAGCTCGAGCCAAAGCTTGGAATGGCCAAAGGGGGAAATCCTCTCCTCTCTCTCTTTCTCCTTGTTGTTGCTCGTGAAAGTGGGGAAAAAAAGGAGAAAGGGCTTAGCCCTTTTTTTAGGGTCAAACGGGTAGGGTCAAACGGTATCCGGTCCACTCGGATCGGATTTTAAAACGGTAGGGTTATCAAATGGCTTAGAAAATAAAAGGTTAATTCATTGAATCCGAATGATCGAAACGAATTCAATGACGAGGTTAGAATTCGAATTCGAATCCCGAGCTCAAGGTAGCCACGAAGGCTAAAACACCCTAAATAAAATTAGGTCCCTAATTCGCAAGTATTGGACGATTAAGTCCAAGAACATTTAACAAACTCTAGTGCGTATATAAGTAGAATAAAACACAAAATATCACGTAAGATATGCAAATCATACATAAGTTACGAAAATACCGAATTAAACTCTCCCGTGATGTCGTACCTGGATTGCCGAGAAGACGGGGTGTCACACTGGAGGGGTCACAAACGGTCCCACTTAAAAACCAGTCTCCTTTGCATGCACAGTAGAAGATTTAAAATTATGCATCGTATGCATCATATCAATGCATGTATATATCTAGAGCACGGCTCTGATACCAGTTGCTGGGAGGCGGGCCCAGAACAGTAGCGGTCCGTGACCACATTTTTAAATTTTTATTATAATACAAGTATTAAAATATTTCTAAAACATTTTAATACAAAGGGAAGACTTAGTCGGATCTACTCAAGTATATACATGCAATTGATAATAAATTTTATATCACTTAAGCAGATAAATATCTAACATGCAATTAACACTTAAGAGCACATAATTTATCATGCTTAAATTAAAATAACTGAAAACTATTACCGTACTGCAATCATGGCTATCTAACGGCATTTTTCCACCTCCTTTCCCACTCGTGAGACCGGCAAAGCTTCCCTGCAATAACCCCAGGGATACCCTCGGAGTGTGGGCTCTGAAAGTATTTCTCTAAATACTTAGAGAAAATAAACTTTAAACTAGGAAACCCTTTTCAGGGTTAATCTCCCGAAATTAGGCATTTTATACAAACACCTAATAAAATTAATTCCAAAATAAATCGAAATTAACTAGGAGAAATGGGATATGGTTTCAAAGCTATGCTCTAGCCAAAACCTCTCCCAAAATGTTGAATGAGAAATGAGGACCCAAGGCCCCTATTTATAGGGGGAAAACCAAGGGCGTTTCGGTCATTTTGGAAACAAAAACAAGGGTAAAATGGTCATTTCACACCCCCACTTACGTAGCCAATTTGGACACGAAAACCAAGGTGACCACGTTCAAGGTCTCGTCGCCATGAGTCCAACGCCACCACCCACGCGCCGAACGGACTTTCCACGCGCCCTCACGCGCCGCCTAAAGACGGCGCGTGCACTATACACGCGGCTAGGGCTTAGGGCTGACGTGGCCTCTTCTGAAGCGGCCACGTGTCCGGGTCAGTCCGGCCCAAACCGGACCTTGTCCAACCCTATCCGAGACCCGACCCGTTGACCCAATTTTTTGACCCGTTTTGACCGGGTTATCCGACCAGTTGACCGGCCCGGTCAGATCGAATCTGGACTGTCCTTGCGCGCCGACGTGGTGCGATCCTATCCGCACACGTGGCGCGCCACGTGGCATCCCACTCAGCGCCATCTGGAACCACGCTGTTGACATGGCGTGACACGTCAGTGCCACGTCACCTGCCACGTCAGTAATTTTTCTTTTTTTTTTTAAATTTAAAATTTTATTTTCTCCAAAATAAAATTCCGGGCATTTCCAACTCTTTGGAAATTGATTTATTTTCTTAAAATAAATTCCTTGGCTATTTTCAAACAATTTGAAAAATTCATTTCTCTTTCTCCTTTTAATATTTTCTCTTTGGGTTTTCAATTTGGGGCTTGCAGGGGGACCTACAGGACTATTAATTTTAGCTCCAAATGGATTAATATATTATCATCTCATGACAATAATTAATTACCGTTTAACAATATTTAATTCCACTAAATAAATATTGTTGCACTCTAAAATTAATTAAATTATTCACGAATTTCTCGATCTAGAATAATTTTGCATTTTACTCCTCCGTGTAGATATCCATGAAAATAAATTGCAACTATTATCATTTATTTTTCATCTCTAATTTGGAATTTATTGATTCGCCTTAAGTTCAAATTCTCTATATGTGAAACACATTCAACATACAACTTCGGTGACGTATCACGCGAAGTGCTTTGGCCAAAGTTTTAATTCGAACTTTTGCAAATCTATTTCAAGGATATCTTTTACCTTCCAGAAAAGCCACAGATTCCTTGATCAATATAACTCTTTAGCACATTTCATGTTGTCACCGAATCATACAAAGTATTTTGGCCACCCGTTACCGAGACCTCACTTCGAGTATGTTACAGTGACTAACACTACATGCCTAAAGTCGAAATATTATCAGGATTAAGAGTACAATGCTTCCTGAGATTTTATTCATTTTAGATAGCAGTATAAAATGAATAATCTCAGTGGTCCAGTTCGATGTTTCCAATCCTATTGAAAATCATCAATGTGTTATAATTGGAATCACCATTCCCTATGACGAAAGACTAATCATCTTATATAACCACGTTATAGTCTTGATAAGAACATATTCTTATCTTACCGACTAGAACTTTAATGACACGTGATTTCGGTATTCAAATTCTTTTCTTATGAAACACATTTCATATGAGAATACCACCACACGTCATTAATTATTAATATGTGAAATACTCACAACTCGTTGTAAATTCAGTTTAATTAATTGAACAAATTGAATTTTCATGGCACTATTCCCAACACCTTGCACCAAGTGGTGCAGAGGTGCTGTTATAAACTCTGATCGTTGCCTCATTAATCAGAATCTCCACGGCACACCAGTGAGAGTTTCCAACATTTACTGCATCGTAAAACTTATTTGCTCCGTCCCATGGTGGGTAATGCAATGATGACGATGCAACAAGTCTTGTATGCTCCAGAACATTGGAATGCCATTTGAAGGGAACATTCCATATGCCCTTCATCACCTCCATTGAATGATCCACTGTTTGGAGGTTAATGTTCTCTGTATTCTTCATAACTCTGCCACCCTTCGCCTTATTTACCTTTTTGAAAATCACGATATTGCCATCCTCGCCAATCCCTACAGAATCATCCTCGTCAATGAGCCCCCTTACCACATAGTAATTCATCTTAAGATGTTAGAAGATGGTCTCATCAAGGACCCTACAATCTTGAGCATATTGATTCATGTGTGTCTTCTGTTTAATCCTTAAATTGACCAAACACTCTGCCAAATGCTGAAATGGTGTGAACGAAAATAATTTGTTAGGCCAAAAGAAAAAATTTATAAGGATCTAGTGATAGATAGGGTGAATCTAGTAATCGATAGACAATGATCTAGTGATAGACAGGGTGAATCTAGTACTCTATAGGTAATGATCTAGTGATAGATAGGGGAAATCTAGTACTCGACACATTTATGTTTTGCTATATTTGTTATTATAAACTTGTTTACCTCGGACTGCAACCATTTTCCCGTTCCGAGGAGGATTTGGAGTTCTTCATTGTTAAAATCATGAGACTTTCCTCGAATCCGCACGTTTGGGTTGGCTATGAACGCCCAGTTGTATAAGGAGCTGGAATTTGACTTCTCTCCTATTTTGGAAAACCATTTGTTGAGAATGAGAGAAGTGTTAGTAGCAGTTTCTTCCTTTTCTGGAGAAGGCTGTTGGACAAACTGTGGCTGAGCCGCCAAGGTTGTTTTCTGTGTAGCTCTGGCTCTGGCTCTGGCTCTAGCTATGCAAATCCGTTTATATTGTCTGCAGTATATGGAGATAGGAGGTATGTGGCCCTTTTTTTACTTCTCTTTGGTCTTGTTTTACTTTTACTTTTAGGGGCCTCTAACTCCTGCTGCACCAATACATTACCGCGGGCCTCATCTTGCTCCACTTTTTCCAAATACTGCAATACTTTATCCATAATTACCTCTACAGATTCATAATTAGCATCTGTTTTGGAGAGAAACTGTTGAATTTCTGGAGGAATTTTAAATGCAGCAGCTCCTGAGGGTGTTGTGGGGGGTGTTGGGACAGGTGGGGGTGTTGTTGGTCCCGGTGGGTTGGTTGTTGTATCTGGTAGGGGTGGTGTGCACCAATCATTGTCCCAATCGTTATGTTCTGGAGCGAGTGACAGAGATACTGATGGGCACCAATCATTGCCATAATCATGATCTGGCTCCTTTAAATACATTGGGGTCCGCGGGGGGGGGGGGGGGGGGGGGGGCAATTCATTTCCAATGATCAAACTGGTGCACCCTTCCAAATTCTGTTGTAGATAATCAATGGGTGCATCATCAACATCCGTAGGTTCTTGAAATCCAGACATATAACTTATTGTCTTCTCCCTGGTGGATGGAAATAAGAATGGACGGACGGCCACCTAATTCTGATACATAATATATAAAAAAAAAAACCAACTAGATCGAGTAAGCGAATGTGAGGTTCTAGTACTAGATTGTAATATACCACGCGATTGAGATGTTCTAGTACTAGATTGCTTTTGTAAAAACTTTTTTTAACTAATCTAGCGTGAGATTGTGTGATCAAACGATCAAACCTCGAGCCCATGATTATCTATTTTGTCACACAGATCCTCCATTTCCAATGTTTGAACTTTCGACTGCATCCATCTAAATAGCCTGGGGAGTGGCCGCATGGACGTTTCATCTTCAGGTTCTAGTCCATCCCCATAACTTGCTATAGTTGGGCATATTTCGTAAGCCCAAGCCTAATCACAAAACACAAAACCACTCAGTAAATTAACAAATGCAAATTATCATGAAGAGTCGAATGCTCACCTGCAACGCCCACGGAAAACCACTAAGATGATAGGCCCTCTGTTTAGGCACATCCACAGGATCCCAGTTGGCAATATCACGTAACCTCTTTTTTATTGTGTCTATTGTCGCTTTGAATGACACTGGACCCCATGGGTATCTGTAAAAAAACTTCAAATCACTGGCAAAACAAATATACTCCATTGGGACAACTCTCCCCTTCTCAACCCCAAGCAAAATATATTGAACAAACAGCACAAACGTAATTTTCTCATGATCCCTCACATCAATATTCTCATCTTCTAATAGAGGCTCCAACTCCGTATCCTTGACTTTCTTATCCCATTTACTTTCGAGCACCCTCATACGAAATTCCTGTGAATCCTTTATAACATTTTCGACCTCAATTCCTTCTGGGATTACACCAGAACCACAATTAAGCCCAGTAACAAGAGCAAACTCCCTTAAGCCAAATCTGACAAGCTTTCCTCCTATCGAGAACCAAAGTTCATTTTTTTTCTCTATTGGAAGGGAGTACATCATGAGAAAATGAAAGAGGGTGCCTGAGAAACATTATTCCAACCGGGAGGCAGCCTCTCCGTATATTTTCTAAACACAAATTTGAACCTTAAATGGTTTTTTTTTTAGGAAATTTTTAATGGGGGTAATGCGTTCCCATGAAGCACGGATTGTAATCCTCACTTTTGAAGAGAAGAAGCAACGGTCACAGAGAGGGAGCAAATGGAATTTTGAGAAGTCGATGCTGCGGGTAACCTCCGACTCTCTATCAGATTCGTTCCCTGTCGTCTCTATATATGGCGTCATAGTCATGACATTCTCAGAATCAGAATCATCTTGGCGGCGCTTACTCCTATTTTCTTGAATAAAAAATCTCGCCGCTTCATCTTCATCGTTGCTGGTACTGGTACTGGTACTGTGATTATCATCAGGCGCATGGGAATCTTGCATGGGCGCTGTAGTTTTTTATGCATCTACGACGGGGTTAACGCTTGCTTCCTCTGATGCCATGTCTACTTTTTGGAAATTTTGATAAAAAGGGGATAAAAACTGGACAGAAATGGGTTATAAACCCTAGTTTTTTTTCTCTTTTTTCTTCTTACACGAATAAGAAAATGATTGCGATTGAATTGACCAAATGACGGTAAAATAATAAAAAATTGCTCAATTGTCAGACAAAAGCACTAATTCATTTAAAGCTTGTCGTTTTTTTTTTTAACGTTCCAGTCATACAACTTTGTTGATTACAGTAGCTTGTATGGAAAGCCAAAAGATGGTGCGTGGAAGCTTGAAAAAATATTAAAAAAATTAAAAGCGGCTATTATAATGGAGGATCTAGTGAAAGATCCTCACGATCGAGCGATAGATATGCCCCCCCCCCCCCTTTGGCCCAAAATGAAGGCCACAGCGGCTTATCGTGTTCTACATCCTTGGGGAGCCTGTTCCATCACCTTTGGGCAGGTTGTGTGCAATCCTGGCGAACCCAAGGGTGAGGTTCCTCCCAATTCTCAAGTAACTAGTCTATGATTATAGCTTGTGTTTTGGGGCTACACACCAATGTTGCACTTTATAAATAATAGTCTTTTTTCCTTGTTGATTATAATGGTGTGAGTTTGTTAGGGAAAATACTAAAAAATTTTAAAGCGGCATAGATCTAGTGATAGATCGACACGATCGAGTGATAGATTGGATCCTATTACACAATACAACACCAGTTAAATTGTGAGTTTTACAATCCAAATAACCAGAATTATTGTTAAAAGAAGCATCTGGCCTATTACCAACTTATACACCATATTCTGTTCTCCTCCAGCTATAACGAATGGTGTCCTCCGGCTCGTAGTGTCACCACCTTCGTCGTTATATGGGTACTGATCTTCAACCACGGGGTTACACCAATGAGAAAATTCATGCTGATTGCACCAATAAAATAGTCTTCCCCGATTCAAATTATCTCTCTCTACCACCTTTATTGTAGTCCACTGATCGCATTCCCTGCATTTCTCCTTTCTATATCTCAGTGTTTTTTTCTGGGTATAAGTAGAGCTAGCTGAACTTGCCATGATCTTTAAATTCGTTAAATGATAACCAAATGACCTATATAAATCCAAGGGACCCACCAACGGCTATAATAACGACTACTATATTAACGGTTATAAATATTTTATAATATTAAGAACTTTCAGCGGCGCTTTTGTAAACACACAAAATTTTAAGTATTTAAACCCCACTAAACCCTAAATTCCTTTCAATTCCATTTTTTTTCTCTGTCGTAGCCGCCGGCATTCCTTCTGCTTCCCCCTCCTCTGCCTCTCCTCCTCGTCCTCTCCCATCCTCCCCTGCTTAAGGGAAAATTCCTGCTCAAATCTGTAAAAGTCTGCCCTATTAATTTGAATTGCTCTTGAAAATTATCATGTTTGCTGTATGATTTCCGCCATACAGTAGGAATCAATAGGTGTTTCTTTATTTGGTCCATGTAGTGTTTACTCGTTATAATAAATCTTCAATTGCATTTTCAGGGGTTTCTTTCCATTGTTATGCAAAGGTTGCACAAAGCTCTCTCCTGTATTGCACATTACATATTTCTTCTACAATGTCTAAAAATCTATTGCAAGGCCAAACAAAGAAATCTATTGATTGTTACTGTTTGGCAACAAGTCCTACGGAAATGACGATTTTCATAAACATTTCAATCAAATACGGCAGATTTTGTTATTAAGGAGAAAGACAGATCTGTTAATATTTTATATGTTAATATTTTCTTCTGTTAATATTTTATTTTATTCGAAATTATATGTTAATAAATCCTTCGGATCTAGTGTTAGATCCTTTAAATCTACTGTTGGACCATTTATCATGGGATCTACGTATTACAAGAGGAAAGAAAGCAAGACATGAAAAAATTACTTGGAAAAAATCCAAAGCGCTATTTAGTAACATAACATTATATATAGCTCTTGGAGATCTACATATTACAAGGAAAAAAAGAAACCATTTTTGCAGCCTGGTTTCTAGTACTAGATCGCATAAATCGAGTGACAGATCCTGGCGTGCAGTATTTGATCTAGTGATAGATCCTTTGAATCTAGTGCTAGATCCATTGAATCTAGTGCTAGATCCTTTGAATCTAGTTCTAGATCATTTGCATCTAGTGCTAGATTCTTTAAATCTACTACTGGACCATTTAATTGGAAAAAATCCAAAGCACTATTTAGTAACATAACATTTTATGTAGCACCCCTACACGTAGAGATACCACACCCCCGCACTACAGGCCAATCCACCCACGAAATAAATAATTCGTACATGAACCAACCTGCAGCGAACCGGTGACAATGCGATAAAATGAAAAGCTAGGCGGGACGAACTTATACATGTAATCGAAATAAAGAGGAAGCATAACCTGACTTTACTATAAGGACTGGACTCGACTCACTTTCCACCTAGCATGCACCTGCAAGAACCTGACAGGCGATACACGACTCGTGAATGCGTGAACGTGCTCATGCTCGACAATCTCCGTCCTGGAGAATAACTTGAAATCAACTAGAAGATGGAAGATGATGAAGATAAGATGATGTTGGTGCTCCAAGATTCATAATTCTTCCTTCAACCTTAGCTTAGAATGATGAAATCTCTTTCCCTTTTTGTTGGGGTTTAGGTTCGGTAAGAGCAAGGAAGCAAACATGGAGATTTTGATGAAATGAAAATGAAGTACGTGGAAGAAATGCATATACCGACATGTTAGGGGGGAAAATGTAATATTTATGATCAAATCCTCCAAGTACCATAAGTTATGCAATTAAGGATAAAAGATTTGGAAATGGACAATTTAGTCCAAAAGATTTTCATGCAATTTAGTCCTTACAATTATGCAATTAATACAATTTGGACAATTAATTCATGTAACAATTAAATTCCATTTATATGAGAATTCTCAAAATGAAATGAATTTCATATAATTTTCCACGTAATCATGTTGAGAACAATTTACAAAAATTAATATAACACGTATAACTTCAATAAACGAAAATAATAAAATAAATCCTAACGCTCGAAACTCACACGTGTCGAGCGTACCTGACTGTCTGAAATTCGGGGCGTTACAATTCTCTCCCCCTTAAGAGAATCCGTCCTCGGATTCCATGTCCTGAATTCCTGGAATTTAATTGGCTCTTACGTGTTCATCCCAAGCGGGTTAGCTACTCTCCGTCAGGGATTAGTTCGAAAGAGATTTTCGATCCACAAGGTCCACCAATGCGTGACATCACAACCCTCAACTTTCCGGCCTAAACATTTGTAAGAAAATCTAACCTTTCCACTAGAACAAATTGACAAGTAGCGAAAAATATTGAGAGTGCCCCGTCTCTCAAACAATTAATGAGAGAACCCCGTCTCTTGAGCAAGTAACAAGAGAACCCCGTCTCTTGACAACCCTGAGAGAATCCCCGTCACTCACACACACGAGATAAAATGCAAGCGAGCACTTAGACAATTAATACAATTAACACATAAGGAGCATGTATAAATTATCAATTTATGCAACTTATTGCTCATATAAAACAATTAATAATAGGCAAGGAATCATATAGGAGAATAACAAATAATAATAATAATAATAAGTAATAATAAAATCATAATGCACGTGATATACATGATAGAATGTACCGTTCACCGAGGATTGAAGTTCTTGCATCATGGCAATTCAGTGGAATGCTTGATTCCTTAGTTGAGGTTTCATCCTGTCCTGTACCACTATGGTTCGAAATTCCCATTCTTGATAGCCATCTCTGCCTTCGTGCTATTTTCTAACATAATCCATAAATCATCATTAATCACCACATTTTCAGACCCGTTTTAATCCCAGATTTACCGGTTGAACCCTTCTTGCACCGATTCTCACATTTACTTTATGGTTAAGGAGTGATGGTATATTCAAGCTTAAAAGACTAACTTTGTGCTTCAAGCAATCTCTTATCCGACCAATAGAGAGAACAGGTTTTACCCTTTTCTCGACCTTCGTAATTGAAGTGAAACATTTTCCCGAAGCAAAGATCTTAACTCTTTATTTGAAATCCGAAAGTTGAGCTCCTATTCCCTTAGCAAATAGCATGGCGGATATTAGATGCAGAAAAGAATCAAGGTCGTCATCCCGTGAGAGTACTTCGGTAAATACACCTGCATAGCAACCGAAGAATTCGAGTCCTAATGAAATGTTTTCCTTGTAGGATTCTCATCTTTGATCAAAGTATGCTCAATCAATTCATAAAAGTCGTTGTCTCTCCCATTCCTATTGTTAACACTTGATCCAAAATTAGCAGCCTTGATACCTCTACTTACTTAATTATTCACTTCCAACTCCTACTTTCCCCCTTTCTTCCCTCTCAGTTATTGTAGACATTCCGGTGGGACTATTCATCATATGATTGCCTATCACTGGCCTTAATAGAAAATTCCTGCTAGTATATATTCCGTTAACGAGAGGGATTAAGATTCAAGATTTACTATCCAAATTTAGCCAGATCAAATCCCTTCTCCCATTTACTGAGTCAAATGATATCCTAAAACTATCAAAGAATTATAAACGGTGTATTCACACCCTTGAGGGGGGTGATGAACAAAAGTACTGTCGATGATGAGACTTTTCTTTGTGTAAGAGGGAGAAAAGCTTAAATTATTGAAAAGCTCTTTCACATGGTTCTGATAGAGGATTCCAGAAAATCAAATTTCTTAAAATTTCAACTCTCCCGAGTGGTATTTAACTTCAGGCTTAAATTTATTTTCAGGTCGGCTCTCCCCCTTAAGAAAATAGGGATTCTGCTAATTCTTTAAATTTGCTCTGTCCTTTTCTACTTGCAAGTTTCTCTGCTGGTTTAAATTCTGTAACCTTTCATCGTCCTACTCGCTGTCGACCATGATTTTTTATTAATGGTTCTTTTCGAATCCTTTTTGTTATTAACATACTCAACTTTGAAGCTCACCAACTGTCACTACTCTAATCTGATAGTAAAGTTTTTCCAACATCCTACAATCACTTAAAGCTTTCCAGAGTGTTGACATTTACGAGATCCACACCATAATCTGAAGCAAGGAAGTCCATTCTCTTACTCCCATTGCATCTTCGAAATATTGATTAATTTCTGAAGGTTGAAGAACCCACTGAATATTTATCTGCTTGAGCTTATCATCATTTTCTAGTTCCCAAAATTGTTTCTAATACCTACATCATACCTCCTGCTCTTACTAAATCCTGGACCAATAATTCTCACAGCCACGAGTGTTGCTAAACTTCAAGCAAAATCGGATGCCCCAGCTACAACCATGATACTCGGTAATTCAGAAATCTCTTCTTTAAACTTAAATTGGTAGGAATAGAAGCAAGGGTTGTGCAGAGTATAAGAAGAGCCTATTCACACTAAACACTAAATAATGCATGATGGTTAAAGTGGCAATGCACATAGTATACCTACCAACAATTTAAAATGCAACACGTCGGGACAATTATATTAATTTAAAGAGATACTTATAATTAAAAATTTTAAAATACTTCAACTAATTTGAGCACATACTTAATGCATCAAGTAGGTAATCTCGAATAACATCTATGACAATATTTGTAAATAAAAGGTAATTTATTAATAAATATGATGCACGTGTTCATGAATGCACTGAAGAACCTGGCACCGTAGAAATGTTAAGCTCGATGCCGGTGTCCCTTCCTTGTTGACCAAATTGCAAGCTTGATTCGAACGGTGGATCAGTCCCTAATTTTCCTACAGTATCTTAATCTTCCAAATCCTCCGGCCTTGATTAATATATTTCCAAAACCTGTCACTCACAGCTTATTTTGCAAATAAATGCACGTGGATAAGGCGTGCTCATGTCACATAGTTATCACATAATTGATGCCAATAACGAGAATTTAATACAAAAATGCATCAAGTAATTCATAAATATCTAAAACTAAACACGTTGATCATATAAAATTCAAACACATTAAAGTCACTTAATCAACAATTGTAAGCAAGAATCAATACAATGCTCAAGTTATCCAAGAATTCAAGAAATTCAAAGAATTCAAGTAGCCAAGTAATTTCAAATAAAATGCAAGACTCTCAAATTATCAAATAATTCCTATGCCGTACGACCTAGACTTGACACGACACGACACTAGAACCTCGGTTTTGCAACCGGGCTCTGATACCACCTTAGATGTAGCACCCCTACACGTGGAGATGCCACACCCCCGCACTACAGGCCAATCCACCCACGAAATAAATAATTCGTACATGAACCAACCTGCAGCGAACGGGTGACAATGCGATAAAATGAAAAGCTAAGCGGGACGAACTCATACATGTAATCAAAATAAAGCGGAAGCATAACCTGACTCTACTACAAGGACTGGACTCGACTCACTTCCCGCCTAGCGTGCACCTGCAAGAACCTGACAGGCGACACACGATTCGTGAATGCGTGAACGTGCTCATGCTCGACAATCTCTGCCCTGGAGAATAACTTGAAATCAACTAGAAGATGGAAGATGATGAAGATAAGATGATGTTGGTGCTCCAAGATTCATAATTCTTCCTTCAACCTTAGCTTAGAATGATGAAATCTCTTTCCTTTTTTGTTGGGGTTTAGGTTCGGTAAGAGCAAGGAAGCAAACATGAAGATTTTGATGAAATGAAAATGAAGTATGTGGAAGAAATGCATATACCGACATGTTAGGGGGAAAAATGTAATATTTATGATCAAATCCTCCAAGTACCATAAGTTATGCAATTAAGGATAAAAGATTTGGAAATGGTCAATTTAGTCCAAAAGATTTTCATGCAATTTAGTCCTTACAATTATGCAATTAATACAATTTGGACAATTAATTCATGTAACAATTAAATTCCATTTATACGAGAATTCTCAAAATGAAATGAATTTCATATAATTTTCCACGTAATCATGTTGAGAACAATTTACAAAAATTAATATAACACGTATAACTTGAATAAATGAAAATAATAAAATAAATCCTAACGCTCGAAACTCACAAGTGTCGAGCGTACCTGACTGTCTGAAATTCGGGGTGTTACATTTTATATAGTGCAATTTAGTATCTAGCGCAAAAAAGAAAACATTTTTGAAGTCTGGTTTCTAGTACTAGATCGTATAAATCGAGTGATAGATCCTTTGAATCTAGTGCTAGATCCTTTGCATCTAGTGCTAGATCTATCACTATATTACATAATCAACTTTCTTTATTTACAAGAAAACATTAAAAAAAATATCCGACACCCTATTACTTGTGATTAATTATTCATTTTCTCGACACCCTGGTCACACGTAGTTCTTTTATGTCCCTTTCCTCCACACTTTGAACAAGTATTGTATCTTTTCCTTCCCTCATAAGGTTCCAGGAATCGAGTCATCTTTTTTCTTTCGACACGAGACTTCAGTAGTGGTGGTTTTACTTGTCTTATCCCTGTGTCTTCAAGCAAATCCCACTCGAACTCTGGAGGTGTAGGGAATATTGTCTCAGAATATGCAAGTATGTAATAATCAACTGTGTAAAATTTGGAGCATACGTTATATATTCTTTGTCCAAACTGTTCTTCGTTACACTTCTTTTACGCCGATAAGGCATGGGGACAGGGGATCTTCTCCGCCTGGAAGACACCACATGTGCATGTCATATTGTTCAAGTCAACCATAACCAGATCTCCAAGGCCGCGGACAGAAAATACATGAGCGTTGAACTGTCCAAAATAATCCACAGAACTTTCTCTTTTGATGGCACCAGGATTGTACTGCTCTTCAACATATCCGTTCGCCGATCGTGGAACCATTTTCCCAAAATTCGTATGATAGACTCAATCAAAGAATGGATAGGATACCCTCTTTCAGAGCGAAGCGTAGAATTAATAAACTCGACAATGTTGCTAGTCAGGATATTAAACCTGTTTGATTTAGAATGTACCCGGCTCCATAACTCAAAACCAACATCATCCTTCAAGTATTCCGCTGCACATTTGTGAAGACGGTCTATCTCTTTGTAGAGCTCCATGAAATATCCGACAGTGTATGCTTTGGCTGCCCTAAAAAATGGCTCAATGATCGCACTTTTTTTAAACCGTTGTTTTAAGTTCTCCGATAAGTGCTTTGCACAAAATCCATGGTGCGCAATAGGATAAACCTTAGCAATCGCATTTTTTATGGAAAGATGTCTGTCGGATATTATACAGAGATCGTCACTATCAAGTACAATGCTTTTTATATTGTTAAAAAACCATTCCCATGATGCATTATTCTCTGAATCGACCACTGCCCATGCAAGAGGAAGCGTATGGTTCTCACTATCTTGTGCAGTAGCCACAAGCAATGTACCGTCATATTTACCCTTCAAAAAGCAACCATCAACGGCTAACACCTTGTGCATGTATTTAAAACCCCGTATGCAAGGGCCAAATGCAATAAAAAAAATGCAGAAACATGCCTTCAGTGTCAATAACCAAATCAGTGATGCTTCCTTCATTCGTTCTTGTTAGTATATACCGATATGCATCTATTATTTCATATCCATGCTCCGGTGAGCCTCTGACAATATTCTTAGCATGATTTCTGCCCATCCAACACTTCCAGTAGCTAAGCTTCACCCCCAATTGAAGTTCGGTGTACTTTTTAATATCGCCTGGTATGGGGCTTTCCCATCAAGAAACATATGTTGCACTAACTCCCCTATCATTTTTGCGGTTGCCTGATGATGATGATTAGTTATCTCCTCCAACCCACAATTGTGAATCCGAATATACTTTCGGAGCAAAAATCTGTCAGAATTGGGATATTTAACACACCGAACCCACCATTTGTAATCATTGCAACAACATCGCAGAACAAGAAGGGACTTTGTTGATTTTAGCATTCGGAATTGGAAGCTTCCCTTACATGCAACAATGTTGAATTTCATAACGGCTTCTTGTTTGTTTTTAAACTCTTCGTCATCCTTAAAACCTGAACTATCATCCCACGTATGACTTTCAATCCCGACCTCTGGATTATAATAACAGACGATGGCCTCTTCCTCATTAATATATTGATTGGGCACTTCTTCCTCAGAGGGATGCTGAAGATCTGCTTTGGTCCCACAATTTATAATTTGTTCATTTACACCATCAGGATGAGAGATGTCTTCGTCGTTGTTATCAGGAAGAGCTGGGGTCCGATCTTCATCGTTGTTATCATGAAGAGCTGGGGTCCAATCTTCTTCGTTGTTATCAGGAAGGGTGAAATCCTCATAATTGTGTTCGTATTGATCATTATCATCCTCAGTAGTGAACACTGTTGTCCCAACCTGTAGGGATTCTGTTTGACTCTCCCTCCTATCAAACGTAACATTCAAGATCGGCCTCCAGCCCTGAGGATAGATATCTGCGAAGTAAACTTGAAGGTCGTGATCAGACTTTATTTCAGTTGGATGACTGGTTGGAGGTGCACTTGTAAGAAAACATTTCACATGTACATCATCATGGGAGCAAGCAAGTCTTGATTGTTTAAGAACATCACTTATTAACATTCGAAATGTAGTCTGATTGCTGACAATAAGAGCAGTCGTTTGCTTTTTGTCCGCAACCCAATTCAAATGAGTGGATTCTTCATGCTACACTCCAAATTAAACTCCAACAACAAATGTCCTGTACACAGTCGGAAAGAATATTTAATTATCCATACATGCATAAGAACTTAAAAAAAAAAAATAGATCGAGTGATAGATATATATATATTCTAGTGCGCGATACATGATCTAGCACTAGAATATCATGGTAGAGCACTAGATATATATCAATCCAGCACGCGATCAAATGAATCATGGGCTATTGAATTAAGAAAACCCTATAGAAACACGTTGCATGGGAAAAATAAACCATGCATGCAGTTAAAAAAAAAAAAGAAAAAAAAAGATCTATCACTCGACATAGTATGATCTATCAATAGATATATGATCTACCGATAGATACCTTTAATCTAGTAATCGACCACTGTTACGAGAATGAAGAAAGCCCAAGATCATGTTTTATGGCGAATCAATCAAAGATGAGTTGAAATACCATATGGACATGTCGTATTGGCGTCCAAAATAGGTTAGAAGCTGTTTTGTATTAAACCCAGAAAGATAACACAGCCAAACCCAGGAGGGTAAAGAATGATTCTTGATTTCTCATTGAAAACGCAGAATAGGGTTCTGAAAACACTTCGTACGAACAGAAATCTTTCTTACATTTGATTGTCGTTGTTTGCCATTGTCAGATAGAGGTGTTGATACTTTAGGGATCTTCGAATAATCAAACGAACGACACAGATCGGAGAAGAAATTACAGAAAAATTGGGGTTTGGGTTTTTGGTCGCAGGAGCCAGCAGCGGAGAAGAATTAGGTTGAATGTGATTTGGGGGCAGATTCTGATTTTGTATAAATATTGGGGTCAAAATGAAACTCTCAAAAAACGACGTGGCAATGTTTGATTAGGCTGAGTAATTAACTAAGCGCTAATTATACCCTAATGAAGCTGAGGGTTATATACCTAATTCTTTAGAAACTCGGGGTTACATTAGGGATGTAAACAAGCGAGCCGGCTCGCGAGCTTTCTCGAGCCGAGCCGAGCCGAGCCGAGCTCGAACCCAAGCCCCTTTGTTTTTGGCTCGTGGCTCGCGAGCCTCTATTTTTAATTAAAAATAAATAAATATTAATTTATATATATATAAATACTTATATAATATATAATATTATATATATATATACTTATTTTTATATAAAAATATATATAAATATTAAAAATAATTATTTTTTAAATAAAAATATATGTTTTTTCATGGCTCGCGAGCCGAGCCGAGCCGCTCACAAGCTTGGTCGAGCCGAGCTCGAGCCAGGAAAAAAGGGCCAAGCTCGGCTCGGCTCGGCTCGGCTCGTTTACATCCCTAGGTTACATAACAAAAAAAAGTCTTTTGGGGGTTATTGAGTCAACTCCCCCCACCTTTGGAGCTGCAAATGTACACACATACATACACTATATATATTTATGTGTAAAAGAAGTGAAAAAGAATGACAGAAGAGAATACTACTTTGGAGGCTTTCCTCGATCATCTCCTGGCATTCTTCTATCGATACGCCGCTGTAGTGCAGCCCAGTGCCGGCGGCGGGTTGTTGAGCATCGTTGTTGCTCGACATGCTCTCTGTGTTTTTGTGTAGTTTCAAGTTTTCAACCTTGAATGCGTTTTGTGTGTGTTTCTGTGTTTATTTTTATTTGTATCATAAATTGAAATTCGAAGTGGGCCTATTGAAGGCCCAAGGCTGAATATAAAATTGGTACAGTTTTGTCTTTTGGGCTTTAGCCATCTGAAATACCGAAAGGCCCATTATCAACAGACAAATCCGCGGCCCATATAACATGTCGGGCCAAAATCCGTCGCTATAGAAGCAAACATAGACCTTTTTTTTTTTTTTTTTTTTTTTAACACACACACCCCAAGTGACCTAAGGGATTCGAACCCGGCACCTTACCTTCGAAAAAGAACCCTCAAACCATTTGATCAACCCTTGTTGGCAAGCAAACATAGACTTGGGCAAACCTTAACAAGCTAGTAGGCAATCGTGGCTGGTTTGTTAAAAGAAAATTCTTAACAAGCTAGTTACGAAATGCATGTATTCAATTCTTCAAGACGGTTATGGCGTGACGAAAACACTACAAGTTATGATATTAAGAGATTTGAATCTCCTATTTTAATTTTATGTTTCACTCATATAAATTATAAACAATTGAGATATGAAAAAAGCTAAAAGATATTTTTTCTATGATTTGTACTACCTATTAATACACTTGACGTGTGTGGGTGAGTGAAATAAGGAACGCAACACGAATTTGAAATAAGAAATCCAAAACCATTTCTTAGCGACAGGCAACATCTCTGCAACGAGGGCTTGTTTGAGTGGAGTTTACAGTGAATTTCGGTCACGAAATGGGTTCACCGTACACCAATTGTGAGGAGAAGGGTCCGCTTGTGACGGATTTCCGACTTCCAATTATTATGAATGAAGATAACCATGAGGTAGACGAGTTCCTACAAAACAAACCTAGAAAATCTATGTAAAATTATTGCATATATACTTTATTGGCAATTTCTTTTAATTGAAAGTAAATCAAAGCGATGAATGTTGATAACCAGTTTCCGGAGTAGCTCATATGTTATGAACTGAATAGCGCCATGAGTAACCTGCTGAAACAGCAATAAAATTAGTAGTAAGTTCCTTATATCTAAAGAAATTTATGCACAAGTCGATAATGAGGCATGAAGAATATCAAGCAATGAATGTTCCATTAATTTACAGACAGGAGATGACTGATAGATGATAAACAAATACAATGGAAAATACTGAAAGACCAACCAGGAAAAAACTAGGGACGAGCACTTTGTAGAGTGTCTTCCATCCCTCTTCTCTTAATATGGTTCTTAAAGCATCTGAAATTCAGCAGATGGCGAAACTTGAAATACTGTTTAGTGACGGAATTCAGACCTGAAAGACCCAACAAAGCAAGACAAAGGGCACAAGAGCTTAAATTTCATCTCTTTAGACTTTAGTTGTCTTGGAGTTATAGTCAAGCTACAAAAGAAACCAAGCAGTACTGTACTTATGTAATTTTTGTTGAAGCAAATTCGTCCTCATAGTCATAAACACTGCTCCTTCATTCACATTGCTCTTAGATCTTATAAAGCAATGAATTTTAGGATCTAAAGTTATATGCATTTTGATGAAAACAGATTTATAGTTCTAGTATATGGGGACACACGGGTGCTCAACTTCTCTCTGCTTCTCAAGTACCGCTGTTTGGCTTTGCTGTAGCTGCAAAAGCATAATACAACATGGTAAGGATAAAACAACATTAACATAGGCAATCCTAGAGCAAGAATCGATCGAGAAGATCGACACTCAAGGTGTCCTAGTAATCTTAATATATAGACCCCATGAAACAGTGGATCCAGGATAGAAGCCAGCATATAGCCCTCTAAGACAATGAACACAGAACAATCAAACTGGTGAAAAGTGAGAAATACAAGAGCTCTTCTAAACGCAGTAGTGCCTCCAAGTTGGCAGCTGAAATTCAGGTTGAACATAAATTCGATATCAACTGCTACATATAAGTTTTACTGATGCCTTGAACACCTTTGTCTGCCTCCTGCTGCCGCCGCCAACACCAGAAGCCTTGAGAAGAAGTCATCAACCATCCTTTCTCTGTTGAATCTTTCCTCCAAACCTATCAAAAATTTAAGGTAAGTAAACTAGATCTTTCTCTATGCTCCAATGCGTGCTCTCCCATTTTCACGTAATCTACTCTTGTTACATATAGTTTTCATCAATTTTTCGTGAGACGGGCTTGTTTCTCCGTTTTGTATATATATAGGACTGCAGGCTCTTAACGAGACGATTAGGATTATGACTGCAAATTTCTTATGTAAAGCAAGTAGTATTTTCTTATATAATTTGTTTTCTTACATTTTCATTAAATAAAAGGAGAGAGATCTCCTCAATAAAATTCTCATATGTTAATCTTTAAAAGAAAGAAAACGAACAAGTCATTTCGGCCGATTGGGGTAGAATGAAGTGAGTACGTAAACCATAAATAACCAATCACAATCTCATATAATTAATTAATCTTGACAAACAAGAATTGAAGTAGTACATCAACAAGGACGAGGAGACACAAAAACGTACAGTGACTCGATCACACAAAACACAGACACACACATATGTGTACGTTTTTATTCAATCAACGTAGGCTAATTAACGCATATATATATATATATATATATATAACTGCATTAACGAGACTACCAGTAGTGTACTGCATCACTGCATTGAATTAGTTACGGGACAAACCTTGTAATCAATTAGCAGCAATGCTAATTACTGAAACTGAAACAAAAACATTACAAAGCATATATATATATATATATATCGATCGTCCAGGCGATGTTCTTCAATAACATAGGTGAGGAAATTAGTTAGGAGGACATGCTCTCAGACATATGTCGTTAGCCAGATTAGCACAGGTACCGGTGCAGTTTTGAAAGCCAGTCGCTCCAAAACAGTCGCGGAAGCAATCTCGAGAGACAGTCGATACACAAACTTCGTTGCGGCAGGGAGTTGGTTGTGCATCCGCACCATGAATAAAGGCAAAGCCAAAGCCGAGCACCAGAACAACAAGGATGACTGCACCCATCTTCATTGATACTGCAGCAGATGAAGAAGAAGAAGAAGAAGCCATTAATATTAATATCCTTTTATGTGTGAAAATATATATAGATTTGCTGCTTATGGTGGTGTGGTACTTGTGAATGCCACATTATATATAACGTCCTGTGACCGAAACTGAGAGGAGGATAAATCCCATACATTACCTAATTTGTAGCTCATCAGTCTTAATCAATGCGTTTTACTTCATTTATTTTTTTCAATTATATATCCTATTCCCCAACCCCACGACAATTAGTTGACTCCAAATATAAAAAGCATTTTGAAAATTATCCTAAGGTTTTATTTTGTTTATTTTTTGGCCAAAAAAGCCAAGGGATTGAACAAGAGTACCCCACCTCATATATTACGAAACGAAACAAAATCCACTACAATCAGAGTGAGTACTATCCAAACATCGACTAAAGCAAATATACAGAAATGTCCACAGAAATGCTGAGACATGCACAACCTCCAGCCCGAATCCCTATGGTCTTTCCAAGTCTATTCGAGGATGAGTTTTAATTTAACCCATCCTTACGTCGTGCGTACTATTTTCTCAGTTAAATAGATGGAAAATATTGCAGCATTTTCAAAAAATCTTAATTAATGTTCTTTTATAAATTTGTTGTATATATATTTTTTTCAAACATTTACCAGTGTTCTTAGGACCGGACCGGACCGGACGGTCCGACCGTTGGAACCGTCAACCGGTCCACCCTCTAAAACCGGATTGATCTCAAAACCGTGCTATTTTGAGAGAACCGCTAAAAACCGCGGTCGAACCGTTTAAACCGGCGAACCGTTCGCAGGTCATATGGTCCGACCGGTTTAGAAAATATTTTTTTTTAAAAGATTTTTTTAGTAAAAATTATTAAAAATTTAGAAAATAAACCTTAGTTTATTTGATTTTCAACTTTTTTTGTTATTTTATTATGCAATTTCATATATTATGCAATCTTATGTGTTGTAATTTCATGTTTTGTAGAATAATCTTACATTAGCATATTAGATTTAAATATGAACTAAAAAAAATTGAAAATAAAATTTTAAAAATATATTACTTATTATCTCTAATATTTAATAATATTTATTTCATAATTATGACGTTGATCCAACGGTTGAACCACTAACCCTTAACCCAGTTGATTTTTCGGTTCGCTTAACGGTTCGATCCTGAAAATATTGACAAGTACTAGAGTTTATTTTCGTAATATTCATATAAAATTTTAAATTTTGAATATTTGAATATTTCTCAAAGTTTCAAGCGGGCTAAGAGATTAAGTGAGAGGCGGATTGGATCTCATATTCTTTACATGCGCGACTTTATTAATATGTACTCATTTTGTCCTACAAATTAACTAACATGCGGTCCGTGCGATGTACCGAATGATTATAATTATATTATATTTAAAACAAATGAAAATTATTATATAAAATTAGAGTTTTTATAGTTTGCGACCTGTGCGATGCATATAATTATAGTTTGCTAAAGGTTCCAAACGATTTACTTTTAGGATATATATATATATATATATATATATATATATGTGTGTGTGTGTGTGTGTGTGTGTGTGTGTCAAGCTGAAAAGTTGATTTCTTTACACCTTAAGTGGTCCGTTTCGACTCGTCCCATAGAAATGGGCTATGGAACCAAAAACAAAAAAAAAAAAAAGTTGAAAAGTTGATTTCTAGCAATAGCAATTTATAGGTCTTAGAATCAGGTGAATTTTTGTTATAATATGTTAATGTCAGGTTGAATCTATTTATAGGTTTTAGGTGGTGAACGAATTTAATTATGGAATTTGAATTAGTCAAATGAGGTGCCAATGGCCTGAGCATTAACCTATCTAATGACCTGCTATTCGTCAGTTACGGATCACCCAACGGGTTGATCCTTTGTAACTGATACGGATGTATTTGAGCAATATCTGACTTGACAAATTTGGATTAAATTGGATCTCTTTGGATGCAATTTATGAGCCTATCAATCCACTTTTGAGTTCAAAATTTAATAATACTCTTTAACACTTTAGGGCTCGTTTACTTTCATTAAAATTGGGGGATAGTCCCAATTTTCTCTCTATTCCTATCGTTTACTTTTATATCTTTAAAACCTGCAATTTTGGGCCAGCCCGTGTGATTGAACGGAAAATGGCAGAGCCGCGAAGCTTCACATGATTTTTAATATGGGATGGGTAATTACTTGTGGCCCCAAATGTGGAATTAAATTACAACAATTGCCATTGAAAAGTGAATTCCTTTCCCACCAAAATCATGTCTCCTGCTTTCTGTTTAAAAATGGGGGTAAAAATGTAAATTCATTCTAAACACATGAAAACATAAATATAAAAGTAAACAAGCTTATCTCACAAACATTCAATATCACAATTACAAAATAAAAAAGTAAACATGAGAACAGGACTAATAATTTAGCTTCACTAACATGCCAAATCCTATCCTCCTATATCCTCTATGCCAAAGTAAACGAGCCCTTAGCATATACAGCTGATCATGCTTTATTATTAATTCAATGTGGAATAAATACAATTCAGTTTTCCAAACATTTTTTCATATATCCTTATGCACTTTGATATTTTCAATAATTCTCCAACCATTAATGAGACATATCAATTCAAATGGCATATATCCGATCGTAAGTGAATAAAATATGTCGATATGACACATAATGTTGAAATAAGAAATGATTTGATGCGGAAGAAGAAATCCGATTTATTGTTCTTAAATAAAAGTAAGCTGAGACGATAAATCCACGCTACCTAATTTCTATGTGTGTCCAAATTAATGGGTTGTACTTTTAGTTTATTCTTAATTATTTTTTTAATAATCGTGCGAGGGGCATGCATACAAAATAATGGCTTCAAATCCTTATTCCCTATAGAAATTAGGAGTCATTAACTCCCTCAAACTAACTAATAAGATTTGATCATATTTTGGTCAAATACCTTGTAATCTCTAATGCACGGATATTTCTAAAAATATCAGTTTATCGTATCGGACACTCGTGTCGAACACTTCTCACGTAAAGAATTCACAAAAAAATTCGTATCGCCGTATCTATATCATGTCGTATCAGTGTCACCGTGTCCGTGTCCGTATCTGTGCAACCTAACTTGTAATAATATCATCTTTTCTTTTCTTTGGTCGACCTTGTAACAATATCATGGATTGGCCCCTCTGCCGTATGTGACAATATTCTTGGTTCACGTGTTGAAATTAAATATAATTTTTGGATTGAAATAAATTAATGAAAAATTTATTTTGTGCCCAAACAAAACCATATGAATATTTGAACTTGAAATGTTCACTATTTTTTTATACTTTGTGAATTTCTTTTTACTTGGACATAATAAATACAATAAGGTTTGTACGTGTTTTGTCATAGTTTGCAAACTTGTGGACTGTCAATGCTGTGTAATTAGAACTTTTATAAGAGTGCATCTTAGGGTATGTTGGATGCTATAATGCACGGACACTCCTAAAAATATCATTTTATCGTGTCGTGTCGTGTCGTGTCGGACATCATGTCCGACACTCCTCACGTAGAAAATTCAAGAAAAAATCTGTACCACCGTATCCGTATCGTGTCGTGTCCATATCCGCGCATCATAGGTTGGATGAAAGACATTTTCATACAAAATAATAGCGTAAATGTTGTATTATTTATATAGATTACATAGAAAATTATAAAACATAAAAAAAATATTATTTTAAATAAATGTACAAATGTGTGACAAATAAATTATTTAGTTTAGCAGAAATTACATCTAACCGACAAATATGTGAAAAAAATGCTGTTCGCATTTCAAGTAGTCAGAAGTCTTAAAAAACCATTAGGAAATTATGCAATGACTTCAACGAACTGAGAAAATTCTAATTTATGCCGGTCTCAATCTGTTATCAACCAATCATATAATAAATATATCAAGTTTATTATTTAATCATTAAATTTTTTTTTAAAAAAAAATTTCACCCTGATGGTGCAGGAATGTGAATTTCCTAAAACGCAACAACACTTTGAGATTTGTTTAGGGAAGGGAAGACCATCACAGGCGTAAGAGCCTCAGGAACTGGGTTTCCTTTTGCGCGTGGGTTCTTCCAACTAGGATAACACCAAGAGTGCAAGGGATGATGATGATGCAACTGTGGTGAAGGGATCACGGAGCTTAGGAAGATGCAGAAAAGTGGAGAGGGAATGCCCAGTGTGAAGTGTATGCAGAAGATTGCTTGGGGGAGAGAGCATGTGTTCTCCCCTATTTATATGTTAGGGGTGAGGGTAAATGGGTAAATTGACCGTGTGGTCCCAAACCTGTGTTGCCCTAACACGTGGCAGCCTGTGAGGGTGTGAGAATGACGTTTCTGAAAAGGAGGCGGCGTGTCAGGTACAAGGTGCGTACTACCTTTGTGTCAGAGGTTGTTGGCGAGGGTCCCGTGAGAGGAAGGCCCAAAAGTCCTCTTGCTAAGGTTCGGATCCGTCGCGGGGGGGTAGGATCATTCGCGAGCGCTGGTGACGCTCGAAGAGTGTACGGATGGACCCCCCACGGCAGATGACCCTTGAGCGCCAAAATAACGAGCGTCAAGAATGGGGTCCTCGCGGGGGTGTTTCCTTGAGAAGGATAGCCCTAAGGGCCGAGATGTGAGCGCCAAGCCGGTCGGCTCTGGCTCTTTACCTGAACAATGGGCCGAGGCCCAAGGACCTGTACTAGCTGGCAAGTGAGTGGGCTGGATTGGCCCACGAGCCCATCATTGTGAGCGTACAGTCTTCAAGTGAATCAATGGCGACACGTGGACGGCTCTGATACGAGCGCGTTTCTGCGTCTCATCATTTTACCCCCCAAATTCTGTAGTATCGCTTGAGCGTACTGTAGAATTTCCAAGATAATGGAGCGTTGGATTTTTGAATATCCGAGGGTCATGCCCTCGCTGTAGAAATGACCTCTTGACTTCTACAACGGGCACAGTCGGACACCGCATTAATTGTTGTCATGTCCGAATTTAATGCTGAGTGGGAACGTGGGCGCGTGCACTCCGGGAGACGTGAGGCGGTTACCAAAAGTGGGGGGTTTCCTAGGCGGGAAATGATTGCCTTTTGAAATCTTAAACCCCAATTAATGCCAGCTTCCCCCCCTATAAATAGGGTTCCGGAAGGCTCTTTGGCACTTTTCACACTTTCAACTTCTTCAAGCGTACGCAGCAAGAATTTTCCTCCACTTTCACAGATTTCGGCGAGTTTCTTCTTCAATTTCTAGGTAAAAACTTCACAAATCTTGATATTCTGATACTAACTTTTAGATTTAGGTTGTGCGTGAGTGATCCTTCTAAGCAAAGAATCCTTTCTGCCTTTGGATTCATTCCAGAAATTTTCTCCTTCTTTGAGTTTTCTACGAGTAACTCCATCTTCAAAAACCGAAAAGCAACCATGGACACCCAGTTGATGATTATGTAAGGGAGATTGATGAGATGTCGGTGGGGAGTTCTTCCCCTCACGGCAATGTTCCCACAGCTGTTCCCTTGGCTAGGGTGTCCCCAGGTGAGGGGATTCCCATGGCGATCCCAGTGGCCCAGGCTCCGGCTGATGCCAGGGATGAAGAGGTTGATGCCGCCGTTCAAGGGAAGAACGAGCGTGCTCCTGGGGGGGGTCAATGATCCCTTTGAAGAGATGGACAATGTGATGGAAATGTAGAGGCAAGGGGAGAGAGTGTTCCCGGTGTTGAATAGTGTCGTGCGACCCTAAGATCACAGGATCACAGTGGCCATGATGGCTCCCGAGGGCGAAGCAAGGCCATCCGGGCGTCAATTTGAGGCTGAACCTTCCAGAAGGCGACAAAGGAGAGGAAGGGAGCCTGCCACTGGAGTGAGGCAAGATAACCGCCATCAAACTGATAGATCTCCGGATGAGATTGAGAGTATTTTGACGCTCGACGATTTGGAGGAATTGAAGGCGAAAGCTTATTGGGATGAGGCTGTATTCCCCATGCGACTTCCTGAAGAGGGGGAGAGGGCCAACCGACCGCCGCCTGGGATGATGACGGTCTACTGGGACGCGGTCCTGGCCGGGGGCCTGAGGTTTCCAATGTTGGAAAACACGAATCAGAAAGCAGCGGAATTTAAAAAATTTTCCCAACAAAAGGATCTAGGACTCGCAATCGTGTATCCAAAATCGTAAAGATAGAAAACTTACTTTTCTTTTATTCTTTCTTGAAGCGTTTCAAGCCACCCAAGAACGCTCTTCTCGCGGCTTGATCCCCTCTCCTTGGTAAAGCTCGAATCTTCAAACTTCTAACTTGAAGTCTCTAGAGATAGTCCACCAACTTGATCACAATCTAACTAGTAAGGATGCTAGTTCTCTAGTTAGTGTTTAGGCTTAACCTAGGGTTTTATTTAATCTTGGAGAAAGGAAGGTGTTCAACACATGAACCAAAAGAATTGTCAATTAGCTCTGAAGGGGAGCATGAGCTCCCCTATATATAGGAAAGGGGAGGGGCGGCCGAAACTAGTCCTTATGGACTAAGGATTTGGTCCCTCTCTCCTATTACTTGATCTTCAAGTAATTTTGACTTTGACTTTGAATTCTAATTCAAATCAATTTTCAAGAGAGCTAAAAATATCCAAACTATTTTTGGATTATTTTATACATTATTTATTTAAAATAAATAACTTATTTTATCTAATTAATTAATTCATAATTAATTAACTAGATTATTTTCTCCAAAATAAGACTTTCTTTTTAATTCAAAATTAAACCAAAGTCTATTAAATAATTAACAAATTAATTATTTAATATATTATTAAACAATCACGTGTGGCACACGTGTCACAATGACACGTGTCCAGTCACGTGACCCACACGTGTGGTTTCACACGTGTGGAACCCTCTAGGCACGATTAACTCGTTTAATCATTTTAAAGCCTCAACTCATGTAACCAAGTTGTTGTGTGTGACCCTCTAGGTTCTCAATTCAATTAGCAGTGACCCTAATTAATTAATTCACTAATTAATTAATCAGTGCACAGATTAAACGACCATAGTCTAGCAACAGGTGTTTAACCCCTAGCTGAATTGGAATGTTCAGATTCGACAAAACCTTTAAGTCATTGATCCATGTGAGATACAATCCTCCTACTTACTATCTCTCAACCAAGATCTAGGGTAAGGGAATAATCAGAACCCTAATAATCCGGTCTTAAAGCTAAGTGCATTTCATTTCCATTTGATCTCAATCCAAGAAACCCTTTTCTTGATGTCTTGATCTACTGCCTTGGCCAAGGACTCCGTATGGCATATGAATGACTTACACAATAAGAGATCACCTTGCAAATGCAAGTGTAGGTCCTTTCTTGATTCTCATTCACTTTCATGAATCACTTGTGCAGCCCCAACATAAGCCTTGAATCAGTTGTCTAAGGCGACACCCTTTAAAGCTTATACCTAAGACTACAGAGCTAACTCATAAAGTGACAAGGAACCTCAAGTCTAAGGATCAATTAATCACATCAATGACTCGTGAGATATTTCCTAATCTGGAAGTTTCTATTTCCTGAAATAGAATCTTCCTTTCCCATTTAGGAATATTCTCACACGGGGCACCTCAGTGAACTTACTTATTAAAGTAAGCACCCTCATGTATCACGCACGTATCAACTATACACTTTGCACCTCCATGAAACAAGGTGGTCCTTCTCAAGGGCGTGATCCCACAAGCAAGCCTTAGAGGAGTTAGGTTGACACTCCCACTGTCTGTAGGACTCATCGGCTTGGAGTATTTTACTAATCATGACTTATGTGATATAGGGCTCGTTTCATGAACCATTTCACCTAAATGGCAGAGTCCTAAAGTCATCAGGATTAGGGGAGTTCTCATACATGCACAACTAATGTAAACGCATACCAAACAAGAGCATATAAAGAAGTGTTGCCTCAATTCGTTATTTCATTCAAAGATTGTCTGTGATTACAATAAGGAAAAGCACAAAGCGGATATACAATCGGCTTTCTAGGGCACTATTCCTAACATCCAATTCAGCCCGTCACTGCCAACATCTATCACCACCTGAGGCTTTGCCCTTCACAAATTCTGCTGAACGGCATAGCCCTAATCAACACCTTCGCGATTATGATGGCTGCTTTACGTCGCGAAGCTTCGATCGTCAATTTTGATAGCCTGATTCAAGTAGCCCGTTCGCCACGCTCGTCACCTACGGACGGGTTTTATTACGCCCAGGCCAAGTCGGGCTTTAAGATGATAGATTCCCCATCCTCCTCCTACGGCGAGCACTGGAAAGAGAAGTATTTCTTCGTGGGAGCTCCCGGAGGAATTTTTAGGGTTCATCGCCAGTGGTTGATACATGGCGAGGGTCCTTTGATCAGGGAAAGAACGAAGAATAAAGCCTTTGAGGATTGGGCACAAGGCTTAGCCTTCGAGATGAGGAGTGAGAAAAAGTGGGTTAAGGCTGAAACCCTGATGAAGAATGAGAAAGTACTGTTTCGTTATGGCTTGTCCTGCCCCCCAGACATGATACTCCATCCTCCAACTGACATCATGGCCCTCGATGGTTAGATTCTAGGAACTAACTGCTCTAACTCTTAGAATAGTCTTCTAACTTAGAATGATTGCTGTATCTTTGCATCTGCGATTCGAGCAACCAACTCCTGACGCTCGTTTCTTCTCATTTGCAGGTGTTCAAATACTATCTCAAGGCATGAATGCTGAAGCTCTTTCGCGCATGTTGGGTGCCCAAGGACCTGCCGCCGACCCTCAGCACCCGCAGCAACAGCAAAACCGCCCTCCGAGAGGAAGGGGAACCAGGCGAGGGGCCGGCCGAGGACAGGACGGGGCCCGTGACCGTGCAGGGAATGAGGCTCCCCCTAGGGGCCCCATCGAGGATTTGACGACTGAAGGCGCTCGCGGCGCTCCTCCCCCACCAGTGGCCCCCGAGGGTCCAATCTCACTGAGTTCGAGCGGCTCTCGGAATCGCTCGGGGGAACTGGTCCGTGTCCATGAAACCATCCGGGCCGACCATCTAGGGAAGAGGAAGAGGTTGCCGGATTCCATCCCCATCTCAGGCAAGGGGAAAGAAGTGGTAGTGGGGCACAGAGGCTAGGGCAGCGACACTTCTTCATCAGAGGATGAAGATTTCTGGAAAATAGGCTGCAAGGGCGACTCTCGTTATAAGCGCCAGCGGACTGAGGGTCCGGTGCTTCTGAAAAAGAGCGCGTACTTCGTGAATATCGTCTCTGACATCGTCGAAAAACTCCAATTTTCCGGCGATCATGATAAGCTAAACGAGCATGACGCCGCTCGTGTTGCAGATGACGCCTGTCATGCCCTTCTGACAGTAAGTCTTTTAGCACCCTCTGTAGATTTCCTACTTCCGTTGTTCCCACTTTTAACACTAACCTTTACTTCTGATTCCTCAGGAGTTAATCCCTAGGTTGAAGAACTTGCAGGGGTGAGCACAGGCCTATTCTGAGCATAAGGCCAAGTACAAGAAACTGCTGCGCATCTCAGATCCAGGCCAATTGCAAGAGGATTACAATAATGTCAACGCTCAACTGACCTCTGCCAACCTTGAGAAAGACCGGTTGAGGGAGAATCTTCAGAAGGCGGACGCAGCCTATCTTGCTCTTGACGAGCGTCACAAGGAGCTGAAGAGGGAACGCGACCAACTGAGGGTCCAAAATAGGGAGTTGGGAGAGCAGCTGGCGGAAAGCACTCGCCAAAACGAGGATACGAAGAAGGCCCTCGCTGATTTGCAGGGCAAAGTACAGGGCTTGGAGGCGAGGGTATCCTGGGATGCAGTGATGAAGTTCGTGCATTCCAAAGCCTTTGTATTTGCAGCCAACATGCAGTGCTTTGATAACGCTCCAGACAGCGCTCGCACTGATACACGCTTGCGCATGGATTTGGACGAAAACTGCGAGCCCATGGTCCCAGATGATCCCACTGAGAATTTGGCGGAGCCCGAATACCAGGAGTTGGTGGAAACGCTCCAAAAGGAGTTTATAGCTGCCAATAGAGGTCCCGAGCCCATACGGATAGACGATGAGGCCACCATCGTGGAGGCAGCGGATGTTGAGGAACCCGACGAGGATCAAACTTCAGACGCACAAGTGTTGGCCCCTGTCCCCCTTGCGACTGCTCCTCCCGAGCCCGATGCCCCAGCCCAGTGAAGATCCCCTGACTGTTAATCCCTTGCCCTTACCAGTTTAAATCCTGCTTCCCATTTACGAACAACTTTATGTCTGTACTTAATCTTCTAGTTATTTGCTGAACATTTTGGATTCTTCCATGCTCCTTTTTTTTCATATATTACAACTCTTCTTTCTCTTGTTGGAATGTTTGAATGCTTTATCCTTTACTTTTGGATAGTGAATGATGTTATTTTCTTACTCTCGCCGCTTTTATATTAATATCTCTTGTCTGAGCGTTCGCGACGGGCGTGTGTGTGCACGAGGGCGTTTTCTTTGAGGGTGCCCCGACATTCATCATAATGTGCCATCAGTTTAAAGCTTGGCAGCGTCTGGCGATTTGAGGGGCGTAAATACGGGCGCGAGGGTGTTTCACATGGATGTTCCCTGGCCGTATTCGCAATGAGGCTCGAATTTGAACTTAGGGAACCTTTAGGGATTTGCCTAAGTATTAGCCCAATAATGTACACCCTCGTTTCGGACGTTCCAATGAGTTATACGCACTTTAGAAATCAACAGTAGGATTTCATAAGTGTGGGAAAGAATAGAGCGTAACCATGGGGTTAGCGTCGTTTCGAGGGACCAATGAAAGAATTGGTCTAGGATCCAATATTTTATGAGTGTGCTTTTACTCAATAAGTTGAGGGTCATCGGGGTTTTTACGAGCGCGAGCTGGAGTGGCGAGCACTCAGCTGGCGTAAATTAAGCATTCTGCTCCCCGTTGTTCGACACGCTCATTTTTAGGACTTTATATACTTACAAATCGTTCAAACTGTTCCGGGTGGATGGTTATCAACACCTAGATAGTGTCGCTTTGAAACGATTGATGTATCGCATAGGTCGTTCGACGTGGAGGATGCTCGACACGGAGTAGGCCTCTCGTCGCTCGGATCATTTGATCAAATAGGAAAGCAAACAAATAGCAAAAATAAAGAACTAAATACTTACTGTTATATAAATGCATTTTTGAAATGATTACAGCACGCTTTCCGTCAAAGGAAAGCACTCCATGCCGCAGACGGGCAATTACAAAAGAACTGATGTCTACACGTAGAACCTTCTAAGGTTACATGCATTCCATGGCCTAGGGAGCCGCTCGCCTTGGAAAGTTTCCAATAGGTAGGTATTGTTTGCTCGTACCTGGATGACTTTGAAGGGGCCCTCCCAATTGGGGTCCAACTTACCCACATGTTTGGAGACTTCAACTTTTTTTAGGACCAAGTCCCCCAATTGGAAAGTCCTTTCCTTAACACGTTTGTTGTATTGGCGAGCTACGGTCGCTTTGTATTTGTGGATACGTGCCCAAGCAGCATTCCTCTTCTCGTCCAACAAATCTAACTCGAGCGCCCGACTGGCCTCATTGGCAGCAGGCTCGAAATAGGCAACGCGTGCGGATTCTTGGGCAATTTTCGCAGGTATCATAGCCTCGGAGCCATAAACGAGGGAGTAAGGGGTTTCCCCTGTTGCCGCTCGTGGAGTAGTACGATACGCCCATAGGGCTCCTTGAAGTTCTTCAGCCCATTCTCCCTTCTTACTCTCGAGCACCGTCTTCAGATGCTGGAGTATGGTTCGATTGGTCACCTCCGCTTGACCATTGGCTTGAGGATGGCCCACGGAGGTGAATCGTTGTTCAATCCCTAGCTCGTAGCACCAATCCCGCGTGTCAGCAGCGATAAACTGGGAGCCATTATCTGAGATGAGCACCCTCGAGATGCCATATCTGCAGATGATATTTTTCCAAATGAAGTCTCTCACAACCTTGAACGTTATCTTCGTGACTGCCTCAGCTTCGGCCCACTTCGTGAAGTAATCCACAGCGAGTATTACGAATTTCTTTTGTCCGACCGCCATTGGGAGGGGTCCCACAATATCAATGCCCCATTGGTCAAAAGGCCACGAAACATCAATAGGAATCATTTGAGCCGCCTGCAACTGGGGGGTGTTAGAATGAAACTGGCACTTAGGGCATTTCTTGGAGTAGCTAATGGCATCTTGCAAAACCGAGGGCCAGTAGAACCCACTCCTTAAGATTTTCTTTGCCAAGATTCGACCGCCCGAATGGTTCCCACAACTTCCACTATGCACATGTTCTAAAACTTCTTTGGCCTGCGAGGGTCTCAAGCATCTCAACGGTGGGCCCTGGAAGAATCGCTTGAATAATCTGCCCTCAGCATCCAACGAGAAGCGAGGAGCCTTGTTTCTGATTTTCCGAGCCTCAACTCTGTCGCTTGGGCTGGTTCCATCCTGGAGGAATCTGATAATTTCATCGAGCCAGCAAGGTTCGGAGGGGTCAATCATATGCACCTCTTTCGCAGGTTCGCCTCTATTTATCAGCGGCTCTTCCGTTCTAAGGAATGTAACAGCACGCTCGCTAGAACCTTCCAGGGCAGATGCGAACATTGAGAGAGCGTCAGCGCGTTCGTTTTCAGCCCTCGGGACCTGCAAAAGGTGGAACTCCCTGAACTTGGCTATCACCTCCTTAGTGCTTGCCAGATACTGCACCATGGTGGCTTCTCGAGCCTCATAAGAACCGTCGATTTGACTCGCGATCAACTGCGAGTCCACATATGCAGTGACCTGAGTGGCGCCATTTTGGAGCGCGATCCTGAGCCCCTGGATGAGGGCTTCATACTCAGCTTCGTTGTTGGTGACTTGGAACGCCAGCTTGATGGCGTAGTCAACTTCAGCTCCGAGAGGGTCTCTGAGGGTCACCCCAGCTCCCCCCCCCCTTGTGAGGTCGAGGAGCCATCTGTGTGTAGCAGCCATAGACCATCTTCCGCCGAGGGCTCAGTATCTAGGTTGAAACGTTCCACCAATAGGTCGGCCACGGCCTGAGCTTGTATCGTTGTGCGAGGCTCAAAGGTGATGTCGAATTGACTGAGTTCAATTGACCATTTAATTAATCTCCCTGAGACGTCTGGCTTTGCGAGCACTTGTTTGAGGGGCTGATCTGTGAGCACCACGATAGAATGCGCTTGGAAATAAGGCCTTAGCCTCCGTGAGGCATTAACGAGCGCAAAAGCGAACTTCTCTATTTCCATGTATCTTTTCTCCGCTCCCTGTAGAGTCTTGCTCAAATAATACACCGGCATATGTTTACGCTCGCGAATGGCCACGATAACGGCGCTCGTAGCTTCCAAGGAGACTGAAACATAGACAAACAAGTTCTCTCCCGGGTTAGGCTTGGTCAACAAAGGCGCGCTCGAGAGGTACTGTTTCATGTCCTGCAGAGCCTTTTCGCAGTCCTCGCTCCAGGTAAAGTTGCGAGCGTTACGCAAAATTTTGAAGAAGGGCAGATTCCTATCCGCTGAGCGGGAGATGAACCTGTTTAGTGAAATGATCTTGCCTACAAGCACTTGGACCTCTCTCAGATTGTGAGGGGAGGGTATGTCCAGGATTGCTTTAATCTTCTCTGGATTCGCCTCTATGCCTCGTTGGCTGACCATATACCCCAAAAATTTGCCACCCCGCACTCCAAATGTACACTTGGAAGGATTCAGTTTCATACCATAGAGACGCAGGATGTTGAACGCTCGCTTGAGGTCTTCCAGATGAGAATATCGGCGTTCGCTCTTGACGATCATGTCGTCGACATATACTTCCATGGATTTCCCGATTTCACCCTCGAACATTCTGTTGACGAGGCGTTGGTATGTTGCTCCTGTATTTTTTAGCCCGAAGGGCATAACCTTGAAGTAAAAAACACCCATATGGACTACGAACGCAGTTTTGGGTCGATCCTCAAGAGCCATAAATATCTGATAATATCCTTGGAAAGCGTCCATCATGCTCATCAGTTCACACCCAGCGGTCGAATCTACCAACTGATCAATTCTAGGTAGTGGGTAAGAATCCTTTGGGCATGCCTTGTTGAGGTCCGTGAAATCATTGCACATACGCCACTTGTTGGCGCTCTTCAGAACGAGCACCACATTGCAGAGCCATTCTGGATATAGAATTTCTTCTATGTATTGAGCGTCAAGCAGTTTATTGACTTCTTCTTCTATGATCTGCTTCCGGAATCCATGAACATTCCTTTTCTTTTGCTTTATAGGTTTGAAGGCCGGATCCACGTTCAGCCTGTGGACAATAACGCTCGGATCTATGTCAGTGAGATCGGAGGCTTTCCATGCAAAGACATCAATATTTTCCCGCAAGAATTCGATCATCATGATCTGAGATGGTCCGTCGAGGCTGGAACCTATTTACTTAGTCTTATCAGGATTCCCCGGCTCCAACTCGATGGTATGGAAGCTCTCCGTAGGTTCCACCCGCACTTCAGGCCTCGGCTGTTCGAGCGCTCGTTTCTTGCCTGTAATTCTCTCGCTGGTATCTCCCGAGGGTATATGATCCTCGCCGTCAGAGGAGGAATCCCCGACAGCTCCGAGGGGTGAATTCCCAGCATCTACGGGTTTGCCCGCGGCCCTCTTTTTATTCTTCTTTTTATAGAGCTTGGCCCTTTTGCGCTCGGGGCCATCTTCATCTAGCTTGGGGAAGTCAACAGACTTTTTGGTGGAGCCTGCTTGGATAGGTTGTTTGGGCTTGTGGCTTCGGAGGGAAAGTATGTAGCACTCCCAAGCTTCCTTAACATTACACAGTACTTCCCCAGTACCCTCGGGGGTGGGAAACTTGACTTTTTGATGATAGGTGGAAATTATAGCTTTGAAGTCGACGAGGGCTAGGTGCCCAATGATGATATTGTATGGAAGTTCCACTTCGACCACCATATAGAGAACATTCAAAGTTTTTCGCTATGGGGCACGACCAAAAGAGGTGGCCAAGCGAATTTGTCCGCGAGGGACAATCTCGGAACCTCCGAAGCCGACGAGGGCTGTTCTGAGGGGTTCGAGCGGGATGTTTGTGATGTTCATTTTTTGGAACGTGGAGTAAGGCAAAACATTCACGGAGCTTCCACTATCAATTAAGACCCTCTTTACAACGTGATTGTGTACATCTAAGCTAACCACCATGGGGCAGTCAGAGGTTTCACCGACCCCATGGGGTGTTACAATGTGCTCTAAATCTTTTTCTGTGAAACCTACGCTCTCATCCTTTTCCGAGCGTGATGATTGATCAATGGAGAGCACCGGCTTGGGCTGAGAAGATCTCTGGTCATAGCTCCGAATGTAACGACGTCGGGAAGCGTTAGAGTCACCCCCCGAGGGTCCTCCAGCAATCATGTGAATGACCGCGAAGGGTTGATTTTCCACGTCTGGAGCTTTCCCTTTTCCACGGTCACTGGGCTCGGAGTGATGGTGACGTGGACTCCGTGAGCTTGAACGGCTTCTTCCTCGGGCACGCGCTCGTTCGACGCAATGTTCGTCGTACCTCTCTAGCACCTTTACAAACTCCTTCAGGTGCCCCCCAGCAATCAGCCCCTGAATTTCATTCTCAAGCTAACGACATTCACTGGTGTCATGCCCTTTTCTGTTTGTGGAAAGCGCAGTACTTTCCCGAGCGCTTCTGAGCCTCGGTTTCTCTCAACTTTGACGGCCTCTTAAACAGCTTCTTGTCCGCCATGGCATAAACCTCGGCTATAGGGCGGTTGAGAGGGACGCGCTCGAATTTCCGAGGGGGGGGAGAGTTTCGGCGAGTGGGAATAGGGCTACGGCGGTGGCCTCTGGCTGAATCTCCTCTGTCTTCGAGGGCTTTGTGGGGGCGAGGGGCGTTTGCCATCTTCTGATCCCTCGCAAGATACATATCCTCTAAGGTGAAGAACGAGTCAGCTATATCCCTTATCTCCATTAACGAGCGGGGCTTTTTCTTGGCCACCTCCTCTACAAATTCCTTGCTGACATAATGCTTCATATTGATGGCCCCAAAGAGAACGTGCCTCAAGAAATCCATCGAGGGCTTCTCCACCAGTAGGATTTCCTTGTTGAACCTCCCCATGAAGGACCTGAGGGTCTCGTTTGGCCCCTGGACCAAGCTGTAGAGAGCCATCGCTGCGGGGGCTGGAGCCTTCAAAGAATTGAAATGACTGATGAAAGCGTCAGTCAGGTCATGGTATCCTCGGATTGAGCGCGGAGGAAGTCTTTTGTACCATTCCTGGGCCATTCCCACGAGGGAGGTGACAAACACCTTGGCCCAGTAGTTGAGGGGGTGATCATATAGATGCATCAAGTGCACAAAGTGATCCAGATGCTCGGCCGGATCTGTTGTTCCATCATATCTGTTGACGGACGTGGGGATTTTGCCCTTCCCCGCACGGGGTCATCAACACCTCCTCAACGAGAGGAGAATCGCCCGTAGCGATACGGTAATCCCTATCCTCCGGGTCTTCTGGGCTGGCTTCCCTCCGTCAGCGAGAGATGGGGCTACGTGGTCTGCGAGCGTCTCTGGCCCTGGACCTCTCACCCCCATCGCGGGAGACGTGAGACCGTGCTCGAGAGAGCTGCTCTACCACGTTCTGTAACCCTCGAATCTGGTCTTGGACTGCAGCAAGTTGAGGGTCACCGACATTTCTGCGGTTTGCCCTTTCTGTGGCCCTCGATTGGACCTCGTCATTATCTTCGGCGCCCTCGTTTCGAGGAGCCCTTGCGTCTCCTACGGGCGGTTGATCCGGCTGGACCCTCGGTGTGGCCTCATTTTCCTGGATTGGTGGAGGGGGAGGCTGCTGGGCCCTCAACGCGTTTTGGGCCATCGTCAATGGGTGCGCTGGGAGTCCTCCCAGGGGTGGGGCCATTCGAGCGCCCACGTGTGAAGGGAAGTAAGCTACAGTAAAATGCTCCCAAGCGTTCTGTACGGCTTATACAGCTGATCATGCTTTATTATTAATTCAATGTGGAATAAATACAATTCAGTTTTCCAAACATTTTTTCATATATCCTTGTGCACTTTGATATTTTCAATAATTCTCCAACGATTAATGAGACATATCAATTCAAATGGCATATATCCGATCGTAAGTGAATAAAATATGTCGATATGACACATAATGTTGAAATAAGAAATGATTTGATGCGGAAGAAGAAATCCGATTTATTGTTCTTAAATAAAAGTAAGCTGAGACGATAAATCCACGCTACCTAATTTCTATGTGTGTCCAAATTAATGGGTTGTACTTTTAGTTTATTCTTAATTATTTTTTTAATAATCGTGCGAGGGGCATGCATACAAAATAATGGCTTCAAATCCTTATTCCCTATAGAAATTAGGAGTCATTAACTCCCTCAAACTAACTAATAAGATTTGATCATATTTTGGTCAAATACCTTGTAATCTCTAATGCACGGATATTTCTAAAAATATCAGTTTATCGTATCGGACACTCGTGTCGAACACTTCTCGCGTGGGTTCTTCCAGCTAGGATAACACCAAGAGTGCAAGGGATGATGATGATGCAACTGTGGTGAAGGGATCACGGAGCTTAGGAAGATGCAGAAAAGTGGAGAGGGAATGCCCAGTGTGAAGTGTATGCAGAAGATTGCTTGGGGGAGAGAGCATGTGTTCTCCCTTATTTATATGTTAGGGGTGAGGGTAAATGGGTAAATTGACCGTGTGGTCCCAAACCTGTGTTGCCCTAACACGTGGCAGCCTGTGAGGGTGTGAGAATGACGTTTCTGAAAAGGAGGCGGCGTGTCAGGTACAAGGTGCGCACTACCTTTGTGTCAGAGGTTGTTGGCGAGGGTCCCGTGAGAGGAAGGCCCAAAAGTCGTCTTGCTAAGGTTCGGATCCGTCGCAGGGGGGGTAGGATCATTCGCGAGCGCTGGTGACGCTCGAAGAGTGTACGGATGGACCTCCCACGGCAGATGACCCTTGAGCGCCAAAATAACAAGCGTCAAGAATGGGGTCCTCGCGGGGGTGTTTCCTTGAGAAGGATAGCCCTGAGGGCCGAGATGTGAGCGCCAAGCCGGTCGGCTCTGGCTCTTTACCTGAACAATGGGCCGAGGCCCAAGGACCTGTACTAGCTGGCAAGTGAGTGGGCTGGATTGGCCCACGAGCCCATCATTGTGAGCGTACAGTCTTCAAGTGAATCAATGGCGACACGTGGACGGCTCTGATACGAGCGCTTTTCTGAGTCTCATCACACCCATCATACGATAAATATAAAAATACTAATTCCTTTACCATAGTTATGTTTTAGTTGTCTTTCATAAACATTGTTTAATTATATTTGAACTTTTTTTCCTTTTTTTTTTTTTGTTTGAAATCTTGTTCGCACTGGCATACAATATATTTTATTTTCCTAAACAAATATACATGTGGTGGGCGCTGAGTGCTAATGGCATACCGCTACCACTTAATTAATAATATATACAACAATATAATATTGTCCTTTACATTTTCTTAATTCATATAAATACAAAAATATTTTAGCGTGCATATAAAATAATGTGACACTCCTGGTAAATCTATGATGCACGGATACTCCTAAAAATATCATTTTACCGTGTCGGACACTCCTCACGTGGGAAATTCAAGAAAAAATCCGTATCGCCGTATCTGTATCGTGTCATGTCCGTGTCACCATGTCTGTATCCGCGCATCATAGTGATAGATATTTTTCAAACTTAACCCAACATGCAATAGATATTTTTCAAACTTAACCCAACATGCAACTGTAGTAAATAAAATTATAACACAAATGAATCGTGTTCCAAAAGAGGAGTGTGTGTGTGTATCAATCAATTACGTTGCATTTTCGCAATCTATGGACCTCACAAAAGACAACTAGAGCAATTAAACAAGTAATTAGAGAAATAACAACTACTAGACACTCAATAAACTTAAAATGAGAATTAAACGTTAGCTAACAAAGAAGTACCTCAAAAAAGAGAGAGGCTAGGGGACGTTGGGTGATTTCCTCAGCTACACGAGCATTTTCTCCGGGTTTTTAGCGACGAGGGCTTGTTCGAGTGGAGTTTTTACAACGAATTTAGGTCACAAAATGGGTTCACCGGACACCAATTGTGACGAGAAGGGTCTGCTTGCGAACGGATTTTCAACTTCCAATTATTATGAATAAAGATAACCAATGTTAGGCGATGTGGGAGACGAGCTCCTACAACGTACATCCTTACTAACAAAACAAAGAACTAATGCTAGGAGAAAATTTCCGGGGAAGGCTAATCCAGATAAATAAATAAATAACAGCTACAGAGATTATAAATCTTTCCTCCTGGCCAGCTTCAACATATTCAGGACATTCTCGTACACAATGAATGTCACAGAAGCAGCCGGAGCATTTTTAAGCACGTTTGCAGTGATGCCCTTGTAGAAACCTCGTACGCCCTCGAATCTGTGAGGTGGAGAGGCAAAAAGATCATTAAAACACAAATGTAGCAGCTTAGTTAGGAATTTTACTTATCCATGTCGATATATCCCACATGTACAGCAAAAGGAAAAGGAGACGATGGTCCTCACCGTGCAGTGTCTTTTACAACATGCCAGCTGTCCCTGTATCTTGGAATTCCCTTGATGCTGGGGCGTTGCTAAGGTGGAAGGGATGATCGTTAGTGATTGCAGAAGTTTGGGTGATGTTAGTTGGGATATAAAACTTGAAAATCTATATATGTAACATTATTACATATATTTTATAGGCAATTTCTTTTAACTGAAAATAAATTAGAGGAGATAATTTGTAAACACTTTCGAGCTGAGAGTGTGCAGTGTAAAATTTTGAAGTTTAGTATGTCAAGTGCAAAAATGGTGGCCATAGAAGGCCAAATGTTCTTATCCCTTCTTAGTTTTATTGCTCTCTAAGTGTGATAGAAACTTCCATGAAGATGCAAAGTAAAGATTCGCTGTTCATTTTACCTGTAATCTAGCTCGAATAACCTGCCATATACCATTGAAAAACTTTCAGCAAACGACGAAAAGAAACGTGGTGTATAATTCATCAAAGAGAGTTAAGCATGGAGTATACATCTCCAAAGGGATGTACCTGAAATGGATATGTCGAAAGAATGGCAGCTAATTTTGAAGAAGCACCTAATACCGCATAATCAAATGAATCCTGTAGAGACAATTAAGCTAAATAATTGAAACTTTAAGTGAGAAGTTTGAAATAATTGAATAAGGCTATCCTGATAAAAGTAAAAATATTGATGAGGAAACATTCAAAAGAAAAAACCTTACAAGCAATCGCTCACTATCCGGATTCCGATCCTCTATAACTTTGGGTATAGAAGGTAATTACACCATAATAATTATGTATTATGTTCGAGACAACAAAATGATATGGTTTAAGAAACTCACCAATAAATTATCTGCTAACTTAGAATTTCTTTCAATTTCTCCAGTCCTAAAATTGATAACCAGTTTCCGGAGTTCCTCATATGTTGTGAACTGAATAGCACCATGAGTAACCTGCTGAAACAGCACCAAAATTAATGCAGAAGCGGATAATGAAGCATGAAGATTATCAAGTGGTGAATGTTCCAATTACAGACAGCAGATGACTGATAAATGATGAACAAATACAAAGGACATACTTAAAATATAGCTGAAAGACCAACCAGGAAAAGGCCAGGGACGAGCCCTTTGTAAAGTGTCTTCCATCCCTCTTCTCTTAATATGGTTCTTAAAGCATCTGAGATTCAGCAGATGGCAAAACTTGATATACTGTTTGGTGAAGGTAATTGTCAAGAAAAGCTGAAACCCTATCGGCTTAGGTTGAGAACCAGACTATCACATAACTCATACTCGCACCAATTCAATCTTAATCTGGCTTATAATATTATATATATATATATTTTGCTGCTAACTTCCCAAATACTATTATATAAAACCGTCCAACAAGATGAGCTTACCATGAAAACCAGAATATGGATGAACTTGCTGTGGAGTTTGCAGCTGCAACCTCGTTTTCACCAGCCAAATAGGATTGGTGCAAAGACAGACCTAAAAGATCCAACAAGATATTTTCATGAGCAAGACAAAGGTCAAAAGAGCTTTACATTTCATCTCTTTAGTTGTCTTGGAGTTATAATTTAAGCTACAAAAGAAAGCAAGAAGTAACTGTACTTATGTAATTATTGTTGGAGCAATTCGTCCTCTTATTCCATAAATACTGCTGCTTCATTCGCATTGCTCTTATATCTTATAAAGCAATAATACTTAGGGTCTAAGTTAGATGGTGCTCAAAGTATATACATTTTTATGTAAACAGATTTATAGAACAGATTTATAAATACAAGGGTGCTTAGATACTCATATTTCAAGGATAAGTTCCAATACAGACCAATCCTCCGGCTTCAGCGGCTGAGGCAAGATGAAGCCCAGGGCTCAATTTCTCTCGGCTTTTCAAATACCGCTGTTTGGCTTTGCTGTAGCTACAAAAGCATAATACAACTATGCTTATGGATCAGAGCACATTAACAAATTTAAGAGAAACATTTTCAAGAATTTAAGAATCGGATAGTTTGACACTCAAGGTATGTAGCACATTCAACAATGCTTCCTTAATCTAGAGAGTTGGTGCATATACATCGAAGGTGCTAACACACAAAAGTTTCTTCTTCTTCTTTTTTTTTTTTTGGTTTCCCAATAGTTGGGGGTTGGTGGGGCCCTAGGTTTGAAACCAAGGCCCTCCGGTAATAGGGGAGGAGAGGTGATGACACTTCAAACCAACAAGCAGTGGTGCCAACACATGAAATTGTGCTAATGCAGGTTCACAAAATAGTAATCACAAATTCCATGTGCAAAGTAACAGAAGTCTTCAAACCCTCAAGATTGTTAACCACACTCAAAAACTAGTCATCTTAATCTAAAGATGCTTACAAGTAGAAATATAAACCCCATGAAACAGTAGATCCAAGAACGGCAGGATAGAAGCCAGCATAGAGCCCTCTAAGACCCTGAAAGAAAAAATATAATGTGTTTATTTAGAACATGAAAACAAAACAATCAATCTTATAAACAAATCATGCATTGACATGATAGCTTTTTTCCTCACAGTAATGCTACCAGCTGAAGAAAGCACCATGCTTCAAACAAGCTGGTGAAAAATGAGAGAAACAAGAGCTCTTCTAAACGCAATAGTGTCTCCAAGTTGGCAGCAGAAATTTGAACAAGAATACAATCCTTTCTTTCTGGTACTTAAGGCTGAACATAAATTCGACAGCAACAGTCACGATCAGTTTGCCCCATTTCTATTTTCAAATAAACTTGATAAGCTACATATAAGTTTAATGATGCCTTCGACACCTTTGTAACATGGAGAACAAGAAGGAGACCTCAGTATTACTAAGACACAGTGTACAAGAGTATAAGGACACAGCTTTCAGAATCAAGCTAACCACCACAGCTATCCCATCAATTTGCAGTAACTACCATCTCAAGAGTTCAAAACACACACACAAACACAAAAGAAAAAGGAAAAATCGCAATGTGTCTCCATTAACCAACAACGAACATACCTCAGAGCGAGCAATGGTGAAGAGAGCGTGGGGAGTGTTCCTGTACGTAGGTAAATTCGACAATCGTCCGTCGTTCACTAATCAACCACAGAAAAACTGAATTAACGTTTCAGTCCAATAAATCACACTTGAATTACAGGTTTCCGCGAACACAATGAGATTTAGGTCACTTTTTTACAAACCTTGGAATCGGGTGCGGATGACGTCGAGCGGGTGAGTGAAGGTGGCGGTGGCGAGTCCGGCGGCGGAGCCAGCTGCCGCATTCTCCCACTGCCAATCCGCCGCCATCAAACTCCGGCTACTTTATCGATTCAGCTTCGCTTCCATTTCAATCTTCGAGCTATACCTTCGATTGCTTGAGCTTCAAAACTGGAATCAGAAATTGTCAAACACGGAATGCTGTTCTTTTTTCTGGGTAATGTAATTTAATTTAATTTACGTCTAGATTCTACACTCTTACTTTTCGAAATATTTACATTTAGATCCTTTTATTTTTAAAAATTACACTTTCACCCCTAATAATTTTCTAAAAGTTTAGGAACACCTCGAGAGTCTTTACTTCTGGCAATGTTTTCAAAAACGGACCGGAGGTCGAAGCGACAGCCTTACTGGTCATCGATCGGATCGGTTTGACCGGTTCAACCACCGGTCGAACCGGTGTGACGTCATAAATAAAAATATTATTTTTAATTTTATATATATATATATATATATATATATATATATATATATATAATATACTAAAATGAAAGATAAAATATATAATATAGTTCAATATTAGGAAAAAAAAACCATATTTCTTGCAAATTTTTGAAATTCAAAAATTGAATTTTACTACAATAAGTGAAACTACGAAAGAGAGGCTGAAAAACTTTAATTGAAAGACAGAAACGTTAATTGAAAAATTTTTTTAAAAAAATTAAAAAAAATACATATTTAATGAACCACGCGGTCCGGTCCGGTTCACAGGGCCAAAACCGCTGATTAACAGACCGGTTTTTCCGGCCCTGTACCGGTCCGGCCACCGCTGGTTTTGTAGGCTAGTTCGGATCGGACAACTCTTGCAGGTGACGACGAGGTCGAGTTGACGGCAGAGAAAGACTCGGTATTCAGGTGATCTGCCCGGTGCCTGGATACCCGAAAACCGGTTTTCCCAACCATGTATCGGTCACCGGTTGAACCGATCGGACCGTTCGGTTCGGTCCGCTTTTGAAAACACTGACTTCTGGAATAGGTGGTTTGGTTATGCTTCAGGCCTTTTCCAGCCTTTTACTTCATTATTTTATTAATAGATTCGGTATTGGTTGTAATTCTAGATTCGGTGTTTTAATTCAATTCGTCGAACAAATGGATTCTAGAAAAGCCCTTGTCGTTTAGAGGTGATGCGTTTCTTTATGATAGCTATGTTGATGGACACGGTAGTGATCTTGTCACTTGTTAGTCGGAAGAAACGGAGAATAAAAAACGAGACAATTGATTCTTACAGTTTGCTAGATAGGATGCGTGCACGGGTTAACTTACTAGATAGGTTAACTAAGAAATCGGAAAGAAAATGTATTAATTTACTATGGATGGGTCGAGATGCCCTTGGGCGACTTTGTGTAATTTTACGGGAGATGGGTGGTCTTTCGGACACAAGCAAAGTAAGCGTGGTAGAGCAGGTGTGCATATTCGTAGGTGTCCTTGCCCATCACAAGAAAGACTGTATTGCGGAGTTTGACTTTGAATGATCGGGACAGACAGTTTCTAAGTATTTCCATATGGTCCTCACGGCTATCCTAAAACTTTAGAATTGTGGGTCGGTGAAATGTTAACTATTGGCAATGGTTAAGAACCCAAAGAAGTGAAGGCTCTCTCCCTATATAAATCTCAGTTAGGGATTTCATTAAAAGAAATTATATGCAGAGCCCATAATTTAAATGTCATAATTGATCGATCTGAAAACGTGTAGACCATTTAGAGCTTTTCAATTTTACGACTAGCACACTGGATGCGTGTACAAATCAAATAATTATTGTTATTAAAAATACATCAGTCAAATATAAAAATTTGAAACTTTGAAATTTTATTTTTAAATTAAGTAAATTAAAATAAAAAGAAAAAGAAAAAAAATTTGAGATTGATTAGAATTTAAGGGAGTTGAGATATTTTTTAAATCAAATAAAATAAATTAAAATAAAATTAAAAAGAAAAAGAAGTGTTTGAAATTAGTTAGAATTTTATGTGAGTGAGATTTTCTTAATAAAATAAATTAAAAGAAATTTTTAAAGAAAGGTCACCAAAAAAGGTCATACCACTTAATATAATAGTATTTAGATAAAACTTGAAAGAATCATTGGCACAATGCAAATTTAATAACTCATACCAAATAATCGTGACTGTTCAATCTTATTCGAATATGTGGAACCATTGTACCAATCGGGATATATGAAAAACAGTGCTAGTTGTGCAGTGACTTCGGTATCACATGTAAAAATCTAAATGAGAAATATTCAATATTTCAATCCCTAATGGAGCCTTGCGAATGAGATACTTGTATCCGTTTTGGCCTTGTACGTCCGTAAGTCAAAATAGGTGTCGTGTCGTATCTGTATCCGTACACGGATAAAAAATAGAAAAAAAAGAAAGTGATGAGGAGAGACCTAAAGCCACAAAAGCTGTATAAAATGCAATGAATAACATACATGGCTGCCAACCTCCGCAATCAAAGTACCTTTCAGAAAGCATAAGCAAAAAACACATCACCATCTGCTGCTACATAGAAAATACAGCTACACCATAAGAAAAACCAGCTTCCTTGAGGAAGTAAAGCAAATGATGAACTCCCGATGCTATCAAAACGGCTTCAACCAAGATCCTCGGAAAAGAATGAATGGGGAGGAAAAGGAAAAGACGATGTTCCTGATGTTAAACCGTACAAAATAACCCCACAAAGTTGTGCATTTCATCTAAGGAACTCAAATATGTCTATGAACAGTTCATATATGAGCTGCAACTAAGTTTTTACACGGTCGAATGTGATCCGTCTAGGTTACTTATTAAATATGTAAAAGCAGATTCTGCAAATTCTCTGCAACACCAAAAGAGCCCAGAATGGTCTTCTCTTGCTTCGTCGAGTTCCTTGTATGGTGCGTGATATGTTACCTATTGGGATTGCATATAAATAATAGCCCAGATGCTCCAAGGCTGCTGTTGCAGTAAAAAATGGCTGAAAATGAACAGAGAAACAATATGTCAGAACTTATACAGGTCGTTTTTTAAGATGAACCTTACTAGTAAACTTATGCAAATTCATGTGAAATATAGACCCAAAACCAAAATTGGAGGTGAAAGGAATCGAATCAAGAAATGGATACATTATGTGCTCATAAATTACGGGAATAACGTGTTTCAAGCAAAGCTGCAAAGCCATTCCCAAGCAAACCCAGAGCAGAAGGTTCATATGAGTAAACAGTAAACTTAAACAAAGGAATGCCAATAGATAATACGCAATTTCTGGTGTAAATAAAAGTAGACTGCAGATGTAATAGGAGCTCGCAGCTCCAATAGTAAAAGAATAAGTGGAACTGCATGAATCTATGGTAGAGAGGGTAGGCATACGTAGTTATGGGACTCATATGAGAGAGTAGAGAGAACTATTGGGATAAGCTACTCTAAAATTTTACTTGATTAGTTGACTCATTCTTTGTTTATTCATAATGACTAATGAAAATCGCATTAAAGGAACATGAATGTCACTTGGAGTAGATTCAAGTGCTAATAAAACAAAACCGACCTCCACATACAAAATAAAGAATAGTACAGAATACTAGATTGGCGACACTAATCCCATTTAAAAAATGATTATCACTGAGCTCAAAGAGTTAGAAGTTAGAAATGTAACTTGCTATATAACCTCTCATATATGTTGGGCCATATGTGAGCATTAGACCCGGAAAGAATGGTGAAGCAAACATAACTAAATCCAGACATGCTTTTCTTCATGTTCGCAAGGTGAGCGTTTCCATTTGTATTTCGGGGTAAGTACCTTGAATTTTCATTTTCGTTCAAGATGATTCAACATTCAAGGCTCTTTAACTTTCACATACAAGACTGTCCATAGCTAAATACTTCACTAACTGAAACTAATATTAAGTAATCTCATTTCGTTTAACATGATATCACTAAAACATCTCTAAAGTCATAACCAGCCCCACACAATCTTCCCAACATGTTTCAATAAGAAACGATCACATAATGAAATCAAACAACATGATCAAGTCCTAGATACACAATAACTCAATTCAGTATAATTTTCACAAAACATGGAAAAACAACAACTATAATCACCACATTACCTCACTCCATGACCACTTTAGCCCCAATGGCCTTCATCTTCTCAATAATCTTCGCGGCCTCGTCTTTCGTCACACCTTTCTTCAACAAAGTCGGAGCTTTCTCCACCAAATCCTTCGCCTCCTTCAACCCCAGATCCGTACACGCTCTTACTTCCTTAATAATCTTAATCTTCGCACCTGCATCAAAACCTCCCTCGAGTTTCAAATCAAACGCCGTCTTCTCCTTCTTCTCCTCCTCCTTAGCCGCACCACCGCCGCCGCCTCCTTTCCCCTTCGCCATCCCCGGCGCAAAACCCATTCCAGGCATCATCATCGCCATCACAGGCATTTCCTCAATCCCCATTTTCTTCCTCAAAACTTCAGTTAAATCCGCGATTTCCAGCAATGTGAGTCCAGAAATTTCATCCACGATACCCGAAACTCGCTCGGACGGCGCGGGCTTGGATTCCTGAGCTGGAGCTGAGAAACATCGAATCAAATTAGGGTTCCTTAATGGGTTTCCGATTTGATTACTGGGTGTATCGGATTTGGGGAGGCGGGTGAGGGCTCGAGAAACTATACGAGTGCAGTGGTGTCTCATTGCCGAAGCAATTTACGTTTTAATCGAATAAAAACAGTAATTTTACCGCCCAAAGGAGACGAATTTCGACCCTTTTTTAGGGTTCCAACAATCGAAGACGATGATATGATCTTGGGTTTTGCTAAAGCTCGCAACTTTGTAAACCCTCTCCTACTGAATCTGGAAAAGGGTTTAAGCCACTTTGGGATTCGAGGTTTTTAAGGCCATGTTTGGTTGGACACATTTAGGGCCCCTTTTTTCTATTTTCATATTCTTCTCTCTTTTTGTGTTAATTTCTAACATTTTCAAATATTCAAGAATTGTATTTAGTTATGTATTGTATAAGTTTAGCACATGATTTGGAGTAAAAAAAGGGAAAATCTTTGAATAGTACCAGAAAGTTGAAAAAATTTCTTTTAGGTCCCCAATTTTGAAAAAGTTCTCATTCAATCCCCAATTGAAAAACAAAATTCCTTTTAGGTCCCCACAAACAGTACATGTTCGTACATTGTCTTTAGGAATTGCGTACATTTTTGAGGGAATTGCGTATAAAAATCTCAAAATATCGTATATACGAGATTCCGGGATTTTTATACGCAATTCCCTAAAAAATGTACGCAATTCCTGAATTATTATACAACCTTGGGGAGTGAAAAGGAATTTTGTTTTTCAATTGGGGAGTGAACAGGAACTTTTTCAAAATTGGGGAGTGAAAAGGAAATTCAGTTTACACTTGGGGATTTTTGAAGAATTATCCGGTAAAAGAATGCCTTTTTTCGTTTTTTTCTCCCTAACAAGACAAAGGTAAGCTCAGCTAAACATCACTTCCACCGGAAGAGTACCCCAAACGACATAACCATTGTTCTCCGAGTGACCCACCTTCGCTAAGGTGTCCGTTATAGCATTCATCTCGCGCGGCACATGCCGAAAAATAGAATCCCAAGGACAGTGAAGAAGCCTCCGACAATCAATTAATGATATCTTCGATAGGATGATCATTCACTTCATCTTTCATAATCCAGTTTGCTACCACCTCCGAGTCTGTTTCCACCTCAATTCGTGGAAAAGGTCACTCCCAAGCGAGAAGAAGCCCTGCCCGAAGTCCCATAAGCTCAGCAATGTTAATGGAGTTTCCTCCAACTTTAGGAGCACGACAATTCAGTCATGTTTTAACATATTTGGTCCCGACTTTTAACACATTTAATCTACGGTATCCACGAGACTTAAGTCTGGTTAAATATTTTTGTCACTTATAGAACGAAACGTGTTAAAACAAGACGAAATGTGTTAAGAACTTTAAACTTATAGAAGTAAACATATTGGGCCGATACTTATAGCACCAAAAATGAACTGGACATTCTTATCGGACGAAAATGCAAATTTCGGCAAGGAAAATGTATAGAAACACATAAGACTTTATTGATAAGTTACATACATTCACAAGTATAGCAACTTATTGCTTCCTAAGAAGTTGTGAAAGGAAGTTCTAATAATTAACCATTCTGCAATTCTTCCTAATTTCTCCCTTATCACCTATCAATGGCTTAATATTTCCCATTTTAATCATGGACTTCACAAAACGCTCAAAGAAAAGCTCATTGCTCTCAGCATACATCTTCACCAGATCAGATGACTCTTGATTCTTGGTCATCAAAACTTGGTCTGAATTCAGAAGGCCTTTGAAGCACAACAAGTTCTTGAAGTAGGAATTGTCAAACTTTGCAGGGGTATGAAGGTCCACGGGGAAAAGTCTCTTATTGCCGCCGGATATCGGGCAACGGGCACGCAACGTGTTAGCGTATGATTGCTCGAGAGCTAAGTCGGGTTCCGAGTTTCCGGTATGGTTGTAGAGCCTCTGTCTGAAGTTGACACATCTTGCATACCCTATAGTGTGGGTTCCTGAAGAAAAGAAAGAAAATGGAAGTTAATCTGTTAATATGAAAACAATTTTAAGGGGGGTTTCAGTAATTTTCAGAAACTAAAGGTCTTGGCTCTAAAATGGTAGGGGCTTACAAGCAAGACTACGATGGTAGCCCGAACATATAGTAGGGTCAAACCAGGGTAAAATTTAGGGAAAGTGACTAATGAAATAGCAAGTGCAATACATGTTGCCCACATATTGAATTTGTCCGAGCCGGTTCTGAATTATCTTTTGTAAAATATACCCTCGAATCTTCAATTTTTCTTCCCAAAATCCATGTGAATATCACACGAAGCCATTATAATACCTTAACAAGAATGAAACAAGAAAATGTACCAGATAATGTCACAAGATCAACAATATCCAATCCTTGTTCCTCAAACTTGCTACGAATAGTTTCAAATGTGCTGCTTGGACCAGGAATGTTATTGTTCGCTCCGCTTAAACTTGCACCTCTTGAGTCCCTTCTTCCCAATGGAACCTCCCAGTAAGGCCCTCCAACCTGCACAATTTAAAACTTAGTATTATAAAATAAAGTCATCAATTCTTTAGAAATGTTTAATTCGTCTCAATTTCCGAATTAAAAAACCGGCCGGATGATTACACTTGCATATCTGAGGTAAGGTATAATTGCACAAACTTCCCATGAGGTTTGAGGAATTACACCAACTTCCCTTGGCATTACTTGAGGTTTGGCCTAATTCATGCTATTATAGTTTGTAAATTGAAATTTTAAATATTGATCAGTCAATGTTAAGTAAGAATAGGGTATTAATAAATAATTCGTTATGATATAACCAAATTGCATCGTCCAGATGAATTATGTATCTTGTGCAGGGGTAGTTCTTGTGATTTCTGAAACCTTAGGGGAAGTGTGTGTAATTATACCGAAACTCAGGGATGTCACTGTAATCATCTCTAAAGTAATAGAAAGGATTCCTTCTTTTGTTCCAATTTGTGACTTACAAGAACTGTGGAATCTCTAGCAGCAAGAGTCAAGATATCTGCACAAGAAACTGTTTCAGGGCATTCTTCTTCCAGTGCAGATTTTATCTCGTCGATTACCTCGAACCCACGAGCGGAATTCTTGTTAGGACCTGCCTCCTTCTCACTTTTTAAGCTTCCACTGCTGTCCAAAAGAACTGATGCATCGCAGCCCTTCATGTTTCATCATAATAAAAACTAAATGAAATACTTTAAGCAAAACTACAGATACAAATGCGTCGAAGAGTTTTATATGTAACATAGTTTAGCAGCTGCATGCATTATACTATATTATAGTAAGAAATAACTGCAGCCGTCTGCCCAGTCACTGTTAACAACTTACGCCCTTTTATAGAAATATCAATTATACAAACCTGAACAAAGCAGTCATGAAAATGAAGCCTAATAAGGGAAGCAGCCATTCGAGCTTCCTCAGCAACAGCTTTTGCAACTATTGACTTAACAATATCTTGTGCATTTGGGCACGAATAATCATAGAACTGTGGAGAGAGACAACCTTCATCATTGTGAGAAAAGCAAAGAGGTGAAAAAGCAACAAGAATTATAAGAATCAAGAACATGTTGTTGGACATAATAGTATTATTTTTGTGTAGTGATAGTGGAAAAATGTGTTTGAAGAAAGACTTACTGTGATGAAATTATAGATGAATTACTTAGAGTATTTATAAAGTTAAAGATTGTGAAAAATGTAGGGAAAATAAAGGGGTGTGAGAGGGAGTCAAAATATTTGAGTTGGTAAGATCATTGAGTTAAATTGGTACTTAGTCTTTTCCATGGTAGGGGAAGTGATGAATAGTACGTGTTTTTGGTGTCGATTGAGCAATTATGACCTTGATGTCTAGAGACAAGCTAACACTCATGGTTAGAGACGAACTCAAGATTTCGGGAGAGGGGGGCGAGGCTAGGGGGATGAAGTTACATTTTTTCAAAATTTCGTACAATAACTCGTTTTTTTTTACAAGGGTCACAAAACTCTAGGGGGGCAGGTGCCCCCTCCAGCCCCCTGTGGTTTCGTCCCTACTCATGGTTTGCAGAGATTATTAGTCAAAAAGGGCATTGATTTTTCTTTGTTTTTGAAGTGTACTCATGCTAAGTACAGAGTAATAAATTACAAATATATAAAGTCAGATAATAGGATGGAAGTTATTTCAGTTCATTGAAGTCGGAAGACAAGCACATAGCATTTTCTAGTGGTTATGAGGGCAAAACATCTGTTTCTTTATTTTTTAGCTTTTATAAAAATGAAAGCTTCTAAACTATTTTAACTTAAGAGTGAAATTTAATGTTTGCAAAAGTTTAAACTCGATTACGTTGAAGATCTTATTGCTTTGTTTCTTTTGTATTGCTTGTATTGGTTTTCTGTTCAAATTATTGCCTGGTAACTGTTGAAGATGATTTATGTTCACGTTATTGCTGCTGATCTTAAGGGCGCTTCTGCTGTTCAGAGTATTTCAAACTTGGATAGGAATCATTACTTTGACCTCCCCTTTAAGTTTCATAATTACGGATACACCCATGATTTAAAGATTATGTGCTGGCTATTTTAGCTTACTTAGTTAAGGGTTCTGCCTGTCAAGAGAAGTTAGAGCCTCACCAGAATGCTCCATGTTTACAGTCGATTTGATGACAGTTGCATTCAGTTTGCTGACGAACACTTTTTGTTTTTATATAACATCTACCCCCCCCCCCCCCCCCCCCCCCCCCCCCCCCGGCGATTACATGTTTAATGATTGGAACATCTTTTTTCTGCCTGTATAGCCGAGTCTGAATGGATGATCTGTTTCGATGATTGCGTGATCAGGTTTACTACTATGATTACAGTTTGTATAGCTATCTTGATTGGTTGGCCTATGTTCATAATTGTACTCATTTTTCTTTCTACAGGACTAGTTTAGGAGCTCTTCGAGATTGTTTATTATGTATTACTTGTTCTTAGGACTTTGTATTGTTGGTTTTGGTTTGTAGTATAGGAGGCAGGGCCCTCGGAAGCCCTACGCTCATTGCTTGGGTAAGAGAAAAGGAAATTTGAGTGGTTCGACTAGTATTTTGTTGCAAATTTGCTGCATATCTTTTGACAGACGCAGTGAACTGAATTCGTAAGCACGCTTGAAGCTTGAAGATGATGCCAGGGAGCAAATGAGCTTAATGTAGGTTATCTTAATAAAAAATATTGATGTCATCGGCCTTTTTTTTTCACTTCTGGACATTCAATTTTACCCTCATTCTTACCACTACAGCTTGTGTTCCAAAATCATCATGTATTGTTCAAACTCAGAGCGGTTTTTGTAATCCTACCGATATCTTTTCTGTAATTGAATTAAAGTTTAGGGTATTCATAAACGTCCCTTGTTAATATGAACGTAGGTTAGTATCGTATTCCAAACAAGCAACGGGGCGAGTTATAGTTCTTTTGCTCCCCTACACTTCAAGCTCTACTATCAATCTCTTTTGGCAATGCAGTAATCAGTTAAGCTTTCATGTAATGCAGTAACTAAGCTGGGAAAAGCAGCTTTTTTGACAGTGCTTTTTGGAAGGGAAATGTGAAGATAATAGAGGTCGGTTGAGCACTTGAGCTATGAGGAAAATATGTGGAGAAAAAAGCTGGATAAGCACTTTTGAGAAGCACCTGCTCTGTTGACAAAAAGGGTCTGCTTAGAAATAAAATTTTGACCTCTAATGAAGCTTGTGGAACAATATATTTCACATATTTTTGGTGCTTAGGAATTCCAAACTTATTACTTAATAATTTCACTATTTTGTTGCAGAAAATGAATTGGAAAAAACAAGAAAAGATAAACTCATTATTTTCCTGGTTTGGTATAGAGTTCTTTATTTTTATTGTAGTCGTCCTTTCTAAAACCTCAAACTCAGGATTTCTATTTAAATTAGTATAGTATCGAATGATTAAGTTACGTCGATGATCGGTGAAAGAACATCTTATACAATGTCGATTATTGTTATGATATGGTCAAATGAGATCAATTGGGATTGTACAATTGTGGTTGGGGCAAGAGTAAAATGATTGGTGTAGTCTTGAAAATTTGTGGTCTAGTTTTACTTGAGAGTACAATTGCATTTATAGGCGTACACCAAATTGAACAAGTCTTCTACCCTATAATACATATATACGGACACGACAATACATATACAACACGATATGAATATACCGACACAATTTTTTTTTGTACATTTTCCAACATGAAGAGTATTGAACATGAATATCACATATAACACGATAAAATGATATTTTTAAAAGTGTACGGGTAGCAAAACTTCCATCTCATAATTGTGATACAATCATAGAACCGTCGTCTATTAGAGAAAAGTTGTTTTTACCTATTAGACATTAATGAATGATGAACGGACATTTCTGAAATTTAAAAATTTTCATACCTCCTTGTGTCGTATCAGCACCTACCACGTGATAAATCTTAAAAAATCAGATATCATAATACCCATATCGTGCCGTCTCGGTATTCGTTTATAATGGCCATTACTAAATAATTCTTTCAATTAAACAATTCAAAACATACTGGTCCACAATACATCATGCTAGATAAAGTATATATAACTTTGCCATACATTTTTGCACAAATAACTTCAATTCCAAAGCCTTACGACAATCTTTTTGTCCAAAATATAACTCCAAAGAACAAAATGATATTCTGCAGACTATATGAAAATGCCCTATAACCAGAAAAAGATACATCTGCATACAAGAGAACTGAAAATGTATATATACTCCAGAAAGGTACATTAAGCTGGAGAATCAGTAAAATGGCAAGAATTATCAAATGGATCCATATGTTCTTTCACTTGTTCTCCTCGTACCTTGACTCGAAGCTGTGCGCCCGTCCCACGAAGATGTTTGATTTACAAAATGGTTGCTAGGGTCGTCCGGTCGTCTATAGCCATGCATGCCTCCGCTTGCCTGCATATTTTTGTTCAAAATATAGTGGAATTTTCAATTTACATATGGGGATTAGTGAGGCATGTATATGCATAATCACGGATGGACACACTTGTAAAATTAAACTCTACGTACAGTTTCCAGACATGCAGATAATATTGCCATTCCAGGAACTGCGTCGAGCCCATGCTGCAATGTAGGTTAAAATTTAAGTCATTCGCGACAGTAACTAAACCATTATTAACAATCACACAAACAAAAAAGAAGGGTAAAGAAAAGGATTATACACTTGTAAATTAACCCACCAGATTCTGCACTCGTGTCCTATAAATAAAGCCTCCACAGCAGACAAGCGTAAAGGCTACAATTGATCTGTTCGACAAAAGCAAAACATTAATGTGATTCAAGATATCAAATGCTGTGAAGCATTGCATGTTTGAGATGAAAGCATATTTTGGACAAATAATGCAATGAATCACAAGAAAAATAAATTTGACTTACATGCACGATAAGATTCCAAATATAGCCCATCCTTTTGTACTTTGACCACGTTCATTCTGCTTGTATTCTGTAGATTTTTTTTTTTTTTTTGTCAGGAAACAATGAAGAGAGATAAAGAGAGTGGAAGAGAATGAAAGCTACAAGCACTCTGTGTGTGTGTCTGTGTGAGTATGGGTGTATGCGTGCAACGTTTATCCCATGGCTTGTCATAGACATGTAGATTAATATTAGCAAAGTTATGCTTACCGCACATCTTTGCAAAAGTAAATTGAATCGGGTCATAACTCTTTACTGGAATGGTAATTTCAACTTCGTAAGGTTGTTCTCGAGCCTTTTGACCTAAAAGATGAGGAATTTTAGAACATAAGTATACCACCATTAAGTAAGCCCACAGTATGACATTGTGAAGTTATATATTTACATCTCCAATCTAAATTTATCATTGTGGGAGACAAAGTAGTCGGTGGGTTGCCATTTGCTCCTGAGCCGGACATTTGAACCTCCAATCCTTGCTCTGGATAAATCTGTACGAAAAAGGAATCCCAGATAAAAAGAGATGATAAGAATTAAAACTAAACGTTATGCATGCTTGATGCAAATAAAATGTTAACACTGAAGAAATAAATGAACCTTGATTTTAGGTTTCTGAACTAAACCAGAGATGGAAGCAACTGCAGTTAGGTATAGGGTTACGTCTCTTTGCTCAGTCTTGAAGCTGTGTTAAGAACAGAGGAATATTCAATAGATTGTCATGTTACAATCATATAGACATTTTTTTTGTTGCATATGCGTGGTCTATGCATAACACCATTTTAATTGCACATTTAGGAGAAAGGGACAGATTAGCCCCACATGAGCCAAGCGAGGATAAATATGCCTTATTTATCAGAAAATGCATTTAAAGTGCAAGAACCTGAATTTTTCACATGGAAAAGAATATTTTCCTCTTTAATGTAATTTATAGATGACTACTACAACATCTACGTAGAAAGGGATAAACTGAAACCACAAACACAAGAATCTTGTCATCAACTGTACGAGAATCTCAACCTATTCAAACATAAATCACAAAGCTGCAAATGACGCAAAACAATATTAGAAGAATAAATAAAGTACCTAAATTCGTTGTAAGCCTTTTCATAGCCCAACTGAGTCATTCCATTATAGACCTACAATCAAGAAATGATATATGTAAATAGAATACTCGGATCATTACTCAACAAGCAAAAGTTCACAAAACAGCCAAGATACTTTACAATTTCCCATGACCGTGGATGAAAACCAACTGTGAAGCCTTCAAATACTCGCAAACCTGGCTTCACGCATGGAATGGCGAGATCAATGAGTACTCTGCCCCAGAAGTGCAGACCATGCACACAATCAGAAATATCAAATTGTAATAAATGAGATTTTCTATTAGCAAGACGGAAAAAATCACATCCATAGAAAGATGGAAGTATTTGAAGTTAAACAAATGATCTCTGGAATACTTAATATTACATAGATTTCAAGTTTTCTCTTGCATGGCACTTCAAAGTTGGATTAAGATGTCAAATTTTAGTTTATCTTTGGATATAGACCAGTCTAACATTCCCTCCACTAGTTTCAGAATAATAAATTTTGAGAACATCATGTATGCATCAAGAGAGATCTTCGCAAAATTACCAGGGGAACTAGAGAATCCCCCCTGAATCCCCCCCCCCCCCCCCCCCCCCCCCCCCCAACCTTCTCGAGGAAAAGTTTAGTAAGTAAAAGATGATATATATATATAGTGAAGTATGTTGTAGAGTGTGTATAAAACCTGCATGTAGATTCATATGTAACATTGCAGATGCATCCGAGTCCATCTAAAGCAAACATATAAACAAAAATTAAATATAGATACAGGATATTCCAAGATTTCATAATTGACTTACATTAATAATGATGCTTCACATACCTGCACATTGTCCATTTGGACACTTTCCACATATAATATTTACCTGAAATTGTAAACATGTTAGTTAGAAATAATATGATATAATGCATTGAAAAACAATTTACATCAGTCATTCATATGATGTCTGACCTCAGCAGTGCGTCCCAATTTATCATAACTTGTCTCACAGCTCTTCAAGTCACCATTATAGTATTCCTGGACATGTAATGAAGTTAATTAAGATGATTTCTTCAAAAGGTCACAAACAAAATTTTCAAGGAAAGAAGTCGAAAGTCAATTTCAGCTGAATATGAAAAATGCAAACTCCAATCTCTCTGGAAATGTTTCACAATCTGTGGCATTCTAATATGACACTGTTACGTCATTCATTTCCAAATGAGACCCAAAAAACTGAATATTTAACCCTCAAACACCACATGCATACTAAAACCAAAGGATCAAGAAACAATTGGAAGGAAAAAGGAAAAAGAAACTGTGAATACTCATGAACAGAGAGAATTTATTACAGAGGTGAGGAGCAAAATCAGTTAATGATAGTGCAGCGTATTCTTATAAATCATCTTAACAGTGCAAAATGGATACTCAAACTGCTTTATAAATTTAAACCAAAAATTGTCTGTCCATACAAAATCTTCCATGAGTATATCAATGCACCACTAAATTGTAGATGAATTGGATTTATGACAATAGACCAAATTTACCTGACGAAAGTTAGCAGGTCCGGAGATGGCAACAAAATGATTGAACTTATCAAATCGTCCATAATCTACATATCCCTATTTAATTCAAGAACACATGCAAATAATTAGATAAAATGAAAACTGTTCAAATTCATCCCAGGGCAATTTGGCGCATCTAGTTGAATTCAGATAAACTGAGAAGATTCATAATTAACTACCTGCGCTTGGGATCTTGTCTCGACATCTTTACAGAAACGCACGACCAAATCAGGATCCTGCATGCATATAGCAATATTAAAGTCTCAATCAATTAGACTATTTAAAAGAATTTCAAGACGGAAAGCATTACCTTATTATCATCATACTCGAAAGGATGTCCAATCAAGTTACTCTGAGCAAATACATGAGAGAAAACAATTTGAAATAAAAATAGAGAGAACTCATTAGTTTTGTTTCCATGAGCATACCAAACTCTTGTCTTAAGAAACACCACTTCACCTTGGATTATACATACTATTCCGAGAACCCTATTTCATATTTTCAAAATTTTCATCCTTAATGCATGAAATAACCTATACAAGATAAACTAAGATCAACATAACTGACACACACTCTTACCCTTCTTTTACTATATTAGCTAAGAAAGGGACAATTCTAATTTCCAAACATACATTGCATAACAAGGATACAAAATCATGAATGTAACTTGAGTTATCAAGGGCGTAACAACCAGTACTTGGCACAACCACCGAACCAGCTCGAAGCGCGCCAATAGCAACAGCTGAAAAATATGAAAATTCATAAATCAGATAACATATTTCGAGCCAAAACACACACAAACACAACCCCACATTGCAGCAAAAGATAGAAAGAGAAAAGGCGCGTGAATGACACGGACTAACACCAACTGAACATCCCAAAAACTATCATCATATGAAGTAGCACCATTTTACCTGCAATCACTGCAACTAACCATCCATGCATCTTAAAAGCCCAAAATTTTCTCCGACCCAAAATCAACATGAGCTCATATCCACCATTAAAAGCTTCCCCTGCCAAGAGGGGAAAAAAAAATGCCTATAGATTAGTTCACATCCAGCATTTTTCAATCTTCCATTTCTTGGAAAAAAAGAACATATTTCGCGTCGAATTGCCTAATAGATTCACCTACGCTGATTCCACTCCTCGTTCTCCGGTGGCAACGATCGAAGAAGAAGGAGAAGAAAGAAAGAAACTTTCGAGAAATTCACAGTAGCAATTGATGAAAGTCTTTGCCGCAGCTGGACGGAACGACGTCGTTTTAGTGTTCGGCGATTTATCTGATGTTTCGGCAAAACCCATCCACCCACCGGCCTAAGGAAAATGACCATTTTGTCCTTATTAAGCCTATTGGGCTCATAACTACCTGCCCGGCCCACGTACTACTCCATTTATTGGGCATCGTGAAGCTGTTTTAAGATTGTGGAATGTGGATTGAGAATTGAGATTTTCCAAACGAGTGGATCGGATTTTAATTCGAATTTACTTCAAAATTTAATATATGCTTGTGATAAAAAATCCGATAAATCATATCTAACTGATGATGTTGGAGGCCATGGTGGAGACTGTAGTATTTGATTGTCAATTGCTTCGATAGGTCGAATTTTAATACGAATTTGATCCAAAATTTAACATAGGCTTATAATTAAAAAATCCGATAAATCATATCCAATTGTTGATTATTGGGGTCGATGGTTGAGATTGCAAAGGAGGTGGCGCGAGCGCGGCCATGGCATCTTTGTTCGTCGGAGAAGATGCTCAAATTCACTTTTTCCTCATATTTTTCTTATCAATCGGGTCCATTTTTCTATCGAATTCTCCGAATACTTTCCTAATTTAGTTTGAACAAATTCAAATTCTATAAAATTAAAAGTACTTTAATTTGATTTTTAGTTCGAACAAATTCGAATCCATATCAATACTTTTTTAATTTAATTTGAGCAAATCCAAATCTTATAGAATTAAAAATACTTCTTTAATTTGGTTTTGGTTCGAACAAATCCAAATCCTATTAACTCAAATTCAGTTCTTAAATTTCATTGTCAAAATCACATCCTATAAGAATCCGTTTACTTGGTGATGGGGTTTTAATCTGATGTGGTAAACTCCAACATTCTAAAATTTGTAATTTATCAGAGATCAGAACTCAGGCAAGGACCGCCGGAACTGAGTGAATTCAACCTGCTAGGAACAAACACCAAAGAGGTCAGAAGGCCAAGTTGGGGGAAATGGGGGGTGATACCCAGTTTGGCTCTCCGACGCTCAAGTCAGATTTCAGTTAAAGAAGATGAAGAATGTAAAAACAGAGCTTTTGTGGATGAAGCTTGCTTACAGAGCCTGTGTGAGATTTGAGTATTTATAGTTGAGGGTCAATGCCCTTTTGGTAATTGTTGCCAAGTGGTCTCGCATTGGCGTTGCCCTAGACACGTGGCATAATGAGGGACCTTTGAAAGGGATCTCCTGCAATAGCCTGTGAAAAGGATGGTGGTGGTAGCAGTTGCAGGTGCGCGGGCATGTACTATGTGTCAAAGAGCTTTTTGGGGTGGTTACTGAGGGCCAAACACGCTCGGGTTTTGATAAAGATCTTGAGGCTCGCAGGTCCGAGGGGCACCTTGGCCTAAGGCATTAGTCATGAAGGGAATGACCTAAAAATGATGTAGGAACACCCTCGGGGGCCAACTCTGGAATAGCCCCGAGGGTCGCGTAGCGTTCCAATCTTCAACCTTGTTTACCTGCTCGGGGTGGCCAAGATCCTTAATGAAGGTGAAACTAAGGTTCTCTCAAGGGGAATGTACAATCTCGAGGGAGAGCTGAGGTGCTCTTGAGGCGCCACATTGCAACGCTGGGTTTGGGCCATGTGTCACATACGTGTCCCGAGCGTATTTTAGCCTTATCATTTTGCCCCCTAATTCTGTAGTTCACAGTGATGTGGACTGTAGAATTCAAATTTTCAAGCTCCGAGGGTCAGTTTTTGGTGGGAAATTGTGCGCTCGAGGATGCTGTTTTTGCCCTTAAAGGAGAGTTTCATCTGTTAGGAATAGTGCCCTCGAAAGCCGATTCGAAGTAATCCGTTTTGGGACTTTCCTAGTATCACAGACAATCTTTGAATAATATACGATTGATTAATATCATAGGCAAACACTTCTTTATATGCTCTTGTTTGGTATGCGTTTACTTTAGCTGTGCATGTATGAGAATTCCCCTAACCCTGATGACTTTAGGACTCTACCATTTAGGTGAAATGGTTCATGAAACGAGCCCTATATCACATAAGTCATGATTAGTAAAATACTCCAAGCCGATGAGTCCTACAGACAGTGGGAGTGTCAACCTGACTCCTCTAAGGCTTGCTTGTGGGATCACGCCCTTAAGAAGGACCACCTTGTTTCATGGAGGTGCAAAGTGTATAGTTGATACGTGCGTGATACATGAGGGTGCTTACTTTAATAAGTAAGTTCACTGAGGTGCCCCGTGTGAGAACATTCCTAAATGGGAAAGGAAGTTTCTATTTCAGGAAATGGAAACTTCCAGATTAGGAAATATCTCACGAGTCATTGATGTGATTAATTGATCCTTAGACTTGAGGTTCCATGTCACTTTATGAGTTAACTCTGTAGTCTTTGGTATAAGATTTAAAGGGTGTCGCCTTAGACAACTGATTCAAGGCTTATGCTGGGGCTGCACAAGTGATTCATGAAAGTGAATGAGAATCAAGAAAGGACCTACACTTGCATTTGCAAGGTGATCTCTTATTGTGTAAGTCATTCATATGCCATATGGAGTCCTTGGCCAAGGCAGTAGATCAAGACATCAAGAAAAGGGTTTCTTGGATTGAGATCAAATGGATATGAAATGCACTTAGCTTTAAGACCAGATTATTAGGGTTCTAATTATTCCCTTACCCTAGATCTTGGTTGAGAGATAGTAAGTAGGAGGATTGTATCTCACATGAATCAATGACTTAAAGGTTCTGTCGAATCCGAACATTCCAATTCAGCTAGGGGTTAAACACCTGTTGCTAGACTATGGTCGTTTAATCTGTGGACTGATTAATTAATTAGTGAATTAATTAATTAGGGTCACTGTTAATTGAATTGAGAACCTAGAGGGTCACACACAACAACTTGGTTACATGAGTTGAGGCTTGAAAATGATTAAACGAGTTAATCGGGCCAAGAGGGTTCCACACGTGTGAAATCACACTTGTGGCTCACGTGAGTGACACGTGTGAATATATATATTATATATATATATGTATTAAATAATTAAAGGTGTTAATTATTTAATAGACTTTGGTTTAATTTTGAATTAAAAAGAAAGTCTTATTTTGGAGAAAATAATCTAGTTAATTAATTACGAATTAATTAATTAGATAAAAATAAGTTATTTATTTTAAAATAAATAAAGTATAAAATTATCCAAAAATAGTTTGGATATTTTTAGCTCTCTTGAAAGTTGATTTGAATTAGAATTCAAAGTCAAAGTCAAATTACTTAATGATCAAGTAATAGGAGAGAGAGGGACCAAAATCCTACCCCATAAAGGACTAGGAATTTTCGGTCCCCCCCTCTTATAAATAGGGGAGCTCGAGCTCCCCTTAGAGCTAATCGAGAATTCTTTTGGTTCATGTGTTGAACACCATCCTTTCTCCAAGATAAATAAAAACCCTAGGTTAAGCCTAAACACTAACTAGAGAACTAGCATCCTTACTAGTTAGATTGTAGCCAAGTTGGTGGACTATCTCTAGAGAACTTCAAGTTAGAAGTTTTGAAGATTCGAGCTTTACCAAAAGTGGGGATCAAGCAAAACGATCAGAAGGGATGATGAAACGATTCTGAACCCGACATGAAACGAATGAAAAAAACGAACCAAAGAAGATGGCGAAAACCGTTCGTCCATATCCTGAAGGATGAATTTTTTCACGAGGGTTTTATAGCTGGCAGATTTCTACTTTCGCAAAACTGGTTTTCGAAGGGAGTTTCAATCATCTCTTTCTTGTTTCATGTTTCTTTCTTTATGTTATATTGTTAAGAACTTCCATAACATGATTTGAATCTAGGTTGGTTGGATTGCTATCCCGACAATGGATTCTGAAGTAGAAAGAGACTTTCGAGGGACGGGTTGTCAAGCCGCGAGAAGAGCGTTCTTGGGTGGCTTGAAACGCTTCAAGAAAGAATAAAAGAAAAGTAAGTTTTCTATCTCTACGAATTTGGTTACACGATTGCGAGTCCAAGGTCCTTTTGTTGGAAAAAAATTTTAAATTCCGCTGCTTTCTGATTCGTGTTTTCCAACAAGTGGTATCAGAGCCACCTCGTAAATCGTGTTTCTGATTCGTCTCAATTATACTGAATTTGGTAGAAATTCTTAGGCTTGATGCGATTGAGTATTTGTAATTGTTTTAGAAAGCCTGAATTACGAAACTGTATTTTTTCCTGAAAGTTTCTGAAAATTGGTTTTTGCAAAATTTAATTTTTGAAAACTATTTTAGATTTGAAACTGTATAAACTGTTTTTGGATTTCTTGGATTGGTTTTGCTTTTGAACGAAAACACGAAACGGAAAGCCTGGATTACGAACACGCGAAACCCAGGCGTCGCGCGCGCGGGCTTCGCGCGCAGCTGCCCGCCTGTCCTAGGCGTGCACAGGCTATGCGCCTACTCCCTCCCGCAACCGCGCGGGAGGCGTTCCGGGCGCGTCTAGGCACACCCGCCCAGGGCTGCCGACGCCGTCCGCCCAGGCTGGGCGAGAATCCCGCAAGGCGTGCGGGATAGCTCGCCCAGGCCGCCCGCCATCCTTGCCGAGAGGGCCGCGCGCAGGAACGCGCGGCGTGCACGCCCAGCGCGCGCACTCGCGCGGCCTTGGCCGCGCGCTGTGCGCGCCTGTCTCGTGCGCGCGCGCGCACGCCTGCGACGAGAGGCCCTTCTCGTGCAAGGGCCCCGTTTTCGTAATCCGTTTTTCGTTTATCGTGCAATCCAGTCCCAATTTTATTTTAATTTTAAAATTTTATTTTTGAATATTTATTTTAATTTTTGAATAAAATTTAAAATTGGGATTTTTGAGAAATTGAAACGGTTTATATTTTGGGAAAATACAATCTTTGATAAAATTATTAATTTTCAGAAATTAATTGGAATTTTATTTGTTTTGGTAATTTGGGATTTATTGAAAACTTTTATAAATAAGACTCGCATCAAGTCGTGTTTTAAGTCATTAGGACTTGAAACGAGAATTTTAATTTATTGGCTAAATTTAAATTCTCGCAAAAGCATGTTAGGTGATCATGGGTTTAGATCTATGTATGGTTTTAATTTATGCACATGGATGGTTTAAATTGGGGTTGGAGCCCTATAGTTGCGTTTTTACTGTTATGTGATTTATTATGTGGCTTTCCATATTACTGTTTTTGAGGCCGGGGTATGCCCCGTGTAATTGTCTAAGGCCAATATGAAGATTGAGCTTATTACTTTATGTCTTTTTCTTTTTATTGTAATTTGAGAGTAGAGATAGGTGGTGAGGTTTTATTTTCATTTTGGAGACAACGCACCCATGGAGTAAGATGGACCACATTCAAGTAACAAGGAGGCCATAAGTGAAGACCCCTCAAAATGTTAGGGAGGGGAATCTCAATTGTTAAATGTAATAGAGATAGGGCTCGTATTTTGTTACCGCTTTCCCTTATGTGATTTAAACTGTTTATGTGGCATGTATGTTAGAACTTGTGATTGTGGAGTGGCTCCCACATATCACGCATAAGATAGGTAGAACCCATGATCATTACATGTTAGTATCATGCTAGGACATGTTATCTGTTTATGTGCTTGTTTGATATGCATTTAAGTGTACTTGCATTAATCAAGACTAATAAAATTGGATAACATATAAGTTGGTGAGGTCGAACCGGACAACTCTCCGGTTGATTCGAAAATTCCCCTTAAATATTAAGCTAATTTCGAACAAATAGGTGTTTAATTCGAGATGCAAATTTTGAATTAAATTCCTAGCATTCCATCAATAGGTTTTAAGTTTAGTAAGTAAAGCTAGTTATTGTCCGCGAGTCGTGGGATAACTAGTGGAGCTTATTAGTTCTTAGTTACCTAATTGATCATTTTAAATGATCAATATTTCATGGTCGATTTTAGCAAGGGCGATGTCCGCGAGTCGTGGGTCGTTCGAACTAAGTTTTGGTCATGATCTTATGATTGATGGGTCTAGCTTAACGCCTAAGTAAATATGGATGTCGCACGAGTCGTGGGTCCATATTGAAAGATAGGTGATGCAAAAACAATTACTAAGAGTTCTAAAGGTGTTAGAATTGGTAAGTTGTACCTACCTAGGGTTCTTATTAGAATGTCCGCGAGTCGTGGGTTCGAGGTAAAATGCTTGGGATCTTAGTACCCATTGGGAAACGTGTTCCTCTTAGATCTTTGGGAATTATAGATCTTTGAAAAACAGTGGGAGCTACATTAGATTAAAGACCTTATCTTTTGTATATCGTTATAATTCAGCATGCTCACTTTTTCTCTGCTTAGCATTTAGGTTGTAGTTCTGTGATTGTCTACAATATGAAATGCAAACCCATACGTATCCATCCTTAAGTCAAATAAGTTGACTAAGTCCTGACTAACTATAAATGGCTTCGGATCCTAAAATTCATTTTAGAATCCGACTAGAGAAAGGCGTTCTCTAAAGGACGAAGTTTTCAATTGTGAAAAGTCGACCCGGGCCAAAAGAGAAGCAATCTGAGGTGAATGGATTTTTCCAAACCACTTAAGAGCAATTGAACCACCTCATAAAATGTTACAAGGTATAACATTATGGAATTATTCAATATTCCAAATGAGGAAACAAGTGCACACGAACAAGGTCTAAAGATCTTATTTGAAGATCTTATGGTCTCGATCATCAACCGAGAAAAGAGTTCTCTATGCACTGATTGCTTGCATTGCTTCCACCATCATTCAAACCCTTTATGCTCAACTAGAATGATGCTAATGTAGCATAGTTAATCATTTAGTTGATAATGGTTGAGAGCATCCTTAAGAAGGAATAAAAGGTTGAGATGGTTAATTCTTCTTCTAAACTCCCTAAGTTAAAGGCTTGAACGCCTAAAGAAGAAGAAACCCTTAAGAGCCCAATGGAGGGGCATGTAAGGGGTGCGCCCAAAGGACACTAGAGATCAAATTGGACGTTTGCTTCTATGGTAGCAAATAAGGACTTTGAAAGGGAACTGCAAAGAGTATGAGTACTCTGAAATGTTACCTCGTTTAGTAATTCTACTAGGAATAGAATTCACTAGTCTTAAGTCAATTCTACATAATCTGTTATGCAAAGACTCAAGGCACTAATGTTCTGAACATACAACGAGATAACAAAAGTAAGTAAGATGACAAAGCTTCGAATTACTTTGGAACGTTGAAGGATTAGCAAGTCAGACACCTTAGGATCATTCTATGAAAATGAACCTATAGAGTTGACTTCCTGTGAATCCGGTCTTGAGGGAAGCGTTCCTGAATCCCGTTTATAAGAAACGTGGAACGTTCCAAAATTATAGTGGATTTCGATCCATGCTGATGAGTGTAAGATGCTTAATGTAAGCACTAGATACAATTGTCAGTTTAATCATTATGAATGAATATACTTTTTGAAGTACAAAATTCGAAACTTATATGAAATTCTTAGAATTTCAAAAGGAGGTTAGGAACCGAAGTAGTCATAAGTTATAGGTGAATCGATATGATCGAGATAGCCAATATCTTAGCAACTAATTCCTTAGTCATCTTAAAGATAATAGGATTATCTCTCGGTAAGCTAATTCGAGAACACCTTAATGTTTCCGAATGAGGGAATAAAACCTAATACGATATGGTCCATTCCATAGTAAGCTTTACTGACTTATAATCATTCTAGGAATAAACTCCTAGAATATGCAGTTAGAGATTTTGAATTTAGTACCTTCCAAAATTAGTCTTTTAGTTGCACTATGCAATGTGGCATACTAAATTCCCTAATTATTCTTATCCAAGAATTTAGTGGAACCCTCTTAAGTAAAGAGGATAGTGGGAGATAGGCTTGAAATGAGTTCAAGTTTATACAAACAATATTGGATATCATTTCTGAGATTCCCTTAGACAAAGGTTGTTTGTGTCAAGGAATGTATCTTTCTTAAGGAATCGTTCCTATAGAAGAAGAAAGACAAGCAAGCAGACCTCAAAGAAATTTGAGAATAAATATCCACGCCACATATAGAAGAAACGAGCCCATCTGATAAAACTTAGCCAATTTTAGAGCATGTACACGTGTGAAACCCTTCTCTTAAAACGGTTTTAGAACGCGTTCCTAGATAGCCAAGGAATTACTTGAAGAGGAGACACTGTCGGATTTGGAATCTGAGTAGTGTAAGCAAGCCTTGAAATCCAATATGGATTTCATATACTCGAACCAAGTTTTGACCTTGGTTGATCCACCTGATAGGATCAAGCTCGTGCAGCTTCGAGTGAATGAAAGCATTACAACCTTCTTGACGGTTGAAATGCAAAAGTCCATTTGGATTGTGTTTATCACATCCTCATATTCTGGCTATGAGATATGATAAATGAATATGAGAACTATCTTGTTCAATATGAGATTGAAAGAGACTGAAATAAGGTATTTCTATAAGTCTCATATTCAGTGGGAGTATGCATAAGGTATGCAAATCCCTAAAGTCAATCGGTGGATTGATAAAGGCTTCTAGGAGTTAGACAATTCGATTCCATAGGATAGTCAAATCGTTTGACACAGATGGAAGTCGAATAAATCATAAAAGTGTACATATGAAAGTTAGTGATGTAAGAGTCAATTTTTGGTTCTTTAGAAAACGACATCCTTCTCATTAGGAATGTCAAGGATGATGTGAAAGTTACCAATTCATGTTTAAGAAACAATTTGACATGAAAGATCTTAGTGATTATCCTAAATTCTCGACATACAGATCTATAGAAGATAGATCTAAGAGCATAAATGGATTATCACAAAATGAGTACATAACCACGGTACTAAAAGGAGTTTAGTATGGACAATGGAACATCTCTTTTGAAGAGTATGTATCCTAAGATAACTTTAAGAAAGTTAGAATGTCCAAAATCCCTTTAAGTAAAAGGGTGCATAATGTATGAACAGTTATGTACTAGACTTGATATGGCGCAACACTAAGCGTAGTGGTCCGAATCTAATATTACCTCAGAGAAGGTCATTAGATCTCTGTAAAGGATATCCTCAGAGTACTTGAGAAGAAATGAGGATATGTATTAGTTTACAGAGCCCAAAAGATCTTATCATTGAAAGGATATTTTGATGTAATTGTTGCATCAAACATAGATGATTGTAAATCATTGAAAGGATACAACTTCTACCAGAATGGTAATGCAATGTGTTCCAAGGACGGACATTGCAAAACTCGACTATCGTAGTTGAGAACTTAGTCGTATTATATAACGCTAAGTTAAGTGTTTGGGTAAGAAACTCCATCTATCTTGTTAGATGAAGTTCCTAGCATGAAACAACTCCTTTATCATATTGTATGATAAAATGGATGGTTGCTCAAGTAAGAGAACCAAGACCTCACCAAGAGACTGAACACGTGATTACGAATCACTTTATAAGGAAAAGGTGTTTCCTAAGAGATGTGTAAACAAGAGGGTCACATCAGCAGAGAATATGGCAGATCCACTTTGGAAACGCCCAAAGTCAATAGGCTCTCAAAGTGCATCTTGAGAAGATGGGACTTAGAGTACCTAAATGGCTTTTACGGGCAAGTGGGAGATTGTTAGGAATAGTGCCCTAGAAAGCCGATTCGAAGTAATCCGTTTTGGGACTTTCCTAGTATCACAGACAATCTTTGAATAATATACGATTGATTAATATCATAGGCAAACACTTCTTTATATGCTCTTGTTTGGTATGCGTTTACTTTAGCTGTGCATGTATGAGAACTCCCCTAATCCTGATGACTTTAGGACTCTACCATTTAGGTGAAATGGTTCATGAAACGAGCCCTATATCACATAAGTCATGATTAGTAAAATACTCCAAGCCGATGAGTCCTACAGACAGTGGGAGTGTCAACCTGACTCCTCTAAGGCTTGCTTGTGGGATCACGCCCTTAAGAAGGACCACCTTGTTTCATGGAGGTGCAAAGTGTATAGTTGATACGTGCGTGATACATGAGGGTGCTTACTTTAATAAGTAAGTTCACTGAGGTGCCCCGTGTGAGAACATTCCTAAATGGGAAAGGAAGTTTCTATTTCAGGAAATGGAAACTTCCAGATTAGGAAATATCTCACGAGTCATTGATGTGATTAATTGATCCTTAGACTTGAGGTTCCATGTCACTTTATGAGTTAACTCTGTAGTCTTTGGTATAAGATTTAAAGGGTGTCGCCTTAGACAACTGATTCAAGGCTTATGCTGGGGCTGCACAAGTGATTCATGAAAGTGAATGAGAATCAAGAAAGGACCTACACTTGCATTTGCAAGGTGATCTCTTATTGTGTAAGTCATTCATATGCCATATGGAGTCCTTGGCCAAGGCAGTAGATCAAGACATCAAGAAAAGGGTTTCTTGGATTGAGATCAAATGGATATGAAATGCACTTAGCTTTAAGACCAGATTATTAGGGTTCTAATTATTCCCTTACCCTAGATCTTGGTTGAGAGATAGTAAGTAGGAGGATTGTATCTCACATGAATCAATGACTTAAAGGTTCTGTCGAATCCGAACATTCCAATTCAGCTAGGGGTTAAACACCTGTTGCTAGACTATGGTCGTTTAATCTGTGGACTGATTAATTAATTAGTGAATTAATTAATTAGGGTCACTGTTAATTGAATTGAGAACCTAGAGGGTCACACACAACAACTTGGTTACATGAGTTGAGGCTTGAAAATGATTAAACGAGTTAATCGGGCCAAGAGGGTTCCACACGTGTGAAATCACACTTGTGGCTCACGTGAGTGACACGTGTGAATATATATATTATATATATATGTATTAAATAATTAAAGGTGTTAATTATTTAATAGACTTTGGTTTAATTTTGAATTAAAAAGAAAGTCTTATTTTGGAGAAAATAATCTAGTTAATTAATTACGAATTAATTAATTAGATAAAAATAAGTTATTTATTTTAAAATAAATAAAGTATAAAATTATCCAAAAATAGTTTGGATATTTTTAGCTCTCTTGAAAGTTGATTTGAATTAGAATTCAAAGTCAAAGTCAAATTACTTAATGATCAAGTAATAGGAGAGAGAGGGACCAAAATCCTACCCCATAAAGGACTAGGAATTTTCGGTCCCCCCCTCTTATAAATAGGGGAGCTCGAGCTCCCCTTAGAGCTAATCGAGAATTCTTTTGGTTCATGTGTTGAACACCATCCTTTCTCCAAGATAAATAAAAACCCTAGGTTAAGCCTAAACACTAACTAGAGAACTAGCATCCTTACTAGTTAGATTGTAGCCAAGTTGGTGGACTATCTCTAGAGAACTTCAAGTTAGAAGTTTTGAAGATTCGAGCTTTACCAAAAGTGGGGATCAAGCAAAACGATCAGAAGGGATGATGAAACGATTCTGAACCCGACATGAAACGAATGAAAAAATCGAACCAAAGAAGATGGCGAAAACCGTTCGTCCATATCCTGAAGGATGAATTTTTTCAAGAGGGTTTTATGGCTGGCAGATTTCTACTTTCGCAAAACTGGTTTTCGAAGGGAGTTTCAATCATCTCTTTCTTGTTTCATGTTTCTTTCTTTATGTTATATTGTTAAGAACTTTCATAACATGATTTGAATCTAGGTTGGTTGGATTGCTATCCCGACAATGGATTCTGAAGTAGAAAGAGACTTTCGAGGGACGGGTTGTCAAGCCGCGAGAAGAGCGTTCTTGGGTGGCTTGAAACGCTTCAAGAAAGAATAAAAGAAAAGTAATTTTTCTATCTCTACGAATTTGGTTACACGATTGCGAGTCCAAGGTCCTTTTGTTGGAAAAAAATTTTAAATTCCGCTGCTTTCTGATTCGTGTTTTCCAACATCATCAACCCTCAACGCCGCTCCGTGACCGTGGCCATTCAGGGCCCTATTCAGGAAGATGTGGTCGTCGGACCATCAGAGGAACCTAGCACAAAGCGCAGGAAAAGGAGCAAGAAGTCCAAAAAATCCGCAGAGGGGGAAAGCTCAGGCATGCAAGCCACTGAGAGGAATCCTGACGAAATCAAAAATACCATATCCGTGGGTGTAGCACCCGAGCGCAAGGTACCACATCCCCCGCACCGAGACCCGACCCGCATATGAAATGGTGAATCCATATACGAGCTAAATCACGGCGAACGGGGACATACACACACTATACTAGGTGGGACTAACCCTTGAACCATATAAATAAGAGGTAACAATAATTCAGAGTAAAGATAGTAAAGTGGAAGCATTCATTGGCATATAACATGTACAATGAGCAATTAAGCTCCAAAATAGAGTATTCACAAAGCTAAAATGCCATCACACCCTATCAAATACGCCCAAGTCATAGGTTCTATACAAAAATCATAAACAACCAATATGAGTGCGTGCAAGACCCAAAATAAAGAGCTAGAGACAAATACGAGACACACCAACTCGAATTCCCGCCTAGCTCCACACACACCTGCACAAAACAACTGAAAACAATCCGGGTTTAGTCTAAAGAAGACTGGTGGGTATAAAACAGGGCATAATATATATATATATATATATATATATATATATATATATATAATGTTGTAACGCCCCGGTTCCGGATGAACAGGTAAGCACGCCACGTGTGAGTTTGTGAGTGTAGGATTTATTTTAATTCTTTAATTTTATATATATTCCTACATGACATCTCACATTTTTATAAAATTCATAATACATTATTTATGTGAATTATATGAAATCATATCATTGGAAAATTATTTCATGTCATGGAAAAATATTTATTACGTGAAATAAATTACCGGGAGTGATTTAATTACGAAATTGTCCCTACTTGATCATTTTTTTAACTTTAGGGACTTAATTGTATAACTTTCCAAGGACTTAATTGACCATATTTCAAAACTATATATCCTTAATTGCATGGCTTGATCTCTTGGAGGATTAATTGGCAAATTGAGCATTTCACACAAATCAAAAATGGTGAATCACGATATATTTCTTCCTTAAGCTTCCTTGTTCATTTTTCATCAAAATCCATCGGTGCATTGCTTCTTTTCATCACCGAACCATAAGCTCCAAAAAGGAAAGAGAGATTTCATCATTTACATCAAGATATTTCAAGAAATTATCCAAGCTTTGAAGTTGATCATCACCTTCATCTCCTTTCTTCATTTCTTTTCATTCAAATGTGGGTGTGTGCATGGTTTGATGAATTTTGATCAAATATATGTGAGCTAGGGTTTGAGAATTATGGCATAAATGGATTATTTGTTGATTGAAACATGATTACATCTTGATTTATGGCATGAATTCTTGCAAAATATGGAGTTATATATTGAGATGAGCTTGAACTTGAAACTTGGAGTTCTTGATGATTTTTCATGAATTGAGTGTTTAGATGGTATATTATCATGTCTTGAACATATATGCATGTGTATTACCAGAAATTCATGTCATTTATTGATCAAACTTGGATTTTGTGGCTTTGTTGATTGTTGCCGTAGCTATGCTCTGTTCTGCTCTGTTTTCTTTCAGTTGCAGAAGCGGGAACGACCCTTCCCGCCTTAAGGCCCTATGGGAACGGTCGTTCCCACGCTTCAGATTTGAAATAGGCGGCCGAACCTGGGAACGGCCGTTCCCATTTTGGCCTGCGTACCGGAAAGGCCGTTCCTAGCAAAAGGAGCATTTTTATTTTAAAAGTTGCTGGAATGTTTTAAAGGGGCACGGGAACGGCCCTTCCCAATTTCAAAGGGAAGCCAGAACGGCCGTTCCCCGTCGGCTGGCAGAGCAAAAGCTACTGCATAAATTTCAATTTTTGAGATTTTGATCCCAAATTGCTATTATATGATTGAATACATGTCAAAACAAGATATTTTCATGCTACATTTCATCTTGCTAGTCATCTCATTACATTTTCGCCGTTCGTCATATTTGGTCCATTTTGAGTCAAGTCTCACGTATACAGGTCGTGTTTGCACAGATCACGAGGCCGTGGACGAGGAGCAGGCTCCCTAGAGCATATCCTTGTTTTATTTTGTAACAAAGGTGAGGTTTTGTTCTAGGTACTTAGAACCTTACAACCCTTATGCGACATTTTCGGCCAAAACTTATTATATTTATAATCGTTTTCAAACCATAAATATTATCAAGCAAGCAAGCCATGATTGTTCATGATTTCAAGCATGTTTTGGTGAGTTCATGATTGCACTTGGGCCCGAGGGTAGTCGCTTGAGCCAACCGGGAAAGCAAGGGCTGACGGGTAAATCTTGCTCTATCCTCACCTCATTGGGATCACCCCCGAAGCCACTAGGAGATTGGTGGTGGAAGGAGTTCCGTGCGTAGGGAGTCATGTTCCCGACGTACACCATGTCGTGGATAGTTGGGCCTTGCAAACCCACTATCACCCGGAGAAAGAAGGAGACTGGGGACGGATCCGGCACCACGGATTATCCTCGGGTTATTGCATGTTTCAAGCATGATTATGTCTAATTGGGCACTAAATGAAATGTATGATCACGTATTAAATTAATCATGCAAGCACGTATTATCACGATTGGTGTAAAGGTTGGAGAATTGCCCTCACTCGTCGGGCCACATATTTCATGAAAATTACAAGTAACATGTTAAATTGGATAGTTGTAATCTCGGGCAAAGAACAAGCTATTCTTGAACTTTATATTTATTTCATTTCCAAGTCTTCACCCGAGACTATAACTTGCATGTGACGTGTGTTATATATATATTGCCCCTCACTCAGTCTTCGGTAGACTGATACTTCCCTTTTCAGGTACACGGTCGTACTAGGCGGGCGTCGAGTCAGGTCTTGCATTCTACCGAGTCTAGCATTTTGTCTTCCATGTATAGAACTTTGGGCATATCATGTTATGATCATTGTTAGTACATTTTGGCACTTGGACATGTATGTTATATAAGAGATGATAATGTATTGATAGTTAATGTTGGTACCTACTATGTATTTATTTTGGTAAATATGGTACCTATACGTATTAATCTAAATGCTTCCGCTTTTGAATTGTTATGTCTCGATTTGACTGTGTTGGGGAGTTGTCCCGCCTAGCTCGTTCTTTCTTGATTGTCACCCGTTCGCTGTAGTTTCGGTTTATGTACGGATTGTCCATTTCGTAAGTGGATCTGGCTATAGTGCGAGGGATGTAGTGCCTTGGGGGTTAGGGTGCTACATCTTAAGGTGGTATCAGAGCCCGGTTGCAAAACCGAGGTTCTCGAGTCGTGTCAAGTGAGTCTAGGTCGCACGGCATAGGATTACTTGTTACTTGAGAGTCTGCATTTAATTGAATTATGTGATTTACTAGAATTCTTGAATTATTTGAGCTACTTGATTCTTTTAAATGTGTGCTTATTGATATTATGGAATTATTTGCACACATTGCATTTATTAATCAAACCACGCATGTGTAGTGATTTGATTTCAGGATGGATCGTGACAGACATCATCGTGACCGATCCCCTAGGCATCGCCATCATCGCCACCATCGCCGTGGGAGATCACCCCCTCCTCCACCTCCTTAGGCTCAGCCCCAGGATTTCATGAACGCTGTGTTAGGGCTGATTGATCAGAGGCTACAGGAAAGGGTTCCTCCAGCACCACCTGCACCCGTAGCCCCACAGGAGAACCCTATCTCGGCTATACTACGAGAGTTTCAGAATCAGTGTCCCCTGAAGTTCTATAAGGGCGATGATATTCAGGCGGAGATGTGGTTGAAAGAGGTCGAGAGGATTTGGCAGCTCATTCCTTGTGATACTCAGGAGAAAGCTCGCTGCACCCTTACTTTGATTCAGGGCGAGACTTACTCATGGTGGGAGAGCACTCAGATAGTCTTGGAGGCCGCCGGGACGGCTATCACGTGGGAGGTCTTTGTACGGGAGTTCAGAAACAAGTTCATTCCTCCAGCTTCCCGTACCCGCAGGTTGAGAGAGTTTACAGAGTTAAAGCAAGGAGGGAGGTCCGTTGGCCAGTACATCGCTGAGTTTGAGAGACTTTCTCGCTATGCACCCAACATAGCGAATGATGACTTTCACAAGGAGATGCAGTTCATACAGGGACTCAGGCCAGATATTCAGGATGCTTTGAAAACGGCTAACACGAGCACATGGGCCAAAGCTACCACCAAAGCTTTGAAGGTCGAGGAGTCAGATAATGCCAGGAGGCCTATTCCCAACACTGGATAGGCTTCAGGTTTGAGTTCAGGACAGGGATCGAGCTCGGGAAAGAGGCTTATAGCTTACTCTGCACCTCCAGCACGAAGACCTCCGGAAAGAAATTTAAAGCTACAGGACCACCTCAGAAGGCTCCACGAGCTCCAGCACCACCACAGCCACCTCAGAGACCGGGCTGCAGATTTTGTGGACTTCCTACACATACATATGATAACTACAGACGACGGTTGGGATTGTGTTTGATCTGCGGGAGTGACGAGCACCGGGTTGATGGTTGTCCGGATCGTCAGGATCCGCCACCTGTAGGCCAGAGGCCACTTGTGAGAGCTCGGGCATACGCATTAGCTGGAGAGGAGCAGGATGCTGAGATCGACCCTGCTGCAGTTGTGGAAGGTATCATATGCATTCATGGCACGAACATCCATACATTATTTGATCCAGGAGCTACACACTCCTTTCTTGCGCATTCCATTGCTATTACTTTATCTTTGCCTGCTATCTGCTCTTCTGTGCGCTATGTAGTTAGTTCTCCTTTTGGTAATAGGCGAGAGACGGATCAGGTTTACAGGGATGTTCCGGTGATGATAGAGGGTCGAGAGTTCTTGACAGATTTCATTGTAATGTCGATGGAAAGATACGGGTCTATTTTGGGGATGGATCGGTTGTACAGGCACTGTGTGTTGGAAAACAGGAAACAGAAAGCAGCGGAAATTTAAAAATTTTTCCAACAAAAGGATCTTGGACTCGCAATCGTGTATCCAAATTCGTAGAGATTAGAAACTTACTTTTCAATAATCTTTCTTGAAGCGTTTCAAGCCACCCAAGAACGCTTTTCTCGCGGCTTGATCCCCTCTCCTTGGTAAAGCTCGAATCTTCAAAACTTCTAACTTGAAGCTCTCTAGAGATAGTCCACCAACTTGACTACAATCTAACTAGTAAGGATGCTAGTTCTCTAGTTAGTGTTTAGGCTTAACCTAGGGTTTAATTTATCTTGGAGAAAGGATGGTGTTCAACACATGAACCAAAAGAATTCAATTCATGCTCCCCTATATATAGGAAAGGGAGGAGGTGGCCGAAAATCCCTAGTCCTTATGGGCTAAGAATTTTGGTCCCTCTCTCCTATTACTTGATCATCAAGTAATTTTGACTTTGGCTTTGAATTCTAATTCAAATCAACTTTTAAGAGAGATAAAATATCCAAACCCTTTTGGATATTATTATACTTTATTTATTAATAAATAAATAACTTATTTATCTAATTAATTAATTCTTAAATAATTAAATAGATTATTTTTCTCCAAAATAAGACTTTCCTTTTACTTCAAAATTAAACCAAAGTCTATTAAATAATTAATCACATTAATTATTTAACACATAAATAAACATACACATATATTTACACACGTGTGTGACACGTGTCACAAGGACACGTGCCACTCACGTGAGCCACACGTGTGGTTCACACGTATGGAACCCTCTTGGCCCGATTAACTCGTTTAATCATTTTAAAGCCTTAACTCATGTAACCAAGTTGTTGTGTGTGACCCTCTAGGTTCTCAATTCAATTAGCAGTGACCCTAATTAATTAATTCACTAATTAATTAATCAGTCCACAGATTAAACGACCATAGTCTAGTAACAGGTGTTTAACTCCTAGCTGAATTGGAATGTTCGGATTCGACAGAACCTTTAAGTCATTAATTCATGTGAGATACAATCCTCCTACTTACTATCTCTCAACCAAGATCTAGGGTAAGGGAATAATCAGAACCCTAATAATCTGGTCTTAAAGCTAAGTGCATTTTCATATCCATTGGATCTCAATCCAAGAAACCTTTTTCTTGATGTCTTGATCTACTTGTTGGAAAACACGAATCAGAAAGCAGCGGAATTTAAAAAAATTTTCCCAATAAAAGGATCTTGAACTCGCAATCGTGTAACCAAATTCGTAAAGATAGAAAACTTACTTTTCTTTTGTTCTTTCTTGAAGCGTTTCAAGCCACCCAAGAACGCTCTTCTCGCGGCTTGATCCCCTCTCCTTGGTAAAGCTCGAATCTTCAAACTTCTAACTTGAAGTCTCTAGAGAAAGTCCACCAACTTGATCACAATCTAACTAGTAAGGATGCTAGTTCTCTAGTTAGTGTTTAGGCTCAACCTAGGGTTTTATTTTATCTTGGAGAAAGGAAGGTGTTCAACACATGAACCAAAAGAATTGCCAATTAGCACTAAAGGGGAGCATGAGCTCCCCTATATATAGGAAAGGGAGAGGGACGACCGAACCTATTCCTTGTTGGACAAGGATTTGGTTCCTCAAGAAAAGTGGCATTTCTGGAAACAAACACCTTTTGCTCAGATTGATCATAGAAGTAGTATCCTATGGATTCCTTAGGATAACCTACAAAGTAGTATAAGTTAGAACGAGATTCTAACTTATCTCCCACTGTCCTCTTCACGTAAGCAGGACAACCCCAAATTCTTAAGTAAGAGTAACTAGGGATTTTACCATGCCACATTTCATAGGGCGTTTTGGGGACTGACTTAGAGGGAACTAGATTCAGAATCTTTGCTGCACTTTCTAGGGCATAGCCCTAGAAAGAAGGTGGTAAGTCAGTGAAACTCATCATGGAACGAACCATATCAAGTAGGGTTCGATTCCTTCTCTCAGAAGCTCCATTAAGCTGAGGAGTTCCCGGAGGAGTCCACTGAGAGATAATCCCATTATCTTTGAGATGATTAAGGAATTCTTCACTAAGATACTCGCCTCCTCGATCAGATCGAAGTGCTTTGATCTTGTGACCAGTTTGGTTCTCAACCTCCTTTTGAAATTCTAAGAATTTCTCAAAAGCTTCAGATTTATACTTCATTAAGTATACATAACCATACCGACTAAAGTCATCAGTAAAGGTTATGAAGTACTGATGATTGTTTCTAGTGCTTATACTAAGCGGTCCACAAACATCAGTATGGATCAAATCCAAAACCTTAGTGGCACGTTCCACAGTTCCTTTAAAAGGGACTTTGGACATTTTTCCTTTGAGACAGGATTCGCAAGAAGTTAACTCTTTGAGATCATTTTCAGAGAATGATCCTAAAGTGTTTATCTTGCTAATTCTGTTCTTGGAAATGTGTCCTAATCTAGCGTGCCATAAGGGAGCTGAAACTTTGTCATCTCTCTTACGCTTTGTTTCTCGTTGTATATTCCTAATATTGATATTTTGAGTTAGGTAAAGTCCATTACTTAGAGTACCGATATGAACGGAAGAGTTGTTCCGTTTGATAAAGTATTTACCATTCTTAATATAAGTTTCATAACCTTCACAATCTAATATTGGAACTGAAATTATATTACGAATAATGCTCGGTACATAAAGGACTTTATTTAATACTAACTCAAAACTACCTAAATCTAATCTAATTGTGCCTAAAGCTCGAGCTTCAACGTTTGAGCCATCGCCGATCTTCAAGACACATTCTCCTTCTTTGAGTTGTTGGACTTCACTTAGCATCTGTACATCATTACAGATATGAGTTCCACAACCGGTATCAAGTACCCAAGAACTAGAATTAATAGAAAGATTTACTTCAACGAGAAAGATACCTTTCTTTTGAGTAGCCTTGTACTCTGGGCAGTTTCTCCTCCAATGTCCCGCTTTGCCACAATGGAAGCAAACACCCTCTTTCTGATCACACTTCTTCTTTTGGGCCTTCCCATTCGAAATGCCACCAGTGGGCCTAAGGGGTTTCTTCTTCTTCTTTTAGGCTTTCTTGCCCTTACCTTTAGAAGGCCCAGAAGAGGAAGATGGAGCATTCACCATCAAAACCTTATTGTCCTTCTTGATCGTGCTTTCAGCAGTCACAAGCTGACTAATCAGCTCAGCTACAGTAGCACCAGCATGATTCATGTTGAAGTTAAGGACAAATGGGTTGAATGATGGTGGGAGCGAAGCTAGCAACAAATCCACTTAAAGCTCATCTTTCAGTGGCATGTCCATGGAAGCAAGTTTCTCAGTAAGGGCAAGAAACTTGAGTCCATATTCATGGACACTTGAACCTTCCCTCATTCTCAAGTGGAACAATTCCTTTGAAGTGTTATACCTTGTAACACGTTCATGAGGGCGGTAAAGTTGCTCTAAGTGGTCGTAAATCTCCCAAGCAAATTCCATGGCCTCATGTTGTCTTTGCAAGTCCAGAGACATGTTAGCCAACATAAGGCAACGGGCTTGGAGATTATCATCCTTCCACTTCTGAATCGCATCCCGCTCGTCCCGAGTGGGAGCCTCCCCTTCGGGACTGGGCTCCCCTTCGAAGAGAACATAAGTTCTCTTCTCAGAATCTAAAATGATTTTTAGATTCCTCAGCCAATCAGAATAGTTGGGACCAGTCAACTTGTTTGACTTGAGGATCGATACAAGAGGGTTTTTGGTTGCCATTTCAAAACACGTAGAGAATCACAGAATCTACGACCTAAATGGTAAAACAGAGAACTAGTGAGCATGCTGAATTATAACGATATACAAAAGATAAGGTCTTTAATCTAAAGCAGCTCCCACTGTTTTTCAAAGATCTTTAATTCCCAAAGATCTAAGAGGAACACGTTTCCCAATGGGTACTAAGATCCTAGGCATTTTACCTCGAACCCACGACTCGCGGACATTCTAAGTAAGAACCCTAGGTAGGTACAACCTACCAATTCTAACACCTTTAGCACTCTTAGTAATTATTTTTGCATCACCTATTTTTCAATATGGACCCACGACTCGTGCGACATCCATATTTACTTAGGCGTTAAGCTAGACCCATCAATCATAAGATCATGATCAAAACTTAGTTCGAACGACCCACGACTCGCGGACATTGCCCTTGCTAAAATTGATCATGAAATATTGATCATTTAAAATGATCAATTAGGTAACTAAGAACTAATAAGCTCCACTAGCTATCCCACGACTCGCGGACAATAACTAGCTTCACTTACTAAACTTAAAACCTATTGATGGAATGCTAGGAATTTAATTCAAAATTTGCATCTCGAATTAAACACCTATTTGTTCGAAATTAGCTTAATATTTAATGGGAATTTTCGAATCAACCGGAGAGTTGTCCGGTTCGACCTCACCAACATATATGTTATCCAATTTTATTAGTCTTGATTAATGCAAGTACACTTAAATGCATTTCAAACAAGCACATAAACAGATAACATGTCCTAGCATGATACTAACATGTAATGATCATGGGTTCTACCTATCTTATGCGTGATATGTGGGAGCCACTCCACAATCACAAGTTCTAACATACATGCCACATAAACAGTTCAAATCACATAAGGGAAAGCGGTAACAAAATACGAGCCCTATCTCTATTACATTTAACAATTGAGATTCCCCTCCCTAACATTTTGAGGGGTCTTCACTTATGGCCTCCTTGTTACTTGAATGTGGTCCATCTTACTCCATGGGTGCATTGTCTCCAAAATGAAAATAAAACCTCACCACCTATCTCTACTCTCAAATTACAATAAAAAGAAAAAGACATAAAGTAATAAGGCTCAATCTTCATATTAGCCTTAGACAATTACACGGGGCATACCCCGGCCTCAAAAACAGTAATATGGAAAGCCACATAATAAATCACATAATAGTACGCACATAAGTGAGGCTCCAACCTCAATTGAAAAACACAACTATAGGGCTCCAACCCCAATTTAAACCATCCATGTGCATAAATTAAAACCATACATAGATCTAAACCCATGATCACCTAACATGCTTTTGCAAGAATTTAAATTTAACCAATAAATTAAAATTCTCGTTTCAAGTCCTAATGACTTAAAACACGACTTAGATGCAATTCTAGTTCAAGAGCCTTTTCAATAAAACCCGAAAAACAATAAACCAATAAAATTCCAATTAATTTCCAAAATTAATAATTTTATTCTTTCATTATTTTCAGAAAATAAAATTCATAATTTTCCCAAAATCCAAATCGCTTTAATTTCTCAAAAAAATCCCAATTTAATCAAAATTTTAAAATAATTTTATTTTATCAAAACTGATTTTAAAAGATAAAATTAAAATAAAATTAAATCGGGATTTTAAGGACCGAAAACACGAAAAACACGAAACACGAAAACGAGCCCAAAAACGGCCCAGCCGCGCGAGGCACCGCTGCGCAGCAGCGCGCGCGGACGCGCACCAGCAGCGCGCACAGCACGCGGCAGTTGCCGCTCGCGTGCGCAAGCTGGGCGTGCATCATGCGCGCGCCGCGCGCAGCAGCGCCCGCCGCGACTAGGCAGGCTGTGCAAGCATCCCGCGCGGTTGCGGGACGGACTGGGGCACGCCCGGGATGGCTCCCGCGCTGTTGCGCGAGGGGCTGGGCGGCGTGCGCGCGCAGGCCTGGGGCGTGCTACACATTGGCACGTCCCAATCCCGCGCGTTTGTTTCGCGTCTCATTTCGTGTCTAGGTTTCTTAAAACCAATTCAATCCAAAATTAAAAATTCGATTTTGATAAATTTCAACTAAAACGATTTTCAAAAAACAGTTTTAGAAATTCAGGAAAAATTACAGTTTCGTATTTCAGGCTTTCTAAAAGAACTCAAGAATACTCAATTCGCATCTAAGCCTAAGAATTTCTACCAAATTCAGAATAATTGAGACGAATCATAAACACGATTAACGAGGTGGCTCTGATACCACTTGTTGGAAAACACGAATCAGAAAGCAGCGGAATTTAAAAAAAATTTTCCCAACAAAAGGATCTTGAACTCGCAATCGTGTAACCAAATTCGTAAAGATAGAAAACTCACTTTTCTTTTGTTCTTTCTTGAAGCATTTCAAGCCACCCAAGAACGCTCTTCTCGCGGCTTGATCCCCTCTCCTTGGTAAAGCTCGAATCTTCAAACTTCTAACTTGAAGTCTCTAGAGAAAGTCCACCAACTTGATCACAATCTAACTAGTAAGGATGCTAGTTCTCTAGTTAGTGTTTAGGCTTAACCTAGGGTTTTATTTTATCTTGGAGAAAGGAAGGTGTTCAACACATGAACCAAAAGAATTGCCAATTAGCTCTAAAGGGGAGCATGAACTCCCCTATATATAGGAAAGGGAGAGGGACGGCCGAACCTATTCCTTGTTGGACAAGGATTTGGTTCCTCTCTCTTCTATTACTTGATCATCAAGTATTTTCCAACTTTGACTTTGAATTCTAATTCAAGTCAACTTTTAAGAGAGCTAAAAATATCCAAACTATTTTTGGATAATTTTATACTTTATTTATTATAAAATAAATAACTTATTTTTATCTAATTAATTAATTCGTACTTAATTAACTAGATTATTTTCTCCAAAATAAAACTTTCTTTTTAATTCAAAAATTAAACCAAAGTCTATTAAATAATTAACACATTTAATTATTTAATACATATATATATATATAATATATATATATATTCACACGTGTGTGACACGTGTCACTCACATGAGCCACACGTGTGATTTCACACGTGTGGAACCCTCTTGGCCCGATTAACTCGTTTAATCATTTTAAAGCCTCAACTCATGTAACCAAGTTGTTGTGTGTGACCCTCTAGGTTCTCAATTCAATTAGCAGTGACCCTAATTAATTAATTCACTAATTAATTAATCAGTCCACAGATTAAACGACCATAGTCTAGCAACAGGTGTTTAACCCCTAGCTGAATTGGAATGTTCGGATTGTACAGAACCTTTAAGTCATTGATTCATGTGAGATACAATCCTCCTACTTACTATCTCTCAACCAAGATCTAGGGCAAGGGAATAATCAGAACCCTAATAATCCGGTCTTAAAGCTAAGTGCATTTCATATCCATTTGATCTCAATCCAAGAAACCCTTTTCTTGATGTCTTGATCTACTGCCTTGGCCAAGGACTCCATATGGCATATGAATGACTTACACAATAAGAGATCACCTTGCAAATGCAAGTGTAGGTCCTTTCTTGATTCTCATTCACTTTCATGAATCACTTGTGCAGCCCCAGCATAAGCCTTGAATCAGTTGAGATCACCTTGCAAATGCAAGTGTAGGTCCTTTCTTGATTCTCATTCACTTTCATGAATCACTTGTGCAGCCCCAGCATAAGCCTTGAATCAGTTGTCTAAGGCGACACCCTTTAAAGCTTATACCTAAAACTACAGAGTTAACTCATAAAGTGACAAGGAACCTCAAGTCTAAGGATCAATTAATCACATCAATGACTCGTGAGATATTTCCTAATCTGGAAGTTTCCATTTCCTGAAATAGAAACTTCCTTTCCCATTTAGGAATGTTCTCACACTGGGCACCTCAGTGAACTTACTTATTAAAGTAAGCACCCTCATGTATCACGCACGTATCAACTATACACTTCGCACCTCCATGAAACAAGGTGGTCCTTCTTAAGGGCGTGATCCCACAAGCAAGCCTTAGAGGAGTCAGGTTGACACTCCCACTGTCTGTAGGACTCATCGGCTTGGAGTATTTTACTAATCATGACTTATGTGATATAGGACTCGTTTCATGAACCATTTCACCTAAATGGTAGAGTCCTAAAGTCATCAGGATTAGGGGAGTTCTCATACATGCACAACAAAAGTAAACGCATACCAAACAAGAGCATATAAAGAAGTGTTGCCTCAATTCATTATTTCATTCAAAGATTGTCTGTGATTACAATAAGGAAAAGCACAAAGCGGATATACAATCGGCTTTCTAGGGCACTATTCCTAACAATCTCCCACTTGCCCGTCAAAGCCATTCTAAAGCTACTCTAAGTCCCATCTTCTGAAGATGACCTTGGAAAGCTTCTCGACTAAGGGGTTTAGTAAGTGGATCTGTCACGTTCTCTGCTGATGTGACCCTCTCGATTTGCACATCTCCTCTTTTGATAATATCACGGATTAGGTGATACTTCCTCATAATGTGCTTGGTCCGTTGGTGAGATCTTGGTTCTCTTGCTTGAGCAACCGCCCCAGTGTTGTCACAAAACACAGTAATGGGGTCTTTCATGCTAGGAACAACCTTCAACTCTTGAATGAAGTTTCTAATCCAAACACCTTCCTTAGCTGCATCATTTGCAGCTAAGTATTCGGCCTCAGTGGTCGAATCCGCAGTGGTAGTTTGCTTGGAACTCTTCCAACTCACTGCTCCGCCGTTTAGGCAGAAAATGTATCCTGACGTTGACTTAAAATCATCTAAGTCTGATGCAAAGCTTGCATCGCAGTATCCTTCGACAGTAAGATCTTTCTGACCTCCGTAAACTAAGAATAAATCTTTAGTACTTTTCAAGTACTTAAGAATATTCTTCACGGCAGCCCAGTGACCATCTCCAGGGTCAGTTTGGAAACGACTTGTCACACTAAGTGCATAAGCCACATCCGGTCGAGTACATAACATTGCATACATTATGCTACCTATTGCTGACGCATAAGGTGTATGAGTCATTCTTTCCTTCTCAAGGTTAGTCTTAGGACACATCTTCTTTGAAAGACATGTTCCTACACTCATAGGAAGGTTCTTAACCTTTGCTGACTCCATATTGAATCTCTTCAATACTTTGTCAATGTACATCGACTGTGATAGTCCTATTAACCTTCTAGATCTATCTCTATAGATTTTAATTCCAAGGATATAGGACGCATCACCAAGATCTTTCATCTCGAATTGGTTCGATAACCATAACTTAGTCACTTTCATGTCATCCTTCGAATTCCCAATAAGAAGGATGTCATCAACATAAAGTACTAAGAATTGCACTGAGGTCTCCAATTCCTTTCTATACACACATGATTCATTCAAAATTTGGATGAAGCCAAACGCTTTGACCGATTCATCAAATCGAATGTTCCAATTCCTAGAAGCCTGTTTCAATCCATAGATTGATCTTTGGAGTTTGCAAACCTTTTGCTCACTCCCACTGAATGTGAAACCTATGGGTTGCTCCATATAAATGTCTTTGTCAATGTCACCATTGAGAAAGGCAGTTTTCACATCGATTTGCCATATCTCATAGTCATAATATGCAGCAATGGCAAGCATGATTCGAATGGACTTTTGCATTCCAACTGGTGAAAAGGTTTCGTCAAAGTCCACGCCGGGTCTTTGAGTGAATCCTTTTGCAACCAGTCTTGGTTTGTAGGCTGCAATGCTTCCATCAACTCCAAGCTTTCTCTTAAAGATCCATTTGCAACCTATGGGTTTGACCCCATCAGGCAAATCTACCAAGGTCCAAACTTGGTTGGCGTTCATGGAGTCCATTTCGGATTTCATGGCTTCTATCCACTATTCAGAGTCAGAATCTGAAAGTGCCTCCTCATATGTTGAAGGATCATTATCCTTTTGAGTGATTTCATGGAAGAATCCATACCATCTCTCCGGCTGTCTAGGAGTGCGTTCAGAACGCCTTAGAGGAGGATTTACATGTGTATCGAAATTCGTGATTGGTTGTGGTTGATCAGTAGGGGACGTTTCTTCAGTGCGTGGCGTGGGGTTACTTTGTACTTCTTCTAATTCTATGATCTTGCCTTTCTTTTCTTTAAGGAACGGTTCCTCAAGAAAAGTGGCATTTCTGGAAACAAACACCTTTTGCTCAGATTGATCATAGAAGTAGTATCCTATGGATTCCTTAGGATAACCTACAAAGTAGCATAAGTTAGAACAAGATTCTAACTTATCTCCCACTGTCCTCTTCACGTAAGCAGGACAACCCCAAATTCTTAAGTAAGAGTAACTAGGGATTTTACCATGCCACATTTCATAGGGCGTTTTGGGGACTGACTTAGAGGGAACTAGATTCAGAATCTTTGCTGCACTTTCTAGGGCATAGCCCCAGAAAGAAGGTGGTAAGTCAGTGAAACTCATCATGGAACGAACCATATCAAGTAGGGTTCGATTCCTTCTCTCAGAAACTCCATTAAGCTGAGGAGTTCCCGGAGGAGTCCACTGAGAGATAATCCCATTATCTTTGAGATGATTAAGGAATTCTTCACTAAGATACTCGCCTCCTCGATCAGATCGAAGTGCTTTGATCTTGTGACCAGTTTGGTTCTCAACCTCCTTTTGAAATTCTAAGAATTTCTCAAAAGCTTCAGATTTATACTTCATTATGTATACATAACCATACCGACTAATGTCATCAGTAAAGGTTATGAAGTACTGATGATTGTTTCTAGTGCTTACACTAAGCGGTCCACAAACATCAGTATGGATCAAATCCAAAACCTTAGTGGCACGTTCCACAGTTCCTTTAAAAGGGACTTTGGACATTTTTCCTTTGAGACAGGATTCGCAAGAAGTTAACTCTTTGAGATCATTTTCAGAGAATGATCCTAAAGTGTTTATCTTGCTAATTCTGTTCTTGGAAATGTGTCCTAATCTAGCGTGCCATAAGGGAGCTGAAACTTTGTCATCTCTCTTACGCTTTGTTTCTCGTTGTATATTCCTAATATTGATATTTTGAGTTAGGTAAAGTCCATTACTTAGAGTACCGATATGAACGGAAGAGTTGTTCCGTTTGATAAAGTATTTACCATTCTTAATATAAGTTTCATAACCTTCACAATCTAATATTGGAACTGAAATTATATTACGAATAATGCTCGGTACATAAAGGACTTTATTTAATACTAACTCAAAACTACCTAAATCTAATCTAATTGTGCCTAAAGCTCGAGCTTCAACGTTTGAGCCATCGCCGATCTTCAAGACACATTCTCCTTCTTTGAGTTGTTGGACTTCACTTAGCATCTGTACATCATTACAGATATGAGTTCCACAACCGGTATCAAGTACCCAAGAACTAGAATTAATAGAAAGATTTACTTCAACGAGAAATATACCTTCCTTTAGAGTAGCCTTGTACTCTGGGCAGTTTCTCCTCCAATGTCCCGCTTTGCCACAATGGAAGCAAACACCCTCTTTCTGATCACGCTTCTTCTTTTGGGCCTTCCCATTCGAAATGCCACCAGTGGGCCTAAGGGGTTTCTTCTTCTTCTTTTAGGCTTTCTTGCCCTTACCTTTAGAAGGCCCAGAAGAGGAAGATGGAGCATTCACCATCAAAACCTTATTGTCCTTCTTGATCGTGCTTTCAGCAGTCACAAGCTGACTAATCAGCTCAGCTACAGTAGCACCAGCATGATTCATGTTGAAGTTAAGGACAAATGGGTTGAATGATGGTGGGAGCGAAGCTAGCAACAAATCCACTGAAAGCTCATCTTTCAGTGGCATGTCCATGGAAGCAAGTTTCTCAGTAAGGGCAAGAAACTTGAGTCCATATTCATGGACACTTGAACCTTCCCTCATTCTCAAGTGGAACAATTCCTTTGAAGTGTTATACCTTGTAACACGTTCATGAGGGCGGTAAAGTTGCTCTAAGTGGTCGTAAATCTCCCAAGCAAATTCCATGGCCTCATGTTGTCTTTGCAAGTCCAGAGACATGTTAGCCAACATAAGGCAACGGGCTTGGAGATTATCATCCTTCCACTTCTGAATCGCATCCCGCTCGGCCCGAGTGGGAGCCTCCCCTTCGGGACTGGGCTCCCCTTCGAAGAGAACATAAGTTCTCTTCTCAGAATCTAAAATGATTTTTAGATTCCTCAGCCAATCAGAATAGTTGGGACCAGTCAACTTGTTTGACTTGAGGATCGATACAAGAGGGTTTTTGGTTGCCATTTCAAAACACGTAGAGAATCACAGAATCTACGACCTAAATGGTAAAACAGAGAACTAGTGAGCATGCTGAATTATAACGATATACAAAAGATAAGGTCTTTAATCTAAAGCAGCTCCCACTGTTTTTCAAAGATCTATAATTCCCAAAGATCTAAGAGGAACACGTTTCCCAATGGGTACTAAGATCCTAGGCATTTTACCTCGAACCCACGACTCGCGGACATTCTAAGTAAGAACCCTAGGTAGGTACAACCTACCAATTCTAACACCTTTAGAACTCTTAGTAATTATTTTTGCATCACCTATTTTTCAATATGGACCCACGACTCGTGCGACATCCATATTTACTTAGGCGTTAAGCTAGACCCATCAATCATAAGATCATGATCAAAACTTAGTTCGAACGACCCACGACTCCCGGACATCGCCCTTGCTAAAATTGATCATGAAATATTGATCATTTAAAATGATCAATTAGGTAACTAAGAACTAATAAGCTCCACTAGCTATCCCACGACTCGCGGACAATAACTAGCTTCACTTACTAAACTTAAAACCTATTGATGGAATGCTAGGAATTTAATTCAAAATTTGCATCTCGAATTAAACACCTATTTGTTCGAAATTAGCTTAATATTTAATGGGAATTTTCGAATCAACCGGAGAGTTGTCCGGTTCGACCTCACCAACATATATGTTATCCAATTTTATTAGTCTTGATTAATGCAAGTACACTTAAATGCATTTCAAACAAGCACATAAACAGATAACATGTCCTAGCATGATACTAACATGTAATGATCATGGGTTCTACCTATCTTATGCGTGATATGTGGGAGCCACTCCACAATCACAAGTTCTAACATACATGCCACATAAACAGTTCAAATCACATAAGGGAAAGCGGTAACAAAATACGAGCCCTATCTCTATTACATTTAACAATTGAGATTCCCCTCCCTAACATTTTGAGGGGTCTTCACTTATGGCCTCCTTGTTACTTGAATGTGGTCCATCTTACTCCATGGGTGCATTGTCTCCAAAATGAAAATAAAACCTCACCACCTATCTCTACTCTCAAATTACAATAAAAAGAAAAAGACATAAAGTAATAAGGCTCAATCTTCATATTAGCCTTAGACAATTACACGGGGCATACCCCGGCCTCAAAAACAGTAATATGGAAAGCCACATAATAAATCGCATAATAGTACGCACATAAGTGAGGCTCCAACCTCAATTGAAAAACGCAACTATAGGGCTCCAACCCCAATTTAAACCATCCATGTGCATAAATTAAAACCATACATAGATCTAAACCCATGATCACCTAACATGCTTTTGCAAGAATTTAAATTTAACCAATAAATTAAAATTCTCGTTTCAAGTCCTAATGACTTAAAACACGACTTAGATGCAATTCTTGTTCAAGAGCCTTTTCAATAAAACTCGAAAAACAATAAACCAATAAAATTCCAATTAATTTCCAAAATTAATAATTTTATTCTTTCATTATTTTCAGAAAATAAAATTCATAATTTTCCCAAAATCCAAATCGCTTTAATTTCTCAAAAAAATCCCAATTTAATCAAAATTTTAAAATAATTTTATTTTATCAAAACTGATTTTAAAAGATAAAATTAAAATAAAATTAAATCGGGATTTTAAGGACCGAAAACACGAAAAACACGAAACACGAAAACGAGCCCAAAAACGGCCCAGCCGCGCGAGGCACCGCCGCGCAGCAGCGCGCGCAGACGCGCACCAGCAGCGCGCACAGCGCGGCAGTTGCCGCTCGCGTGCGCAAGCTGGGCGTGCATCATGCGCGCGCCGCGCGCAGCAGCGCCCGCCGCGACTAGGCGGGTTGTGCAAGCATCCCGCGCGGTTGCGGGACGGACTGGGGCACGCCCGGGATGGCTCCCGCGCTGTTGCGCGAGGGGCTGGGCGGCGTGCGCGCGCAGGCCTGGGGCGTGCTACACATTGGCACGTCCCAATCCCGCGCGTTTGTTTCGCGTCTCATTTCGTGTCTAGGTTTCTTAAAACCAATTCAATCCAAAATTAAAAATTCGATTTTGATAAATTTCAACTAAAACGATTTTCAAAAAACAGTTTTAGAAATTCAGGAAAAATTACAGTTTCGTATTTCAGGCTTTCTAAAAGAACTCAAGAATACTCAATTCGCATCTAAGCCTAAGAATTTCTACCAAATTCAGAATAATTGAGACGAATCATAAACACGATTAACGAGGTGGCTCTGATACCACTTGTTGGAAAACACGAATCAGAAAGCAGCGGAATTTGAAAAAAATTTTCCCAACAAAAGGATCTTGAACTCGCAATCGTGTAACCAAATTCGTAAAGATAGAAAACTCACTTTTCTTTTGTTCTTTCTTGAAGCATTTCAAGCCACCCAAGAACGCTCTTCTCGCGGCTTGATCCCCTCTCCTTGGTAAAGCTCGAATCTTCAAACTTCTAACTTGAAGTCTCTAGAGAAAGTCCACCAACTTGATCACAATCTAACTAGTAAGGATGCTAGTTCTCTAGTTAGTGTTTAGGCTTAACCTAGGGTTTTATTTTATCTTGGAGAAAGGAAGGTGTTCAACACATGAACCAAAAGAATTGCCAATTAGCTCTAAAGGGGAGCATGAACTCCCCTATATATAGGAAAGGGAGAGGGACGGCCGAACCTATTCCTTGTTGGACAAGGATTTGGTTCCTCTCTCTTCTATTACTTGATCATCAAGTATTTTCCAACTTTGACTTTGAATTCTAATTCAAGTCAACTTTTAAGAGAGCTAAAAATATCCAAACTATTTTTGGATAATTTTATACTTTATTTATTATAAAATAAATAACTTATTTTTATCTAATTAATTAATTCGTACTTAATTAACTAGATTATTTTCTCCAAAATAAAACTTTCTTTTTAATTCAAAAATTAAACCAAAGTCTATTAAATAATTAACACATTTAATTATTTAATACATATATATATATATATAATATATATATATATTCACACGTGTGTGACACGTGTCACAGTGACACGTGTCACTCACGTGAGCCACACGTGTGATTTCACACGTGTGGAACCCTCTTGGCCCGATTAACTCGTTTAATCATTTTAAAGCCTCAACTCATGTAACCAAGTTGTTGTGTGTGACCCTCTAGGTTCTCAATTCAATTAGCAGTGACCCTAATTAATTAATTCACTAATTAATTAATCAGTCCACAGATTAAACGACCATAGTCTAGCAACAGGTGTTTAACCCCTAGCTGAATTGGAATGTTCGGATTCTACAGAACCTTTAAGTCATTGATTCATGTGAGATACAATCCTCCTACTTACTATCTCTCAACCAAGATCTAGGGCAAGGGAATAATAAGAACCCTAATAATCCGGTCTTAAAGCTAAGTGCATTTCATATCCATTTGATCTCAATCCAAGAAACCCTTTTCTTGATGTCTTGATCTACTGCCTTGGCCAAGGACTCCATATGGCATATGAATGACTTACACAATATGAGATCACCTTGCAAATGCAAGTGTAGGTCCTTTCTTGATTCTCATTCACTTTCATGAATCACTTGTGCAGCCCCAGCATAAGCCTTGAATCAGTTGTCTAAGGCGACACCCTTTAAAGCCTATACCTAAGACTACAGAGTTAACTCATAAAGTGACAAGGAACCTCAAGTCTAAGGATCAATTAATCACATCAATGACTCGTGAGATATTTCCTAATCTGAAAGTTTCCATTTCCTGAAATAGAAACTTCCTTTCCCATTTAGGAATGTTCTCACACGGGGCACCTCAGTGAACTTACTTATTAAAGTAAGCACCCTCATGTATCACGCACGTATCAACTATACACTCTGCACCTCCATGAAACAAGGTGGTCCTTCTTAAGGGCGTGATCCCACAAGCAAGCCTTAGAGGAGTCAGGTTGACACTCCCACTGTCTGTAGGACTCATCGGCTTGGAGTATTTTACTAATCATGACTTATGTGATATAGGGCTCGTTTCATGAACCATTTCACCTAAATGGTAGAGTCCGAAAGTCATCAGGATTAGGGGAGTTCTCATACATGCACAATAAAAGTAAACGCATACCAAACAAGAGCATATAAAGAAGTGTTGCCTCAATTCGTTATTTCATTCAAAGATTGTCTGTGATTACAATAAGGAAAAGCACAAAGCGGATATACAATCGGCTTTCTAGGGCACTATTCCTAACACTACTACCTTGGGCAAGGACTCCATATGGCATATGAATGACTTACACAATAAGAGATCACCTTGCAGATGCAAGTGTAGGTCCTTTCTTGATTCTTATTCACTTTCATGAGTCACTTGTGCAGCCCCAGCAAAAGCCTGAATCAGTTGTCTAAGGCGACACCCTTTAAAGCTTATACCTTAGACTACAGAGTTAACTCATAAAGTGACATGGAACCTCAAGTCTAAGGATCAATTAATCACATCAATGACTCGTGAGATATTTCCTAATCTGGAAGTTTCCATTTCCTGAAATAGAAACTTCCTTTCCCATTTAGGAATGCTCTCACACGGGGCACCTCAGTGAACTTACTTATTGAAGTAAGCACCCTCATGTATCACGCACGTATCAACTATACACTTTGCACCTCCATGAAACAAGGTGGTCCTTCTTAAGGGCGTGATCCCACAAGCAAGCCTTAGAGGAGTCAGGTTGACACTCCCACTGTCGGTAGGACTCATCGGCTTGGAGTATTTTACTAATCATGACTTATGTGATATAGGGCTCGTTTCTTGAACCATTTCACCCAAATGGTAGAGTCCTAAAGTCATCAGGATTAGGGGAGTTCTCATACATGCACAGATAAAGTAAACGCATACCAAACAAGAGCATATAAAGAAGTGTTGCCTCAATTCGTTATTTCATTCAAAGATTGTCTGTGATTACAATAAGGAAAAGTACAAAGCGGATATACAATCGGCTTTTAGGGCACTATTCCTAACACTGTGCTACAATAGATTGCCGGGCGAAGAAAGTGCAGTTGGGTTCAGAGGTTACTACGGGTTGGACTTCGAAGACGGTACCCCTACTTTCATTCTCAGAAGCTCAGAAATTGGTTAGAGACGGGGCTACAAGATTCATTGCCTATATTCTGAATAAGCCCAAGGATCAGGTGAAATTGGAAGATACGAAAGTGGTAAAGGAATTCCCCGAGGTTTTTCCAGAGAAACTGGATTCTTTGCCTCCCGAGCGAGAGATTGAATTTGTGATTGATTTATACCCGAATGCAGAGCCGTATTCAAAGACTCCATATCAGATGGCTCTAGCTGAATTGAAGGAGCTAAAGGTTCAGCTTGAGGCGTTATTAGAAGTTGGATACATCAGGCCGAGTTCTTCACCCTGGGGAGCACCGGTGTTATTTGTAAAGAAAAAGGACGGAACTTTGAGGATGTACATCGACTACCGGGAGCTAAACAGGATGACTATCAAGAACAAGTATCCCCTTCCACATATGAGGAGTTATTCGACATACTTCAGGGTTCCAAGGTTTACTCAAAATTGGATTTGAGACAGGGGTATTACCAGCTGCGAATCCGAGCAGAGGATATTCCAAAGACGGGATTCAATACTCGGTACGGGCATTACGAGTTCGTGGTTATGCCATTTGGGTTAACTAATGCCCCTGCAGCTTTCATGGATATGATGCACCGGATTTTCAGGCCTTTCCTCGACAAATTTGTGGTAATCTTCATCGATGATATTTTGGTATTCTCCAAATCTGTCGAGGATCATGCAAGGCATCTCAAGCTAGTTCTACAGACTTTGAAGGAGCAGCAGTTGTTTGCTAAATTCAGTAAGTGTGAATTTTGGATCGATCGGGTCGCTTTCTTGGGATATGTGATTTCAGGCAAGGGTTTGGAAATCGATCCCTCGAAAATTGAGGCCGTGCTTAAATGGGAAAAACCAAAGAATGCCTCGGAGATTAGAAGCTTCTTGGGATTGGTGGGATATTACAGAAGATTTGTTCAAGACTTTTCTAAGATAGCGGCACCGTTGACCCGATTAACAAAGAAAGATGTTAAGTTTGTTTGGGACGAGAAGTGTGATCAAAGTTTCAACTTTTTGAAAGAAAAATTCGTCTCAGCTCCGTTGTTAGCACTTCCAGAGGGTTCAGAGGAGTATGCCGTGTATATCGATGCTTCTAAGGAAGGTTTAGGTTGTGTGTTGACTCAGAAATGAAAGGTGATTGCTTATGCCTCAAGGAAATAAAAGGATTATGAAAAGAATTATCCTACACACGACCTGGAACTCACGACAGTGATCTTTGCTCTCGGGAAATGGAGACACTATCTCTACGGGACTTCTTTTGAGATTTTCACCGACCACAAAAGCCTTCAGTACTTATTCACGCAGAAGGACTTGAATATGAGGCAACGGCGTTGGATGGAAAAGTTAGAAGATTATGATTGTACAATCAAGTATCATCTGGGAAAAGCCAACTTGGTCGCCGATGCACTTAGCAGGAAGGTGAGTGTGTCGAGTTTGGAAATAAAGGAAAGTGATGAAGTTGCTCCGATTGTGCTAAAGGCTCGGGTTTCCAATATTACAATTCAGCCGGAATTAAAGAATCGGTTATTCGAAGCTCAGAATAGTGATCCGGAAGTTCAGAAAATGGTAAGTAAGGCAAGAGCTGATCCGGAGAGTTCTTTTGGGTTTGATGAGACCGGTTTGCTTCGATTTAAGAACAGAGTGGTTGTGTCTGAAGAGTTGAAACGGGTTCTACTTGAAGAAGCTTACAAGTCAGCATACTCGATCCACCCGGGAGGAAATAAAATGTACAAAGACTTGAAACAATATTATTGGTGGAATGGAATGAAAAGAGATGTCGCCAAGTATGTGAAGCACTGCCTGACTTGTCAGAGAGTGAAAGCTGAGCATCAAAAACCCGCGGGACTGCTACAACCGTTACCTATTCCCGAATGGAAGTGGGAACAAGTAACGATGGACTTTGTATCCGGATTACCGAAGGTGAAAGGTGGATTTGATGGTATTTGGGTAATCGTGGATAGATTTACGAAGTCTGCTCACTTTCTACCGGTCCGGATGTCTTATAAGATTCCGAAGTTAGCCGAGATCTATAGCAGAGAAATTATCCGACTTCATGGAATCCCGGTGAGTATAGTTTCGGACCGAGACCCGAGGTTCACATCGAAATTGTGGCAAGAGTTACAGGCCCTGTTGGGAACGAGACTTAGGTTCAGTACAACATTTCACCCGCAAACAGACGGCCAGACGGAGAGATTGATAAGATACTTGGAAGATCTACTTCGGGCCTGCGCAATGGATTTTCAGAATTCGTGGCAAGAGCAGTTACCTTTAATTGAATTTGCCTACAACAACAGCTTCCAGGCTTCGATCGGGATGGCTCCTTATGAACTTCTTTATGGAAGAAAGTGCTGATCTCCATTGTTTTTCGACTTGGAAGAGTGGAAATGGTCGAAACAAGAAGGAGTAAAGAAAGGTGAGAGATTTGAGAAACCTTCCAAGGTTGTTCAAGCTATGATTGATAAAGTTCAAACAATCCAACAACGGATGAAAGCCGCGCAAGATAGGCAAAAGAGCTATGGCGATACATGCCGAAGAGATCTTGAATTTGAAGTTGGTGACCGGGTATTCTTGAAGGTGTCACTAAGGAAAGGTTTCACCCGAATCGGGAAAGGAGGAAAACTTAATCCTCGCTATTTGGGTCCTTTCGAGATTCTTGAAAGAATAGGCGAAGTAGCCTATCGGCTGGACCTACCACCGAGTCTTACGGGGATTCACAACGTGTTTCATGTCTCGCAACTCAGAAAATATTGCCCCGATGAGACCACGATTCTCCCCGTGGAAGAAGTGGAGTTGGAACCGAATTTGACATTTGTTCAAAGGCCGGTTAAAATCTTGGATCAAAAATTTCAGGAATTGAGAAACCGGAGGATTCCCATGGTTAAAGCTTTGTGGAGGAGCGATAAAACCGAAGAAGCTACGTGGGAAACCGAGGATAAGATGAAACGGTTCCACCCGGAGTTGTTTACTCAGGACTAGAGAATCTGGGGACCAAATTCTTTTAAGGGGGGGAGAGTTGTAACGCCCCGGTTCCGGATGAACAAGTAAGCACGCCACGTGTGAGTTTGTGAGTGTAGGATTTATTTTAATTCTTTAATTTTATATATATTCCTACATGACATCTCACATTTTTATAAAATTCATGATACATTATTTATGTGAATTATATGAAATCATATCATTGGAAAATTATTTCATGTCATGGAAAAATATTTATTACGTGAAATAAATTACCGAGAGTGATTTAATTACGAAATTGTCCCTACTTGATCATTTTTCTAACTTTAGGGACTTAATTGTATAACTTTCCAAGGACTTAATTGACCATATTTCAAAACTATATATCCTCAATTGCATGACTTGATCTCTTGGAGGATTAATTGGCAAATTGAGCATTTCACAAAAATCAAAAATGGTGAATCACGATATATTTCTTCCTTAAGCTTCCTTGTTCATTTTTCATCAAAATCCATCGGTGCATTGCTTCTTTTCATCACCGAACCATAAGCTCCAAAAAGGAAAGAGAGATTTCATCATTTACATCAAGATATTTCAAGAAATTATCCAAGCTTTGAAGTTGATCATCACCTTCATCTCCTTTCTTCATTTATTTTCATTCAAATGTGGGTGTGTGCATGGTTTGATGAATTTTGATCAAATATATGTGAGCTAGGGTTTGAGAATTATGGCATAAATGGATTATTTGTTGATTGAAACATGATTACATCTTGATTTATGGCATGAATTCTTGCAAAATATGGAGTTATATATTGAGATGAGCTTGAACTTGAAACTTGGAGTTCTTGATGATTTTTCATGAATTGAGTGTTTAGATGGTATATTATCATGTCTTGAACATATATGCATGTGTATTACCAGAAATTCATGTCTTTTATTGATCAAACTTGGATTTTGTGGCTTTGTTGATTGTTGCCGTAGCTATGCTCTGTTCTGCTCTGTTTTCTTTCAGTTGCAGAAGCGGGAACGACCCTTCCCGCCTTAAGGCCCTATGGGAACGGTCGTTCCCACGCTTCAGATTTGAAATAGGCGGCCGAACCTGGGAACGGCCGTTCCCATTTTGGCCTGCGTGCCGGAAAGGCCGTTCCTAGCAAAAGGCGCATTTTTATTTTAAAAGTTGCTGGAATGTTTTAAAGGGGCACGGGGAACGGCCCTTCCCAATTTCAAAGGGAAGCCGGAACGGCCGTTCCCCGTCGGCTGGCAGAGCAAAAGTTACTGCATAAATTTCAATTTTTGAGATTTTGATCCAATAAATTCTTTGATCCCAAATTGCTATTATATGATTGAATACATGTCAAAACAAGATATTTTCATGCTACATTTCATCTTGCTAGTCATCTCATTACATTTTCGCCGTTCGTCATATTTGGTCCATTTTGAGTCAAGTCTCACGTATACAGGTCGTGTTTGCACAGATCACGAGGCCGTGGACGAGGAGCAGGCTCCCTAGAGCATATCCTTGTTTTATTTTGTAACAAAGGTGAGGTTTTGTTCTAGGTACTTAGAACCTTACAACCCTTATGCGACATTTTCGGCCAAAACTTATTATATTTATAATCGTTTTCAAACCATAAATATTATCAAGCAAGCAAGCCATGATTGTTCATGATTTCAAGCATGTTTTGGTGAGTTCATGATTGCACTTGGGCCCGAGGGTAGTCGCTTGAGCCAACCGGGAAAGCAAGGGCTGACGGGTAAATCTTGCTCTATCCTCACCTCATTGGGATCACCCCCGAAGCCACTAGGAGATTGGTGGTGGAAGGAGTTCCGTGCGTAGGGAGTCATGTTCCCGACGTACACCATGTCGTGGATAGTTGGGCCTTGCAAACCCACTATCACCCGGAGAAAGAAGGAGACTGGGGACGGATCCGGCACCACGGATTATCCTCGGGTTATTGCATGTTTCAAGCATGATTATCTCTAATTGGGCACTAAATGAAATGTATGATCACGTATTAAATTAATCATGCAAGCACGTATTGTCACGATTGGTGTAAAGGTTGGAGAATTGCCCTCACTCGCCAGGCCACGTATTTCAAGAAAATGACAAGTAACATGTTAAATTGGATAGTTGTAATCTCAGGCAAAGAACAAGCTATTCTTGAACTTTATATTTATTTCATTTCCAAGTCTTCACCCGAGACTATAACTTGCATGTGATCTGTGTTATATATATATTGCCCCTCACTCAGTTTTCGGTAGACTGATACTTCACTTTTCAGGTACACGGTCGTGCTAGGCGGGCGTCGAGTCAGGTCTTGCATTCTACCGAGTCTAGCATTTGGTCTTCCATGTATAGAACTTTGGGCATATCATGTTATGATCATTGTTAGTACATTTTGGCACTTGGATATGTATGTTATATAAGAGATGATAATGTATTGATAGTTAATGTTGGTACCTACTATGTATTTATTTTGGTAAATATGGTACCTATACGTATTAATCTAAATGCTTCCGCTTTTGAATTGTTATGTCTCGATTTGACTGTGTTGGGGAGTTGTCCCGCCTAGCTCGTTCTTTCTTGATTGTCACCCGTTCGCTGTAGTTTCGGTTTATGTACGGATTGTCCATTTCGTATGTGGATCGGGCTATAGTGCGAGGGATCTAGTGCCTTGGGGGTTAGGGTGCTACAAATGCGAAGTTTAAACACATTCATGCATGTTATAATCCCGAAAGAGGTTTTAAAACAGTTTCCCAAGTGGGTAAAACAAGAAGTCATCCCACGGGATTATAACTCTCATTTTCATATTCAATCAATAGGTTATACGTGAGCCGGGCGAGAAGGCTAAGTCTCCAACCTCCACCTCGTGTGATCATTAAAGTATTAAGTAGGTGTTCATGCATACATTGTTTCGTGCTCAATCAATCGATCAATCATAACCTTTCGATCATTCATAATCATTCATATAATTCCCTTTTTCCTCCGGGCGGTGGACGGGTTTGCAAAACCCGACCACCTCAATCATTGGCCAGAGGGGTTTCATGAGTTCCCCAAAGGCACTCAACTTCCTTTCCTCGCAAATCTCCTAGAGAGTTCCGGACTCTGTGGGTTAGTGAAACTAGTGTACGGGTTCACCATCAGCCCGAGCTTGAAACTCCAGTTCTTGTAGCTGTCACCATGATTGAAACTGTTGATGTTACTATTCAACTAGCTCAAGAGGAAGAATCTGATGAAGATGAAGGGGATGATGGATTTTCCACAGACGGTGCCAAAAATGATGGTGCTGGAAATTGATTCCTAGTATGCAACCAACACTTTTAAGATTTGTTTGGGGAAGGGAAGACCATCACAGGCGGTATGCCTCAGGAACTGGGTTTCCAATGAGTGTGGGTTCTTGCAGCTAGGATAACACCAGGAAATTGTGCAGCAAGGGTGCAGGAAATGGTGAAGTGTATGAAGCTTTGGAGAAGATGGAGATGTTAGGAATGGTGCCCTAAAAGCCGATTGTATATCCGCTTTGTGCTTTTCCTTATTGTAATCACAGACAATCTTTGAATAAAATAACGAATTGAGGCAACACTTCTTTATATGCTCTTGTTTGGTATGCGTTTACTTTAGCTGTGCATGTATAAGAACTCCCCTAATCCTGATGACTTTAGGACTCTACCATTTAGGTGAAATGGTTCATGAAACGAGCCCTATATCACATAAGTCATGATTAGTAAAATACTCCAAGCCGATGAGTCCTACAGACAGTGGGAGTGTCAACCTGACTCCTCTAAGGCTTGCTTGTGGGATCACGCCCTTAAGAAGGACCACCTTGTTTCATGGAGGTGCAAAGTGTATAGTTGATACGTGCGTGATACATGAGGGTGCTTACTTTAATAAGTAAGTTCATTGAGGTGCCCCGTGTGAGAACATTCCTAAATGGGAAAGGAAGTTTCTATTTCAGGAAATGGAAACTTCCAGATTAGGAAATATCTCACGAGTCATTGATGTGATTAATTGATCCTTAGACTTGAGGTTCCTTGTCACTTTATGAGTTAACTCTGTAGTCTTAGGTATAAGCTTTAAAGGGTGTCGCCTTAGACAACTGATTCAAGGCTTATGCTGGGGCTGCACAAGTGATTCATGAAAGTGAATGAGAATCAAGAAAGGACCTACACTTGCATTTGCAAGGTGATCTCTTATTGTGTAAGTCATTCATATGCCATATGGAGTCCTTGGCCAAGGCAGCAGATCAAGACATCAAGAAAAGTGTTTCTTGGATTGAGATCAAATGGATATGAAATGCACTTAGCTTTAAGACCAGATTATTAGGGTTCTGATTATTCCCTTGCCCTAGATCTTGGTTGAGAGATAGTAAGTAGGAGGATTGTATCTCACATGAATCAATGACTTAAAGGTTCTGTCGAATCTGAACATTCCAATTCAGCTAGGGGTTAAACACCTGTTGCTAGACTATGGTCGTTTAATCTGTGGACTGATTAATTAATTAGTGAATTAATTAATTAGGGTCACTGCTAATTGAATTGAGAACCTAGAGGGTCACACACAACAACTTGGTTACATGAGTTGAGGCTTTAAAATGATTAAACGAGTTAATCGGACCAAGAGGGTTCCACACGTGTGAAATCACACGTGTGGCTCACGTGAGTGACACGTGTCACTGTGACACGTGTCACACACGTGTGGATATATATATTATATATATATATATGTATTAAATAATTAAATGTGTTAATTATTTAATAGACTTTGGTTTAATTTTGAATTAAAAAGAAAGTCTTATTTTGGAGAAAATAATCTAGTTAATTAATTACGAATTAATTAATTAGATAAAAATAAGTTATTTATTTTATAATAAATAAAGTATAAAATTATCCAAAAATAGTTTGGATATTTTTAGCTCTCTTAAAAGTTGACTTGAATTAGAATTCAAAGTCAAAGTTGGAAAATACTTGATGATCAAGTAATAGGAGAGAGGGACCAAATCCTTAGTCCATAAGGACTAGGTTCGGCCGCCCCTCCCCTTTCCTATATATAGGGGAGCTCATGCTCCCCTTTAGAGAGAATTGACAATTCTTTTGGTTCATGTGTTGAACACCTTCCTTTCTCCAAGATTAAATTAAAACCCTAGGTTAAGCCTAAACACTAACTAGAGAACTAGCATCCTTACTAGTTAGATTGTGATCAAGTTGGTGGACTTTCTCTAGAGACTTCAAGTTAGAAGTTTGAAGATTCGAGCTTTACCAAGGAGAGGGGATCAAGCCGCGAGAAGAGCGTTCTTGGGTGGCTTGAAACGCTTCAAGAAAGAACAAAAGAAAAGTAAGTTTTCTATCTTTACGAATTTGGTTACACGATTGCGAGTTCAAGGTCCTTTTGTTGGGAAAATTTTTAAATTCCGTTGCTTTCTGATTCGTGTTTTCCAACAAGTGGTATCAGAGCCACCTCGTTAATCGTGTTTCTGATTCGTCTCAATTATTCTGAATTTGGTAGAAATTCTTAGGCTTGATGCGATTGAGTATTTGTAATTGTTTTAGAAAGCCTGAATTACGAAACTGTAATTTTTTCCTGAAAGTTTCTGAAAATTGGCTTTTGCAAAATTTAATTTTTGAAAACAATTTTAGATTTGAAACTGTATAAACTGTTTTTGGATTTCTTGGATTGGTTTTGCTTTTGAACGAAAACACGATACGAAAATACGGAATACGACGAACACGCGAAACCCCGCGCACGAAGGAGTCGCGCGCGCGGGCTTTGCTCGCACCGCCCGCCTGGCCTAGGCGCGCGCAGGGCAGCCGCCCAGCACCTTCCCGCAACCGCGCGGGAGGCCCTTCCGGGCACGCCTAGGCGCCCGCCCAGGGCGGCCGAGACTGGCCGCCCACCGTCGCCCGCACCGTCCCGGTAGGAGCTGCGCGCGCGCGCGCTTGGGACGTGCAACCCCTTTCCGTGCACGGGCCCCGTTTTCGTGATCCGATTTTTCGTATTTCGTGCAATCTAGTCCCAATTTTTTATTTTAATTTTAAAATTTTATTTTTTGAATATTTATTTTAATTTTTGAATAAAACTTAAAATTGGGATTTTTTGAGAAATTGAAACAGTTTATATTTTGGGAAAATACAATCTTTGATAAAATTATTAATTTTCAAAAATTAATTGGAATTTTATTTGTTTTGGTAATTTGGGATTTATTGAAAACTTTTATAAATATGACTCGCATCAAGTCGTGTTTTAAGTCATTAGGACTTGAAACGAGAATTTTAATTTATTGGCTAAATTTAAATTCTCGCAAGAGCATGTTAGGTGATCATGGGTTTAGATCTATGTATGGTTTTAATTTATGCACATGGATGGTTTAAATTGGGGTTGGAGCCCTATAGTTGCGTTTTTCAATTGAGGTTGGAGCCTCACTTATGTGCGTACTGTTATGTGATTTATTATGTGGCTTTCCATATTACTGTTTTTGAGGCCGGGGTATGCCCCGTGTATTTGTCTAAGGCCAATATGAAGATTGAGCCTTATTACTTTATGTCTTTTTCCTTTTATTGTAATTTGAGAGTAGAGATAGGTGGTGAGGTTTTTATTTTCATTTTGGAGACAATGCACCCATGGAGTAAGATGGACCACATTCAAGTAACAAGGAGGCCATAAGTGAAGACCCCTCAAAATGTTAGGGAGGGGAATCTCAATTGTTAAATGTAATAGAGATAGGGCTCGTATTTTGTTACCGCTTTCCCTTATGTGATTTAAACTGTTTATGTGGCATGTATGTTAGAACTTGTGATTGTGGAGTGGCTCCCACATATCACGCATAAGATAGGTAGAACCCATGATCATTACATGTTAGTATCATGCTAGGACATGTTATCTGTTTATGTGCTTGTTTGAAATGCATTTAAGTGTACTTGCATTAATCAAGACTAATAAAATTGGATAACATATATGTTGGTGAGGTCGAACCGGACAACTCTCCGGTTGATTCGAAAATTCCCCTTAACTATTAAGCTAATTTCGAACAAATAGGTGTTTAATTCGAGATGCAAATTTTGAATTAAATTCCTAGCATTCCATCAATAGGTTTTAAGTTTAGTAAGTAAAGCTAGTTATTGTCTGCGAGTCGTGGGATAGCTAGTGGAGCTTATTAGTTCTTAGTTACCTAATTAATCATTTTAAATGATCAATATTTCGTGGTCAATTTTAGCAAGGGCGATGTCCGCGAGTCGTGGGTCGTTCGAACTAAGTTTTGGTCATGATCTTATGATTGATGGGTCTAGCTTAACGCCTAAGTAAATATGGATGTCGCACGAGTCGTGGGTCCATATTGAAAGATAGGTGATGCAAAAACAATTACTAAGAGTTCTAAAGGTGTTAGAATTGGTAAGTTGTACCTACCTAGGGTTCTTACTTAGAATGTCCGCGAGTCGTGGGTTCGAGGTAAAATGCCTAGGATCTTAGTACCCATTGGGAAACGTGTTCCTCTTAGATCTTTGGGAATTCTAGATCTTTGAAAAACAGTGGGAGCTACATTAGATTAAAGACCTTATCTTTTGTATATCGTTATAATTCATCATGCTCACTAGTTCTCTGATTTACCATTTAGGTCGTAGATTCTGTGATTCTCTACGTGTTTTGAAATGGCAACCAAAAACCCTCTTGTATCGATCCTCGAGTCAAACAAGTTGACTGGTCCCAACTATTCTGATTGGCTGAGGAATCTAAAAATCATTTTAGATTCTGAGAAGAGAACTTATGTTCTCTTCGAAGGGGAGCCTAGTCCCGAAGGAGAGGCTCCCACTCGGGCCAAGCGGGACGCGATTCAGAAGTGGAAGGATGATAATCTCCAAGCCCGTTGCCTTATGTTGGCTAACATGTCTCCGGACTTGCAAAGGCAACATGAGGCCATGGAATTTGCTTGGGAGATTTACGACCACTTAGAGTAACTTTACCGCCCTCATGAACGTGTTACAAGGTATAACACTTCAAAGGAATTGTTCCACTTGAGAATGAGGGAAGGTTCAAGTGTCCATGAATATGGACTTAAGTTTCTCGACCTTACTGAGAAACTTGCTTCCATGGACATGCCACTGAAAGATGAGCTTTCAGTGGATTTGTTGCTAGCTTCGCTCCCACCATCATTCAACCCATTTGTCCTTAACTTCAACATGAATCATGCTGGTGCTACTGTAGCTGAGCTGATTAGTCAGCTTGTGACTGCTGAAAGCACGATCAAGAAGTACAATAAGGTTTTGATGGTGAATGCTCCATCTTCCTCTTCTGGGCCTTCTAAAGGTAAGGGCAAGAAAGCCCAAAAGAAGAAGAAGAAACCCCTTAGGCCCAATGGTGGCATTTCGAAGGGGAAGGCCCAAAAGAAGAAGCGTGATCAGAAAGAGGATGTTTGCTTCCATTGTGGCAAAGCGGGACATTGGAGGAGAAACTGCCTAGAGTACAAGGCTACTCTAAAGAAAGGTATTTTTCTCGTTGAAATAAATCTTTCTATTAATTCTAGTTCTTGGGTACTTGATACCGGTTGTGGAACTCACATCTGTAATGATGTACAGATGCTAAGTGAAGTCCAACAACTCAAAGAAGGAGAATGTGTCTTGAAGATCGGCGATGGCTCAAACGTTGAAGCTCGAGCTTTAGGCACAATTAGATTAGATTTAGGTAGTTTTGAGTTAGTATTAAATAAAGTCCTTTATGTACCGAGCATTATTCGTAATATAATTTCAGTTCCAATATTAGATTGTGAAGGTTATGAAACTTATATTAAGAATGGTAAATACTTTATCAAACGGAACAACTCTTCCGTTCATATCGGTACTCTAAGTAATGGACTTTACCTAACTCAAAATATCAATATTATGAATATACAACGAGGAACAAAGCGTAAGAGAGATGACAAAGTTTCAGCTCCCTTATGGCACGCTAGATTAGGACACATTTCCAAGAACAGAATTAGCAAGATAAACACTTTAGGATCATTCTCTGAAAATGATCTCAAAGAGTTAACTTCTTGCGAATCCTGTCTCAAAGGAAAAATGTCCAAAGTCCCTTTTAAAGGAACTGTGGAACGTGCCATTGAGGTTTTGGATTTGATCCATACTGATGTTTGTGGACCGCTTAGTGTAAGCACTAGAAGCAATCATCAGTATTTCATAACCTTTACTGATGACTTTAGTCGGTATGGTTATGTATACTTAATGAAGTATAAATCTGAAGCTTTTGAGAAATTCTTAGAATTTCAAAAGGAGGTTGAGAACCAAACTGGTCACAAGATCAAAGCACTTTGATCTGATCGAGGAGGCGAGTATCTTAGTGAAGAATTCCTTAATCATCTCAAAGATAATGGGATTATCTCTCAGTGGACTCCTCCGGGAACTCCTCAGCTTAATGGAGTTTCTGAGAGAAGGAATCGAACCCTACTTGATATGGTTCGTTCCATGATAAGTTTTACTGACTTACCACCTTCTTTCTGGGGTTATGCCCTAGAAAGTGCAGCAAAGATTCTGAATCTAGTTCCCTCTAAGTCAGTCCCCAAAACGCCCTATGAAATGTGGCATGGTAAAATCCCTAGTTATTCTTACTTAAGAATTTGGGGTTGTCCTGCTTACGTGAAGAGGACAGTGGGAGATAAGTTAGAATCTCGTTCTAACTTATGCTACTTTGTAGGTTATCCTAAGGAATCCATAGGATACTATTTCTATGATCAATCTGAGCAAAAGATGTTTCTTTCCAGAAATGCTACTGTTCTGGAGGAACCGTTCCTTAAAGAAAAGAAAGGCAAGATCATAGAATTAGAAGAAGTACAAAATGACCCCACACCACCCACTGAAGAAACGTCTCACTCTGATCAACTACAACCAATCACGAATTTTGATACACACGAAAACCCTCCTCTAAGGCGTTCTGAACGCACTCCTAGACAGCCGGAGAGATGGTATGGATTCTTCCGTGAAATCTCTCAAAAGGCTAATGATCCTTTAACATATGAGGAGGCACTTTCAGATTCTGACTCTGAACAGTGGATAGAAGCCATGAAATCCGAAATAGATTCCATGAACTCCAACCAAGTTTGGACCTTGGTAGATTTTCCTGATGGGGTCAAACCCATAGGTTGCAAATGGATCTTTAAGAGAAAGCTTGGAGTTGATGGAAGCATTGCAGCCTATAAAGCAAGACTGGTTGCAAAAGGATTCACTCAAAGACCCGGCGTGGATTTTGATGAAACCTTTTCACCAGTTGCAATGCAAAAGTCTATTCGGATCATGCTTGCCATTGCTGCATATTATGACTATGAGATATGGAAAATGGATGTGAAAACTGCCTTTCTCAATGGTGACATTGACAAAGACATTTATATGGAGTAACCCATAGGTTTCACATTCAGTGGGAGTGAGCAAAAGGTTTGCAAACTCCAAAGATCAATCTATGGATTGAAACAGGCTTCTAGGAATTGGAACATTCGATTTGATGAATCAGTCAAAGCGTTTGGCTTCATCCAAATTACGAATGAATCATGTGTGTATAGAAAGGAATTGGAGACCTCAGTGCAATTCTTAGTACTTTATGTTGATGACATCCTTCTTATTGGGAATTCGAAGGATGACATGAAAGTGACTAAGTTATGGTTATCGAACCAATTCGAGATGAAAGATCTTGGTGATGCGTCCTATATCCTTGGAATTAAAATCTATAGAGATAGATCTAGAAGGTTAATAGGACTATCACAGTCGATGTACATTGACAAAGTATTGAAGAGATTCAATATGGAGTCAGCAAAGGTTAAGAACCTTCCTATGAGTGTAGGAACATGTCTTTCAAAGAAGATGTGTCCTAAGACTAACCTTGAGAAGGAAAGAATGACTCATACACCTTATGCGTCAGCAATAGGTAGCATAATGTATGCAATGTTATGTACTCGACCGGATGTGGCTTATGCACTTAGTGTGACAAGTCGTTTCCAATCTGACCCTGGAGATGGTCACTGGGCTGCCGTGAAGAATATTCTTAAGTACTTGAAAAGTACTAAAGATTTATTCTTAGTTTACGGAGGTCAGAAAGATCTTACTGTCGAAGGATACTGCGATGCAAGCTTTGCATCCGACTTAGATGATTTTAAGTCAATGTCAGGATACATTTTCTGCCTAAACGGCGGAGCAGTGAGTTGGAAGAGTTCCAAGCAAACTACCACTGCGGATTCGACCACTGAGGCCGAATACTTAGCTGCAAATGATGCAGCTAAGGAAGGTGTTTGGATTAGAAACTTCATTCAAGAGTTGAATGTTGTTCCTAGCATGAAAGACCCCATTACTGTGTTTTGTGACAACACTGGGGCGGTTGCGCAAGCAAGAGAACCAAGATCTCACCAACGGACCAAGCACATTATGAGGAAGTATCACCTAATCCGTGATATTATCAAAAGAGGAGATGTGCTAATTGAGAGGGTCACATCAGCAGAGAACGTGGCAGATCCACTTACTAAACCCCTTAGTCGAGAAGCTTTCCAAGGTCATCTTCAGAAGATGGGACTTAGAGTAGCTTTAGAATGGCTTTGACGGGCAAGTGGGAGATTGTTAGGAATGGTGCCCTAAAAGCCGATTGTATATCCGCTTTGTGCTTTTCCTTATTGTAATCACAGACAATCTTTGAATAAAATAACGAATTGAGGCAACACTTCTTTATATGCTCTTGTTTGGTATGCGTTTACTTTAGCTGTGCATGTATGAGAACTCCCCTAATCCTGATGACTTTAGGACTCTACCATTTAGGTGAAATGGTTCATGAAACGAGCCCTATATCACATAAGTCATGATTAGTAAAATACTCCAAGCCGATGAGTCCTACAGACAGTGGGAGTGTCAACCTGACTCCTCTAAGGCTTGCTTGTGGGATCACGCCCTTAAGAAGGACCACCTTGTTTCATGGAGGTGCAAAGTGTATAGTTGATACGTGCGTGATACATGAGGGTGCTTACTTTAATAAGTAAGTTCACTGAGGTGCCCCGTGTGAGAACATTCCTAAATGCGAAAGGAAGTTTCTATTTCAGGAAATGGAAACTTCCAGATTAGGAAATATCTCACGAGTCATTAATGTGATTAATTGATCCTTAGACTTGAGGTTCCTTGTCACTTTATGAGTTAACTCTGTAGTCTTAGGTATAAGCTTTAAAGGGTGTCGCCTTAGACAACTGATTCAAGGCTTATGCTGGGGCTGCACAAGTGATTCATGAAAGTGAATGAGAATCAAGAAAGGACCTACACTTGCATTTGCAAGGTGATCTCTTATTGTGTAAGTCATTCATATGCCATATGGAGTCCTTGGCCAAGGCAGCAGATCAAGACATCAAGAAAAGTGTTTCTTGGATTGAGATCAAATGGATATGAAATGCACTTAGCTTTAAGACCAGATTATTAGGGTTCTGATTATTCCCTTGCCCTAGATCTTGGTTGAGAGATAGTAAGTAGGAGGATTGTATCTCACATGAATCAATGACTTAAAGGTTCTGTCGAATCTGAACATTCCAATTCAGCTAAGGGTTAAACACCTGTTGCTAGACTATGGTCGTTTAATCTGTGGACTGATTAATTAATTAGTGAATTAATTAATTAGGGTCACTGCTAATTGAATTGAGAACCTAGAGGGTCACACACAACAACTTGGTTACATGAGTTGAGGCTTGAAAATGATTAAACGAGTTAATCGGACCAAGAGGGTTCCTCACGTGTGAAATCACACGTGTAGCTCACGTGAGTGACACGTGTCACTGTGACACGTGTCACACACGTGTGGATATATATATTATATATATATATGTATTAAATAATTAAATGTGTTAATTATTTAATAGACTTTGGTTTAATTTTGAATTAAAAAGAAAGTCTTATTTTGGAGAAAATAATCTAGTTAATTAATTACGAATTAATTAATTAGATAAAAATAAGTTATTTATTTTATAATAAATAAAGTATAAAATTATTCAAAAATAGTTTGGATATTTTTAGCTCTCTTAAAAGTTGACTTGAATTAGAATTCAAAGTCAAAGTTGGAAAATACTTGATGATCAAGTAATAGGAGAGAGGGACCAAATCCTTAGTCCATAAGGACTAGGTTCGGCCGCCCCTCCCCTTTCCTATATATAGGGGAGCTCATGCTCCCCTTTAGAGAGAATTGACAATTCTTTTGGTTCATGTGTTGAACACCTTCCTTTCTCCAAGATTAAATTAAACCCTAGGTTAAGCCTAAACACTAACTAGAGAACTAGCATCCTTACTAGTTAGATTGTGATCAAGTTGGTGGACTTTCTCTAGAGACTTCAAGTTAGAAGTTTGAAGATTCGAGCTTTACCAAGGAGAGGGGATCAAGCCGCGAGAAGAGCGTTCTTGGGTGGCTTGAAACGCTTCAAGAAAGAACAAAAGAAAAGTAAGTTTTCTATCTTTACAAATTTGGTTACACGATTGCGAGTTCAAGGTCCTTTTGTTGGGAAAATTTTTAAATTCCGCTGCTTTCTGATTCGTGTTTTCCAACAGGAGATGTAGAGGAAAATGATGTCCAGTTCAGTAACGTGGTGTCTTGTGAAGAAGATGACTTAAGACTGCTTGGGGAATGTGAATGAGAATTCCCATATTTATACGTTGAGGGCCGAGGTATTTTAGTAATAGTAACTAAGTGGTCTCAAGCCTAGTGTTGCCCTAGACACGTGGCGGCATGTGATGGTGTGAAAGTGATGACTCTGAAAAGCCTGTGGGATGGCAGGTATGAGGTGCGCACTACCACTGTGTCAGAGGTGGTTGGCGAGCGGCGAGAAATCTAACTATGCTCCCCGTACCTCTGGAGTGCCCTCGGGAGGGACACCTCCCGTTGCTGGGACTGATCCTCAAAGAGGATAGCACCCTTGAGTACTAAACCGAGCGTTGGTTACGCTCGAGAGGGCTCCCCGGCGGAAGGCCGTAAGCGCTGAGGGTGCGAGCGTCAAAGCGTCGGGGAACCCGAGCGTGATTACCGAGGGGTCCCTGGTATGGAAGAGAGGGAATCCAGATACGGCGCATCCCTTGGGACCGTAATGCGAGCGTTCAAGGGGATCATTGGAGGGATCCCACGCTCGTGACTTGGGCCGAGGCACGCAAGTGCAGGTTGAAGAAGTGATGAGGGAATGGGCCGGGTTGAATCCACGAGCCCATTACCGCGAGTGATAGATCGCTGGGTCCTTCGGATCGTGACACGTGTACGATGCTGATTCGAGTATAATTTGGCCTCATCAAAGCTGTTGGGGGGGGGGGGGGGGGGGAGGGGGGTTTAAACAAGAAGGGTGAGGTGTTTAGAAGAACAATTGAAAATGTTTTTAGAAGAAGCAACTGATCTTTTTGAAGTGGAACATTATTCTGTCTGCTTGAAACTTCTAGTATTCTTTTTATTATTTGAAAACTCTTAATTTGTTAGAATTTGTGTACGGATTTATCATTGAAGGATTTAATTGCAATTAAAATGTTGGATTTGTCTATATTATTAAATTTCTGGTCATTGTTCTTATATGGATACAATTGATGAAAATTGTATTAAAAGCAGGTTGAAAATCAAAATTTATAAAATATAAAAAAAAAAACAAAACAATTCCGACGAATTTGTGATGAAAAAATTCGTCTGAATTTATCATTAAAAATAATAAAATTCTGAAAGTTTATCTAAAAAATATTATTAAAAAAAAAAACTCTGAAAAATATTTTTCGTCGGAAAGTTCTTCGCAAAGTTCGTTGGAATACGAATGGTCCGAAATTTTAAAGTGGTAGATTTCATCGGAAATTCACCGGAAACATAAGACGGTCAATTTTTGGTCAAGGTATTTTGGCCGGTAAGTTCGTCGAAAAAAAATTCGTCGGAAGTCAATTGATCTCGAACGACATAATTTTTCACTGAAAAATGGTCGAAAAGTTCACCGAAATATATGTTCAAAAAATTCAGACGAGAATTTTTCAGACAACTTGACATTCGTCGAAAATTACCCATTTTCAGACAAAAGTTAATTGGAAAAATTCATCTAAAAATAACTGTTTTTTTTTGTAATGTTTTTTAACTACTTACAACTCCAAGGAGTTTCTATATAAGGAGTTGCTATATACCATATTCTTTTCCAATAATTTCTTGGCCCTTGATTTTATAAAAACTTTTTTTCCAATAATTTCTTGGCCCTTGATTTTATAAAAACTTTTTACCATGTTGAGGTAAATACTAATTATGAAGTAAATACTAATTATGGGAGTGTCATTTTAAGCCCAAGTAAACACTTTCTAAATATCTAAATTTGACCCAAATCCAAGCTATTGACAATCCTATTATATATCAAAAAAATAATTTTTGAAAGGCTGTCAAAATTTTAATATGCATACAAATATATGGTTAATATGCTCAGCAATATATGGTTAATATGCTCAGCTATTAAATGTTATATATATATATATATATATATCAAAATAAACAAATATTAACAAGTAAAACATATATATCGATTAATGACCATGTTAAGAACCGGCACACATACATCTTTCTCCGTAACATTTGTAAATAACAGAAAACCCCAAATACGCACACAGTGCCTCAATTTCTCAGATAAAAGCTGAGAAATACAGCTTATTATATTACACAAGACTATATATACATATCTTCATAACACAACACAGTATTTCTGGACATCGTATACGTATATATGTATATACATATTTAATGTCCGCCGGGTAACTTCTCCTTGATCTTCTCCATCATTCCCTTCTTCTCATGCTCGCCGCCTTGTTCATATCCAGCGCCGCCGTGCATGCCGCCGGTGGCCTGAGTCTGCTCATCCCCGTGACCGCCGCCGGGGAGCTTCTCCTTTATCTTCTCCTTCAAACCCTTCTTCCTCCTCCCACCTTGCCCATCGTCCTCCGAAGACTGCCTTGCATGGAACATCCCAATTAATTACAAAGTTCTGATCATAATCACATATTTAATTTATGTGGAAAAAAGATTTAAGGGGTTTCTAAAATTTTTCTCAAAAAATTATATGTATATATATTTGTGTGTGTGTGTGTGTGAGCAAGATTAAAGAAAATTTAGCGAGTTACGTACCGAGCTGGAGCTGCCGGAGCGGCGGTGTTGGCCGCCGCCGGTGGCGAGGCCAGCACCAGTGCCTCCAGTAGCCATGCCGCCGCCGCCGCCATGGGCTCCGGTGGTGCCGTACATCCCAGTCCCCTGTGCTCCGGTGGAATCATGCATGCCTGTCATCCCATGTTCGCCGCCGGCGTGCATTCCGCCCATCCCGTGTTCTCCGCCGGCGTGCATTCCGCCCATCCCGTGTTCGCCGGCGCCGTGCATGCCGCCCATCCCGTGTTCGCCGCCGGCGCCGTGCATGCCTCCCATCCCGTGTCCTCCGGTGGCAGCGCCGCCGCCGTGGATGGGGTTTCCGTACTCGTCGGTCTGCTTGCCGTACTGCTCGCCTCCGTATTGCGCCATATCTACCTTTGATCAACTAACTGAGTTTCTTGAAATCAAAAACACAGAACACGCTCAACTATGTGTGTGATTGTTTGAATTGATTGTAAAGTGAATGATGATAGGTATGCAGATGGGTTCTCTTTATATAGAAGGAAGAAAGATAAATTAAATTAAATTAAAGTAATGAATATGCTGTGACTCGAAAGGGGATTGAAGCTGAGAGGTTTACAGGTGTTGCAGAAAAACTGGAGTTTGACACGTTAGGGTTTATGGGAATTGGGGATGACGAAAGGGATTTGGACATGTGTACCTACGTCGGCACAAAGGGATAAGATCATGAACAAATATCAAGAAAATCTTCAAATGGGACTAAGTAATCAACGAAATGTGGAAAATCTTGAAACTGTTTTTGAGTTTATTGAAGATATGTGTTGAATGATGTCAAGAATTTAGTTAGTGATATTGATGAGGAGAAGTTCGAGAAGCCCTTGTTGAGTTGCCACATGGAAGTTTGTGTATATGTATTTCCAAGAAAAATTAAATGTAATTTACATGCTCGATTAGTTCGTGATTATAATATACGGATATGAATATCACCGTATGAATATAATTCGTATTTATGCCCTTGTTATGTTGACATGTAGAAGTGTGTACATTATTTTGAGGTAAAATCAAACTTAACCGATTATATGAATAAATGTTTATTCAATTTATCTTGTTTATTATTCTTGGAAAAGATTACAATATCGGAAAATCAATTCATCTATTTTAATATTTTTGGAATGTTTTATTTTTTGGTAATAAAATAAATTCATATTTTAACAAATAAGCAATTTAATTTTAATTTCCACCAAATTACCAAAACCAGTTGGCAAACCACCCCAATTTTGCATGAGACGACGAAAACGGCGTGATTTGTTGGCTGGTTCGGTGAAAATTGATATTAAATCATTTGATTTTGAAGATATGAATTTATTATGTTATTGAAAATTAAAACGTACCAAATATACTGTAATAAATAAGTTGGTCATTTTGTAATTTACTAATTACTTTAACTTAATTTTTCCTTACCAATTACACTATTAGCATAAGATTAATATTTCAATTTAACGAGTTGATTTCAAACTAAAAATGATCCATTTTACAAATCTATAAGTATTTAATGCATTGGATGATGATATGTGATTTTTATTTTATTTTAATTCAAATTTGATTCGATATAATAAGCAAGATGAGTGTTTAGCCATGTTTATAAAATTTTTCTTTAAACAACAAATCTGATAAAATTTAATACAATTCGAATATAACACTCTAGAATAAATATAGAAATCTAAACACTTGCATTCAACTAAAAAAAGTTCCACAATCTTATATTCGTAGATTCTCGAAACGCTATTTTTAGCTATTAAATCCTAACTTTATATGGTTCATCATTCTTTTATTTATCGATGGTGTCAAATTTGATGACCACCCATTGAATAATATTGTGATGAATTAACTACAAATTCCTTCGTAATTTATTATAGGTCAGTAAAATCATTCACACTTTAAAAAACAGAAACATTTGTGTTTAGGGACGATTATCTTCAAAAATTCAATTGATAATTTGGATTTTCTTTTAGAGAAGGACAAACGATCTTCTAATTAGTTGCTAATGGTTAGTCTTCTGTACCAAAAAAAGATATATATGGTTCATCATTCATAATAAAAATACATATATTTCATATATATTAATTAAGATAATTAGATATGCCCCAAGAGATGAGGTTAATTACAAAAAGACAATAGAAAGTTGAGGTGAAGAAGGCTACATGCATACTAGTCAAAAACATACCCTACTTACATATACATGAACATCATTGATTTGAAGGTGCAGTCACACGTTGGAAATTTGTCATGAAATGGTTCGATATATGAATTTGGACCGTACATGTGTTGCTGTTGCCGACATAACAGTGAATTATTGTAATAAAAAGGAGTAGGTATAGGCCTGCCACGATTCTAAACAGACCACATCTATGGCCCAATCCCCCTAATCTTTGACGACGGTGAGTGAGTCAAGTGTATTATTGCAATTGGATCATCAAATTCCACAACATTGTTTTGTTGTTTGTGTCCTCAAATTTAAAGTGGGCTTTAGTCTTAACCACCTCAAAAGTAGGCAAGAAATTAAAGAGATGATGATATTGTAGGATCTTTTCTTTTTTTTAATGGATGGTTAAAGTTTACATATTGTTTGAGATGATAACTCTTATCTTTTGGCCAATTAGTTTGAGATAATGACGTCCACCTTATGTTGTACCGACACGGCGACAAGAATTTTTTTATGAATTTTCTACGTGAAAAGTATCGAACACGTGTGTCCGATACGACATGATACGACAAAATGATATTTTTAAAAGTGTCCGTGCATTAGAGACGTCCACTTTTTAGGTTCATTAATGTGTGTGTGTGTGTGTGTGTGTTTTTTTTTTTTATCGTATTAGATACTCAGTATAGTAAAATTGAGAATTAATATGTATGTCCCAACCCGAGGTAACGAAGAAGCCAACGCCATGATTTCATGCATGACTCTTCAGGCTAGAAGTCGCTATTCCCCCTGCTGAGAACAACTAAGGTCCAGTGTGTTGGAAATGCAGCATAGATGATAGGACTTTGAAATGGAGCTATGGATCCTCGCATTCATTAGTACCGGTTTTAGGGGACGACTGCTAAGAGGTATGCCAACTCGTGGGATGAGTATGTCCATCACCGTGTTCATGAGACTGAACAGATAATTTAGGGGTAAGCATTCTGTACCTGTAAATTGGTAGATTACGGGTTCGAATCTTATTGGAGATAATTGGGAAATCAATATTGTTACTCTTAAAAAGATATATGTCCGTGTTCATATAGCATCGTGTTCGTATACGTCATATTCTTACATTCATCATATATATAGGAGTAAGAGAGGAGAAGGGAAATGGGAGAGAAATGATAGATTTATTATGAATATTGCTCCAAAAAAATTTCATCAACTTTCGACATATATGAACATTATTCTTCGTTTTTCTATGAATAAATGCATTTAAAATGAAATAGAACTCACAAATTAAATGAAACTTTAAGACTATATTATACGTACCTCGTCAGCACGAAAGCGTGTTTCTTGGAGGAAAACAATGAGAGTGCGATTTCAAGAGAAGATGAGGGCTGGCATGAGAAGCAAGAGTACGTGAGATTAGCCAAGGTGACTGCCTGGTGTCCGATCTAGACATTTCCTATGCCATTTTATTACATTTCTAACTTCTTAAGGACTCATTCAGCGTCGGAGTCGGTAGAGACGGTCGACCCTCTTAATAATATAACCGTAAAACATACTAGATAACTACTTAATTAATCGTACATTACCCGCCACTAACAAAAAAAAAACTTGCCTCTGCTAGAGGAAATCTCCCGATGTATACATTTACGTTACAAAATAAAGATTAAACTTTACGGATTTGTGATAGAAAACTGACTGATTTAAGAGAAAAAAAAAATGAGTCAGTGACGAAATATATACCGATGGATCTATAGTGGAGCGAAACCTGCCGTGAAAACGATATGTAAATATACTATGGATTTTGTCGTTGGGAGGGGGTTTTCAAAATTTGAAGTAAGTAAGAAGACTAAAAAGCCCCCAAGAGAGGACTTCAGGCAAGTCATCCTTGGCTATCAAACATGGCCTATTGCATTCATGTAAGACCTATCTTCTCACTCTTAATTTGACTTACTTATTTTCCAAAATTTCCCATTTGTATTTATAGAGGCAATTCAGAGAATAAGATTCACATTCTTGTTGACCATTGCCAAGAAATCTTTGTCAATTTTCAGCACAAATATATATGCTTGCATGCACTTACTAAAAGGAATTTGTTCCATAGTTGTGTGTCAGTGTGTGAGTAGAGTTACCAGTTTTAGTTTAATCTGCTAAACTGTACTTAGATAAGTAATTAGTCCAAATTGGGGCATTTCTAGAACTGATTAAAGTAGATGAAGTGTTGAAGCCTTGCTTCTTGTAATTTTAAATTTTTGCTTGATTAATCATATAATATGAGCTTTTATGAGAAAATAATGGTGGTTATGTATATTTTGAACAGAACCCACATCCCCTGAGTACATTTATTATGCTAAAAAAAAATTCAAAAAACTTAAGGATGAGATAAATTATTCAATCTCAATAATAGATTGTTAGAAGTCTATGATCCACGTCTTGATGTGTTATATTTTGTCGCACATTCAAACTGTTTTTCTTCTTTCTTGGAGGTCTAAATTAGGATCTGACTACCGTTACTGATTTTCTTGCTGAAATGTATTCACCTTACAAGATGGGACAGTCGGTCGGATAATGTAAAGTTGATTCATATCGAAAATTAGAATTCGAACCACCGATACTTAGTTAACATAGGATAAGTTTGTTCCACTCAACTGTGCCACCCTATCTCGTCGGACTGCTGTCAACGGTAAATTAAAGAAAATAATTGTATCACTATGTCGGTGTCATATTATGTGTGCTTCGTCAGTATCCGTATCCATGTATCATAGTTAGAAGCCCATCTAAGCTCTTATAAATCTCAAGCTTGGTAAACAATTTGATAAACCTATGATTCACGGACATTTCTATAAGTATCATTTTGTCGTGTCATGTCGTGTCCTGTCGTGTTGGGCACTCATGTCTAACACTCCTCACTTGGGAAATTAAAAAAAAATTGTATCGCTATATCCATGTCGTGTCGTGTCCATGTCAAACATAATATATTCAACTAGACTCGATAACGCTGCACCTCTAGTTCTAATTGGTAAGATCAACATGCAAAGATTCCCTTTGAATGCGAAAAACATACATGCTCATATTCGCACCCCATTCCCAGGCATTTGACCTCTCGAAAAAGGGAGCACAAAATCCAGGGCAGATATCTTTTGACTTACAGGACAGTAACAAAAGCTTACTTTCTGTCAAAGAATCCATATAGAATGAGCTTCTATTCGGTTCATTTGCTTTTGATGAACATGTTGCTGTGTTATCAGAGATAAGTTACAAAGCCTATAGTCAAAATCGTATATGATACATCCAGTTCCGAAATTTACACGTAAAACTGTGAATTCTATGATTTATCTCCTCATGGATGATAGAAACATACCCTGTAGTGACCTGCATGATGGAGGAGACTCGACGCTTGCCAGCTCCAGAACTTGAACTAATTCGAGTATTTGGGACGAGAACATGTAAATTTCATCTGCTTGATTCTTTCTGACCCAATCATCGAGAGTTCTGTTTAGAGTTTTAGCCATGGACAGGAATCAGTTCAAGAAATGAGACAAGATCCATAAACGATATCAGGTATAACGAGTTTCAGCAGTCATCAATATTGTGTTCTTTTGTTTATGAAATTTACCAAAAACAAGGGGTTAGAAAATTATGATCATCTCCGGATTGCAATGGCTATCAAATTCTGACAACAGCAAATTTTACGGACTTTATTGTGCTTGTTCTATAAGAAGGAGATGTCTCGTGTATCTGCACAAGTGTGTGTGTGAATACAATGTAAAAGAAGTGTAAGAATCAGTCAAGTGGTAACCAACTATTCTTTGAAGTAAAACCAGGTAAGGACCATCGAGCTTTATTATCTTATCAATTATTCTCAGACTGTATAACCAGAAAGTAAATCCAAGACCAACTTTTCGATTAATTACGTAAAACAGTGAGTCTTCAAGGAAGAAAACAACAATATTTATTTGATTAATTAACCATTCCTGTAGCTACTCCATTATTCTTTAAACCAAATCAATCACATCATATTTTTCAGAGTGCTTGACAATAATCAAAAGGCATAATTCTACACCTCGTACCACCAAAAGTTAAAAGCATTAAAGAATAACTTACCTCGAATCAAATTCCGTGCCACGAGAAGAGGCGGAAAATAGCACTTTGATGTTGGGGCACATAACTGACTTGGCAGCTGGTTCTGCAGCGTTCAAATTTCCAGCACAGCCCCATGAATTTGGATTGAGGAGAACAATTTGTAATATTGGAGATTTTGTTTGCATGTCTCTAACTATAGTCCTGAATGATAATTCATCTTCTGCATTTTCAAGCAACTGGCTTGCAAACATCCTCTCTAGGGTGTAATTCCTATTTAGAAGGTATTATTCGATTTTCAATAAGATGATTGGAATTAATCACAAATCACAATTTTCAGTAAGAAGAGAAATAAGTTAAAAAGAAAGGGCCCAACAAGGTATTAGTCGGTTTTCTGCTACTCCTCCAAGTACTCTTTCATGTAAATTTCTTTTATACTGTTAAACTGGGATGACTTCTTGGACTAACCATTGACATTATTATGGGGGGTTTTGCACACTCTAAATAAAAGTACTTTTCTGCCTTTAGCTTGATGAAAATCATAAATGGAGTGTCCTGTCTTGCTGCTTCTGCTTAAAGAAAAGCTAAAACAAGATAGAAGCTGAAAGCATCTTTGCAAACATCCCCAAAATGGCCTGAACCAATTTTTAAGCACAAGTTTAAAATTTCATTTATAAGACAATTACGACAACAGTGATAATGAATATAAAAGATGCCAAAACTTAACAAGACAATACCGAACTCACCCAAATCCATCACTGGATCCACTGGAAGGCAAACAGGTTGAAATATAGCACTTAAATAGCCGAACTCCACCATCTAAGGGTACATTATCCTCAACGCTCGGATATGCTCCAAGAGGAGACGAGCATTGTGGGCATACAAACTGGACCCATTGAATATCTTTGGAAAGGCCAGACGACCTAACCATGAAACCATTCCCCAGATAACCATCCAAAAATACTTTCTGATTTTCAAGAAGTGTAATATTTTCTTCATCCATTTTTAACACATCTTGAGTACAACAGCTTTCTTCAATCTGCAATAAGGGAAAGGTGCATGACAAACTATCAACATCACCTAAATCTTTTGAAGCCCCATTTTCAGCATTAGCTGAAAGATTAATGTCAGAGTAGGGGGGTTGCTCGGTCCTATCATTTTGAACACACTCAAAAGTTTCTCTGGGCTGCACGTCGGGAAATTCACATTCCAGAAGATCGTTTTTCGACAAAAGAACAGATGCTGTACTCAAGAGGCATACACCAGGAGCACAACTATAGGATTTTGCATACTCAGCAACCAGCTTCTCACTCACACCTCCAAACGAGCAACAACAATTCCCAAACCAATTGTCAGCAGCTTCCCGCCAGTTAACAGATGGCATTTCCTTAAAAGATCTGTAATAAAATAAGGTCCAAGAATCTTAGAACAACAAAGTAGCAAATTGAATAGAACATCAAAAAGAGAAATGAAACCACACCTTAGACCCTTCGTCAACTTAGAAGAGCAATTTCTGCAGTAAAAGTGTACCTCCTCCATACAAGATAACATCTTCAAATCTAAAATTCAAGAATTTATAGGAAATTTAAAAATAAGTCATCAAACAGGAAGAAACCCAGTGATGCAAGAACACAATTAAAAGAATAACTCAATTAAAGCAATGCCTTTAAAGGCAAATGTCAAGCAAAAAGTTCAATTTCCCCCTAACAAGAATAACATACCAATGAATGCTCTTTCACTCACCAGAATCGACGGAAAGCGGACGAAACTCATCCCTGTTTCCCTCAAAATCAAGGATTGAATCAAAATCCGAAACCAGGGGATGGTCAACCGGAAGTAACAAAGCAACCTTAACCTCAATGTGGTCATCGAATGCCCTGAAATGGAGCGACGATTCCGGGTCAATCAACACCCGAGGTACAGGAACCCGAAGCAAGGTCTCCATTTCAGCTTCGGATTCCAAAAACGACACCGTAAGAAGAGATTGTTGGTGGAGGAAGCTGACTTTGAGGTCTCTGCATTGAGCTGAGGGCTTCGTGCTGGGATTGAATAGGAGCAACCGAAGTAACGTGGTGTGCGATTGAGCTTCCCATTTGAAGCGCCACCAACTAGGGCTTTCCGCCGCCGCGGACGGCGGGGTTTCATCGGTGGATGATGGTGGCGACATTTTTGGGCTGAACAAATTTGGCGGGGAATGAGTAGTCTATAAATGTTAGAGGTTGGGCCGTATAGAGGCCCAAAGATTTAGGCCTTTTGGCCCATTAAGATTATGGGTTATAAAGGAATATTAAATATCAACGGACCTATGTTGTTTCGTGTACTGACATGGCAACACAAACACGACACCATACAATTTGTTTTTGAAATTTCTCACGTTAGAAGTGTCCGATAAGGTGTTTACCGTGAGTATTTGATACAATACAATATGATAAAATAATATTTTTAAAAGTGTTCGTAAATTAAAAATATAGACGTTTTATATAAAGTAGGCCTATATTAAAAGACTTTTCCAAGTTGTGCGATGACCGCGGAAAGTCCCCGAAGGGAAAAGGCAACTAGTCGTGTTTTTTTTTTTTTTTTTTTAACACACACACCCCAAGTGGCCTAAGGGATTCGGACCCGGGACCTTGCCTTCGAGAAAGAACCCTCAGACCACCTGACTAACCCCTGTTGGCTGCAACTAGTCGTGTTTTGATCGAATTCAATTCGAATTTTAGTATACCCAACATATACAAGAGTTTCAAAAGATTATATCTGGACCGGACAGGCCTCCGGTCACCGGTCGAACAGGTTCAGTCCGGGTTTCAAAACATAGCCAAAAGGGAGAAGGCAACTAGTCGTGTTTTGATAGAATTCGATTTGAATTTTAGTATACCCAACAGATAAAAGAGTTTCAAAAGATTATATCTGAGTATAAATATTCACAGTCGTGCCAAAACAAGTAGATCGACTCTGAAATTCTACCTATTAAAGATTTAAATCCGACTTTCTGTACTCTTGTTGACCCATTCAATTTATTATAAAATTATTGGAAAAAAAATTATCAATGTACTAGATTTTTTTTTTTTAAAATTAGCCTTTATTTTAAAATTTTGTAATTTTAAAAGGGTATAAATAGTTATATTATTCATAATAATCGAGTGATCAATACAATATTTCCTCTTTTGAGACCTAACTTTAGGCAATTTTTAGGTCATGATTTTAAATCCATTAAAAATAATTAACTAATACGGGTTTGTGCCAACCACATGCACAAGTGTTAAAGTGATAATTAACATTAATAAACAAAGTTTTTTTTTCCTAATCAAGATTAGTTAAAGTAATCTTAGTTTTGAAACTAATCAATTAATTAATAAGGGTTTTAAGTGGTAATTAACACTAATATTAACTAATCAGTTTTATGGACTCATCATCAGATCTCATTGACTAAAATTAGTTATTATTTTAAAAATTAATTATGAATTTATATTGAAGGGAGATATACTTGAATATTCCTCTAATATGCTATAGCTAAGATCGAAATTAAGAGATTAGTGGATTATGATTAAGTGCCTGAATCGCCAATAAATTAAATAGGCTTAAATATGCACAAACACCAACCAGACGATACAAATATAATATAATATAAATACGATAATATCGATTTGTTTTTAAATTTACTAAATAACAAGCATTTGATATGAATTTTCAACACGATAAAATGGTATTTTCGGGAGTGTTTTTATATTACGGGATATGATGTGTAACTCGGTTTTATTTAATTAATTTATTTGTTATTATTTCCTTTTTGGAAAATGCAAGGTCAAAATTAGGAGGAAAAAAAAAAGAAAATGTTTTAACTAATCTTAATATGACTAAAGATATAATAAACCAATTTTATTTATTTTTAAATAGATGCTTTAATTTCTAGAGTTATTTATTTGCTTTAAATTTAATTAACAATTCTCTATTTGATAAATTAGTTTGAGGTCAAATTAATAACATGTACCATAAACAATAGAGGTATTTAGCGTTTAAAAATTGCATTATACTTTAGACATATAATTAAATATTACTTCACTTCTAATGAATTTGAATAGTTTAATCTGGTCAGCTAGTGCATGAATACCGCAACCATGATATAAGCAAACTAATTAGATAATAATTAATAATAATAACAATATAAAATTAGATTATATATCTACGTTTTTAATTAGCAATTAATCAGTTGCGTGGGTGTCATTTATAATAAACTACATAATGGGAGGACATCTGTTAATTAATTCATTAAAGCTATAGTATAATACGGATAAAAACATATATAGTGATATAAATACGATATGATAGACATACGGATACGATATTATATATATAAATATAATAATACAAAATTCTTTTTGAAGGTTCCACCTGAAAAATATTTGATACGATGCTCGACACGATATAATACGACATAATATAATAATATTTTTTTAAATGTATGTATATGTAGCATAGGGATGTATTATACTAATAGGGTCATTTACATATGATTACTCTGTATTTAGGCCTAAATTACGACACATTCCATTATTATCGAAAAATTACATTTTAGTCCCTATCAATCTTGTTTGGTCTGAGATCCCTTAACGGAATTTATAAAAGTACACTTATACCCCTTACGGTTTTATGAGTGTTACATTGACTATATGATCAGAATTATAAAATCATCCCTAAAATTTATAAATATAAACAAAACGAACCCTGCAAATTATGAATTTAACAGCAAATTAGGGGTAGTTTTGGAATGACATAATGAAACCCTAAGGACCACAAACGGTTGTCAAAGTTAGGGATTAAGATGTAATTTTTCGATAATGATAAATTGCATTGTAATTAGATCTAAACGTAGGGTAGTCAAGTGTAATTATTTATATACTAATATTATATATCTGTTGAAATTATGAAACATTGCGGCTACTTTCTCATGCCGCAATTATTGATTTGTGGGATGCAAATTGTTTCTGCAGTATTTGACAAAGAACCATGCAATCTTGACATGAAGCCATGCAACCTTGACAAATGCCATGCAGCATTTAATGTTACGCGGTGAATTTTGCCTATAAATAGTGAAGTACCTCAGTTCATTTTAGAGTGTGATTTCACTTAACGATTCAGTAATACATATTTCTACTGATAATCATATTTCTCTCAATATTTCTTGTCTCTCTTTCGCCTATTTATTTTCCAGTTTTGTAATACGTTATCAGCACTGATGGGGTCAAAATACGATCGTCCCACGTTAGGACACGTGGCATCACCGAGATGATGACGTCTGTCTCCCCCAAGGCTTCACCATCAATACACGAGCGATAAACCCAACGAGCGTCCTCCTTCTTCAGGAGTTAAGCCCAACGAGCGCTGTCACTCCCACGAGCGTTCTACAAACTAAATGATTGGTACGCCCACGTGCCATGGGAGCCCTCTTCGAGCGTCACACTCCCTCAGAGTGGCTTCCCCTTTGGCTCTTCACTTGAACTGGAGCCTTCATCCCCCTCAGCGGATATCTTGGCCTCCAATACTCCAGGTTGTCACGAGCGCGCTCATAAGCCCTCGTTACCAACCGCCCAAATGGCTCTCTGACACATCGTACATGCCCGCGCACCTGCCACTGTTGCCAGCACCAACTTTTAGCCGCTTTTGCAGAAGATTCCTCCTAGGTTTCTCTCTCATGGCGCCACGTGTTAGGGCAACATTCGGCCAGGACCACTTGAGGCAAATGACCCCACTTGAGGCAAATGACCAAAGGGCCCTTGACCCTCAACTATAAATAGCCAAAGTCATCTTCTACACTGGTAAGCTTTTCTTCATCACTGAAACTGTGACTGAACTTACATCCTTTCTTCATACATTGAACTGACTTGAGCGTCGGAGAGCCAAACTGGGTATCACCCCCAGTTCCCCCAGCTTGGCCTTCTGACTTTTGTGCTTGTCCCAACAGGTAGAACCCACCTCCTCTTTTCCGGCGAAGCTCCGGTGGTTTCCTCCACTATTACAAATCGTAAAGTGATCGGATTCGGATCCATACGTTCCCGAACCCATCATTTTTGGCGCCGTCTGTGGGAAACCAGTCCTCTGTTTTCTTCCTTTCTCTTTGTTGGTAGAAAAGCAAGCACACCCTTACCTTTGACAGTGATGGTAGCAACAAGATCTGGAGCTGTGGGAGGAGGGGATAATGCCTCCCAGGATGCCGACATCACTATTCCCTCCAACGCTACTGGTGGAGCCCCGCCTCCTTCCATTACCGTTGGTGGAGCACCTCCTGCCGCAGGAGTGACTCCACAAGTAGAGTCTTCCGCACCTCCACCAGCACCGCCGATTCCCACCACCGCTGGAGGAGTCTCTCTCTCTGCCCCTCCGCCGCTTGCACAGAATTCCTGGGTCTATCCCCAAGGTAATCTCGGAGTACAGGGTTATATGATGCCCCCACCTGGATATACCCTTGCTCCAGCTATGATGATGCCACCGGTCCAGCCGTATCAGGCTGGTCAGATCCAGCTCCCGGTGGCCATCCCCAGGGAGATTGAAGGAGTGGAGTTACCTCCACTAACCACGCAACAGTTAAGGGCTCTCTATGCCCAATGTGAGGTTCAGGCGGCCCAGGGGGCATGGGAGAGGTTCCACTCCATGTACTTCCCTTCTGGGCAGGCCACTCAGATTGCTGCCCCTTTGGGAGGACAGCAAAATTTTCCCCTCAGAGAAGCCCAGGCTGTCCTGAGGGCGCAACCACCGGCACCACCGGTCAGAGAAGTGCCCCGTCAGGAGGGCCACGAGCGTCCCTCCATGGGCAGGAACAAAGAGCCCACGGAGCGAGTGAATGAAAATGAAGGGGACTCTCACGCCTCCAGGAGGGGTTCACGAGCCCCCAGGCACGGAGACAAGCAAGGGGACGTAAATCCTGACATCCTCGCGGCTGTGCAAGACCAGCTGCAGGGTCTAAAGGATATGGTGGGACAGCTCTCACGAGGGCGTTCAACTCAGATCTCCCCTAGTCGGGATGAACGGGTTGACGCCAGAAGCACCCATACCAAGGACCCTCCACCAAAGGTCCCCCGCCGCAAGGAGCCGGAGGAGAATTTCGGCACATATGAGTACCACCCATTGTCGAGGGGTTCACCCCTCGTGGAAGAAGTTCTGATGGCCCAAGCAGGCATGGCCAAAGTCCCCACGTCCATCAACCGTTACGACGGAACAACTGATCCTGCTGAGCACCTGGATCACTTTGTGCATCTAATGTACCTCTACGAGCATTCCAGCAATTACTAGGCGAAAGTGTTTGTCACTTCGTTAGTGGGAATGGCTCAAGAGTGGTACAAACGACTGCCGCCTCGCTCGATCCACTCATATGAAGAACTGGCCGATGCTTTCCTCAACCACTTCAATTCTTTGAAAGCGCCAGTCACGCACCCACTGCCCTGTACAACGTGGTGCAAGGCAAGAGCGAATCTCTGCGCTTGTTCTTTGCCCGCTTCAACAAGGAGATCTTACAGGTAGAGAGGCCTTCAATGGATTTCTTGATCCCAGTGCTCTTTCAGGCTGTGGATCACAAGCAATACGTGAGCAAAAAATTTGCTGATGCCATTGTGGAAAGGAGGCCTGGGACCCTCATGGCCTTAAGGGAAATAGCCTAGCCGTTCTTCGCGCTCGAGGACATGTACGGGACGAATGGTCCCCGGCATCACAGCCCGGCCAGGAACGAACGACCTCATCACGAGGGGGGACGGGATGTGGCCGTCAAGAAGGAGCGCCCTCAAGAGCGCAGGAGGTCGCCACCACCCCCTCGTCGATTCGAGCGAATTCCGCTCACCAGGCCAAATTCAGAAGTATATAACCTCTCTGATAAGAAGCTCTTCAAAGACCCATCAAGATGAGGGAAACAGACTCGCTCAGGCGCTCGAACAAATACTGCGCCTTCCACAAGCAGAGGGGGCATGACACGGATGAGTGCCGACAGTTGGAGGCTGAGATCCAGAGGCTCGTTGCGGGGGGCCACCTGAAGGAGTTCGTTCGAGTGCTCGAGCGTTACGATGAACGCTGTAACGAGCGCTCTGGAGGAAGGAGGAGGAGTCCGTCCCGGTCAAAGAGTCCAAGGGGTAGGGGACCCCCCGAGACCAGCAGTCGCCGGGGCGATAAAGGAAAAGCCCCTATGCAAGAAAATGAACCTTTTGCAGTCATAAATATGATTGCAGGAGGCTCGTCAGGGGGGGATTCTAACGCCTCCCGACGGAGGTACGTCCGTAGCTACAATCAACGCCCAACAGTGCCCAAACCTATCTATGCCATCCAGAGTCCAAGCGCTCAGCGGTCAAGAGAAAATGATGTAATAGGCTTTGATGATAGGGATTTGGAACACATTGTAACACCCCGTGGGGAGGGTATAACCTCCGATTGCCCCATGGTGGTTAGTGTAGACGTCCATAATCATGTTGTAAAAAGGGTGTTGGTGGATAGTGGAAGCTCTGTTAATGTTTTGCCTTATTCTACGTTTTTAAAAATGAAAGCTGACCTTCCGCTCGAGCCTCTCAAAACGGCCCTCATTGGCTTTGGAGGCTCGGAAGTTGTCCCACGAGGGCAGATTCGTTTGGCTACTTCATTCGGCCGAGCCCCTCAGCGCAAAACACTCTTGGTAACATACGCAGTGGTGGAGATAGACATTCCGTATAACATCATTATTGGGCGCCCGGCCCTCGTGGACTTCAAAGCTATCATCTCCACCTACCACCAAAAGATCAAATTCCCTACATCCGAGGGTGTGGGAGAAGTACTGTGCAATGTGCAAGAGGCTTGGGAGTGTTACATGCTGTCCCTTAGAAAGCCTAAAACGGAGAAAACTTTCCAAATTGGTTCCACCAAAAAGTCGGTGGACTTCCCCAACCTAGATGAGGACAGCCCAGCACGGAAAAGGGCAAAATTGAACAAGAAAAAGAACAAGAAGAAGAGGGGAAACAACGAGGAGAATCCCCTCGAAAGTACACCACCGGGAACCGTTGGGGGATCGTCCTTAGAAGGAGACGAGCCGGGAGAGGGTGAACTAGCACCCGGTGACCGTTTGATAGGAAAGAAGAGGGCGCTCGAACTTCCTCGCCCTAAGATAAGGATCGAACCCTCGGAGAAGTTCCTTACCATTGAGCTGGAGCCAGGAAACAAGGACAAGACTACACAGATAGGATCAAACCTCTCGGGGCCTTCTCAGATTATGATGATCGACTTCCTAAGGGAAAACAGTGATGTATTTGCATGGAAAGCCTCCGATCTCACAGGGATTGACCCGAGCGTCATTATCCATAGGCTTAATGTGGATCCCTCTTTCAAACCCATCAAGCAGAAAAAGCGGGATGTACACGGCTTTCGAAAGAAGGTCATTGAAGAAGAAGTTAATAAACTCCTGGAGGCTCAATATATCGAGCCCATCTTGTACCCGGAATGGTTGTGTAATGTTGTTCTGGTGCCCAAGAGCGCGAATAAATGGCGCATGTGCAACGATTTCACTGATCTCAACAAGGCATGCCCTAAAGATCCGTACCCGCTGCCCCGGATTGACCAATTGGTGGATTCGACCGCTGGCTGCGAGCTCATGAGCATGATGGACGCTTTCCAGGGATACTATCAGATCTTCATGGCCCCAGAGGACCGCCCCAAAACTTCGTTTGTTGTCCATCTGGGGGTATACTGTTTCTTGGTCATGCCATTCGGACTCAAGAACGCTGGAGCTACGTATCAACGGCTCGTCAACAAGATGTTTGAGAAAGAAATTGGAAGGTCCATGGAGGTTTACGTGGATGATATGATTGTCAAAAGTGAGCGCCAGGACTCCCACCTGGAAGATCTCAAGCGTACTTTTTCAATCCTGCGCCAGTATGGGATGAAGTTGAACCCATCGAAGTGTACCTTTGGAGTACAAGGGGGAAAGTTCTTAGGGTACATGGTCAGTCAGAGGGGAATTGAGGCCAATCCGGAGAAGATCAAGGCCATTTTGGAAATTCCCTCCCCTCGAAACTTACGGGAAGTACAAGTACTAGTGGGCAAGATCATCTCACTGAACAGATTTATTTCGCGCTCGGCGGATAGGAACCTTCCCTTCTTCAAAATTTTGAGGAACGCCCGTAACTTTGCTTGGACGGAGGAATGCGAAAGGGCGCTGCAAGACATGAAGGCTTACTTATCGAGCGCCCCATTGCTGACTAAGCCTGTCGAAGGCGAGAGATTATTCATGTATCTTTCCGTTTCTTCCGAGGCCACGAGCGCGGTTCTGATCGCTGTACGGGAGCGGAAACACCTACCTGTCTATTATCTGAGCAAAACATTGCAAGGAGCCGAAAAGAAGTATTTGGAGATTGAGAAATTCGCGTTCGCTCTTATTAACGCCTCAAGAAGGTTAAGGCCTTACTTTCAAGCGCATTCCATAACGGTTCTCACCGACCAGCCCTTGAAGCAAGTGCTGTCCAAACCAGATGTGTCTGGGAGATTAATCAAGTGGGCCATCGAATTGAGCCAGTTCGACTTATGTTTCGAGCCCAGGACCGCGATACAGGCCCAGGTTGTAGCTGATTTACTAGTCGAGCGCTTTGGTTTAGAGCCCACCGTTGCGGAGAATGAGGGGTTATAGGTACTGCACACAGATGGTTCCTCAACCTCTCAAGGGGGAGGAGTAGGAGTAGCCCTCAGAAACCCTGAGGGGATCGAGCTGGACTTTGCAATCAAGCTGGATTTCCAAGTCACTAATAACGAAGCAGAATATGAGGCCCTCGTGCAAGGATTGAATATTGCTTTTCAGAATGGAGCCTCCAGAATTACCGCTTATGTGGATTCACAGTTAATAGCGAGCCAGATTGAAGGAACTTACGAGGCTCGAGAAACCACCATGGTACAGTACTTAAATAAAGCCAGAGAAATCATTGGGAAGTTCAAGGAATTTCATCTACTTCAAGTACCGAGAGAAGAGAACGAGCGTGCGGACGCTCTGTCAAAGTTTGCATCGGCTTTAGAGGGCACTTCCGAGCGTTCTGTTACGTTCCTTAGGACTGAGGAACCTTTAATCAAGGAAAGGGTCACCACTGAGCTAATCGCCATGATCGATTCAAACGAGCCCTGTTGGCTTGATGACATCGTCATCTTCCTTAGGGACGGAGTTCCCCCCATTGATAAGGTGGAAGCTAGGAAAGTCCGAAGTAAGGCCCCTCGTTTCCCTCTGGATCCCGAGGGAAGGGTATTCAAGAAATCATTTCAGGGACCACCAATGAGATGCCTGAGGCCCTCACAAGCGAAGGAGACGCTCGAACTCATCCACAATGGAAGCTGTGGGAATCATTCCGGAGGGCGTATCTTGGCGAAAAAGGTTCTGAGAAGTGGATTTTATTGGCCTACAGTTCTCCAAGATGCCATTGAATTTTCGAGGAAATGCCCCAAATGCCAATTTCATTCAAATCTCCCTCAATTGCCAGCCGCACAAATGATCCCAATAGACGTCTCTTGGCCTTTCGATCAGTGGGGAATAGACATCGTGGGCCCCTTGCCCATGGCCGCGGGACAAAAGAAGTTTGTCATTTTAGCCGTCGATTACTTCACCAAATGGGCCGAGGCCGAAGCGGTGGCAAAAATTACTTTCAAGGTGGTGAGGGACTTCATCTGGAAAAACATCATTTGCAGGTACGGCATACCGAGGGTGCTCATTTCTGACAACGGGTCTCAGTTCATCGCAGCTGACACAAGAGAATGGTGCTCAGAGTTGGGGATCGAACAGCGGTTTACCTCTGTAGGGCACCCCCAAGCTAATGGGCAAGCGGAAGTTACCAACAGGATTATCTTGCAACATTTGAAAACCATGATTGAGAGTAAGAAAAGTGAGTGGGCTGAGGAGTTGCAGGGAGCGCTTTGGGCTTATCGCACCACCCCACGAGCGGCCACCGGAGAAACGCCTTACGCGCTCGTCTATGGATCAGAAGCAATGATACCAGCGGAAATAGTAAATGAATCCGCCCGTGTCGGCTATTTCGAGCCTCAGCTCAACGAAGGCAACAGGAGTTTTGAGTTGGACTTGCTGGATGAAAGGAGAAATAAAGCTTGGGCTAAGATTCACCATTATAAAGCCTCTGTGGCCCAACAGTACAACAAGCGCGTGAGGGAAAGAACTTTTCAGTTGGGAGACTTGGTTTTGAAGAAAGTGGAAGTATCCAAGCACGTGGGGAAATTGGACCCCAATTGGGAAGGCCCATTCAAGGTCGTACAACTCAGAGCTAACAACACTTACACCCTGGAGACACTTCAAGGTGAGCGCTTGCCTCGTCCTTGGAACGCATGTAACCTCCGGCGGTTTTATGTTTAAAAGCCCTTTGCAAACCTTGATGTAACAAGCCTCTTTAACGGGTGCTATGTACTTCCAAACACAAGTAAGCGGTAACTTAATCTTTTTAATTTCTTTAATATTCTTGTTTCTTTGGTTGCTTGAATAAATAAGTCCCACGTCCCTCGTCTTTGCGAGCGTGGTTGGCAACTCATTCCAATATGTATGCTGCTATCTCGTATGGGTTACGCTTGCCAGCACTCTACTCCGGATGGGGGGACGCCCTCATAAGGATAGACTGGTTACGCTCACAACCAATTAGGCAAGTTGGAAGAAAATTATGAAGAAAATCCTAGTAGGCCTTGGCTGTTTCTTAAAACGCCTTGCGCTCGAAAACAGGACCCCCTACAAGAACGAATCCTAGTAGGCCTTGGCCGTTTCTTAAAACGCCTTGCGCTCGAAAACGGGATCTCCTACAGAGAAAGTCCTAGTCGGCCTTGGCCGTTTCTTAAAACGCCTTGCGCTCGAAAATGGGATTTCCTGCAGAGCCAGAAATACGACAAGAGCCAGAGCGCTCGAACGATGGCTTCAGAATCAAGAAGGAATTGCACAAGTCTTGAACGAGGGCAATCTCACAGTAAGACCCTCGCACACACTCAAGACTTAGACAAATTTTCAAAACCAAAAACAAAATTTATACAAGTCTTGAGTGGGGGGCAATCACACAATAAGACCCTCACGATCGCTCATGACTTAGACAAATGTTCAAGAAAAATTTATGCAAAGTCATGAGCGGGGGGGCAATCACACAATAAGACCCTCACGATCGCTCATGACTTAGACAAATTTACAAAGGCAGAAATTTATACAAGTCTTGAGTGGGGGGCAATCTCACCATAAGACCCTCACGATCGCTCAAGACTTAAACAAATTTTCAAAACCAAAAACAAAATTTATACAAGTCTTGAGTGGGGGGCAATCACACAATAAGACCCTCACGATCGCTCAAGACTTAGACAAATTTTCGTTGCATCGGAAAAATAAAACATTCACGGAGTATGCTACAAGGTCTTATTATATGATTCATAAGTGAACAGAAGAACAAAGTCATGAGAATAGAATGTATATTCATTGATAAGGGAAATCTTACAAGATAAGGGCTCAAAGGCCACTGAATATTGTTCCAAAAGAAGAAAATGACAGAAAGGCAGAAAAACAGGAAAATACAGAAGGAAATCATAAGGGAAAACTTCAGGCGGCTGGGGCGATATCCTCATCAACGATCACCAAGATGTTTTGGGCCACGGGGCCATGAACTGGGCCCTCAGGCTCTTGCTGTTGAGCTTGGGGATCGATGGGCTCGTTTGCACCAGGAGCGGGAGCGTTGGCATTTTCAGCAATTATGACCGGGGCTTCCTCCATAACGGGCGCTTGAGGCTCATCTTCAGGATCATCATTTTGAGCCGCACCTCCTTCCCGATGAGCGTCGGTGTACTCATCTTGGATCAGTTTCACCAAGAATTCATACTCCATCTCCGCAATGGCGTCCGCAGGGTCGTTGGAGTCCTCATCCACCTCCTCACAGCGCTCGTTGAACATGAGCCCCGTGCCTTCAGCTCCCTTCATCGCTGGATCGGTCAGCCCCTTGTGAATGCCCTGATCCACTGCCAAGTTGAAGGCATTTTGGGCCTCATCTAAGCAGTGTAGCGAGGCTGCGAAATTGAAGGCTTTGGAGTGGCAGAACTTGATTAGAGCCTCCTTAGTGGCACGCTCCAGACTCCGAGGCCACTCGTTCACGGCGGCGTTGAAATTCCGCTCGGCCTCCAGAGCCTTCGTCTTCCAACTTTCGCGCTCGGCCTCCGCCTTCCTGCAGCGCTCGTTAGCCTGAGCCAACTGGCCGCTCAAGCCGCTCCGTGCGGTCTCCACCGCCTGGAAATCCTCCTTGAGTTTTCCCAGCTCCCCCTCCGTTTTATTGTACAAATCCTTGAGGGATTCATACTTGGCGATTTCTGTGTCCAGCTCCGATTGGATATGAGCCAGATCATTTGAGCGGGCCATCTTCTTGTACTTGGCCTTGCGCTCGGCGTAAGTGGAGGCTCGCATTTGCACATTTCGGAGCCGGGGAAGAACTTGCTGCATAAGTGGGAGGAAAGGAAGGTGTTAAGGAAAAAAGTATAATATATATAAAAAGGTGTTAACTTACAGAAATCAACAAAGATGAGCAAAGAGTGAAGACTTACGGAGATTAGAGCGTGGGCCGCATCGAAGGTCACTTGCTCCACAGACTCGCTGAAGAGGTGCCGATGGTCCGCCGAGAACTGGGCCCTGCTGTAAAGATCTTGGGCGATAGTCTGGGATAGAGTGCCAGGCCTCAACAAAATTGGCCCCCCGTCCGTGGGACCTGTGCAGTCCCTGTCCCCTCGTCGAGAAAACCCCCATACGTGCTCCTCCTCTGAAGAGGAAGTGTCCCCCTCGCCCTTGGGGCCCTCGACTACTTGTTTGCCCTTGCCCTTGATTGCAGCAGAATCGGGCATCCTCTTCCTCTTGCGGGAAGGCCTATTTGCGCTCGGGGGAACCTCAGTTATCGCCAGCGTGGTTGCTGGCCCCACTTGTTCTGCAGCCATGGGGGGTTGAACATCGCCCGCTCTATCTGAAGAAGACCGCCCCCTGGTCTCCCTGTTGGCCACTCTACGTTCCCCTCGACCACGAGGGGGTTGGACCTCAGGATGGGCGCTCGAACTGGCGCCCTGATCGCCGCTACGAGCGTCCCCGCGGTTGTTACGGTTGCGAGGGCGCTGTTGCTCACGTTGCTGGTCCCCTTGCGGGGCTTGGTTTCTGTTGGCGTGGGCAAAACGAGCCGCTTGTCTGATTCCACCAGCCATCTCTAGTATTGCGGTTCCTGCGAAAAGGGAAAATTTCAAGGGTTATAAATCCTTAGACAAGAATTGTTAAGCATGCAAGTTACAAATACAAAGAAGCAGTTAGTATTCATTCCTATCTAAAGTTAGTGCCCTAAGAATCTAACCAGCTCTCTCTATGTCACGAGCCGGAGGGTTGTCAAGATAATAAGGGTCATCGGAAAGGCCACATAGGAACATGAGCTCCGCGTCGTCTATCCAGTCCTTCGCTTGTATGAGGTGACCCTCGTCCCTTAGGGTTGCTGCCAGGCTTTTGGCCCAATCTTTAGGGAGTGAGGGTGGCAAACGACTCTTTGAATACGAGCCCCATTCCGTGATCACCCCAAAGCCCTCTTCGGTTGGAGCCTTGACGAAGATAAACTTCTCCTTCCAGTCAGGGCCATAAGTGGTCGAGGGCGAGTTGATCAATTTCATATGTGCCTTCGCTTGAACATAATAAAATCCAGCCTCGGGAGACGAGCGAGAAGAGCTGACCACTTGGAAGAGAGCGTTGAAATTCCGCAAGGAGGGCTCGTAGCCCAGGCTCCTCATCAGGATTATGAAGCAGGTCAGCAAAGCCAAGCCGTTGGGCACAATTTGTGACGGACACAAGCCCAGGTCATTCAACAAATGGGCCATTGAGACCGAGATAGGGAACCTCAAGCCTCCTGAACTCACCGAATCCACGTATACGGCCATCTCCCCAAGAGGCGGATTATTAGCACGCTCGTGGTCCTCTGGGAATCTCCACCTATACCGCTCGTCCCAGTAAATGGGGGCCATCATCGTTTTCACGTCTCCCACGGTAACTGTGCTGGGAGTCTCATCAGGCGTGCCGCGTGCGCTCGGTAGCTTGGTAGCCTGACCCTTCACCCTCGTTATGTCCTTTGGATTTTTGGGATCTTTTGCCTTTTCCCTTATCACGGGCTCTTTCTGAAGGCCTAGTAATGGCTTCAGCTACTGGAAGCGGGTTTACGACGGCCACCGTCACGGTATGGCGGTGGGGATGAGTGGCACTTTGAGTTATGGGGAGAACAACCCCTTACCTCTCCGTCTCCATGACCAGATTTATCTCTTCGAAAAGAGGATCCACTCCGCCAGGATTCCTATCCTCCATAGCCATCACTGCCGCCCCCAACTCCTCATCTCTAGGGGAATCGGGTGAAGAAGAACTCTCGGTGGCCATTTCATTAATTTCACGGGCAAATTCTTCAATATGTTGGTCGGCCATGGCAGAAACTGGGATTTGGAAGTTTTCCGGTAAGAGATTAGGGTTTCTTTAAGGAAAGAAATCTAAGGGGTTATGAAATTCTAAAGTCCGAATCTACGGTTAGCAAAGTTAGAAAGTTACACTGGAGGTTTACCTTGAAAGTTTTCTGAGAAAGTTTGGGAGAAAGGTTGAAGATGCTCTAAGAACTGGAGTGCGAGAGAATTCTTTTTTGCAAAGGATGCCTGAAAGTTCTGAATGCGTAAAGAGTATGGAGATTTCAGAATCCCGTATTTATAGGGATGGGAGTTGGTACCCTTCTCGGCAATGAATTCAAAATGGTAATCATTTCCCGCCTAGGAAACCGCCCACTTTATGGAACCGTCACATGCTTCCCCATGCTCACGCGCCCCACGCGCATCCGCATTTAATGTTCTGACGTTTCGAGTGCTTCAGAATAAGTACAACATTTAATGCGGAAGTGTTACGAGCGGTCAGTTGAAAAGACCGCATTTATAGTGCAACCAGAAGAAAAATTGCTCAACACGCCAAGCCTTACACGAGCGCTACGTGCAAGAGATTAAACGTGTCAAAATTCTACAGTCCTTATCATTAAGGACTACAGAATTGGGGGGCAAAATGATGGGGTCAAAATACGATCGTCCCACGTTAGGACACGTGGCATCACCGAGATGATGACGTCTGTCTCCCCCAAGGCTTCACCATCAATACACGAGCGATAAACCCAACGAGCGTCCTCCTTCTTCAGGAGTTAAGCCCAACGAGCGCTGTCACTCCCACGAGCGTTCTACAAACTAAATGATTGGTACGCCCACGTGCCATGGGAGCCCTCTTCGAGCGTCACACTCCCTCAGAGTGGCTTCCCCTTTGGCTCTTCACTTGAACTGGAGCCTTCATCCCCCTCAGCGGATATCTTGGCCTCCAATACTCCAGGTTGTCACGAGCGCGCTCATAAGCCCTCGTTACCAACCGCCCAAATGGCTCTCTGACACATCGTACATGCCCGCGCACCTGCCACTGTTGCCAGCACCAACTTTTAGCCGCTTTTGCAGAAGATTCCTCCTAGGTTTCTCTCTCATGGCGCCACGTGTTAGGGCAACATTCGGCCAGGACCACTTGAGGCAAATGACCAAAGGGCCCTTGACCCTCAACTATAAATAGCCAAAGTCATCTTCTACACTGGTAAGCTTTTCTTCATCACTGAAACTGTGACTGAACTTACATCCTTTCTTCATACATTGAACTGACTTGAGCGTCGGAGAGCCAAACTGGGTATCACCCCCAGTTCCCCCAGCTTGGCCTTCTGACTTTTGTGCTTGTCCCAACAGGTAGAACCCACCTCCTCTTTTCCGGCGAAGCTCCGGTGGTTTCCTCCACTATTACAAATCGTAAAGTGATCGGATTCGGACCCATACGTTCCCGAACCCATCAAGCACGAACGTTCTGGTTATCGACACGATTGTTCTAATATTCTCCAGGCGAATCAACCAGAAGACAAATGTAATATTCTATATCTATTTATTCATATTCCTATACTATATACTTATTTACGTTTTCAAATATAGTATTATTACGAATGGTTAAGCCTTCTCTTAATACATATTATATATATATATATATATATATATATATATATATATATATATATATATCTAATTACATTATAGTATTATTACGAATGGCTAATGCCTTCTCTTAATACATATTTATATATATATAATGTATGGCTAAAGCCTTCTAATATTACGCATTTATATTCAATGGTGGATTAAATCCCCTAATTATATTTACTTATATAATAGAGGATAAAACCTCCGTATTATATTTATTTACCTGCAAATGGAAGGCCGTGCCTCCTACTTATCCATTTATACTATATATAATTATGTGCGCTTAATTTATGTCCTAAACTGTTAATGTTTATATGTTTATTGCTCTGCATATATTTTTATCAACCCTGAGCATGCATAAATCATTATCATTAATGCTTGCATTTATATTTATTTATGCTCCAAATAAAATAAATAAATATATATATATATACACTTTTTCCAACGGTTATTTTATAAAATAAATATATATATTTATGTATATACTTTTACAACGGCTATTTTTTAAAATTAATAGAAAAATATAATAAAATTATATATGTATAACGGCTAGTTTGCAACGGCTAGCTGTAATTTTTTTCTATAAATAGATGATTTCGGTAAATATAATTCATTCACTTCTACATCTTATTTCTTACTCTAAAAAACCTAGAAGACCTTGTTGCCATATCAAGATGTTGTCAGCTGAAGGAATTTTCATGATAATCATAGTTATTGCTTTTGCTATTTTTATTCTTAGTATAGATATCCCGGAACGGGATATGTATATCATGCTTGTCGTGTTAGTTATAATCCCCATGTTGCTCCTAGGAATAGCGTTTGATATTGGCATTTAAAATTATTGTACGTGTTGTCTAACTGAATAAATGTACTAATTATTTTATTTATCTTATATTAGTTACAAACATGTCAAACCTCACAAAGCTTGAGTTCACGACCCTCGATATCTCTGGAAAGAATTATTTATCATGGGTGCTTGATGCAAAAATTCATCTAAACGCAAAAGGTCTCGGGGAGACGATAACTAAAGAAAATAATGCATCCAGCCAAGAAAAGGCAAAGGCCATGATTTTTATTCGTCATCACATTGATGAAGGATTAAAAATAGAATACTTAACTGTGGAAGATCCACTTGAATTATGGGAAAATTTGAAGGAGCGGTATGATCATAAAAAAACCGTCATTCTCCCTAAGGCTCGATATGAGTGGATGCATTTAAGGCTCCAAGATTTCAAAAGTGTGAATGAGTATAACTCAGCAGTTTTTAAAACCAGTTCCACATTGAAATTATGTGGCGAAAAGCTCACTGATGCGGATTTACTTGAAAAAACATATTCCACTTTTCATGCCTCAAATTTGCTCCTGCAGCAACAATATCGAGAAAAGGGTTTTAAGAAATATTCTGAGTTGATTACATGCCTCTTGGTGGCAGAAATGAATAATGAGTTATTATTGAAAAATCATGAAAGTCGTCCAACTGGATCTGTCCCATTACCAGAAACTAATGCATCAATCCATAACTACCCTGGAAGAGGTGGTCGTGGCCGTGATCGTGGTCGTGGCCATGGGTATGGTCGTGGTCGTGGAAACCATAGTTATCATCATCCAGGTGGTCCTTCTAGATACTGGACAAATAATCACGAAAGCAAGCAAGGAAAAGGAAAAAATGTCCAGTATGATCATCATAAGGGATCTGAAAATCCCTGCTTTCGATCTGGCATGAAGGGCCATTGGGCACGTGTCTGCCGTACGCCTGACTACTTTGTTAAACTTTACAAAGCTTCAGTTAAAGGAAAGAAAAAAGTTGCAGAGGCAAATTTTGCGGACAATAATGATATCCCAAAATTTGAAAATTCAAATGATATGCTTGAAGCAAATATGGCATATAAAGATGATGATTTCGATGGCCTTGCTAATACCACACACCTCGACACGATGGATTTCCTTACATCAAATGAAATTTAAATTCTAAAATGAATGTTAGCTAATTGTTGTTTGAACTTTATTTGTGTACTTTACTTTCATGTTCTTTCCTGTATTATGTACTCCGTTTTCTTATCAGTATCATTGTCTTTTCTACCAATCCTTGCATTTACTTACCAAGTTTTCTTTTATAATGAAGATATGGATGTTTCTCTACATGTCTATGGAACCTATTCAAATAAAGAAGATATATGTCTTGCAGATAGTGCAACAACGCACACAATTCTGAAGGATAGAAAATATTTTTCTCATTTAACAGAAGGTGAAGCAAATGTTAATACCATATCCGGTAGTGAAAAGTTAGTTGAAGGCTATGGAAGAGCCATAATATTATTGCCAAAAGGGATAAAGTTTATTATTAATGATGCTTTGTTTTGTCCCAAATTCCACAGAAATTTGCTAAGCTTCAAGGATATCCGCCTTAATGCGTATCACATTGAAACTGAAAATGAGAAAAATATTGAATACTTGTATATAACAAGTAAAAGGCGTGTTCTGGAAAAACTACCTGCTTTTTCGTCAGGTTTATATTATACACGCATAAGTGCAATTGAAGCACATGCCATCACAAACCAGAAGTTTGCGGATCCACAAGATTTTATTATTTGGCATGATCGATTGGGTCACCCCGGATTAACAATGATGCGAAAAATCATTGAAAGTACACAAGGGCATCCTTTAAGGAACCAGAAGATTCCTCAAATAAGAAAGGACCCGTGTACAGCTTGTTCTCTTGGAAAATTGATTGTGAGACCATCACCAGTTAAAATAAAAGATGAATCACCTGCTTTTCTTGAACGTATTCAAGGTGATATATGTGGACCAATCCATCCACCATGTGGACCATTTCGATATTTCATGGTATTGATCGATACATCTACCAGATGGTCACATGTTTGTTTGCTATCAACTCGTAATATGGCATTTGCAAGGTTGCTTGCCCAAATTATTAAATTACGAGCACAATTCCCTGATAACACAATCAAGAAAATTCGATTGGATAATGCTGGTGAGTTCACATCCCAAACATTTAATGATTATTGTATGGCAACTGGAATTATTGTTGAGCATCTTGTTGCTCATGTCCATACACAGAATGGTTTAGCTGAATCATTAATTAAATGTCTTCAGCTTATTGCTAGACTAATGATAATGAGAACAAAGCTCCCGATTTCAGTATGGGGACATGCGATTTAACATGCAGAGACATTAATTCACATTAGACCAAGTGCTTATCATAAATACTCCCTGTTCCAACTTACATGGGGTCAAGAACCAAATATTTCCCACCTAAGAATTTTTGGTTGTGCAGTATATGTGCCTGTAGCACCACCACAACGTACTAAAATGGGGCCCCAAAGAAGGTTGGGAATTTATATTGGATATGAAAGTCCATCCATTATCAGATATCTTGAACCACAAACGGGTGATATGTTTAGAGCACGTTTTGCCGACTGTCATATCGATGAATATGTTTTCCCAGCATTAGGGGGAGAAAACAAACAATTGGAAAAGGATATTTCATGGTATGAACCATCATTATTGCATCTTGATCCACACACAAAGCAGTGTGAGGTGGAAGTACAAAAGATTGTACACTTGCAAAATATTGCAAACCAATTACCAGATGCGTTTACATATGCAAAACGAGTGATTAAGTCACATATATCAACTGTTAATGCTCCTGCTCGAATTGAGATTCCAAAGGGTCAACCTGAGAAAAACATTGATCATGAATCTACGATACGCCTGAAGCGTGGTAGACCACCTGGATCGAAGGATAAGAATCCTCGTAAAAGAAAAGGAGCTAATATGAATGATGATCGCGGTATAGAAAGGAGTGTCTCAGAAGATACACCAAATGAGAAAGATATCACAAAAGAAATTTTGGTTAAAGAAAGTGTCTCAGAAAAGACACAAAATGGAGAAAGTGTTTCAGAAGAAACACAAAGTGAGATAAATGAAGAAATCTCAATTAATTACTTGTATTCAAGAAAGCTGTGGAATCAAAGTGATATCAACATTGATGAAATATTTTCTTATGCCGTAGATATCATTCATGAAAATGAAGATCCTGAACCAAGATCTATCATTGAATGTCAAAATAGACATGATTGGAATAAATGGAAAGACGCTATTCAGACTGAATTAAATTCTTTGAATAAAAGGAGTGTGTTTGGACCGGTTGTCCTCACACCTGAAGATGTAAAACCTGTAGGGTACAAATGGGTCTTCGTACGAAAACGAAATGAGAAAAATGAAGTCACAAGATATAAAGCAAGGCTCGTTGCCCAAGGATTTTCTCAAAGACCCGGGATTGATTATGAGGAAACGTATTCTCCTGTTATGGATGTAATTACGTTTAGATATTTAATCAGCCTTACAGTTTCCCAAGAATTGCAAATGCGTCTAATGGATGTTGTTACAGCTTATCTGTATGGATCACTTGATAGTGATATTTATATGAAAGTCCCTGAAGGATTCAAAATGCCTGAAGCATTAAAGTCAAAGCCAAAAGAGAAATGTTCGATCAAATTACAACGATCTCTTTACGGGCTAAAGCAGTCAGGACGCATGTGGTACAATCGGTTGAGCGAATTTCTGTCAAAGAAAGGATATGTGAATAATCCAATTTGTCCATGCGTATATATTAAGAGAACAGTATCCGGATACGTTATTATTGCTATCTATGTTGATGATTTAAACATTATTGGAACTGCCAAAGAAATCCATGAAACGGCAGCATATTTAAAGAATGAATTTGAAATGAAAGATCTTGGGGAAACCAAATTTTGTCTTGGTTTGCAGATTGAGCATAAACAAAATGGAATTTTTGTGCATCAATCAGCTTATACCGAAAGGGTGTTGAAACGCTTTAACATGGATAAAGCAAACCCGTTGAGCACTCCAATGATTGGGAGATCTTTAAGTGTAGAAACAGATCCATTTCGCCCTCGCGAAGAAAATGAAGAAGTCCTTGGATCTGAAACACCATACCTCAGTGCAATTGGGGCTCTTATGTATCTTGCTAATTGTATTAGACCTGACATATCTTTTGCAGTTAATTTATTAGCAAGGTTCAGCTCATCCCCCACTAAAAGACATTGGAATGGGATTAAACATCTATTCCGATATCTTCGAGGTACAGGTGATTTAGGATTATTTTATTCTAAAAATGCAGAACATGTTTTGGTTGGATATGCAGATGCAGGATATTTATCAGATCCACACAAAGCTAGATCCCAAACAGGTTACGTATTTTGGAGGCACTGCAATTTCTTGGAGATCACAGAAACAAACACTTGTTGCTACTTCTTCCAACCATGCTGAAGTCATTGCACTTCATGAAGCAAGCCGAGAATGTTTTTGGTTAAGATCTATGACACAACACATCTTGACCTCCTGCGGCATATCAATTGATAAAAATCCAACAACGATATATGAGGACAACGCCGCATGTATTGCTCAAATGAAGGAGGGATATATCAAAACTGATAGAAGCAAACATATCCCACCGAAGTTCTACCAATATACACAAGACCTTGAGAAGAATAGAGAAATCAATGTTCAATATGTTCAATCATGTCACAACTCCGCAGATCTCTTTACAAAGGCGCTCCCTACTACAACTTTCAAGAAACATGTTCATGATATTGGAATGCGTCAGCTCCGAGATCTATGAGAAGATCTCACTAATGTTAACAACAGGGGGAGCATACGCAGCTATACTCTTTTCCTTTTTCAGGTTTTTATCCCACTGGGTTTTTCCTGATAAGGTTTTTAATGAGGCAGCATCAACTGCACATATAAGAGAGATATTTACAATTGCATCCCAAGGGTGAGTGTTGAAATTATGAAACATTGCGGCTACTTTCTCATGCCGCAATTATTGATTTGTGGGATGCAAATTGTTTCTGCAGTATTTGACAAAGAACCATGCAATCTTGACATGAAGCCATGCAACCTTGACAAATGCCATGCAACATTTAATGTTACGCGGTGAATTTTGCCTATAAATAGTGAAGTACCTCAGTTCATTTTAGAGTGTGATTTCACTTAACGATTCAGTAATACATATTTCTACTGATAATCATATTTCTCTCAATATTTCTTGTCTCTCTTTCGCCTATTTATTTTCCAATTTTGTAATAATATCAATACTTATATGAGAGCCAAAAACAACACTAATGAATAACAATATGCATAATTGGAGGAGTGACTTATAGGTTTTGTCTTGTAACAAATAAATAACATGTGGATCATATATTATATACATGCCAATAATTCAAATCATGATGTCACACCCTCAATTTTTCAGCACGTCCAAAAGTCACCAATCATGATATAAAAAATATTATTTACTTTAGTAGTTAGGTCAATATTCTTGAATATTATTGGCTTAAACTTACGTCGCATTGCAATAAATTTTGAATGAAAAAGCCAAAAGAAATGGAAACAACACTTGTACTCAATTAAATTATAAATTGCTAGCGTGAACCTTGCCTTAAATTTTATTTGATTGTTGTGGGTTGGGACTTTACTATTAGTTGGGTTGTTGTAATTGTGAATGAGTTGGCCCGATCCTCGAATAAGACCTATAATTGTTTTTACAATTTCTCGAGGTTGTTCACGTCTCATATTTTTCACGGGTATTTTTGTATGTTCTCTCTGAATGACATTTGAATGGTTGCTATTTTCCGTCTGTTTTGGCTTAATAAGATGAGGTGGGATTCTCATTAATCTTCCCACGGTCCTCGATCGGTTTGCCTTTAGAAAAAAAAAAAAAAAATGCTAGCCTGGCCACATCTTAAAATTGACCTCGTAACCTTAAAGATTGTGCATGAATTTAAATTCTCGTGATTAAGTGTAGCTTAATTACACTTATCTTGATTTAATTAGAAAGTGGGGGGCTTCATTGCTCATATTTAAATTTTTAATGGATTAATAACATTTACATAGGATTTCCATATTATTTAGGGTTTCTTTTTCTCGAAAATTCTAATTCAAATCTAATTTGGTTGAATCCAACTTTTCTACTAATCATATAGTAAGTGTAAAACACTCACTCTATTCATTACATTAGTTTGATTGAATCAGGTTCGGTTTAGAATTACTCCGTGCATTACGAGAATTGTTTTAGGGTTTCACTCTATGTAATACTACTCTCATCCAAGTCTTTCTATTAATTAATCTCGGAGTTCTTATGGACTAACTACATTGCTACCCCTTGAAATATATATGTATGTGACCCATTTTTTTTAATTTTAGTTTAAGTGTTCGATAACATTAAGAAATTAGAAGCTAGAACATTCATAGATTCAATGTTCAAATCTTTATATACATTATTTCTACTAATCGAGAAGACTTCACACGTTAATGTTTCAATCCGGCTCAAACTCATAGTAATTAAATACGGTGCGAAACAAATGAAAAAGGCAATACGCGTCATTCATGATCACTTTTACTTATATTACTATATTATACAACCAAGACTTTCATGCATACACAACCACACGATAAGTGTAAACACTCGCCCCTCGTTATATAACCGAGTCAGCCTCGGGTAGAATTTCCCTACATATGATTATAATTAACATATAATATCAATCAACAAAGCCCTTTTTTATTGATCAAAGGTTAATCAGTACATGAAAACATCATCAGCCATAATTATCTGATCATTAACATCAATCAAACTCCAAGAACTCAAGAAACCACCAATCATCTCATCATCATCATCAAAGCCCTGATCATGATCAGGTCCACCATAAGCCTCCCTGGACCTCATGCAGCTGATAATATCATTCAAAGCCCGAAGCCTCTGAGTCAACTCGGTCACCTGAGCCCTGAGCACCGAGTTCTCAGACTCCATGTTCAACCACATCTGAGTAACAAGATTCGTGTTTGACAGAATCTGATCGTTTGCAGCCCTCAGATTAGCAATCTCAGCCGCCAGATCATCCAGATGCTTCTGTTTCCGCATCCGGGATCGCCTGGCAGACTCTCGATTCGAAAGCATTCGCTTTCTTTTTCTGATCTCCGTCATCATATTGATCTGACGCAGGTTTTCTTGATCGGAGCTGATGTTCAGGGAGCTTGATCCTGATGAAGGTCCACTGGCGGAAGCCATGATTATGAATGTTTCTAATATATATGGTGTATCTATATATATATATATATATATATATATGTATGTATAATTAAGTCAAATATGGAGAGGAATTATGGGGTTTTGTTCATGAGAAAACGTAGAACCAGTAGAGGAAAACGACGGAGAAGGATTGGACGAGGTGGGAACGGCGTCGTAAGGTTGAGTTCACTGTAAATCCAGAAAGAATGATCTCACTGAGAACAGGCGACATGATCAGCAATATTCTTCAATAATTGATCTGCAAATGATTCCTTCCATATAAATATGAATGAAAATTATGTATATATCAAGAAAAGAATTTATATCAAAGGATCAAGAAAATGTATATATATCAATGGCAAGAATTATGCAAGTAGAGAAGGAGAAGGGAAGGAGAGGTTTCATGAAGGTATTGGAGGTGGAATTTATACAAGAAAGAACACTTAGCGAGGGGAATAAAGAAGTGGTTTTTGGGTGGCAATAATTGTGATTAAAGAATTGGGAACAATAATGTTTGATTTAATATTGCTTCCATGCTTGGAATAAAGTCCCAATGGTGAAGAGCTCTAATAAATAATATCTTCTGTCCAAGTCCATTATTAGCTGACAGCTATGATGCATGGATACGGACACGGCGACACGAATATGACACGACACGACATGAATTTTTTGTTTAATTTTTCACTTGAGGAGTGTCGGATACGGTATTGGATACGACACGACACGACACGATACGACAAAATGATATTTTTATAAGTCTTCACGCATAGTAGTCTGTCAGTGTTTGGATCAGAATGATGAAATTGGAAACAAAAATTGATAGTGCCAACAAAGTGGCTGTAGTTTAGTGGTAAGAATTCCACGTTGTGGCCGTGGAGACCTGGGCTCGAATCCCAGCAGCCACATTCTTTTTTACTTTCTGCCAATTTTACTTATAGTCTTTGCCGGGGGTAGTTTTTGTAATTTTCAAATCAGATTAGTATATGTCAATGTGTGTAATTATCTCAGACCACCAATGTTCGTGGAATAGCATATGTTTCCATGGGTGATTCTAACCCGAGTCTGGATCGGCCAAATCGATATTCCATGTGTTTGCGTATATTAGTGAATTAGCCTATGCCAATTTATATACTTTGGTAGGGGTAGTTTCTGTAACATTTCAAATCTTAAGTAAGTTTGTGTATATATTCTTTGGTAGGGGTCGTTTTTGTAATCTTTCAAATCTTAAGTAAGTTTGTGTAGTTATGCCAAATCTTTGGGTTGACGTATGTTGGTGCGCGTGTAATTATGCCGTACCTCAGCATTCGTGGATTAGCATTTATCAGTGTGTGTTCCATATGTTGGCGTCTGTCGGTATGCAATTATGTCAAATCTCAGGGTACTCATGTCAGTGTGCGTTCCATATGTTTACGTACATTGGTGTATATCCTTGGCGCGTGTGTTTTAGTAGGATTGCAAACGAGACGAGCTCTATAACTTTGTCATTCTTCACCAATACATTTTGAGATCTTACACACACCTTAGGACTGTCAGCATGCAGTTTTTTCGGGGACGTAGCTCAGTTGATTACGGAGGACAGATTTGCTGAGAGCATCCAATTTTTCGGCCTCGGTATCCTGAGTTTAAAACATTCGAAAGAAAGCATTTTTGCCATTTCACACTCGTGCAAAAGAATCTAACTTCCGGGCAATTTGTAATGGTTTCACTATCCAGGAAGCTGATTGCGCCGATAATCAGAGCTTCGATCGCCATCTCCAAGCCCACAAGGTTCCTCGAGGATCAAGCCCCATTCATCCCATTTTCTCAGCTGCAAAAAATCAAACAGTTGGAGTCCCACCTCATTTCCACCCTCGAAGACTGCTCAAGCCTCGTGGAAATCAAGCAAACGCACGCTTATATTATCCGAAAATGCCTTCATCAATCGTCCTACATCATAGCGAAGCTTCTCCGAATGCTGTCGAAAGTAAATGTCCCAATGCAATCTTATGGAGTTTCGGTTTTCTCGCAGGTGAGAAATCCCAATGCTTTTCTTTACACGGCTTTGATTCGGGGGTATTTGAGTGATGGAATGATTAAAGAATCTTTAGTTTTTTATAATTCGATGAGGAGAGATGGTATTACTCCTGTATCTTTCACATTCACCGCCTTGTTGAAGGCGGCTGCAGCTGAAATGAATGTAAATTTGGGTCGGCAGATTCATGGGGAGACTCTGAAGCTAGGTGGGTTCAGCGATGATTTGTTTGTGGGGAATGTTCTGATCGACATGTATTTGAAATGTGGTTGGCTGGATTGTGGGAGGAAGGTTTTCGACGAAATGCCTGAAAGGGACTTAATCTCTCGGACTTCCCTCATTGTTGCTTATGCAAAGGCTGGTGATATGGGTTCTGCCAGTGAGCTGTTTGAAAGCTTGCTGGTGAAGGATATGGTGGCATGGACCGCCATGGTGACTGGTTTTGTACAGAACGCTAAGCCGAAGGAAGCCTTGGAGTATTTCAAGAAAATGCAGAGTGAGGGCGTTCAAACAGATGAGGTGACGTTGGTTGGTGTGATTAATGCTTGTGCCCACTTGGGTGCTGTTAAATACGCCAATTGGGTAAGGCACGTCGCTGAAAAATCAGGCATCGGCCCAGACCACGACGTGCATGTTGGCTCGGCATTGATTGATATGTACTCAAAATGTGGATGTGTCGATGACGCCTATGACATTTTCAATTCAATGCAAGAGAAGAATGTCTATTGCTACAGCTCTATGATTATCGGTCTTGCTATGCACGGGCGTGCAAATTCTGCTCTCGAATTGTTTGAGGAAATGGTGAAGAAAACCGATGTTAGGCCAAATGAGGTCACTTTCATTGGTGTCCTCACTGCATGTAGTCATGGAGGGTTGGTAGAGCAAGGCAAACACTTATTTCATACCATGGAGAAATCTTACGGTGTTAAGCCTTGTTTGGATCACTATAATTGCATGGTTGATCTTTTCGGCAGACTTGGACGGTTAGATGAAGCCCTCGATCTTATTGCAACTATGCCTTTTGAACCCAATGCCAGTATATGGGGTGCCCTTCTTGGAGCATGCCGTACACATGCAAATTCCGATATTGCTGAAATCGCAGCAAGAAATCTATTCAAGCTTGAACCTTATAATATTGGGAACTATATACTACTGTCTGATGTTTATGGGAAAGCAAAAAGATGGGACGATGTGTTGAAGGTGAGGAAATTGATAAGGAAAAAGGGGCTGATGAAAAGTCCTGCGTTTAGTTGGGTTGAAGGGGGAGACGGCATGATTCATGAATTTTATGCTGGCGATGCGACACATCCGAGGTTTGGAGAAATTAAGGAAAGGCTCGAGGATCTTGTTAAAAGGTTGAAGATGAATGGGTATCAGCCAAATTTGAGCTCGGTGGTTTATGATGTGAGTGATGAAGAGAAAAGAAGGATCTTGGTTGGTCACAGTGAGAAGCTGGCTTTAGCGTACGCGTTGCTGACAACAGGAGATGGATCGGCTGTTAGGATTGTGAAGAATCTTAGGATTTGTGAAGATTGTCACTTGTTCATGTGTGGTGCGTCGAAGGTTACCAGACGGGAGATTATTGTCAGGGATAACATGAGGTTCCATCACTTTCGTGACGGGTCATGTTCGTGTAGTAACTTTTGGTGACCCCCAATTTGTTGAAATAGAATCGGAATAATTACACCGACATACCTAGAAGTTCGGCTTACATAAGTATCATTGCATATTTAAATAGCTAGACACACAACATTGATATATAGGCATCAACAAATTTAGACTACACTTTCTGTTGCACAAATGTATGAGTTATGAATTATGATTATACATAATTGTTGAACAACTTCAATCTCAGAAATCCCAAACAAACTGCACTATATGACATTGAAAGGTGATAATCCTAACAACCTAACTCATCACTAAGGCTGAAAAATGCTACATCAGGCAATTACATAGTCTTGTGATCATTACAAGTTTCTACAAGAAAAAAAACTATAGATATAAAAATTGATGAGCTGTGGTTTTTCGTTGCAATCGGGTTGATTGCTTCAAGGCCATCTCTTTTCACTCAGAGTCGGAATCTTGATTAGCAGATGATCTAACCGACCGTTTTCCACCTTCAAGATAATCATCATCCTCTTCATCTCGTTTCCTCTCCTCGATAATTCCTGAAAATGAAGGGTTTCTGAGATTGTGATGAGGTAAGTTTTAGGGTGGGGAAATTGTAATTATGAAATAAAGTGTGACCTTTCTTCAAGAGGTAATTCTCGAGGGTCCTTGTAGCGAAATCATCCTTTCCCCCCAAGTCTTGGAATCCCACCAGCCTGTCTGTTGCCACTCCTTTCCTGGATGGGGAGAGAAAAACCTTCTCAAATATAATCCTCATGACACTATGTTCTATATAAATTACAAAAGCCTTTCTAGCATACTCTAAGATTTGGCCCAACACATGCTATTATACTAACCAATTGATCATTATCAACGGCAACGAGAAAGAATTAGAGAAGAAATCATTACACTAAATGGGTCCAGATGTAGTGCAAATTCTTTTACAGGGGTAGTTTTTGTAATTTCTCAATCTCAAGAAAGTTCGTATAATTATGCCCAAACCTCAGGGTATGTCGGTGTAATTATCCCTATATCTCCGTGTGTGTTTTAGTAGGATTGCAAACAGGCCAAGCTGAGCCCCAAAACTTGGAAGGCGAATATAAAATGAAAGGGAGCAACAATACTTGCTAATGAATCAGTGATTGACTAGAAAACTAGTGACTTAGCAGACCTGAATAGTATGACACATGGCAATGTCTTGATCCCTAGCTTGGTCACAAAGAATGGAGCATTCTGCCAAAGAAAAAGAATTGGATTACATACATTATTTATGTGAGTATATATACTTATATGTAGCAATTCTTTTATACAAACCTCGGCGTCCAATTTGAGGAATTTGGTATTAAAATGCCTTGGAGCAAGGGACTTCAAATGTTTATCCATAATCCTAGAAAATCAACCGACAATTTCATCAGAATATATTTTCAGAGAAGACCTTACAGGCTCACATATAATATATTTCATCCCATTTGGTTCAAACTATTAAATTAAGAAAACATTAAGTTTTCTAGTCCACATTTTAAAACACCAAACCTGCCCTTCCTTTTCCACAAATATTTCATATTAGAGACTCCATGTGTCCTTACTTGCAACGGTAGAACTCCCGATGGTAGAAATGACAAATCACTTTTTCACTGCCAGTAACTTCACCAAGAAAATCTGCTTCTGTTATCTCCCTGTACTCTCCATGACCTTTCATTTTCAATCCCTGCCTCTTCTCTGCTTCTTTCTATATAGATTATTAAATTAAAACCAAACTATGTATAAATATACACATATATAATTCAAGAATATAATGTCAAACACATTTTGATGATCTTACACACCTTAAGAGCTGCAATCCTGTCAGCATGTAATTTTTCCAGCTCAGGATCCTGAGTTTAACAAACTGTTAGAGATATTAAATATTTAATATCGACAATATATAAAACATTTGAAAGAGAGTATTTTAGAGGAATAAACAAAGCAATTAGATTGAGGTGCATCTGACACTTACATCCATCAATTCATCTAGATCTACTTCCTGATTAGCTGAGCTTGATCCTTGTGTTTTCTCTTGTGCCAGGATTTCCTGTAAAAGATATAATAGTTAAAACCAACCTAAACCCATATCCATTACCAGGCTCTCAATGCTTCTAATAAACAGTACATCTCAGTTTGAAACCAAAAAAATTTGCCATTTCATAGTCGCGCAAAAAAATCAAACTTCCGGTATGCACATTCCCAGGATTCCGGTTAATTTCGTTTAAGCTATTGAGCTAATGATTTCAAAACCGTAAGCAACAAATCTATTGATCTGGTCTGGATAGTTTCATGCCATAAGGAATTCGAATTCTCGAGCTGCCATTTTGGGCTGTGACTTATTGATTGATATGAAGCCATTCAAGTTTCTACTACCACACACACAAATCCTACTCAACAGTACATGAATTTAGCTAAGCTAACAGCACTTCGATCTAGGTAATATATACCATCAATTCCAACTCCCAAATTCTTTCAAAAATATTAACCCAGAAACAGCATTCCACGACACCAAATTCACTAACCATTCACAATTAAACGAATGAAAAATTGGGAAAAACAAAAATCTTTAAAACCACAAAAAGAGAGAACCTTTTGATAATCCCGGGCTGCAGCAGCCAACACATTCCCGAAAGCCAAATTAGACAGAGTTGATTTCACCGCATCTGGGTCCATTTTCGTTCTCCCTTTACGCAGCTGAAATCGAAAAACTTATCACCATTACAGAAACCTAAAATCATGAAATTTAACGCGAGATTGGATTGTGCGAGCATACCAGTATAGATCCAGGTCTCTGAAATCCACAGCTTTAGAGAGAGGGAGAGATTTAGCTCGACTGTCTACTGGAATGGTGAGAAAAGTGGGAATCTGAACTTTAGGTTCTTCAAATTTGGTGTGGAAGTAGAATTCGCAAATTTGCCCCATTGGAATTCGAATTTGTAATTATATCCCATAAATTTTAAAATTTTGCGATAGAAGTCGGATTTCTTTACAAAGTTAATTAAAATACTGTCGTTATTTTATCATTTTATATTTTAATTTCTTTCTTTCTTTTAAATCAAACTTCATTTTTCATATTTGATGGTGTCCAAATCTGATTATTTTATTGAAATGTAGATGCAGATTTCAAATCACCCTTATAGAGTGAGGAAGATCTGGATCTACTAAAAATTATAATGTTGAACCAACGTGAGTTGAAAGACCAAAATGGAGAAATATGAGGGTTGAACCTAGGGTTGGCAATGGGCCGGGTCCAACGGGTCTGGGACCGGACCCGCCCCGCGAGACCCGTTAAGGACCCGCTCCAATGGATCCTGGAGCGGGTCTGGGTCCAAAAAAATGGACCCCGTTAATATCGGCTCCTTAATGGGTCCGCTCCAGACCCGGACCCGGCCCCAATATTTAAAATTGCAAAAAAAAAAAAAAATTGAAAAAAAAGGCTCAGAACTCACGCTGCATTCACGACATTTGCTCATTGTTCTCTACCTCATCCTCCTTCAATCCCACCGCTTTCCGCCACCAAGTCGCCGCCGCCGCCACACTGTGTCATGATCCGGCATCGTAATCTCAGAAATTGGGGAAATATACTCCATAATTTGATAATAGTTAGCAAGATATTATGTAGAGAAAGTAAATTGCAAGAATTTAAGAAAATAAAAGGAATTGGAACGAGAGAAAGATTGAAGGAAGGGGATGAGAAATCAGAGAGAGCAAAGAGGTGAGAAAAGCAGATTCTATTTCATTCTTGTTCTCCCCAATCTGCAATACAACCCTTTTAAAGCTAAAACAAGAATCGTGCATGCATAAAACATAAATCTAACAATTTTCTCTAATTTTGCACTTTTTTCTTCTTTCCGAAAAAGCCCTCTCTTTGTCATATTAATTCCCAATTATGCCCCTTAGCAAATGTTGTATATATGACATTTCTCCCCCGTTGAAACATCCTTGTCCTCAAGGATCCTAACTGGCAACCCCTCCAAATCCTTATTCGTGACTTGTGCTTTTTCATGAAATTCTTCAAGTTTACAACATCAATGAGCTGCTGTTTTAGAGCATGTTCAGCAAACCAGAGGACACGAGCAAAAATATGTTCAGCCTTGAATGCTTTCATCCAAATATCACCTTTGCCACCTTTAAGACACAGGGTTAGCACCCTGCGGCCTTCACAGAGGCATGGTACATCATCCAGAAACAATTGCTCCACTATCACTCCAATCAATCCATTTGTAAAGGCTACTTGTTTTTGTGAAATTTTATAGCAAACAAGGTTTCCAATTTTTCCAAGGTTAATCTCAATAATACGTAAGGACTAAGAAACCACAAAATTAGCCAAAAGAATGTCAAGGATAAGATTTTGAACCATAAATTGAGCATGCCCACCACTTGCAGCAAGATCCCATAAAGTACATCCACATTTTTCCCAAATCAATCTCAGTTTTTTCTCTGCTACAACCAACTCTCTCACTTTCTTCTGATGGTATAATAGGAATTCATCCTCCCTCTTCTCAAGTTCTTGTGACAGAATATTTGTTGATTCCATGTTGAATTTGGCATCTTTTGCACCAGCAATCGATCTTTTACGGGTCTCATCCAGATTTTGTTTGTGGGATTCAATCTGCTTATGCTTCATCACAACCATTTCATCGAAAGACTCCACAAGCTGATGTCCCAACTTTTCCAGCTCAATCAAATTTTCATCTCTCAATTTGGCGTCCTTACGATCCTTTTTTGTCCTAATAATCAATTGATACTCTATCGGACCCTTCTATGATGATCCTTGGATTAAATCAGCTTCTTTTGAGCGTGCAGACAACAGTTTATGAATCATAGTCTTACACGACTCAATCTCTTTCAACTTCTCAAATGCAGAATCTCCAACATTTCCAGAAAAATTCCTACTTCCAAAATATGCAGAACTATGATCAGAGGTTGCTTTTGTAATAAATTCCACTTTTACCCGATCTTTTACACCCTCCAAAAGCATGATCAAACATTTATTTATCTCCGTAACTTCCTCATACTCAAAGGCATATAACATGAAGCCAAACATCTGTCTTATAGCTTCTTTTGAGATAGGATTCTCATACTCAATTGCATCAATGAATTCTTTCGTACTAGCAATGAATTCCCCAGTGTTGTTAATGCTGTGAAACCCAAAGTTTGCTCCACTAAGCGCCATGCAAAGAACAGCAGATCCATTCTTTGTGATAATCCTTCCGTAGTTCGTAGCTGTATAATTTACATCCATACTAGCAATGCTCCCTCTCTAATGCATAAGCCAACTATTATAGAACTCATTTGAAAAACGATGTGACTTTGTCCGCGCGTTGTACTCCTTCTGCAACTTGAATATGGGTCATGGATTGTCACCGGTTGTGAAGTCAACAACTGAGTAAACTGCATCACCTCGAAGTGTTCCTTTCTCAAGAGTTTCTCTAGAACCTCCATCAGTAGTATAAAATATTATATCATCTCTGAGGCATTTTCGAACTATTTTGACCAAATAATGCAAATAAGCTTTGTCATCTCCATATAAACCATATCCATTCTCAACCTGGATTATTATTATAGGACCCCTATCACTGTAAAGAAGAGGCAACACTTTTGGAAGTAGAATGCCCCACCATTTTTCAACTAAGTCAAGGAAGGCAAGGTCCAATGATCTTAGCCTAATAGGAGGTTCCTGAACAAGCACCCATGCATGGAATCCGCCCAAATCCCACTCTCCACAATTATAAAGGCTGACACGCGACATTACCCAAAAATTCAATTTCTTGCTTATGTCGAGAAAATGAAATTATATCAGCAAAACCATCAAACACCCTATTGTCTTGCCTCGATTCCTGCAAATTCCCTGGATTGTAAGCTTGAATAGTGTTCAAGTCCAACACCTTTGCCCTCAAAAGTGGATCTTCCAAAAACTGAGGATGGACATAAATATAATTCAAGTTACCTCCAATTATTCTAAAGGGCTTACCATCTTCCCAAAACATGTCCTTAGCTATCTCAGACCTGGCTTGACCATATTGCATATTTTTCCTATATTCCCCTTCAATCAATTTTCGAATGTTAGATAACTGATCAATCCAGACAGAACATCCTTTTTCATCAAATACATAAGCCGTGCACGAGCAATGTTTCATACAATCAGATTCACATTTGCCCTTGCCTATGTCATTCCCACATGATAAACTGAACTTCCACACGTATTCAACCCCATCATCCTTCCAAAATTGATAATAATATATCGATATAAACTTCCTAATCCAATAATTCACATGTGGACTATAATGCACATCTCTTAGCAAATTAAATGACCATCCACCTGGATCAATCTTAAACTCAGTAAATGAATCAGCAGACTTACAAAATAGAAAATGTATGCCATCAATGAAGCGACGTATGGTGTCGAACTCATTTGCAGCAACTCCAATTTTAGCTTCTCTTGCAATTAGGTTATTTCCATCTATTAAGCTCTGGATCAACACCTCTGCACCAAAGTCCACTAACATGTTTTTCCCAAGCTTATCTACCTTCTCGAACAACTCATCGAACACATACATATTACTATTTATCGTTGATTCCTTCTCCTCAAAGACATATTTATCATTTGACATCATATCTACTATTTCTACTTCCAACAGATCCTTGACTTCTCTCTCGGGCATTTTATCGAACACATGTGTGTCGATATCTTCTACAGCTTCCTTAACTACAAATTTCTCATCCTTCAAGTAGTTATCCAAATTTGATACAATTACTCGAGTATCCTCCGTATCAAATTTCTCTAAGATAGTTGCGGTAAGCTGTTCCTAACTGATATTTGAATGGTTTTCACTGAAACTTTGAAACCAAAGCTTAGCCTTCCCTGAAAAATACACTGATGCTACGAGAACCTTGTTTTCTTCAGCTAATGTAGGAACAAGTTGAAATACCTCTGAGTCTCTCCAATCCAAGCACTACGGTTTTCCCCATCGAAAACTGGAAATTCCACTTTAGGGAATATTGAACCCTTTCCTTCATTAGAGTGAGTTTTCTTATCAATTGAGAGTGTAGTTTTAGGGGCAGGTTCAGAAAATTTATCCACGGAGGTAGATAAACCATCACCCAAAAATGTCGGAAGTTGATCTGCAATCCAACGCGATTGAGTGAGCATTTGCTCTACCATAGCTAAGATTTTCTCCATCGATTTATCAGGGTCACACCGAGGTTCACTCATGCTAACCACAGAACCGTCCGGATCGGAACAGCTCTAATACCATTTTTCATGATTCGGCATCGTAATCTCAGAAATTGGGGAAATATATTCCATAATTTGATAATAGTTAGCAAGATATTATGTAGAGAAAGTAAACTGCAAGAATTTAAGAAAATAAAAGGAAATGGAACGAGAGAAAGATTGAAGAAAGGGGATGAGAAATCAGAGAGAGCAAAGAGGTGAGAAAAGCAAATTCTATTTCATTCTTGTTCTTCCCAATCTGCAATACAGCCCTTTTAAAGCTAAAACAAGAATCGTGCATACATAAAACATAAATTTAACAACTTTCTCTAATTTTGCACGTTTTCTCTTCTTTCCGAAAAAGTCCTCTCTTTGCCATATTAATTCCCAATTATGCTCCTCAGCAGATGTTGTATATATGACATTTATTATAGACCAAATAGGAGAGCCCATCTCAAAAGACTAGTCTGGAAGGAGAGAGGGCCAATTTGGCCTATAAACCCCACACCAATTGCCCATACAATCAATGTGGGACAAGTCTCATACCTTGCAATTGGTCCGGGGTCATGACAATCGACCCCCCTTAAGGGCCAACGTCCTCGTTGGTCACGGCTACGTTGGTCACGTCCACGTTGGTCATGGCTAGCTCCTCTAGGCCACCACTGCGAGCCGGCTTTGATACCAATTGTTATAGACCAAACAGGAGAGCCCATCCCAAAAGACTAGTCTGGAAGGAGAGAGAACCCATTTGGCCTATAAACCCCACACCAATTGCCCATACAATCGATGTGGGACAAGTCCCATACCTTGTAATTGGTCCAGGGTCATGACACACTGCCGCCACCATCGCCGCCGCATCGTCACCGTCCCTTGCTGCTGACACATCTACGCCGCCTTCCCTACACCGCTGCGCCACAAAATAAGGTGTGTTGAAATATTGAGTAGGGTTCTTGAATTTGAGTGCAATGGTCGTAAACTTGTAATTTATATAATGGGTTCTTGGATTTTGACTGCATTAATGTGATTTATATAAAAAATATTGCAATTTAATGTCTAAATGTGCAGTTTCTTAAACTTGTAATTTGTTGCTAGTTTTGGTGTGATTTTTCGCGGCTGGATTTTGTGAGATTTCTTTGGTTTTCTAGAGTGATTGTGTGCGCTTGCTACTGATTTCAGCCGATTACTGTGTCTTTCAATTCTTGAGATGAAGGAAACTAGCTCACAAAGTTGCAGTTGCTGGTTTTTATGTGGTGGTTCTTGATTTCTTCTATGGAGATCTCTGCACGAAACAGTTCATTTCTAACTAAATTCTCATTACTTTTAGTGGGCAACATTCATTCATCTTTCGTACTTCTATTCTTGGGACTTTGGAAAATGTCCAAATTTTGATTTGAACTTCTAAAAACTAAATGCCTGACATTCTTTTCAGATTTCATTACTTCATTACATGAATTGGCTTGTTTCTATTGTATCTAGACTTGGAATTATCATAATTGGGATTTTTGTATTAATCCTATTAGGCTAAAGCGGTTGAAGATGTTAAACCTCTTCTTAAAGCTGTGAAAAGTAAAGGACCACCATGATGTGCAGTTTTTTGTGATGTGTAGTTTAGAATCTATGATTTATGATGTGCAGTTTTTTCACGTATGTGTAATCACCATGAATGTATTAAGTTCTTCTAACTAAATTAAAGCTCCTAAAGTGTTGATCTTTCCAATACTTAATCGTTGTGGGATGTTTGAATGAGATTTGTCTTAGTAACTGACTATAATAATAATAAGTTGAATTAAAGCTCCTAAAGAGTTGAATTGCAGTTTCTATGTTGTTATAAGGAGGAAATGCATGTTTTTTTTATTTCACAATCCATGCTTAGGCTAAAAAAGCACTTTGTTCTATGACCATGCATGTTTTTCTTTTTTAATTAGGAACCGTAGCTTACTGCTCCTACTATATATAAATGATAGTGTATTTTACTATTTGTCCATGTTTGTAGCTTCTAATAATAATGATATATATGAATACTTTGTAATTCTTGTATTTTGCTATCTACGTTTCAGCAAATTGGATAAGTGATGTTTTTCCACGGTTGAAGTTTCGAGATAAAAATTACAAATGTCTACCTACTGAAAAAGATTGGATGGATGCAGCCACAATTTGCGAAAAGTTGAAGATTTTATCCCACGTCTAACCTTTATTTCTCAAAAATTTGCGATATCAAATTGAGATTAGACGAGTGGTTATTGAGTACACACGACATGATTAGATATATGACAAGTAAGTTGTTAGATAAGTATGACAAATATTGGAGGACTTGCAATGTCGTGATGTGAGTTGCTACAGTATTCGACCCGAGATTCAAATTGGAACTCGTGGAATTCTATTTTTCATTGATTTACGGTGAAGATCTAGATACAATAAAGGCCAAAATAGATGAAATTCGAAAAAATTGTTATGATATGTTGGCGGATTACAAGTCTAGAACTGCATTTTTGGGGGGATGTAGCTCAAATATGAGCGGTGTAGGATCTAGTGGAAGTACTACTAGTGTTTCTGGTATCCCCAGTGACCCTTTGGCGGCATTTGATAGATTTGTGGCTTCAAAGACTACATCCTCTACCGTATTATCTCAAACGTCTGAATTGGACATGTATCTCAGTGAAAATGTCTTGCCAAGAAGTGAAGATTTTGATGTACTTGGTTGGTGGAAGACAAATGGGATTAAGTATCCTACTTTACAAAAGATGACGAAAGATATTTTAGCGATCCCTATTTTAACCATTGCATCCGAGTCCCCGTTTAGCACTAGTGGAAGATTGATTAGTCCTCACCGTAGCCGGCTCAACCCAACTACTTTGGAGGCATTGATGTGTGCTCGACGTTGGTTATGGACTTCCACTGGGATGAAGGGTAAGTAAAATTTATTTATTTTTATATTAATATATTTTTGTACAAGTTATTAATAATTTTTTGATTAATTCTCGTAGGTACTTATCCACCCCTATTAGATGATGAAGAAGAAGATGTTGAAGAAAGTATTAGCGAATGTGAGACGTTGTCTTGTGACGTTAGTTCTTTATGATTGTAGAGGTGGGAAAATTTTGTGCTTGAATCTCAATATGTAGTTTTTAGAATGTAGTTTTTTATTCTGTGAACAACTCTGTCTGAAACAATAAATCAATAAAATAGCAGAAAAGCTGAAGTTTCAATAGTAATGGCATTTAAAAAGTAATATTATAATAATTCTAACAATATAATACTCAACTTTTTTACTTTTATTGTTGGACATAGAAATCCACCTAAGCTCCGTTTTTATTTATTTTTATAAAATTTATATCTAGATTCCTCTAATTCCGCATATTTATATAGATACCTTTTAATTTGGAAAAATTATAGTTACATTTGGATTTTAACAAATTAATTACAAAACTTTTCGTATTAAGGATCCACCAGGGAATTTGAATGTTTTTCATTCATTTTTTGGTATGTTGTATCTAAAGTCTAAAACTTATCAAAACGGTTCAACACGGAGCAAATTTGAGTTATTGGAATTTTTTGGTATGCGACATGACCAACAGATCCTGAAAATTTTCAAAATGACCATTATTGAAACAACGAGGATTATTAAATCTAACCAAAATTAGTATGAAACTACTATTACAATCAGGCATATATGAAATTTATTGTGCTACATTTACTTAAACGGATCCAAATATGTTAAAACAAATCGAAAATGAATCAATCTGCCTAAAATTATTAAAACTTGCCTAAAACAGGTTGAACGTGTGAAAAACGGGTCGAACGAAATAAAAATGTGACAAAATGGGGCAAAAATAAATAAACGGGTCTACAACGAGTCTGGGGATTTGTAGGGCATGACGTGCATTTAATGAGCGTACAAAGAAAATATCCTGCATTAAATGTGGCTCCTATACTTGTCTCTCTGGGTCGAATCAACCGCTTCCCTCGAGAGGCCAGCCGATCAAGGGACCATCCTTCTTGAGGGAAGCCCGACTCGATTGAATTTAACCAATCATTCGATCACATATATTATTTTGTTGTCCGAACTAAATTCAAGTTAGAACCAGATCGGAGATAGTAAAGCATTCACTAAAGTTAGATGATAAAGGTAAGTCTTCCCCACATTGGCCGGACATTCCCTACACATTGAGACATGCAACATTACCTTTCAAATCTTTTATGCTATTTCTAGGATACGAATCATGTGGAATGGTACACATGTTTGCCCCTTATTTTGTTAGGTTGTTTTCATGGGCAATGTTGGATAGCACTTTGTCGATACCATCACTTGATTGGATTGAATAAAAAGAGTTTAAATCTAGCCACTTAGGAGCTACCTATCTTGTCAATTTAGCTTTTGGACTATGACATAAAACAACATTAGAGTGAACTATCCCCTTAATTTCAATGAGAAAGTGTCAATAACCATAGGGGGGAATTTTTAATTCTTGAAAGTGGAAACTAATTTCTAGTTGATAATAGAAATATAATGGAAAATTGGAACAACAATAATAAGTACGTATCTTGTCAATTGGCTTTTGGACTATGAGTCTATGACATAAAACAACATTAGAGTGAACTATCCCCTTAATTTCAATGAAAAAGTGTCATAACCATAGGGGGGTATTTGTAATTCTTGAAAGTGGAGACTAATTTGTAGTTGATAATAGAAATATAATGGAAAATTGGAACAACAATAACAAGTACCTATCCTGTCAATTGGCTTTTGGACTATGACATAAAACAACATTGGAGTGAACTATCCCCTTAGTTTCAATGAGAAAGTGTGATAACCATAATGGGGTATTTGTAATTCTTGAAAGTGGAGACTAAGTAGTAGTTGATAATAGAAATATGATGCAAAATTGGAACAACAATAACAAGTACCTAACTTGTCAAGTTGGCTTTTGGATTATGACATAAAACAACATTAGAGTGAACTATCCCCTTAATTTCAATGAGAAGGTGTGATAACCATAGGGGGGCATTTGTAATTCTTGAAAGTGGAGACAAATTTGTAGTTGATAATAGAAATATGATGGAAAACTGGAACAACAATACATAGTTAGTTCATCGAAAAACATTTCTATGAAATTCTCATCTCCGTCTATAATCGTCGGAAAAATATCTTTACGGAAGTCTGATTGTCATCGATTATTTATAAAATTTTCGAACGGATCAGTTGTACCTATTCATAAAGACACCATTTTCTCATAATTAGTAGTTCGTCTCTACTCGAAGCCTGTCTAAGTTTTATTTGACTTGTGCACAATTGTCCACCGTTTTGGCCTCGGGTGTTCCATTTTCCTCCGCACCCTCCTTTTCCTTCGCAGAATCGATCTTTTCTTCTGCCTTTTTCTCAAGCATCTCAATCTTCTCTTCCTTCTTTTGCTTCAGCAAATCAATAACACCCTCAAGAGCAAGATCGACATCCTCATTTCTCATCAAGTGTTCAGCAACTTCCGCAGGAGTGATATCCACTTCCCGGATCAGCCTCTTGATTTCAGGAAAGTGCTTGGGATGATCATGGATTCCCAAGTAATTGAAGGCCAAGACATCGAATCCATGCGACGTGCAATACGCCATATGAATGTGCATATCCATTCTACCAGGGCGTAGAAGGGCAGGGTCGAGTTTTTCTTTATGATTCGTCGTGAATATGATTATTCTTTCATCTCCACAAGTCGACCACAGCCCATCAATGAAGTTCAACAATCCCGATAATGTCAACTGTTGCATAAAGCACACTACAACATTAGTAACCAAAAATTGAATCTTTATATTCAAGAAACCAAGAATGGGAGGGGCTGATAGGAGCAGTCGCCCCCCTAAGGTCAATCTATAGTTATAAACATACATATAGCAAATATATTGCTTAAAAATTCAATCTTGCCACAAATTTAATGCATCAAAACTAGCAAACTTAGTTACTGTATCAAAAAAGTGATGAATAATTTCAACTAACCTTAGTGTCAGACATGTCCCTCTGCTCTGCATCCCTGTCATGAGTGCTGGAACTGCAATCTATATCCTCAATCACAATAATGGACTTGTTAGTAGTGCAAAGAAGCACCCTCCTCAGTTCTTGATTGCAATACAAACTACTAAGCTCCAAATCATACACATCAAACTTCAGATAATTCGCCATCGCTGCAATCAAGCTCGATTTTCCAGTTCCCGGAGGCCCGTATAGAAGATAACCTCTCTTCCACGCTTTTCCAACTTTCTTGTAATAATCTTTTCTCCTCAAAAATCTATCCATATCTTCAATTACAGCCTGCTTCAAACCGGGGTCCATTGCAAGCTTATCAAAAGTCACAGGGTGATCAAAGTTGATGCAGCCCCAATAGCCATTCCCACTTCCATCATCGTAATCATCCATGTTGTAGGGATAATCCCTCGTGTACAACTTCACTGTTTTTTCACTTTCTTTGAGCTCTTTAGCTTTTGACAGAACAAAAGGTAGGTAGTCGTTTACGACAGTGTCTCTTTTTGATTTCTCAAATGTGAGCTCAAAATGTTTCTTGTCTGATTGAAACCCGTCTTGCTCCCTGTTGGCCTCGACCACCACGAGCTGCCATTTGAGCAGTATCCCTTTGAAAGAATCCTGAACTTGTTGATCCTTCTCCATGGAGATGCCGATGTTGCTCTGCTTTGGATTCTTGTAAACTTTCAGTCTATCAGTATTGGGATTGATTTTGGTGCGGAGATACCTCTCAGCCGCCTCGTAGATCTCGTTGCGAGGCATTCCGGCATGCTCGTCGACCACGAGTGTCATGTGGCCGGAATCTTTGCCCAGAAACCTGCCGAAGAAATGTTCGACGAAATTCCCGAACACAGATAGGAAGAATTCCTTCACGGGCTCGGGGAAGATGTCGTTGATCAACGACCTGAACAGCATCATTGACGCTGCAACCGAAGCGTAGGCGGAGAACATGCTGGTCGTCATCGACTGCATTTCCCATAAAGAAGGCATTTTTCTTGCCGGGTTTTGATGAAATGAAGGATTTCGAAACGAAATCGAGGATTATGGCTTCTGGGTTCCGATTCCTTGCTTATATAAGGCGTGATTTTTTTCGTGGGTTTGTCGTGCTTAGCTGTTCCCAGTCACATGCAGCGATTGGAAAAGCTCAGACAGGAATCGTGGACAAGGATTCTGTAATCGGGTGAGGATTGACTTTAACGGGATTGCTATCTGGAAAATTTCCTGTTTTGGACTACGCAAACACAGACAAGTGTGATCATCGTACGCTGGAGAATAGCGTAGAAAGTATGTAATCTTATAGCTGGTTTTGTATCCCAAAAATCTTTGAAGATGGGAGGAATCGGTCGGTCATACTGAGCAAGTGAAGTACAGAGTTGTATGGAGAAGTCTGTGAGACATTTTATCGAACACGCATATTGTCTTCTGCCAACTTCATCAGAGAAGTAAATGAGTTTTTAATTGTAAAATTACTATTAGTTCCTGGAAAATTGTCCTTCATAAAGGTGACAAGTACAAGCAGGTACAATTATTTGGGAGAAAGTTTAGTGGTTTGCACTATGTATTAGCTTAACTATTCATATCGTGTTCCAAGTTTTGGGACGTTACCGCTATTGATAGGGGAGAGTTTTACATCTTTATGATCCGACCCGACATTTGAGATCCAACAATTTCATCATCACCATTTTTTTTCATGCATACATTAATTTGCTCACAATTGTTCCAACATTTCTTTCTTTCTAAATTTCAATAATTTTCTCTCAATTCTCTCAAACTGGCCCTTCTTCTTACCATGATTAGCAATGTTTTTATCTAAATCTCCATTATTTTTCTTTTCCTTGGCAACACTCTCAACTATCTTACCGTTTTCCACTTTCTTTTGCTTCAACAAAGCTAGAATACCTTCAAGAGCAAGATCAGGATCCTCATTTCTCATCAAGTGCTCTGCAACTTCTGCGGGAGTGATCTCGACTTTGTTTATCAGCCGTTTGATCTCGGGAAACAGCCTCGGGTGATCGTGGAGTCCCAGGTAATTTAAGGCCAGAACATCGAATCCTTGTGAGGTGCAATACCCCATATGCATGTGCATATCCATTCTGCCGGGGCGCAGCAGTGCAGGATCGAGCTTCTCTTTATGGTTCGTGGTGAATATAATGATTCGCTCGTCTCCACAAGTTGACCATAACCCGTCGATGAAGTTAAGCAATCCAGACAGTGTCAACTGTTGCAGGAAACACATCATTGTCAACTTAAACTGGACTTGGTTATAACATGAAGGCTAACTACATTGAGATACTAATCTAAAGGTTTCAATTGATTACAGAAACTTCCCCTGGGGTTCAAAAAATTACAAAAATTTCCCCTTTCAAAGAATATATATTACATTTTGATCCATGCAGTTTGATGATATTACAAGAACACAAATGGACCTTAACTATATTCAAGATTAATGCAAGAATTCTAGTAGAAGCGAAGAAAATCTTCCTAATCTCAAACACTAACCTTGGTATTAACTTGATAATCGGACTCGGAATCCTCGTCTCTATCTCTATCGTGCATCTGTGAATTGCTGTCAATGTCCTCAATAACAAGAATGGATCTGTTAGTTGTACAAAGCAGAAGCCTCCTCAACTCTGAATCAGAATAAATGCTCGATAACTCCAAATCATACACATCAAACTTCAAGTAATTCGCCATGGCAGCAATCAAGCTCGATTTTCCCGTCCCCGGTGGCCCGTATAAAAGGTATCCTCTCTTCCATGCTTTCCCAACTTTCCTGTAATAATCTTTCCTCCTCAAGAACCTGTCCAAATCTTCAATAATGGTCCGTTTCATATCCGTATCCATTGCGAGCTTATCAAACGTAACCGGATGATCCAAATTGATGCCGCCCCAATACCCACCGCGACTACCGCCATCCTCATCATCTTCGAAAGGACAATCTTTGGTATACAATTTAACAGCCCTTTCTTTCTCTTTGATTTCTTCAGCTTTTGATAACACAAAAGGCAGGTATTCGTTGAGGATTGTGTCTTTGCCTTTCTTGTCGAAAGTGAGCTCGAAGTATCGCTTTTCGGCCTGGAATCTGCTGTTTTCCCCGTCAGGCTCGATCACTACGAGCTGCCATTTCAACTGGAGGCCATTGAAAACATCCAGTACTTCCTGGTCTTTCACCATGCTGAGGCCGATGCTGTTCTGTTTCACAGTTTTGGTCGCCTTTAATCTCTCCGTGTCGGGATTGATTATCGTGGCGAGGTAAATCTCGGCAGCGTCGTAGATTTGGTTGCGGGTGATGCCGCTCTGCTCGTCCATGATGATCGTCATGTGCGTTGAAAGCTTGTAGAAGAACCTGTCGACAACCAGCAAATGACTCAGGGGTAAGTATATACACCTGTAGACCTCTTAAAAAAAAAAAAAAAACAAACCTGTTGACGAAACGACTGAAAAAGGAGTAGACGAAGGATTTCACGGGCTCGGGGATTATATCGTTGGCTATTGACCGGAAAAGCATCGCCGCCGCAGCCACCGTCGCATAGGCGGAGAAAACATTCGTCGCCATGGACGGGATTCCGCCGAAAGATTGCATTTTTCTTGACGGGTTTGCCGGGATTCACCTAATTTTTTGAGACAACAATCAAGATTATGAGATAATCACAACATTTTTGTGTACAATTATGGCCTTTCATCAATGAAACTGTTACTTGAGTCTTCTCCAACGAATCAGCATATTCAAAGTAGGTGACTGGTATGCGAAGGTGGCTTCATGTGGTTTTGGATCTCAGTGTTTTAAATCTGTGTTTCATTTTTTATTTTGCTCATATACACACACTAAGTATATTAATAAATGAACTTTTTCTTAATCTCAATCGTCTATTAATACAGTTGGTGTGTGTATGTGAGTGAAACAGAAGATAAAACACGAATTTAAAACAAGATATTCCAAACCGGCTTCATGGTATTGGTTGTAGTTAGGTTTCTATAAATTGATGGAGGGAATCTTTATTCTTTCTATTTTTAAAACCATTTCTTCCTTTCTTGCGTTGGTCCTTTTCTTTTTGACTATTTTATTCAGTTATTATTTTCATATGGTAAATTTGGAGTTGTTTATAAGAATTAAAACTTGTAAGAATCAGACAAAGCATCCTACATAGTTTAGGAATTGTTGTTGTGCGCAAGGAATGTCTTCGAATACAGCGAACGCTTGCAAAAACCTTACATTATACGTCAAACTTGAGAGATTTGAACATGTACGTAAGAACATAGAGGCGTGAGATTCGAACATGCGACATACGCTTTCAAAAGCCCTTTAGGTAATAACACAAAGTTTTTTGAATAATTTGGTTATGGTTAGTGTTATGTTGGATTGTTTCATATCTACAAACAAATGATGAGAAAAATAAGACACGAAAGGTTTATGATGCACGGATACAGATACAATGATACGGATACAACACGATACAAATATGGTAATACGGTTTTTTTTTTTTTTTTTTTTATTTCCCACGTGAAAAGTGTCGGACACGGTGTCCGATGCGACAGTGTCCGACACAATATGACAAAATAATATTTTAGAAATGTTTGTAAATTAAAGCGATCGAAAGTAGGCATGTAAACGAGCCGAGTCGAGCCGAGCCTTGGCATTTTTTAAAGGTTCGGGCTCGGGCTCGGGGCTGCAAGAGGGGGTTCGGGCTTGGCTTGCGAGCCTGCGAGCTAACATAATAGTGGCTCGGGCTTGGCTCGCAGTGAGGTTCGTGCGAGCCGAGCCGAGCCGACGAGCCAACCAAAAAACTCAAAAATTCCTTAGTTTTGGCATAGATCTGGAATTCTGGATCTATTCCTTTATGTAGATTCAACGGAGAACAAAAAGAAATATAATTCTGCTTCCTTATGTACAAGAATCCAAGCATAAAAAAAGAGATACAAATAGACCAAAAACTTGAGAAACAAATAAAATCAAAATTCTGAATCATATATACATATAAATTTTGAAAATCAGATTCAAACCCTTAAAACTCTGAATTTCGAAAGATTTCTCGATTCAGCCGTCTGCGGGCGGTGATGAAATCCTTGAGGCTGTTGGAGGTGGTGGCAACGACCTGAAGCGTGATGGTTGCCATGAGCAGAGTTGGTGGCGCCTAGGAAGCTGCGACGACGGTGGTGCCAGAAATACTAAATCTGATGGAAGGCGTGAGGAAGTGGATGGTGGGAGATTGGGGGACGACGTGAGGTGGTGGTGAGGAAGATGGTGGTGGGAGAGTGGGAGACGGCATGAGGTGGTGGGAGAGTGGGAGACGGCGTGAGGTGGGAGGCGACAATCTTAGGGTTTTTAATTTCTGAATGTTTCATTTCTAAGACTTGATTTTGTATATATATTATAATTGTTATATATAATAAATATACATATATATATATATATAATATACATATATATACACGCTGCATTGACCGTATATTATTAATATATATAATTCATATATATATATATATATGTATATAGTCTATATAATATATATATTTTTATTATTTTATTACCTAGCTCGCGAGCCGGCTCGCGAGCATCGAAAATGAAATATACTGGCTCGGATTTGGTTCGCAAGATGCACGAGCCGAGCCTTGGCTCGGCTCGGTTCGTGAAGTTCGAACTCAAGCCCAAGCTTTTTTCGAGCCGGCTTGTGTAGCTCGCGAGCCAGCTCGGCTCAGTTACATCCCTAATCGAAAGGCATTCATACTTTTATCTATAGAAGAAAGTATACATGCGTGATATAATCAATCTATAGAAATGGGCCGAAGTTTTTGGACATAAAAAAACTAGACATTGAAAGCACTATTCCTACTATAAAATATGATTATTCAAGCACTGCACAAATTTTATTGCTCAAAATTATTTAATATCATAAGAAAAATTGTTTAATAATAAGATAAATTATTTAAATTTGATCCATTATGTAAGATATTTATTGAATTCTTTTGAAATGAAAGGACGGCTAAATTTATTACAAATTAAAAATGATTATATCAGAAATACAAGAGAGCAAGTCCCTTGAACCAACGCAGACCTACACCGTATTTTTAATAAATTTCTGGGATACCAATTAACGCCCTGACGAATAATAGAGAAATAAGAATTAATAAAACTAATACCACCATTTAAAATATTCTAGAAAATCTTGCAAAGGTTTTCCGATTAAACCTCTTTAGTAGAATCAATATGCTATTCAAACCTAGGAATCAAGGACTTGTTTAAATAGATTGACGGTAGATTCGAGTTATTATGGTCGGTCATTATGAAAACGTTTTTTAATTTAAAAAATAATAATAAACGAAATATAAAATATCATAAAATGTAGAAATATAGAAAAAGAACATCAAAGAAAGAGCTCTAAAGTTGGCATTGAATATTTCCAAATCCCCAAAATTAATTAACCTAATTTCACTCATTCATTGACAAATATTCCATTTCTCATCATTTGGAGACAACCTTGTGAAATCAAATCTTTTCTCTTAACGGTTAGTTTTTTTTTTTTTTTGAACAGACATAAATTATAAGCATGTCATGGAAATCAAGGATAGCTGAATACTGAGAAACAACTGCATAGTTTCTTAAGAAACCTAAGATGTAAATGTGAGAGATAGTATAGAACCAAAACAGAACAAACTGAGATAGAAATGTCATTACTTGCTTGAATGTAGGGCAAGAACAGAGCTCGGTGGGGGAACGGCACCAGCAGTTTCTAAGAGGTCGTTCCTCATCCGGGCGATTTTAGATCCCACGTGTTCCTTGTGTGTTGCAACTGAATTGATCAACTCAAAGAGTTTTTGAGCACACAGTTTCAGTTGATTATCAGTTTGAGTAATTGTTTCCAGCAACTCTGCCTTGGACATCTTGAGAAATTCTTCAGCTTCTTTTTCGACAACAGACATGTTTTGAGCTGCACCTCGAGATGCATATTCATCATGTGTTGCTCTCCTGATTATGTTTAACTGAGCTTCAACCTCGTCGATATTGGATTGAAGAACAGCCTCAAGCTTTGCAGCATTCTCGTCTGACTTTTGTCTAAGAGAGATCAATTCTTCCAATTTCCCCATTGAGCTTCTTTTTATGTCTTCGGCAAAAGGGGCAAGTGCAGGCTTCAGGGTTGATCTGTATTCTGATCCCAATACCTCAGATGGTGTCGAACCCTTGGCATTCAACTGATATTGAAATCCATTCCCGAGCTTTAACCTAGAAAAACCAGTATCAAATAAATTTGGCCACCATAATCCAATGGGACCTTACACATAGTGCTTAAAAGGATAGTATTTACACCCTGGAATACAGTCCACGATATGGATATATCTTACTATAGTTCCATATTACGACAATAAGCAGCATCACAACAAGATGAAGTCAGATACTTCTTTTGCTGATTGCTCAAGATAAGAAAGTGGAAGCTTTCTTTTTGCAAGATCTTTCATTTTCAACTCAGCAAAAGAATATGTAAACACCATATATTCCCCAATTCTCCTTTTGTGTTTCAAACAAGCATGAAAATCAAGAACTTTCTTTACCTCACTCTATTCGGTGTGGTCAATGAGGGAGAATAATGACAGCACACATGCTCACATAATGTATGCTAGAAATATTCATGGTTATACACGAAAAAAGTCTTAAACAAAGAAAGCTTCATCCACTCTTGTCCTGCTCTCAACAGGAGAATAATCTACCACTCTAATAGATCTTTGTGGTGATTACCCTGGATTTCCCATGTTAGGACCTTGGGTACTGTAAAGCATGCTCCAGGAGCTAAATTAGGTCAAAGATAAAGAAGGTAAGTGTCACAGAATGATCGAAAATGCTTACAATCATATAGGAATTTTTTTCTTATTGTGTCTGCAATAAGTGGAACATCTAGATGCTACGGTAAAATATATATTACATGGATAACTCTCATTGTTACTAAAATCAGATAGATGCCAAACAATGCACAATCAAGATCATTCCACTACAAAAGAATTAGTGTAAAAAATTCATCTATTGTAAAAGGGTTCAGGAAAGATCTGTAGCAGAAGGTGCTTTAAAGGTGTATGATTAGTGAATTCTGCATTAATCAGCCTCTGTATAGCAACAAATTAATTAATGTTAAAGTTGTTATCACTCCTAGCGGTACGTTTCGAGCCGAGCCGAGTCGAGTTTAGCCAAAAAAATCCAGCTTGAGCTTGAGCTTGAAAATTATTTCCATAACTTGAGATTGAGCTTGAGCTTGTCAAGCTTATTTTTTGAGGGCTTGAGCTTGGCTTGACTCGACTAGCCAATAGATTTTTATTGGACATTTTTTAACTCTCATTCAATAATAATATTAAACAATAACAAAGATATTAAGATATATAATATATATAGTATATTAATATTTTTAATTTTTATATCATTATTAATAAATTATAATACTCATTAATATATACTTGATATTTTAGATTATGTATGAGTATTATTAATTATATTATAATAAACTATAAATTATGTAATTACACAATAAAATTATTAACTAATATTTTATTAAAACATATACTTATCTTATTAATTAGTTATTATGGTATATGATATTTATTATTTTATTATATTAAATATTTGAGTGAATATTTTATGAATATATTTTTGTATTAGTAATATTATATGGTCTAATGTGTCATTGTAAAATAGTATATTATTAAGACATATTATGATACATAATTTAGTATGCAAGGATCATACATATATTATAGATAATATATAATATAGTAATAGATTATGTTATATATCTTGTTATTATACAAAATAAATTATAAATTAATATTTTATTAAGATATATACTTATATAATTATATAGTAGTTGAATCTATATTTTATTAAATTATTTGTTTAGATAAATATTATATATTATCATAGTAACATGTTAGTAGTATTGTATAGAATGATATGTTGCTGTAATTATTGAGTTGCGATATTAATAAATCATATTTATTATTAAAATAAGTAGATAAAAATGTATAATATATCATATATTTAGTATTACTAAATCATATAAATGTAGATTAATTTACGGTATATTTATATATATAAATTATTAAACATTATAATATATATAAAATACAATATGCATATCAACATATGTATATATATAATATATATATACTAGCTTGCGAGTTAACTTGCAAGCCTCGAGCCTCAAAGAAATAGGTTTGAGCTTGGCTTGACACACAAACCGATTTCGATTAAGCTTGGCTTGAGCTTGACATCGTTGAGTTCGAGTCGAGTCAGCTTGAGCTCGACTTGTGCGGCTCACAAACCAGCTCGGCTCAGAGCACACCCCTAAATTCACCCCCAAAGTAATATGTATAATGTATCCTCATGTTTTTCATCAACTAATCAAACAAATGCATAAAGGTGACAGAAAAGAAAAGGAATTTAGTGGCATAAACTGCTTATATGTGTGAGTGAGATGAATAGAAGAAAAACCTTCTGATAGCATGGTTGCATTCCATCACTAACCACTCAAGCTCGTTAAACTTAGGGAAAATTGCAAAAATGGTATACTAAGTCCCCCATTTCAGCAACCGTGGTACACGAACTTTTCCGGTGGCAAAAGGGACCTGCAACTACAAAATTCAGCAGTTTAATGCATAATTTGGCCGGAATACCCGAAACCGCTCCGGATACCCGACCCGCCCGCTTATGTGTCAAATTTAACCTTAGGTGTCAATACAGCTTATGACACCTCAAATACCATCCGCCATGTATGATGCTTTAGCAATTAAAAGAAAAATTGAAAAATCCACATAACTCTCCTTCTTTTGGGCGGCAGAATTCCCCCTCAAACCCATCAAATCAGCCCAAGTCCTATGTTGACCTATAAACTATTCTTCTTTACCAGAACTTGAAGGAACTTCCATAGCTCAAGCTTTGAAAACTTTCTTCTCAATCTTCGCTTGTTAATGGCGGCTCATAGCTCAAACTCCGAACCCAGCTACGGACGGCAACCATGGCATGAAGCGCCACACGCAGTACCATGCTTCTGTGGAGAACGCGCAGCAATGAAGACGGCTTGGAGAGGGGAACATCCTGGAAGACGATTCCTCTGTTGTGGAGAGCAGGTAATGTGGTGCTGAGAATGTAGTACAACACAAATATCATTTTTCATGTATGTAATCTCCGAATTCTTCTATTGTATGTATTTAATTTCATCTTTCTTTATTGATAGACTTGCAAATTTTTTAAGTGGTACGATCCACCGATGTGCGAGAGGGCAAAGATCATTATACCTGGATTATTGAAGAAGTTAAACAAGATGGAGGAAGATGCTCAAAAATTGGAGTTGAAAGTGACAGTGGCTGAGAAGAAAGCGAGAAGGGCATCCATGATGTCAACTGTTGTAACATTTGGTTTCTTTTGCTTGGTGATGATGTTTGTTTTCATGTAAGAAAGTAGAAGGAAGGGAAGTGTCTGTATGATGTTCGATGATGTACTGGTGTCTACCCTTTGGGGCTTTCAATGAAATCCACTTCTTTAGCAATAACGAGACAATCAGTGTTCATAGAGCAAATTTAATACTTCATGGAAATAGGTAACATTAATGAGACGGTTGCTGAGACAATGAGACAGTCATCCACAATTAACAACAATAATACTTCACCAATTAAAAACATTAGATAAGTGTACACATTCATACAAAAGTGTGCATCCCATACATACATAAGTTACCAGCAGCAGATTGTTTTCCAAAATGACAACAAAAGATGCACCAGCTGGTTTTTTCCAGAAATGAAAAACTTAACAAAAACCACTGCACCAAGTGAGCAAAAACCACCAAGGCTCATATCCTATTTCATCGCAACTGTAAGTACTTTTTTCCCCCCTGAATGACAATGTTTTTGCTGACCATTGGACTGGTTATACTTTGTTGAGTGAAGATAACTTCATCTTCATTGATAGTTGGTGGAACCCTTAGTCTCACACCCCCGGTTTCTTGTGACTTGTTGGTCTGTTTCCTCAAGTCTGACTTAGCTGCATTTTGAACCTCTTGGACAGTAAGTGCTTGCCTCTTTCTTGAAGTCCTGGCTTCATTGGTAGACATTCCCAACTGCTGGAACATAGAAGGCCCTGGGTTTGTTGCTTCATCTGAAATGCTGTAGTTGGGTACATCTGTGGGCAAAGGCTCACTAACTACTTCCTGATCTTCTTCAGTGATCACGGGGGGAAGGATTTCCTGGAAGATGGACGTTTGGTTATATTAATAATGCAAAACATGTCATGATAATTTGATATGCTCTGAAAATCAAGAGATTTTTACCTCTTCATGGATTGTTGTATCATTATTGTTAACCTCTCCAGCATCATTGATAGCATCATTTCTTAGTTCATTGAATTGTTCATTGCCCTCCTCCCTTGCAGTAGATGTCTCACCATGACCCTAGAAACAATGAATATAAAACTTAAAATAACACAAGATGGAATATTTAGTGAACATAAAGGAATATATGACTGGATTAAATGAATTAATACTTACTGAACATGCTTTTTGGATCAACTTATCTCTTTTCTTCTTTGCACTATCAGGAAGCTGAGGACAGAAAAGTGCATTATGACCCGGTTGCCCACAGTTACCACACTTGATGGTCTTCTGGAGCCTTCTCAGTTTCCTGATTACAGGTCCTCTTTTCGTTTTCTGCTTGCCACTCTTTGGCTCATCTATACCCCTCCTTCTCAACCTTGCAGGTCTGCCTGCCCTTCTTCCAAAATTTGGGGGTAAGGGTGGGATGAAGAATGTGTTCCCCCATACGTTTGCACCACTGATTGGGAGAATTATGCTAGAGTAGGCCCCCTTGAATGAGCTCACACAGTAGTATTCATGCACAAAGTCTTCTGCATCAAGTTTGTCATTGTTGATAGCTCTTATAGCATGAATGCATGGTATCCCAGTGAGCTGCCAACTCCTGCAGCTACATGTTTTGGCACCCAAGTCAACTGCATACTGCCCACCATCATCACATTGAATCTGAAAATGAGTTTTAGAAGCTTTGATGGCACGGCAATCTCCTGCATGCTTGCCATTCTGTGCAAGTATCCCAGCAGCTGTTGGACAAAGTACACCTGGGAAGAACAATATAAAATGAAACAGTAAAAACCCAAACCATAGCAAAAAATTAAATTAAACCATACTTGAAATAAACAAGCTCACCATGCCAATTCTCAGCTGTTTCCCTATTGAGGTGCCACCTCTTCATCAGGTATTCTCTAATCCACTCAAGCATCGTTATGATTGGCTTGCTCCTAGCCTCCAAGATGCAACCGTTGAAAGACTCACAGCTGTTGTTGAGGTTCATGTCACATTTACTTTGATCAAGGAAGTGACTCTTTGACCACTCTCTAGGGTGCTTGTCCTTAAGCCACTCTGCAGCATCTGGAAATTTCTCCCTGATATTCCTCATTGCAGCCTTGAAGTCACCAACTGTGCATGCATTAGCAGCTTTCCACACTGCATTCTTTAGAACTATCCCCTTGTGTCCAGCTGCCATCATGTTGAGTACCATATGCCTGACACAGAACCTTTGCTCTGCACCAGGGAATACTTCAGGCAGTGCATGTATAATTCCCTTCTGCTTGTCAGAAATAAAAGTGATCCCTACACCATTTCCAAGCCCCAAATCACTCTTCAACACTGTGAAGAACCAAGACCAGTTATCTTTATTTTCAATGGATACCACTGCATATGATATGGGATAAATACCATTATCAGGATCAACCCCCACTGCTGTTAGCAACACCCCACCATGTGGTCCCTTGAGGTGACAACCATCCACCCCAATAATTGGTCTACAGCTCTTGAAACCTACTTTCATTGCCAGAAAGCACACATAAAACTTAGAAAATCTTTTTTCTCCATCAACATCATCAGTACCCAATATAATTGTGGACCCTGGATTGGTTGTTCTCAACTCATTAGCATAATCCCACAATTTAGTGTATTGCAAGTCAGGATCCCCCTGGATTTTGTTAAGGGCTCTAACTTTGGCCCTATATGCTTGATCCTTAGACACAGTCACTCTCAAAGCTCTCTCAACATCATGTCTAAACCCCTTCACATTTCTCTTTGGATCAGATTTAAACCAAGCTATGTATCTTTCAGCTAACCATTCTGTACTCATGTTTGACACATCCCACCCTTCAAGACAAGTATGATCAGTGCACAGCTCTCTAATTACCCAAGCCTCTTCTATATCTGGAGTAGTGTTGATAACTTTAACTGTATTAATCTTAAAGGGACACTCACTCACAGAACATCTAATATAAACCCTCTTACTATCAGACCTCCTACAAGGAAGTGACCTTCTTGTTTTTATAGCATAAGAATCAACAGTCATCTTAAAGACTTCTTTACTCCTAAATGTCTGTCCCAAATCAAACTCCGGATCAAAAATATTGTTTTCATTGAAATGAGGAAAAGATTCACCCTCACCACCATCATCATCAGACATTCTATGCATTTCAAGATCATCATCCGCACCCCCCACCACATTCTCACATTCATACTCATCAGCACTCAAATTTTCTTGACCTTCGTTTCTTTCATTTTCTCCTATCTCAACATTATCACTCACATTATTACTGAACATACTGTCATCATCATCCTCAGTTCCCCTCTCAGACATCTTAAAGTCCTCATCATCACCACCAGACCCACTGTCTGAAACCACCATATCAGAGCCTAACCATTCCACATATATGTCATTTAACTGTTCCCTATGCACCTTAAACTTAGGTTCTTCTTCTAACTGGGCATAAACTTCATCAAGTAAAGCCTCATCTTCCACTGAATTATAACCACAATCAACATTAAAATCAGAGTCATCACTGTCAGAGTCATCATTTGGCTTATCAGGTTCTGCCTCATTTAAATTACTATCATTGCCAGAGTTTTTTTTCCCAAACCTACGCCCATACTCAGCTATCCATGCATCAGAATTCTCTACCCTCCTAAAAAAATCATTGTCATCCAAAGTCTCTAGTGGAATTGTTGTATCCATTTCTCCCAAAAACTCTCCATTTTCTGCATCTCCGTCTTGGCCCATATTCCCAGTTGGTACATCTATGTTCTCCTTAGTCTCAACCGGTTTTTCCCCAACCCTATTGACTACTCCCTGACCTCTTACCCAAACATCATTCAAGTTTTTATCTTCATTACCCACAGAGACAACAAATAATGGAAACTCTCTACAATGTTTTAAATATTTTTTTCCATACACTTTTAAGTCATTATCATCCTTAATCACTACATGACCATTCTTAACAGCAGTATACACCCTTATTTTTGTCCCTTCTTGTATTATATCTTGCACATACTCATCCAAGCCCATAAATGTTAACTTTTCAACATCCACGTAGTCAACCTTTCTAACCCTACCACCCACATAAGCACCACTTTCAAACTCACCATTATAATATATTGCCAAAGTCATAGAAGAGGAATCTGGATCTGTACACACCAAAGAAATAAACATAAACAAAACAGTATATTAATAACTATCCTACCATTATTTAATAGACACAACAAGCACTGTGTACAAGGATGTAGGGACACAAATTACTGGAAAAAACAACACATGCATTGGGGACCATTAAAGGGGGACAAAATATACGGAGTCTTCAAAAAGTTCCCAACTTTATAACATCCAACAACATCACAAAAACTTTCCGCACAAACTCAAAACCTTCAAAAAAAAAAAAGGACCAGAGTTTCACAGGGAGAGGGCTTACGATATGCAGGCGGTCCAGTGTACAACATCCCTTTACTTCGTATCCGTACCATCTTTCCTCCGTGAGACTATCAATCCCAGCCAAAGAAGACGATCTACTTCAAAATGCAAGAGGTAAGAACTTAATCTAGGGTTCTCTACTGTTTCGTTTTGGTTTCCATCAAATCGCCTGTGGTTTGAACTTTGAAATTTGTGAGTGAATGCGAAGGGTCTGATAACTTATGAACTGTTGCCCAGTTTAGGTTTCTTTTTTAATTTTTTAAATATGTTTTTTTGGCATTCAATTTTAAATTTGTTTTATTGGATTTTCCTTCTCAGATGCAAGATGGCATTTAAATGTGATGTGGCAGTCCACATGTTGCCACGTACTAACCGTGTACACGTCAAGCTGGTTTTGTGAAAAGAAAAAATGGTATCCGGAGCGGTTTCGGGTATTCCGGCCAAATTATGCATTAAACTGCTGAATTTTGTAGTTGCAGGTCCCTTTTGCCACCGGAAAAGTTCGTGTACCACGGTTGCTGAAATGGGGGACTTAGTATACCATTTTTGCAATTTTCCCTTAAACTTATGCCCAATCTCAGAATGAAGTTCCCATATCTTCTCCTCCCAACCATTTATCGCAGCCTCCGTCTCCTCAATATCCCTCTCCACAGCCTGCAATTCCCGCTTCATCCTCTCAGCATCTCTCAGATTAATTCCTAATTGTTCCTCAATTTTCTTCTTCTTCTTCTTCAACTCCTCATTCTCCTCACAAATCCTCTTCCTATCTTCCACCTTCGCCTCAAGCGCTCTCTCTTTCTCCCCAAGCTCCTTTTGCACATCGACCAAATGTGCATCCAACTGTTCGATCACAATATGGAACTTCTGCACAGCCTTTTCCTGCTCCAAAACCTCCTTTCGACTCGGCCCTCCTTTCAAACCCTCCAATTTTAGTTCCAGTTCCTTCACATTCTCCTCCAAGGCCTTTAAATTCTCCTCTTTTTTACCCCTCCATTCCCTCATCTCCCCAATAAACTTTTCATCCAACGCATCCAGTTCGTCATCATCCCCCCTAATGAAAAGCTTATAACCATTTATCGTGTACATAAACATTTTGTTACTCTCAAACTCCGGCGACGAATCCATCAAAAAATCGTCATACTTAACTATCTGAACAAGCCAGTGTATTACCGCAAGCAAACTAGGCCAGGAATCGGGCGTGCCAGGGACCTTCAACGCCGATTTGTTCAGTTTCAAAGGGATTTTCAAGAACTTCAACACGTGAATGAGATCTTCGTCCAGTTTCTTCGAAGCAAATCCGAGGCGCTGGAGTAGAAACTTTAGGGTATCCGTGATGTCTTTACCGGAAGGTAAAAGGGTGCTTGAGCGTAGCGAGATTTTGGGAGGCGAGGTAGGAGTTAATCGTGCGCATAGCGGCGGATCGGTCGGATATGTTCATGGCTACAGAAGAGAGAGCAATTGCGGTGTTGGTGGCGGCGGACGGCCAACTCTACGGCGGCGACTGACTGGGGTTTCGAATTCCTTGCAATAAGTGTGGTGTTTCCATAGAATTTTTGAAATCCTCTTAGGCCGCTATTACTTATGTTGTTGTTTACTTTCAAATTTTGGACTTCACTTGCAAACGCATATGCTAGGTCATACTCATTAGGTCATTGGAAAATTCTTGCATGCATCGAGTATGGACCCCAATACATACACCCCCCCTATTTCTTATTCAAAAAAATTAGTTAAACAATAAAATAAAATTCAAAAATAAATAAAAAATATATTTTTTATTTGTTTAATTGGGGATGTATGTACCGGGGCCCACACCCGATGCATGTAAGAATTTCCCCTAGGTCATTCCTATCAAATTATGACACTTGTCATTTTCTCTCTCTTCTTTACTTTTTATGTATTATTGTTGTTTTTGTTTAGTTTTTTTTCACCTTTTCTATTTCGTTAAACGGGGAATTCCTGAAAACTCCCCAAATGATAAGTCCAATTCCTTTTAGCTCCCCATTTTTAAAAATGATGTATTAAAACTCAAGAATCGCGTATCTAAAACCCCAAATGATGTATTTGAAATACAAGGAAAAAATCATGTATCTAAATCCCAGCATCATGTATCTAAATCCCAAAATCGCGTATTTAAATCACAGAATCGCGTATCTAAAACCCCAAATGATATATTTGAAAATGGGGAGCTAAAAGGAAGTTTTCAAACCCATGGGGAGTTTTTAAAAATTGCCCCTTCGTTAAATTACTATTTCTTATAAAATATATAATTATATTTATTTTTCAATTATGATATGTGTAAAATAAAACTTAATTATTTATGTTACTTTTTTTTATCTAATAAAATATTGTATATGGAGAATTAATTTCTTTTTTATGTCTACAAATTAATTTTACATCCAAAATATATTCATTTTATATTTTAACGACTCAAATTAGTTATATTTATTTTTTAAAATAATTAATAATATTTCATAATTGCATAATATGTTATGAAAAAATGAATTTTATGTAATCTACATATAATATGTTCAAATAGTAGTGATTTCACAAGTTCAAGTAGTAGTGATTTCACAAGTTAGGAAAAAAATTAAGTAATATATTAGATAAAAAAAATATATATACATAATTAAAATTTATTTCATACATATCATAGTGTAGATGAATTAATTTTCGTCTAATTAAAATGAAACACATGTAAAATTAAATATTAATTATCAAATTTAATTCTCTTTATTTAATATTTTTGGATTGTTGGTAAATTAAAATCCATAAAATATTTAAATAAATTGATTTAATTGATAATTTTAATATTTATTTTGTCATCAAATCAAGTATTGACATGTGTCAAAATTGAGGTGTTTCGGCCAATCAAATCAAGCCTTGCAGTTCAAATGGTGATGACCAATCAAGTGATGACACATGGCATGTTTTAACACGTGGACCAATCAAGTCAAGACATATGTCATTTATTTATTTTCTTTAATATAAATCAATATTAAAGTAATAAATAAATAAATAAATTTGATATTATCCCTTTAATAAATAAATTAATTAATTAAGGGGATAATTATCAAAAAGTTCCACCCTACGCCTATAAACAGAGGCATTCTACAACACAATTTACATAACTTGGAGATACGAAGGAGCAAGCCACAAAGCAAGGAGAAAGAAGCTCTCTGGTGTTCTTCAGCATCCTCGGTGTTCTTCGGCATCTTCAACGGTGTTCTTCGTAGAAGTCAGCATCAATGGCGTTTGATCCGGCATCAAGGCATCGAAGTGGTGTTTCAGCGTTACTCTCCTCAAAGATCGAAGCGAGATTCAAGGCGTTCTTCGCATTCTTCGTGGAAATCAACCAAATCAAAGAGTCCGATCTGCAATAAGGTGTTAAGTCCGCAAATCTGTCGTTTTTCTCAAATCAAATTCGAAGGAGCTCCAAGCGTGTTCTTCGGCGTTCTTCGAGAAAGTCAACAAACTGAGGCGTTCAATCCGCAATCAAAGCATCAAATCCAGATTTCGGCGTTGCTCCTCAACAAATTCAAATCAAACTCAAATCAACATCAAAGGTGTTCATCGGCGTGTTCTTCGGTGTTCATCAAATCAAGGCGTTTAATTCGCGATTAAGTCTAAAGACCCGCAATTAACATTTAAAGAAGCAAATCAAATTCAACGAAAAATCGAAGCTCCAAAATCAACAAAGGCGTTTCAAACCTTCCGAATTTCAGCAAATTCTTGTAGGAAGAATCAGAGGAAGAATTAGAGATTGTATCCGCAAAATTCAAACAAATCAATAAAATTCATTTGTGATTATTTTCTCGCGTTTAATTATTTAATTAACACGTAAATTATATTACAAATTTTGGCACGCCCAGTGGGACCATCTCTACCTCTCATCTCCTCCTACTCAACAAACTTGAAGCACGAAATGGCCAACAACAAGATCGTCGATCTCGAGGCTATCATCTCCAAACTTGTTGTCGAAAGCTTCATCGTTGTGACAAGAAGTATGTCTAAGAAAGAGTAGACGTCTTCCGGGAAAGCTCGATCCCTCCAAAGCGATGGAAATAACGCTCGACTTCTCAGCTACAAAAGTGAAGACGAAGAAGACGACTCGGCCTCGTCCACCCCTCGTTCAAGTTCTTCAAGTTTTACGCCCGCCATGACGACAAGTGCAACAACTCCAGAAGAACAACTTGCGAATCTGATAAAGGTCATCGAGGGACTCTCTAAGCATGTTGAAGAGCAAGACTCTCGCATTTCAAAGTTGATGGACAGAGTAGACGGTGACAACGCTAGCCAAGTGAAGGAGAAGCGTTCGAATGAGCAAGAAGAGTGTGAAACTCCAACAAAAGCTCAATCAAGTGGAACTGAGAAGCCTTCAGCTAAAGAATTTCAAGTTTCATTAGACGGACTTATCCCGGTAGAGCAATTGAAGGAGTTCATCATGGGGACAATCAAAGACAAGATCGAGGGAGGCTCCAAATCATCCTTGGTCTACTCCAAGCCCTACACCCAAAGAATCGATAACTTGAAGATGTCGATTGGTTATCAACCTCCCAAATTCCAGCAGTTTGACGGCAAAGTCAATCCTAAGCAACACGTAGCTCACTTCATCGAGACGTGCAACAATGCCGGAACTTACGGGGATCACCTAGTCAAGCAATTCGTTCGATCACTAAAAGAAAATGCCTTCGACTGTTACACGGACTTAGAAGCGGACTCGATCGATAGTTGGGGACAACTCGAGCAAGAATTCCTCAATCGCTTCTAGAGCACTCGTCGGACAGTTAGCATGATCGAACTCACCAACTCCCGACAATGGAAAGAAGAACCCCGTTGTCGACTACATCAATTGGTGGAGAAACCTTAGTCTAAATTGCAAAGATCGGCTATCAGAGGCTTCAGCAATTGAAATGTGTATTCAAGGGATGCATTGGGGTCTCCGCTACATTCTCCAAGGAATTCAGCCCAAGTCGTTCGAAGAGCTCGCTACTCGGGCACATGATATGGAGTTGAGCATGATCGCTACTGGAGTCGAAGGACCGCCCGTCCAAGAATTCCGCAGGCCTAGGGAAAAACAAGATTTCAGGAAAGTGGGCAAACCCTTCACCAAACCACAAGCCAAAGAGTCCATGGCGGTAAACGCAATTCCCGTCAAATTTCGAGCAAAGACAAATGACAAGTCGGACGAGAGGAAGGAGGTTCCCTAAGAAAGAACATTCAGAAAATTATCCTTAGCAGAGATGCAAGCCAAGGAATACCCATTTAAAGACTCCGATGTCTCTGGAATTTTCGATGACCTACTCAAGACGAACCTTATCGAATTATCCGAAATGAAGAGGCCCAATGAAGCCGAAAAGACTGACGATCCAAAGTATTGCAAGTATCATCGTCTGCTCGGACACCCAATCCACGATTGCTTTATATTCAAGGATAAGGTGATGCAGTTGGCACGACAAGGAAAGATCACACTCGAAGATGTTAGCGCGACATCCAATGCTGTAACTTGCCTGATGATAAGTGAAGAAGAAGTTCCCAAGCAAACTCACCCCAAAGGCGATGAATTCATGGCAACTATGACCTTCTCAGACGAAGATTTACTACTCGGTTCAAAGCCTCACAACAGACCGTTGTTCGTGACAGGTTATACCCGCGAACAAAAGGTGAATAGAATACTCGTCGATGGAGGCTCTGCAGTCAATATATTGCCTTTGAGAGTGATGAACGAGTTATGAATCTTGAAGGAAGAACTAGCAAGCAGCCGTCTGATGATCCAAGACTTCAATCAGGGAGGACAAAGAGCTCTCGACGTCATCCGGCTAAAGCTGTTGATAGAAGACATGACGTCAAGTGCACTGTTTCATGTCATAGATGCCAAAACTTCATACAACATGCTTCTAGGGCGGCCTTGGTTACATGAAAACGGCATCGTCCCATCTACTTGGCATCAATGTTTCAAGTACTGCCGGGAGGGTGTGATAAAGAAGGTTCTAGGAGATAGTAAACCTTTCACTGAGGCAGAAGCCCACTTTGCCGATGCAAAGTACTACCGTGAGGAAGTGGAAGAAAGCAAAGGAGTTTCTGATCCACAAGATGATTGTAAAGGTGAAAGAAAAGTCGGAGCCTCAACTTTGATCGGTTGCCAAGAGAAGGGCGGATCATCACTTACAAAGTCCGAGGCATTGGAAGGCCTGACATTGCCCCTCACCAAACTTGATGTTGTGAAACCTCCTTCTCCACCACTTGACAGATTCGTTCGTCCGACTCAAGGAAGTAAAACAGAGCATGGAGAAGCAACCAAACTCCAAAATGCAAAGGAGTATGATCCTAAAGCATATAAACTTCTCGTCAAAGCCGGGTACAACCCACAAGAGAAGTCAAAGTTAGGAAAACTCATCCCAACGGCCAAGACAAAAGAAACAAAGTCGAGGTTGTCAAAAGGAGATGGTAACATCGTCCCAAACTCGCGAGTAGGACTCGGGTTTGCCACGCAAGGCCCCGTTCGAATCGCCATAAACAGAGCGACAAATAGCTATATATCTGAAGAGCTCTCATCAACTGAAGACACTTTTGATGAAAATGGAAGAAAGATCCGTCGAAGGTCGGTCTTTGATAGGCGCAGCCCTCCCAAAGGAGCCAAAGCTAGTCACTGGTTGAGAAGACGAAAGGCACGACGCTTTCCAAAGCTTCAAAGTGCAGTTCCATCTCGTATGAAACAGTGCACCAATTTGATCATCTCATGTGATAAAATATTGAAAGCTAGGTGGGAGACGATCATTTTCACACGTGATAAAACCGAAGACGAAGAAGATAGAGAAAGCGTGGCATCGTCCTACCATATCACCTCGTCCGAAGAAGTTTCAGCTGAAGAAGATGCCGAAGACGCGCCACCTGAGCTTGAAGAAGGAGTTAAGGCAACCGTGGACGATCTCAAAGAAGTCAACTTAGGCAATGCCGACGATCCGCGCCCGACCTACATCAACGCCTTATTAACCGGCGACGAGGAGAAAGCCTATGTCGAACTCTTACTCGAATTCAGGGACGTGTTTGCATGGTCCTACAAAGAAATGTCGGGGCTGAATCCGAAAGTTGCAGTACATCACCTCTCCGTGAAAAAAGGCGCTCGTCCCGTGAAACAAGCTCAGCGACGATTCCGACCGGACTTAGTTCCCTTAATCGAATCCGAGGTAAACAAGCTCATCGAAGTCGGGTTCATTCGGGAAGTGAAGTATCCTACGTGGATCTCTAGCATAGTGCCGGTAAGGAAGAAAAATGGGCATATTAGAGTATGTATCGACTTCAGAGACCTAAATATCGCTTGCCTGAAAGATGATTTTCCACTGCCTATAACCGAGCTCATGATCGATGCTATCGTGGGCCACGAAGCTCTTTCCTTCATGGACGGCTCGTCAGGGTATAATCAAATACGAATGGCACCTGAAGATGAAGATTTAACGGCATTTCGCACCCCTAAAGGGATATACTGCTACAAAGTGATGTCTTTTGGCTTGAAGAACGCAGGTGCCACATATCAAAGGGCGATGCAGAAAATCTTCGATGACTTAATTCACAAGAACATCGAATGCTACGTGGATGATGTGGTGGTAAAATCCAAGAAGCGAGAAGATCATCTAGAAGACTTAAGGAAGATCTTCGAACGATTAAGAAGGTACCAACTTCGGATGAATCCACTCAAGTGTGCTTTCGGAGTTTCGTCAGGGAAGTTCCTCGGGTTCATAATCCGACATCGAGGTGTTGAAATCGAACAAGCAAAGATAGACGCGATCTTGAGAATGCCACCACCTCGAGATATCCATGACTTAAAGAGTTTGCAAGGAAAGTTGGCTTACATCCGAAGATTCATCTCGAACTTGGCCGGTCGGTGTCAACCATTCAGTCGGCTTATGAAGAAAGGCGTTCCCTTCGAATGGGACGAAGCATGCTAAAAGGCCTTCGAGAGCATAAAGGCGTACTTAATGAAGCCACCTGTCCTAGTTGCACCCACTCCGGGACGGCCATTGATTCTCTACATTGCAGCTCAAGAACGATCTGTTGGTGCCTTACTCGCCCAAGAAAACGACGCGGGAAGGGAAAGTTCTTTATACTATTTAAGTAAAACAATGATGCCAAACGAGCTGAAGTACTCTCCGATCGAGGAGATGTGTTTGGCCTTGATCTTTGCAATCCAAAAATTGAAGCACTATTTCCAAGCACATACTGTACATCTCATCTTGAAGGCAAACCCTCTAAAGTACGTCATGTCGAGGCCAGTACTGTCGGATAGACTTGCAAGATGGTATCTCCAACTTCAGCAGTTCGAGATCGTTTACATCCCCCAAAAGGCGGTGAAAGGACAAGTTATGGCTGACTTCCTGGCAGACCACCCTGAATTGTCTGATAACTTGCCTGATGAAGACGCACTTCTAGTCGAGGCCACTCCCCCTTGGAAGATGTTTTTTTACGAAGCTTCACATAGAGAAGGAGCCGGTGTCGGAGTTGTATTCATCACGTCCGATGGGGAGGTTCTACCATATTCCTTCACCGTAACACAGAAATGTTCCAACAACGTCGCCGAATATCAAGCTCTCATACTTGGGTTGGAAGTAGCGGTCGACATAAAACAGTTGCGTCTTAGAATATATGGAGACTCAAAACTGGTGGTCAATCAATTGGAAGGCTCGTACGACGTCAAAAAGCCTGAATTGATCCCCTATGTTAACTATGCTAAAATGCTGATGGGATGGCTCGGAGATGTGACGATCGAACACGTGCCTAGAAAAGAGAACAAGCAAGCAGATGCGTTGGCGAAACTTGCCTCCACATTGGCGATGCCGGAGAAGGAAACTCGAGTGTCGGTTTGCAAGAATTGGGTTATACCTCCAATTTTCAATGATGAAGACTTTGAAGAAGAAGAAAATCACGTTGTTGAAGTATTCGAAGTCGAAAAGGAGGATTGGCGACAACCCCTTGTTGACTATCTCAAATATGAAAAGTTGCCCAACGATCTACGACAGAGAGTTGATGTACGACGACGCTCAACTCGATTCATATACTTTAAGGGTACACTCTACCGACGCTCGTTCGATGGAGTCTTCTTGAGGTGTTTGGGCGAAGATGAAGCAAACCAAGCCATGGAAGAAGCACATTCCGGAGTCTGCGGTGCTCATCAGTCGGGCCCAAAGCTGCACTTTCGCATAAAAAGAATGGGATACTATTGGCCAACAATGGTGAAAGACTGCATGGAATACGCGCAACGATGTCAAGCTTATCAGTTTCACGCTAACTTCATTCACCAACCGCCCGAACCGTTACATCCGACGGTTGTCTCGTGGCCTTTCGATGCTTGGGGATTGGACGTGGTAGGCCCCATAACGAAATCTTCTGCCGGTCATCTCTACATTTTGGCTGCAACTGATTATTTCTCCAAGTGGGCGGAAGCAGTTCCTCTAAAAGAAGTGAAGAAGGAGAATGTCACTAACTTCATCCGAATAAACATCATCTTCCGCTATGGCGTGCCTCGTTATATCATCACGGATAATGGGAAGCCATTCAGCAATAGCCCGATAGACAAACTCTGCTTGAAGTTCGGATTCAAGCAAAGAAAGTCATCAATGTACAACGCCGCTGCCAACGGTCTTGCCGAAGCTTTCAATAAAACTCTATGCAGTTTGCTGAAGAAGGTGGTTTCCAAGTCGAAACGAGATTGGCACGAAAGGATTGGAGAATCTTTGTGGGCTTACACCTACCCAAGCGACCTCTTATGCGTTGGTGTACGGTGTCGAAGCCGTTGTTCCCCTTGAACAACAAATTCCATCGCTAAGGATAGCGATTCAAGAAGATCTAACCCAAGATGAAAATGCTCGCCTACGACTTGAAGAGTTGGAGGCACTCGATGAGAAGAGGCTGGAGGCTCAACAAAGGCTCGAGTGCTATCAAGCTCGTCTCTCCAGGACATTCAACAAAAAAGTGAGGACTCGTTCGTTCCAAGTTGGGGATTTGGTGCTTGCTGTGAGAAGGCCAATCATCACTATTCATCGAACGGGGAATAAGTTCATCTCCAAATGGGATGGTCCATATGTTGTGAAGGAAGTTTACACAAACGGCACTTACAGGTTGATCGCCGAAGATGGTCTGAGAATTGGTCCTATAAATGGGAAGTTCTTGAAACGCTACTACGCATAAGTTGAAGATTGCTCCTTAACGTACGAGCCTAAACTGCATGTCACTCCTGACCCGCATGAGTACAAACTGCGTACGGTACCCACCAATGGTTAAACAAGTGGCTAAACTACTAAGTTACTCCACTGATGGTATTTCGTGTGGCTAAAACAAAAATTCCCCACTCTTGTTCAGGGTGGTTAACTTTGAATACTCCTGGCCCACATGAGTATAAACTGTGAACGCCCCCCCCCAAAATCTTTTTAAAAGAAGTTTTCCCTTGAACTATGTTATGACTTGATCCCTTCACCGGGGTACGTAGGCAGCTTAGAAATTAACTAAGTTCAGTCAAGATTATCCGTTAAGTTATGTTTTTCTTGTTGAAAACTTTATTCTTCAAGTTAAACAAATCAAAAGAAGTGCAAAGAAGTTATGGACTACTGAAACAAAAGAAAATGCATACGAGGTTGGAATAAAGCAAATAAAGTCTTTATTAAATAATCTCAAAATTGACAAGGTTCATTAAACTAGACAATGAATCGAAGAAATAAAAAAAAAGTAAAAGCATATTAAACTATCCAGGGGAGGGGCTCAAATTCTTCAAGTCTTCCTTCGCCACCTTCAGAAGTGCTAGTGAATCTTCCACAGCTTTGAACGCCTTGAGGACAATGTTATCATCCGATGGAGGAGTCTTTTCAAGGGTCTCGATCTCTTGGATGACAGTCTGAACTAGCGATTGAGCATTCTGGTAAAGGAGTTGATGCTGCTCCAGTGAAAGTGACAAATCTTCCTTCTGTTTCGTCAAGTTGGCAAGTTTCTTCGTGACAGACTTCAACTTCTTCTCAGTTGCCTTAACTTGATTTGCTCCAGCTACTTCATCGGCTTGGGCGCTGGCGAGTCGATCCCCTTGCTTCGCTCAACTGCTGAGAAAGCCAATCTTTTGAAGTCTCTCCAGAAGCTGCAGACCTCGCCCCATCATAAGCAGTTGCCTTGGCAAACAAAATCGCCAATGACTTCTCGACAGCATAAACAAAAGGCTCGTCAAAACCCTTAACATCATTCAACGCCGATTGAACCTCGTCCTTGAGGGATGAAATGAAGTCAAGTGGACCGCTGTCTATCTTCTGGAGGAGATTGCCCCACATCATCCTGACAAATTGCTGCTTTTGAGTGGCGATAAATATGGATGCTTGGAAAACTGAGACTGCGGGATGCTGAGGCATTTGCTTTTCTTCGGATATCACAAGTGTTTTGGATTGCGCCTCTCCTTCAGAAATAAGACATGTCTCCAAAAGAACCGGCCCGAGGATCGATCCTTGAGACTCCACATCAGCAGCTTTAAGAGGTTCCTCTTCCAACTGCAATTGAAACACGTTCGATGTTTAAAGAAAAAAATAGAAAAAATATTGAAGAACAATGAAAAGAAGAAGGGGAAAACTACCTTTTCACCAGACTTGTCAGTTGAAATCTTATCACGCTTCTTTGGCCTCTTCCAATGGCGATCTGCAGTGCCACTTTCACTCTTTGCCAAAGGGACGGGGAAGTCTTTCTCTTTTCTCCTCCAATCGGATCAACTTTCTCAACTCGGGTTTGGGGGACTTTCACATTGATCAATTTCATGATGTTGTCATCAAAGAAGCTGCCGTGAGTTCTCGACCACCATTCCGTATAGCTCTTGACACACAACTTCTTAACGGCCGCAGTTATTGGGGGAAAGATCGCTTCATCCATAGAATTCGATAAAGTGCACACACGCCAATGGTTGAGTCCTTCGTCTAGGGAAGCGTCACGAAAGTCGTTCTTGAGAACTCCGGGCACCACTTGATAAAACCCGAACTGACGAGCAAAACGGTGAGGACTGTATGGCTCGATGATGAAACGATCCCCTTGTCTCAAAGGTAGGTAGCAAGATCGAATTGACATAAAGTAGTTGTGCTCCTCCTCTGAGCCTTCCCCATTGTCAGTATAACGGAACTTCTCGTGGAGCTTCATCGCATTGCAATTCCAAGCCACGAACTCCGCCTTGTGGATTTTCTTACGGGCCTCTCTCGCATCATAATCCTTTGCCCCTCTCTCACCAGAAAACCGTATCATTTTCGGACCACGAATGTCTTGATAAGCTTGGCGATGCGTCTTGAAGTAGTGTGCTAGCCAACCATAGACGAAGTAAACGGGAAATGGAGCATGAACTTGAGTCGGTTGGGCGGATGCTGATAGCTTATTCAAACCACGATAGATGCTTGCCAAGACCGGAATAGCCAAATCAACCTTGAAGCCGCTTGCCATCTTGAAAGTACTTGGGCGTATGAAGCCGACACTTTCTGTTGGAATAACGAAGAGATAAAGCCAACAAGCTATGAACGCCGCCAAATAAGTATCTTCCCTTCTGTTCCCGGCGGGTCCGAATCTAGCAAACAACCTCTCTTCTGTGGTATTCCAAGCTTCATGAGGTCCGAGGTCACCAAGTGGGCGTTGGGTTGATTCGTCTTGGACATACTTCTTCGCCTTTTTGCACCAAAAGCTCACCCAGGCCTCGATGGAAACTTGACCGCCATGAACATCCTTTCGCAGCAAGTGATAGGTGTGGAACAAGTATTGGCAACTAGAGGGGGCATATCTCTTTCCGAATTCGCCTTTCTCGGTGAGTTCCTTTGCATCGGGGACCACTTCGTCGTAGAGAAGACCCGTCATTGGGAGACCCGCCAAAGAGTATAAATCCCAGATTGATATGGACAGTTCGTCGTTTGATGTCAAAAGAGTATTGGTTGCAGGACACCACGCTTCGCAGAACGCGTTCATAATCTACGAGTTGCCGTCATAGATGAACAGTAAGGCGCGCACCGAGCTGTATATTTGGGCTGACTGCAGCTTGTCCTTGCACCGGCTGAGTATGTCCTCGGTCAATTTCCAATATCCGGCAACATAGTGGAACTCGCCATTGAACCGAAGGTTATCTCTCCACTCCACATTGTGACGCCCCGTATTCTCGAAGGGCGTACTGACGACATTAACAAGTAAGTCTCTACACTTGTGTGTGTTTAATTTAAGAGTTCTTGAATTATGTGATTTAATGTAAATTCAATTTAATATGTTCATTCGAATTATTCTAAGATTAATTGTCAACTTGATTAATTACGTGCATATTTAACCCTAACTGTTTAATTGATTTAATTCAAATTTATTCCGTGAAATAATTGTCAAGTTGATTTTACATCCATCATGTTACTTAACTTGTTTAATTTCGGTTTACTTGAATTCCTTGAGATTAATTATCAATCATGTGTTTACGAAGTGTCGTTAAATTGTACGAAAGGTTTCTAAAATTAAATTGAATTAAACTCTAATTGATAAATCTCTATTTCATTTTAATTTATAAAATTAATTCGGAGCTTGAATGTTTATTCGTAACTTTACCAATTTTATTTACGATTATTTGTACGCGCTATTACTCTTTGCTACGCGATAAGGATACCCGGTTGTATATAGCTTGTGCACAAGACACATTTCTCCCAAATCTCCTTTCTCTCTCTCTCTCTTCTCTCTCTCTCCTCTCCCACTCTCTCTCCCGCAGTCACTATGCGCGGCTTCGGTTACGAGCCCATAACTCGATCGTTTCTCGACGGAATTTAACAAACGAATAGTCCATTTCGATTATCTCGGCGAGACGTACGCAAGAGTACCAATTTAGCGGCCTAAAGACGAACGGTGGGGGAGTTATCGCTGGATTTCAGTAGCAGCGGCGGAGGTGTCAGACCACCGCCACTTCGCCGGCCTTTCGAGGCGGTTTCCGGCCACCTCCTTGATGCACGCGCCCCATGCCCAGTAAGAGGACTTCCCGGCACATCGTTTGACGTCGGTGGCGCGGCCATCCGGACGGCGACGGCGCCGCACGCTCCGCCTGAAGCTCTCGGCGGCGGCGCCCGTCACTGTAGCGGAGCGATTCCGCCGCCTCCGGCTGTGTTTTTCAGCGACCCTCTTTGGTTTCCAAGGTTTTTCGACCCCCTGAGTTCATTTACGGCATCAATTTCACCAGATTTTGGCCGTAGGTGGTGGTTCCGACGACGTGTGCGGTGGCAGAATATTCGGCGGCCAACAGGGGCCTTTTCCGGCCATCTTTTGGTCTCGGGCTCTTCACGAAAGTTGTTCGGAACGACGAGAACTAGTGGCCATCGATCACGTGACTCCAGATTTGGCGGTTTGGCGGCGGATCGCGACTGTGCAGCGGCGGCGTAATGGCGGCACTAGCTCCGAGGATTTTTCCGGTGAGCTACCTTAGGGCTTTCGAAGAACTCGTCACGGGTAAGACAACGCTTCTTTCGGATCGTATTTTGGTTCACCGGTTTGGAAGTAATTTGAGTTTGAAGATTTTAGGGTTTTCGTGTTCTTATATCTGAAATTGGAGGAGATTGACTTGGAATTTCCAAAAATTGATCGAGGATTCGGAACGGGCACGAAGACTTCATTCAGGACTGATTTTTCGGGATTTTTTCGGCGGCTCGACGGCGGTCTGGCCAAATTCCGGCAGCTACAGTGGTGGCCTTCTGGCGGCGTTTGGTCAGAATGTTCTTCTCGTTGTGGTGAGTTCAACGCCACTTTCCGTTCGTTAATCGGACACTCGATCTATTTATTACGAATTATTTTGAGTAATTGTGACTATATGAATTAATTGTTTTAAGTGCAAATAAATTGTTTATTGTTGGTTTGTTGATCGAGATGTATTCCAATCATATACGAAAATATGTATTGAATGAATTGTGATATTCATGAATATTTAGATTTAGAATTTGAATCCCGGTGTGATGAATTTACGCTATTTGTTAAGTACGAAGGGTGTTAGTGTAATATTTAGAAACTAATCTTTTATGTGACTAAATGAACTTGAATGATATTTTAGAAGAACGAACATGTTGTGATTTCTCTATATGGATTTGAGACGTTCTCAATGTTATGTTTGTTGTAAATTGTGTTTCAAATATAAAATTGAGATACATGAAGGATGCTTGAACGACTTGAGACTTGATGCATGATAGGAGTTAGAATTGTAATATCTTGATTTACTCTTACTACTCAAAAATGGTATATTATGAATTACGATAAATTGATAATTGTCATGTTTGTAAGTAATTAATTCCTAGTTGAATAATTGTATAAACACTTTAAACGAACAATTATGCTTAGTAATAAACTAAGGAGATGTATGTGTAATAATTCTAAACTTTTATAAATAACTTAGGGGATGTAAGTGTAATATTTATGAAACTATGAATGTGACTTGAGCTTGTGTACCAAACATGTTGTGAAGTTGTAAAGTATGATCTTAAGTGAATTAAATGCACTCTTTATTTGTATCAAGCATGCCATCTACGTACAACAACTTTGTATGTTTATATGATCAAGTTGCTCTTACTTATGCACTATACAACTCGTCATGAACTTGATGCTTAATTCTAATATTATAATTGAACCCTGTGACATTGGATGATTTAATATGCATTTTGTGAATACATTGACTTCCTAAATTGATCTTGCATCTTTGGATATGGAATTGCATGATGGTTGCTTGTAAATATGACCTTGTTAAGCATTGATATGCCTTGAATGACCACGACACCTTATCCAAGCACAACATGAACACTTATGCATAACCACGATCATGTTGAGCAACGCCGTGCGTCTTGTTTGGTTCATATAGAGTCTAAGTCTGGGCTTCTGTATGTCTTGTCACAGAGTTTGGTGGTGCCGGTGGGCTCAAGGTTTAGAGTGTTTGGCCCTTCACACTCTCAGACTCTACTTTCACGAGGTGAGGTTTAGGATTTTGTATAGTTATGCGACCTATGACCTTAATATGCTGGTTTCAACCCTTGCATGCGAGTATATCTATTATAAATACGTATGTGTTGGATACGATATGTTTATGACCTTGTGAATCAACTCTGTTTTGGAAAATTAGATATGAAAGCATATGTAAGTTGTTTTGAAAAGTATGTTACGTTATGTTTCTGTAGCGAGTTGGCCATGAAATATTGGCATCTGTATGTATGTATGTATATGGATCCGAGGAGCTATGAGTAAGGAGCCCCCGGGACGGTTAGGGCCGTCGGGGATATACCTGTGCGTAGTTCCATTTGAGATATCTTCGCGCGACTCAGGGAGATAGGGGAGGCGTAATATCTTGAGCCTTCGGTGTATAGCCGGGGAGGACTCTTATAGGTTCGCTACCCCTTGAGGGTATGTCTGTTATGGATGGTTTGGGGACGGTACATCCCCTCCATCATTGATGTGAGGGTTGAATTGATTTTTGTATTCTATGTTTGATATGTTCTGAGGAGTAAAGGTTGGAAGCTCGTACTCGCCGAGCATGTGTTCTGTTCTGTCTGGGAATCATGAATCGAGATAGAGTTTCTGAAATGTTTTCTAAAGCTTATACTTATAACTATCTTTTGGGTACTTTTGGAAATGTCTTTGGTATGCAACACCTATCTCCGGTTCATGAGTCCACCCTTCTGATATGTGGTATGCTCTATATATATACAGTGGGTGTGCGTTAGCCCCCTCACTCAGTCAGTTGACTGACACCTCATTTTATCTTTTAGTTGCAGGTTTCTTTTGGCTTGAGCTAGGCGGATGTGAGTCTTCTGGGTCACACTTGTTGGTTTAGTCGGTGTTAAGATGCATTTGTCACATACTCTATTTATGTTATGTATTCTTATTTCGCTTTTGGAGATTATGTTTTATGCTTTACTTAGACTTAAACCCGTGTGGGGTTAGTATGCTAGCATTTGGATGTAATTAGCTATTCTGCTGATACTTATATTGGTTTATTACGTTGCGATGATTTGAGATTCGGGACTAAGTATCTATGCTAGTTGAACCTGTCACCTGTTATGTATGCTGATATTCGGGATTAGATATCTATGCTAGTTGAACCTGTCACTTATTTTGTACGTTGATTTAATTGCTTCCGCTATCTGATGATAATTGTTTAAATTGCTTCCGCGCTCTGAGTCTGTCGAGTTAGATCCGCCTAGCCTAGTGTGTGAGTTGGTCTCCCGTTCGCTTTGATTCGGATTCGGGCATGGACTTTCCATTTCGTGTCCGGATCTGGGTCTTAGTGCGGGGGATGTGGCATCCTCCGTTTGGGGTGTTACACACATTGCCTTCGATGATGCTTTGCCCTAGCGTCGGTAGATGAGCCGGTTCATTTGAGTGTTGATGATGACCCGCTTCCAGAACCCACACGTGCTACGCTTTGCTCAACTTGATTCGGTATGACCACTCCTTGACGCGAAAGGGCACCGTCACCTTTCCCCGATCGCCCGCATATGGTCCGGTGAGACAAGGATGAACTGCCAACTTCGTGCCCGTCTCAAGCTCTTGCTTCTTGTCGTCGAGAATCACTAATTGTTTAACTCCAGAAGCTAAGGTGATGTCTTTGAAGTATACCATGATTACCTGCAAAACGACAAATCCAAAGAAAAAAAAAACGAAGTTAGGTGAATTGTCAAATGTGATAAAAAAAAAAAAAAAAAAGCACGAAAGGAAATAGATTAGCGCTACCAATCCCTGCTGACAATGGAGTGTCGCTAATATCATGGTGCTAATTAAGCTGTTGCTGTTGGTTGCAAATTAATTGGGGTCAATTAAAATTAAAGCGTCAAGGCTTTAATAGGAGCTGGGGTGCGTATTACACATATATATAAAATATGTTCCATATATTTATATATACATGTATAATACAACAAACAAAAAAAAACCAATTTTTTGTTTCTTTATTCGGTAAAGCTGCGTGGGTTGATCTTTTGTATGAAGAAGGCAACTAGCGAACGACAACACAAGAGGGGGGATAGGCCTACACTTCGATTTTTTTTAATCTATCGGCTCAAAAAGAAGATCCCAACTTCAAACTCTCAAGAATTAAATGCTCCTAATTCTCGTTGCTATGCGTGAGCTGCTCTCCAGTCGAAAATTCTGAGTGTGATGATTATAAGCCAAATTCAATGTGTTTATATAGATTGATAAAGTACGAAGTCCGTTGCACATAGGAAATCTAGTTCTACTTGGACTCCACTCCTCACAAGTCACAAGTGCAATTCAAGATGGAGTTAAATCTTCAATTCAAGATATGGACGAATCATGCACTGCTCAAAGGAAGAATTACAGTGAAAGTCTATCTCTCTTAGTCGATTAATTGGGATAACTTGATAGAATTTAAAAAAAAAAAAGAAAAAGAGAGAGAAACCGAAGCAGAAGGAGTCTGTAAGGCAATGCTCTGCATCTGTATGTCCATGAAAATTGGAATGATGCACTTGGAAAAGACAAAATCAGATTGGCGCTATTTGCTTTCTAGTTAATTGGACCCCGAAACATTCATTTTGTATTGATCATAGGAAAGTGTTTAAGTGGTGGGCTTCTCCCAAGTGTAGGCTAACATTCAGCCGAAAATTTGAAGAAAGAAAAGGATTGGGCCCATTTGTTTAACAAGCTGCGTTGTAATCGGAAAGTCTACTAATGGAGTTGGGCCCATTTGTATCAGCAAGCTGCATTGTAATCGGTCCATTAAAGAAATGTGGAGATTATTCAAGTTCAAGGTTTGGGCATGCAATTATGGGATAATTTCAAGTCATAATGCAATTTTCCTTTTACTCCAAATTCAAATGGGAAATATGTTGCATTTTGAGTTTCGGATCCCAAATTAAGTACTTCAAATTTCACCGCGTTGACCGTTTGACACGTCTTTCGCCGAGCTTTGAAGTGGGGGCATTTGTAGATGAATTAATTTTCGTCTAATTAAAATGAAACACATGTAAAATTAAATATTAATTATCAAATTTGATCCGGCTCGAAAATGGTTTAGCTGAGTTGGAGGTCTAGCTGGCACTCTCGGGTCAATCAGTCAAGAATTTGTAAGGTGGGCTCTTTAATCGATCTGAAAACACTTGAGACAAACGTGAGCTCAAAGGCCAAATTGGGGACTTGGGGTTGGACCCAAGTTTGGCACTCCGACGCTCAAGTCAGTGGGAGATTCTTAGAGAGAGAAATAAATGCTAGGAAAGCGAAATAAATGCTCTTGAATGCTTACCAACTACTGTTCAAGACTTGGTATTTATAGTCAGGAGCAATTAACACAGTAGTGCGTGTACCGCGGCTATGTATTAAATGCTCTGCAATCGATCGGGTCGTTTGTCGGGCGCCTGAGCGGGTGCCTTGGGGTCGGGCGTACTTTGTTTCCCTTTTGGGCGTAGACATGTACCGGGTGCATTAAATGCACTGTAGCGCGTCTAGCCGTGGTGAATGGGGGAGTTACACGTGTCCCGACAAGGGTGCTTTATGGCATTCTGTTGCCAGGTGACGTAGGATCTCGATCCGCGAGATCGAGATTGAGCTAATCTTGATGAAAGATGTCCGTGATGGGGAACCCATGCGTGGGATCGAGTTCGGCCCCGACCCTTGTGCGGGATAAGGACGTTTCATACGTAGCTCCGTACGGGAATAAGGACGGGATCAAGTGTGATCCGTTACGGCAAACGGGGTCGAAGCCGGTCCCTTGAGGCAAAGGGACCGGATCGATCCGACTGGAGGAGAACGGATCGAATCGATCCGACTGGAGGTAAAGGGATCGATCGACCCTTGGCGCCAGGGATCGGATCGATCCGCTTGGCATGAAGGGATCGGATTGACCCCTTGGCGCAACGGATCGGATCGATCCGCTTGGAGTGAAGGGATCGGATCGATCCATCGGTGCCAGGGATCGGATCGATCCGCTTGGCATGAAGGGATCGGATTGACCCCTTGGCGCAACGGATCGGATCGATCCGCTTGGAGTGAAGGGATCGGATCGATCCATCGGCGCCAGGGATCGGATCGATCCGCTTGGCATGAAGGGATCGGATTGACCCCTTGGCGCAAGGGATCGGATCGATCCGTTTGGCATGGGGTCGGGTTCGATCCCCTTGGTCCTTAGGGACCGAAATTGATCGGTCCGGCTTCGATCCTTTGGGTTCGTGAGGTCTAAGGACCTGGGCCCGCTTGAGGTGGCGAGATGCCCGCGTGGCTTCCTCTAGGGCGTGCCACGTGGCTCGGCCATTTTATGCAATATCAGAGGCCCCCCAAATTACCGGCGTGAATTTTCGCGGGGGTAATTTTTATCTGCTAAGTTCGGTTTTTGAGGCAATAAGGGCAGCACCGTTTCGCGCCTCGAGGGAGAGCTGCGCGGTCTTCCGTGTGTGATAAAGGTATCGTTTCGCGCATCGAGGAAAAGCAGCGCGGTCTCCCGTGGGTGATAATGGCATCGTTTCGCGCACCGAGGGGAGAGGTGGCTCGGTCTTCTAGGCGCATTGATGGCCAGGGTGCGTACTTCGAGGGGTCACTTTTCCCCTCCTATAAATAAGGGGGCACTCTCCTTCCTCACTTCATACCTTCTTGCCAAACATTTCGATCCCTTCTCCAAGAGCATCAAGAGTTCGTCCCAAGGCGAAGAGAGAAAGAGAGGTAAATTTTGTCAACTCTTCGATCTCTTTTATTTCTTCTAAGTGAGAGAAAAATGTCGAGAGGGCCGTATATGTGTTTGGTCTCTGATGAGAGCGAGGTGGAGGAGCCGTTCACCCCATCCGCGGGTTGCTCCGGTTCCGCGGGCGGCGTCCCCCCGTTGCCCAACATGGATTTCGGGTCATTCTTTGATTCTTCCGACGAGGTACGGGTTCAGGAATTCCGGGCAAGCCGTGGCCGGGCTTCGACCTCAAGACCCCAACGCCGGATCGAGGAAGCAGAGGAAGACGAGGAAGAGGAAGAGGAAGAGGAAGAGGGGCCGGAGGAGGGTACTTCCGATCGACCCCAGGGGCGGTCCGGGCACGTCTACCGTACTTTATCCGACGTCGCCCAGAGGCCGTCGACATTGTCGGGCAAAGAATTCCGAGAGGTTCGCAACTGGTGTAGTGTGATGCCCGAGGGTGTCATGGCTCGGTTACCCTTTGACGGGGAGACGGTAGGGGCCCTACAATCCAAATATGCTTTCGGCCTATACCACGCGACCATGAAGTACGGTTTCCGGTTTCCGACCCACCCGTTGGTGTCAACCTTTCTCCATCGGGTGAACCTGTGTCCGGCTCAGCTAGTCCCGAACTCCTTCGCTCTGATGTACAGTGCTATCATCATCCTGAGGTGTTTGGGGTTCGAGCCTCGGTTCGAGGATTTGGGGGAGTTTTTCCTCCTTGTTAACTCCCCCAAGTCTGGGGCCGGCTACTACTACCTCCAAGCCAAGCCCGGTCGGAAGATGGTGGATATCCCGGTCTCCTCTCATGGGCTTGGTTGGAAGGAGAGATATTTCTTCATCGACTGCTCGATGTCTCTTCCTTTCCGTTCGACATGGACCACCAAGGAACCCAAAAAACTTCCGACACAGAAAAGCGCCTGGCTGCACAAAAAAGAATCTTTCAAGCTCTTGACCAACTTGGGCCCGCTCGACCCCGAGTATTTGACGAGGACGGGACACTTGGTTGAGGCGGGTTTGGTCCCGGGGACGAGGTTGCGGAATTTCCACTTCGGTGAGCCTACGCCTCAGGCCGGACCCGCCCGATCGGGTTACGTGCCAAACGATCCGTCACGGGGTCGAGTTCGATCCGCCATATCGGATCGATATCGATCCGGTTGGGGTTGGGACCGAATTTGTGGACGGATCGAATGGATCCGTTTGTACCGGATCGTGTTTGAACTCTTGCTTTCATATATACTTATATTCGGCGACCTTCTCTTTCAAGGTACTAATCGATCCATTTCTGCAGGTCTGCATATCTTAGCCATGAGTCGCGCGGAAAGGGTGAGGAGGACAATGAAGCTGAAAAAGGGCGAGTCGATCCCGCAGGATGAACGGGAAAGGATTGACCACGCTATAGCTGCGATCCACGGAGCTCTGCCGGAAGCTCAAGCCACGGTCCAACAACCCCGTCGGAGGGTCCCCCCGAACTCCCAACCCATGGAAGATGTCCAAGAGCCGGGGCAGGCCTCGGATGCGGTCGAGCCCGATCCTGAGGACCCCGATCAAGTAATAAATTTGGACCACTTAGATCTTTATTTCGACTTCGACGAAAATCTTTATGACCTGACTCTTCCCCAGGAGGAACAGCTGGAGTCTAACAGGCGCTTGAGAAAAAGGAAGAAGAAGGTGATTGTGGAAGAGGTGCCGATTGAAATCGAGGGGGATTCCAGCGAGTCGGATATTGAGAGTAAGTTGCTAAGCTTCAAACAGACTCCGCCACCTCAATGGCCTAGTGAACTTGAGAGAGTCCGGGAGGATGGGTCGATTCGGAACCTTGGCGTCGGGCACCCCGATATCAGCTTGTTGTCCTCACTTTTCAACACCGGTTGTGTGGTCGACGAACAACGCGTGATTCATAAGGAGCCCGTCGATCACCAGAGGTATAGGATCAGCAAGGCTATTTTCGGAGTAAGTGCTTCCCCCTTATATCTGTTTCTTTCCCCCTCCCGTGCATTCGGCTCGTAATCGATCCGACCCCAAACGGGTCGATATCGATCCAGTACCGACGTCGAATCGAGTTGATCCGTTGCATCGGGTCGTTTATTCTTTGCGTATTCTTGTTTTGCTGAGCCATGACAATTCTCGTCTCTATGAACAGGATATCCTCCCAGCCGCCATCAGCTTATCCCAGAAGGCGGAGGTTTATCAAGAAGAGGTGGCCAAGTACAAGGAGAAGTACAGGGCTGCCAAGGCCATGCTGAGGTCAGCCAAGGCGGAGAAGGTAGCTGAGCTACAGGAACGGTTGGACGAGCTGATGAGCCTTAGGGAGGAAGAGGCCCAAACGCGTGCCGCGGAGTTGCAGAGCGCCTTCGATCGGATGGAGGATTTGGAGAAAGTCCTACAGGCTCGTGAAACCGAACTCAATGAGATCCGGGCCGAAACCAAGGAGAAGGTCCAACAGGCGAAGGCCGAGGGGGAAGCGGTGTCCCGAGCGGCCGGGTTGGCGGAAGGACAGGCCAAGATCGACGCCCTGATTGAGTCTTTTCGGAAGGCTAAGGGCCCGATCGAGCAGTACGCGGTTCGTGAGTTTGTGGAAGGTCCAGCCTTCGACGAGGCGAACACGGTCATGGCCGCGATCGATATGGAGGCTGGCTTTAAGATTGCGCGCAATCAGCTCAAGGCCCAGGGCCTGATTCCGGTGTCCTTCGACGAGTCTTCCATCGGCCTAGACAAACCCGATCCGTATCCCGATCCATTGGAGGAAGACACCGAACCTCCTGTGGACATCGATTGGCGTCACCACAAGTACGGGTTTGCCATTGACATGGCCTACGCCAAGAGGGATAAGAGGGATCCCGTCTACGAGCTTCCTCATCCGGTCGATATTGAGAGCTTCCTACCGTCGACCCGACGCAGTCGAAAAAAGTCCTCGGGCCGTACGGGCGCCTCGGGTTCATCTCCTTCTCAGCCTTGATAGTTTCATGTATTTTTATTTATTTTCATGTTAAAGACCATTTTCATTTGACCCAGCGGCCGGGGATGTCGCCGCGTGAACACTTCGTTATTTTGTTCTCACGCTTTATTTTTCATTACAATATTCCTCGGATTTCATGTATGGTGCGATGGGTCGTGTCCGATCCCCAGGTGTTTTGGGATGGAGTTTGATCCCGAATTTCACGTGAGGGATCGATTTCGATCCGGTTCGGTCTAGGGGATCGAGATCGATCCCTACTTGCGTGGGGTCTGAGTTCGATCCCCATATGTTTGAGGGATCGATTTTGATCCCTCTTCGTTTGGTGGGGTCGGTCTCGATCCTTCATGGGGTCGATTTCGATCCGATTGGTCATGAAGGGATCAAAATCGATCCCCATTTGTGCGGGGTCTCGAGTTTGGGTTCCCCCGTCCTAAGTATTTTTCATCGTTAGTCCCGTTCTCGTCGGGTCGTTGAACGACCTCGTTGGACTTGGGGATTTTTAAGTACGACAAAATAACCAAATAAATACATGATAGCATGATCGTGGATCGAATGCCAAATAAATACACATTATATAAAAACGACTGTTGAATTTCATCGAATGGATCGGACTCAATCCGTAGATGGGATCGGGACCGGGCTCTGAACGTGCTCCGGTTCGATCAGCTATACAAGGTAGGTGATTTTATACATAAAACCTCTTCAGGTTGTGCGCGTTCCAGGGTCTTGGTAGGGGCACTCCGGCCATATCTTCGAGCTGATACGCCATGTTCTTGCCTACTTTTGTAACCCGGTAGGGACCTTCCCAATTGGGTTCGAGTTTTCCCACATGCTGGAGGACCTCTACCTTCTTCAATACTAGATCCCCGATCTGGAATGAACGGGGTCTGACGTGTTTGTTGTATGATCGGGTCGCGGCCGCCTTGTATTGTTTAATCTTCTAGTATGCGCGTTCGCGCTTTTCCTCAATCAGATCCAAGTCAGCGGACCGATTTTCGTTATTCCTATCGAGCTGGTATTGACTGACGCGGGCCGTTTCGTGTAGCAACTCCGATAGGATCACTGCCTCCGACCCGTATACCAGGGAGTAGGGGGTTTGGCCCGTCGCCGTTCTGGGGGTCGTTCGATAAGCCCAGAGGACCCCGTCGAGTTCGTCCGCCCACGATAAGCCCAGATCGACCTACCTCTGGGAGACCACTGATCCTTGGTCTCCCAGGCGGTCTTGCACTCGTCTGCGGGGCGGATCGACACACCGATCCGGGTCGTTCTCCTTACGGGCGACAGCGATTCTAGCTGCCTGATCGCGGGCCGATCGAGTGGGTATCCGGACCCGCAAATCGTCATACTCTTCATGGTCGTCATCGACTGCTCGTTTGCCGCGATTCGCGCGGCTAGGATGTTCCGAGTCCCCGTGGCCCTCCAAAGGGACCTGTTTGCTCCCTCCCGCGGGTGGCGGAGGAGGCGCAAACCCGGGGACCTGCGCTTGGCCTGGACCCGCTTGTGGAGGGAGGCCCCATATGACCTGGGCGGGTCCGCCGTTGAGTGGCTGGAGGTAGTAGGGTACTGCAGACCCGTAAGTTTGAGCCGCGGGCCCATAAGCGCTGGCTATTACGGGGCTGGGGATAGTAGCGGGACTAGCCCTCGGCAATTCCGGGCGTCTTGGCTCCCGGCCTTCTACTTGGGCCTGTTCGATCTCGACCCGCCACTGGTCAAGAAAGGCGTCAAGGTCAGCCTGTGTAATGGCGACCCTCGGAGCAGCCTCTGGTTGAGGCACGATCGCACTGGCGCTGGGGCCCGCGACCCCGACGATGGGGGGAGCAGTGGGGAGGTGACCAAGCGGCGCGTTGATGTCGTGCCTGCCTTTGGTGACCTCCTCCAAGTCCTCATCCTGTCGGGTCTTCCTAGTGTTCACCATGATTGCAAGGAGAGGAAGTGTTTTACTCAAGATCGAAGTAGAGAGAAGTGTAGTTTCCCACAGACGGCGCCAAACTGATCCGGCTCGAAAATGGTTTAGCTGAGTTGGAGGTCTAGCTGGCACTCTCAGGTCAATCAGTCAAGAATTTGTAAGGTGGGCTCTTTAATCGATCTGAAAACACTTGAGACAAACGTGAGCTCAAAGGCCAAATTGGGGACTTGGGGTTGGACCCAAGTTTGGCACTCCGACGCTCAAGTCAGTGGGAGATTCTTAGAGAGAGAAATAAATGCTAGGGAAGCGAAATAAATGCTCTTGAATGCTTACCAACTACTGTTCAAGACTTGGTATTTATAGTCAGGAGCAATTAACACAGTAGTGCGTGTACCGCGGCTATGTATTAAATGCTCTGCAATCGATCGGGTCGTTTGTCGGGCGCCTGAGCGGGTGCCTTGGGGTCGGGCGTACTTTGTTTCCCTTTTGGGCGTAGACATGTACCTGGTGTATTAAATGCACTGTAGCGCGTCTAGCCGTGGTGAATGGGGGAGTTACACGTGTCCTGACAAGGGTGCTTTATGGCATTCTGTTGCCAGGTGACGTAGGATCTCGATCCACGAGATCGAGATTGAGCTAATCTTGATGAAAGATGTCCGTGATGGGGAACCCATGCGTGGGATCGAGTTCGGCCCCGACCCTTGTGCGGGATAAGGACGTTTCATACGTAGCTCCGTACGGGAATAAGGACGGGATCAAGTGTGATCCGTTACGGCAAACGGGGTCGAAGCCGGTCCCTTGAGGCAAAGGGACCGGATCGATCCGACTGGAGGAGAACGGATCGAATCGATCCGACTGGAGGTAAAGGGATCGATCGACCCTTGGCGCCAGGGATCGGATCGATCCGCTTGGCATGAAGGGATCGGATTGACCCCTTGGCGCAACGGATCGGATCGATCCGCTTAGAGTGAAGGGATCGGATCGATCCATCGGCGCCAGGGATCGGATCGATCCGCTTGGCATGAAGGGATCGGATTGACCCCTTGGCGCAACGGATCGGATCGATCCGCTTGGAGTGAAGGGATCGGATCGATCCATCGGCGCCAGGGATCGGATCGATCCGCTTGGCATGAAGGGATCGGATTGACCCCTTGGCGCAAGGGATCGGATCGATCCGTTTGGCATGGGGTCGGGTTCGATCCCCTTGGTCCTTAGGGACCGAAATTGATCGGTCCGGCTTCGATCCTTTGGGTTCGTAAGGTCTAAGGACCTGGGCCCGCTTGAGGTGGCGAGATGCCCGCGTGGCTTCCTCTAGGGCGTGCCACGTGGCTCGGCCATTTTATGCAATATCAAAATTTAATTCTCTTTATTTAATATTTTTGGATTGCTGGTAAATTAAAATCCATAAAATATTTAAATAAATTGATTTAATTGATAATTTTAATATTTATTTTGTCATCAAATCAAGTATTGACATGTGTCAAAATTGAGGTGTTCCAGCCAATCAAATCAAGTCTTGCAGTTCAAATGGTGATGACCAATCAAGTGATGACACGTGGCATGTTTTAACACGTGGACCAATCAAGTCAAGACATATGTCATTTATTTATTTTCTTTAATATAAATCAATATTAAAGTAATAAATAAATAAATAGATTTGATGTTATCCCTTTAATAAATAAATAAATTAATTAAGGGATAATTATCAAAAAGTTCCACCCTACGCCTATAAATAGAGGCATTCTACAACACAATTTACACAACTTGGAGATACGAAGGAGCAAGCCACAAAGCAAGGAGAAAGAAGCTCTCTGGTGTTCTTCAGCATTCTCGGTGTTCTTCGGCATCTTCAACGGCGTTCTTCGTAGAAGTCAGCATCAACAGCGTTTGATCCGGCATCAAGGCATCGAAGTGGTGTTTCGGCGTTGCTCTCCTCAAAGATCGAAGCGAGATTCAAGGTGTTCTTCGCATTCTTCATGGAAATCAACCAAATCAAAGCGTCCGATCCGCAACAAGGCATTAAGTCCGTGAATCCGTCGTTTTTCTCAAATCAAATTCGAAGGAGCTCCAAGCGTGTTCTTCGGCGTTCTTCGAGAAAGTCAACAAATTGAGGCGTTCAATCCGCAATCAAAACATCAAATCCAGATTTCGGCGTTGCTCCTCAACAAATTCAAATCAAACTCAAATCAACATCAAAGGTGTTCATCGGCGTGTTCATCGTTGTTCATCAAATCAAGGCGTTTAATTCGCGATTAAGTCTAAAGACCCGCAATTAACGTTTAAAGAAGCAAATCAAATTCAACAGAAAATCGAACCTCCAAAATCAACAAAGGCGTTTCAAACCTTCCTAATTTCAGCAAATTCTTGTATGAAGAATCAGAGGAAGAATTAGAGATTGTATCCGCAAAATTCAAACAAATCAATAAAATTCATTTGTGATTATTTTCTCGCGTTTAATTATTTAATTAACACGGAAATTATATTACACATAGTTGAAAAATAAATAAAATTACATATTTTATAACAAATAATCCTATGAATTACATATTTTATAAGAAATAATCATATTGGTGGTTTATGTCAAAATTCACGAGAGATGCATAAAATTTTAATGATCCTATGAAGTGCTTGAATTAGAATTTAAGGAAACAAGATTTTCGTTTTTGTTTTCTCTTTTGGTTGATCTCATGGCACTGTTCGTTTCTAAATTAGTCTTGTTATAATATGTATTTGGATTGCAGAGTTAATGAAACTAGTTCTTTGTACTCCCTAAATCTAATTTCCCTCGTATATTACCGAAAAACTTACAATTCTTCTTTTTATTGTCTTGTACTGTTTGTGATTCATAGTAGTTCAAGTTAATTACATAGGCTTATGCAGATGTGTGGAATTTCTGATGCCTCTTTTTTATTAGTTTTATTTAGGGCAAATTACATCTACACCCCCTGAGGTTTGGCCTAATTACAAATCAGTCCCTCTTATTTCGTTTATTACATATCAACCCCTTAAAACACTGTTTCAACTACAAATCAGTCCCTCTTTAGGGGTTAAAATGTAAGTGAAACAGTATTTTTAGGGGTTAATATGTAATAAACGAAATAAGAGGGACTGATTTGTAATTAGGCCAAACCTCAGGGGGTGTAGATGTAATTTGCCCTTTTATTTATTATGTGTTTTCTTTTTGCCTCTTGTTGTGGAAGGCTGCAAGACTTCTTGCTAACTTGATTGTTATGGGATCTGGAATAATGGCAAGAGCATTTGTTCAAGCATATCGTCAGGCACTTGCAAGTAAGTTTTCTTTTTTATTGTGATGTTTATTTCTGTATTTGGTGTAGACTAGCTTGCGGGACGGTTAACATCCAATTATATGCATGCTAAATCTCATTTCCACAAATTTAGTTGATGTTCTCTTTACTATATGCCTGAACAATTACTTCGTGGTACTACAGATGCTTCGAAGAACGGTGTTGCTCAAGAAGCAGTACAAAACATCAAAAGAGGCAGTAAAGTAATGTTTGAGGCAGAGGCCAAGACAGATTCTTGGTGTTACTGGGAATTCAACATGGGAAGAGATTTTGCAGGTTTGTCTTTTCGATATTACACTTTCTGCACTTCATTCTGAAGATATAGTTGCATTAACTCCAATTCTCCCTTAATTGTCCAGAGGTATGATAACTTGTTTGAGCGCAATGCTAAGAATGGGAGTTTTCATCTCCAGTCAAAGGTTCATAGGGCCAAAGAATGTCTGGAAACAGTTCACCAACCGAAAGAGCCTGGTGCGAATTAAAGATTATTCTACCTTCTATAAAATAGTCTCTGGAATACCGGAGTTTTCTCGTGTCTCTAGATAGAGGGTTTGCGCCTTTAGTTAATATTTCTTCAATCAGTCGATGGTCGTGTATAAGCTTATAAGTTGAGGTTCGTAAGTAAAGTAAGCAACACCCATAATTGCTGCTTGTAACAAATTTTCTGCTTGTACTTTACTTTGACCGTTGAACGCCATACGAAGTTGCAAGAAGTCTCTACAGCACCACATATTATGATGCACGGGTACGGACATGATATGGATACAACGATATAGTTTTTTTTTTTTTTTTTTGTTCACATGAGGAGTGTCGGACATGGAGTCCGACACGACATGATAAAATGATATTTTTAAAAATATCAATCATATTTAAACTTTTGCATCAGAGATGCTGTTGATATATTCTCAGTTTTCGATGAAATCTGAGTGCTACCTGTATTTAATCCTTGGAACTGTGGAAATCCGTTGTCCAATAATAAAAGTACCACCTTGATCAACTAATCCAAGATTTAATAATAAAATTTATTTGATTACATCGTGGAATTTAGATCCAATATTTTTTAAAAAAAGAACTCCAATCTAAGTTCGACCCATAGTCACCCTTAAATTTTATCGAAGAAGATTTTGATTTTGGGACCACTTTTACATACAAATGCAATCCATTTCCCAAAATTAGATTTTGGACATCAAAATAAAGTTGATTAGTCAAAATGGTACTTTTATTATTAAATCTTGGTTACGCTTTTACTCGAGCTCAGGAAGCTGACTTGAAAAGTGAGTGTAGGCTTTTTCCCTGTAAGGAAGGGTCACGTAGGGATGTAAACGAGCCGAGCCGAGCCGAGCTTGGACCTTTTTTCTTGGCTCGAGCTCGGCTCGACCAAGCTTTTGAGCGGCTCGGCTCGGCTCGCGAGCCATGAAAAACATATTTTTTTATTTAAAAATTAATTATTTTTAATATTTATATATAAAAATAAGTATATATATATAATATTATATATGATATAAGTATTTTTATATATAAAAATTAATATTTATTTATTTTTAATTAAAAATAGTGGCTCACGAGCCGGCTCGCGAGCCACGAGCCAAAAACAAAGGAGCTTGGGTTCGAGCTCGGCTCGGCTCGAGAAAGCTCGCGAGCCGGCTCGCTTGTTTACATCCCTAGGGTCACGTCCCCGGATACAAGGCGGAAACTTGTCCGCAATCATGACAATTGGGACGTTGACGGAGCACTCCTATCTATGAATCTAGTACCGACATGAATGAAATTCCAATAACTGCTTTCCTTTATTCCTAAGTCTGATTGACGCTCTTGAGCCCGTTCCGAAGGTTGCTCTGCTCCCACCTATTCGGTTCACTAGGGCTCCAAGATTTAATAATAAAAGTACCATTTTGACTAATCAACTTTATTTTGATGTCCAAAATCTAATTTTGGGAAATGGATTGCATTTGTATGTAAAAGTGGTCCCAAAATCAAAATCCTCTTTGATTAAATTTAAGGGTGACTATGGGTCAAACTTAGATTGGAGTTCTTTTTAAAAAAAATAATTGGATTTGTTTATAAATTTTATAAGAGTTATAGGGATTTGATTATAAATTTTATAAGAATTATAGGGTTTATCAATATGGAATATGAATGAACTCGGATCTGATTCGATCCAATTCAATAAAAGTTCAAAATTAAATAGAGGTTTTTACAAAAATAAATAAATATTTGGTAAATAGTGTATTATCTTTTTATATTCATTTGAGTATCTAAAGTTTTAAGACGCTTAAATAAATATGAATTAAAAATGACATTTAAAAAAATAATGATGATTATATTCTTAAGAAAATCCGAACTAAAATAAAATGTTTATTTTCAGAAATTTGCAGCCACCGACTCTAACGGAGTTGACGGCGTTAATTATATTTATATAGCAGCAAGTGGCTGAAGAATTGTATTTTTTTGGTAGGCACACATTTCCTACAAAAGTAACCAAAAACATTCCAAGAAAATAAGTATGTTTCAATATTTTTAAAAGTAATACAAAACATTATAACTCTACTCATACGTTATTATTATACCGGAACGGAAGTATTGCCCCTATATTAAATCTCTACAATACTCGTACTCGAAAAACCGACTATGAAACAAAAAGAAGGCAAAAAGAAAGGGACAAAAAAGTGCATCAAAATTCTCATCATCATCAATACTTTCTCATACATACATACATACACACATAAATTACATTAACTTTTTTTTTTTTTTCCTTTTTAACACACACACCCCAAGTGGCAAGAGGGATTTGAACCCGAGTTATTGCCTTCGAGAATCAACCCTCAAACCACTTGGTCAACCCCTGTTGGCATAAATTACATTAACTTGCTCACAATTATTCCAACATTTCCCTCTTACTTTAGCTTATTAAATTTCAATAATTTTCTCACAATTCTCTCAAACTTCCCCTTCTTTCCCTTCTCCTTACCTTGATTAGCATTACTTTTATCTAGATCTCCATTTTTGTTTTCCTTGGCATCACTCTCAACTTGCTCACTCTTCTCCACTTTCTTTTGCTTCAACAAAGCAAGAACACCTGCAAGAGCAAGCTCAGCATCATCACTTCTCATCAAGTGCTCTGCAATTTCTGCAGGAGTGATCTCTACTTCATTTATCAGCCGTTTGATCTCGGGAAACAGACTCGGATGATCGTCGAGTCCCAAGTAATTCGATGCCAGAACATCGAATCCTTGCGGCGTGCAATACCCCATATGAATGTGCATATCCATCCTGCCAGGGCGCAGCAATGCAGGATCGAGCTTCTCCTTATGGTTTGTGGTGAATATAACGATCCGCTCGTCTCCACAAGTTGACCATAACCCGTCGATGAAGTTTAGCAATCCAACCAATGTCAACTGTTGCAGCAAACACACCATAGACGAACAAACTTAGGCCTCACTGCCAACTTAAACTTGGCTTGGTTTTAACATAAAGGGCTAACTACATTGAGATACTAATCTATAAATTACATAAACTTCCCCTGAGGTTCGAAACATTACAAAGACTTCCCCTTTCAAAAAATATATATTACATTTTGATCCATGGAGTTTGATGATATTACAAGAACACATATAAGTTATAACACAAATGGGCCTTAACTATATTGATGATTAATGCAAGAATTCTAGTAGAAGCGAAGAAAATCTTCCTAATCTCAAACACTAACCTTGGTATTAACTTGATAATCGGACTCGCAATCCTCGTCTCTATCCCTGTCGTGCGCCTGTGAACTGCTGTCAATGTCCTCGATAACAAGAATGGATCTGTTAGTTGTACAAACCAGAAGTCTCCTCAACTCGGAATCAGAATAAATTCTCGATAACTCCAAATCATACAAATCAAACTTCAAATAATTCGCCATGGCAGCAATCAAGCTCGATTTTCCCGTCCCTGGCGGCCCATATAAAAGGTACCCTCTATTCCATGCTTTCCCAACTTTCCTGTAATAATCTTTCCTCCTCAAAAACCTGTCCAAATCTTCAATAATTGTCCGTTTCATATTCGTATCCATTGCGAGCTTATCAAATGTAATCGGATGATCCAGGTTGATGCCGCCCCAATATACACCGCGACTGCCGATGACCTCATCATCTTTGAAGGGGCAATCTTTGGTATACAATTTAACAGCCCTTTCTTTCTCTTTTATATCTGCAGCTTTTGATAACACGAACGGCAGGTATTCACTGAGGATTGTATCTTTGCCATTTTTCTCGAAAGTGAGCTCGAAGTATCGCTTTTCGGCCTGGAATCTGCCGTTGTCCCCGTCGTGCTCGATCACCACGAGCTGCCATTTCAACTGGAGGCCATTGAAAATATCCAGGACTTCCTGGTCTTTCGCCAGGCTGAGGCCGATGCTGTTCTGTTTCACAGTTTTGGTCACCTTTAATCTCTCCCTGTCGGGATTGATTATCTTGCCGAGGTAAATCTCCGCAGCATCGTAGATTTGATTGCGGGTGATGCCGCTCTGCTGGTCCACTATGATCGTCATGTGTGTTGAAAGCTTGGTGAAGAACCTGTTAGACAACCACTAGAAAATTTAGTAGTAAGCATCAACACCTGTGAATCTCTTTAAAAAAAAAAAAACATAAACCTGTTGACGAAACGACTGAAAACGGAGTAGACGAAGGATTTCACGGGCTCGGGGATTATATCATTAGCTATCGACCGGAAAAGCATCACCGACGTCGCCACCGAGGCGTAGGCGGAGAAAACATTCGTCGCCAAGGATGGTATTCCACCGAAAGATAGCATTTTTCTTGATGGTTACACCTATTTTTTGAGAAAACAATAAATCAAGATTTTGAGATAATCACAATATTTTGTGTACAATTATGGCCTTCATCAATGAGACTGTGACTTGAGTCTTCTCCAACGAATCAGCATATTCGAGGTTGGCTTCATGGTATTGGTTACAGTTAGGTTTCTATTTTTAGAAACATTTCTTCTTTCTTGTGTTGGTGTAGCAGACTCGCCTTTTCTTTTTGACTATTTTATTCAGTTATTATTTTCATATGGTAAATTTGGAGTTGTTTATAAGAATCAAAACTTGTAAGAATGAGACAAGCATCCTACATAGTTTATGAATAGTTGTTATGCCCAAAGAATGTCTTCGACTGCAGCGGACGCTTGCAAAAACCTTACATTATACGTCACACGTCAAGAAAAGAGAGATTCGAGCATGTACTTAAGAACATGGAGACGCGAGATTCGAACATGCGACCTGCGCTTTCAAAAGCCCTTTTGCTAATAAAACAAAGTTTTTTTTTGATTAATTTGGTTATGGTTAGTATTACTAGGTTCTTTCATCTCTACAAACAAATGATGATAAAAATAAGACACAAAAGACCTATGATGTAATGATACAAACACAGCGATACACGACACGACACGACACGATCAGATATAGCGATATAAATTTGTTTTTAAATTTTCCACATGAGAAATATCGGACACAATTTCAGATACGACATGATACGGTAAAATAATATTTTCAGAAGTATCCCTATATTAAAAGCAAAAGTCATTCATACTTTTATCTATAGAAGAAAGCATACAATGCGTGGTATCAAACTATAGAAATGGGCTGAAGTTTTTGGACATAAAACACTAGACATTGAAAGTGCCATTCCCACAAAAGTATCCAAAAACATTCCAAGAAAATAAGAAAAACAAAAATGCTTTGATATGTTTCAATGGTTTTAAAAGTAATACAAAACATTATAACTCTACCCATACATTATTATAATACTGGGACGGAAGTATTGCCCCTATATTAAATCTCTACAATACTCGTATTCGAAAAACCGACTATGAAACAAAAAGAAAAGGCAAAAAGAAAGGGACAAAAAAGTGCATCAAAATTCTCATCATCATCAATACTTTCTCATACATACATACATAAATACATAAATTACATTAATTTGCTCACAATTATTCCAACATTTCCCTCTTACTTTAGCTTATTAAATTTCAATAATTTTCTCACAATTCTCTCAAACTTCCCCTTCTTTCCCTTCTCCTTACCTTGATTAGCATTATCTTTATCTAAATCTCCATCGTTTTTCTTTTCCTTGGCATCACTCTCAACTTGCTCACTCTTCTCCACTTTCTTTTGCTTCAACAAAGCAAGAACACCTTCAAGAGCAAGCTCAGCATCATCACTTCTCATCAAGTGCTCTGCAATTTCTGCGGGAGTGATCTCGACTTCGTCTATCAGCCGTTTGATCTCGGGAAACAGCCTCGGATGATCGTCGAGTGCCAAGTAATTCGATGCCAGAACATCGAATCCTTGCGGTGTGCAATACCCCATATGAATGTGCATATCCATCCTTCCAGGGCGCAACAATGCAGGATCGAGCTTGTCCTTATGGTTCGTGGTGAATATAACGATCCGCTCGTCTCCACAAGTCGACCATAACCCGTCGATGAAGTTCAGCAATCCAGACAATGTCAGCTGTTGCAGCAAACACATCACAAAAGAAGAAAAAAAACTCAGGCCTCATTGCAAACTTAATCTTGACTTAGCTTTAAAAGAGCAATTACATTGAGATACCCTAAGGTTTGGCTTAATTACCCAAACTTCCCCTGAGGTTTGAAAAATTACAAAAACTTCCCCTTTCAAAGAATTTAACATTTCATTTTGATCCATGGAGTTAGATGATATAACATGAACAAATATGACACAAATGGCCGTAACTGTATTGAAGACTAGTGCAAGAACCTAAGTAGCAGCAAAGAAACTGGTGAATGTTTCGAAAGACAAACCTTCGGGTTAATTTGTTCCTCGGAGTCATCCGAATCGCTATCCCTGTCCCTGTCGTGCATCTGTGAACTGCAATCAATATCCTCAATGACAAGAATGGATTTGTTATTAGTACAAAGCAAAAGCCTCCTCAACTCGGAATCAGAATAAATGCTCGACAACTCCAAATCATAAACATCAAACTTCAAATAATTCGCCATGGCGGCAATCAAGCTCGATTTCCCCGTCCCCGGCGGCCCGTATAAAAGGTACCCTCTTTTCCATGCTTTCCCAACTTTCCTGTAATAATCTTTCCTCCTCAAGAACCTCTCCAAATCTTCAATGATAGTCCGTTTCAATACGGCATCCATCGCAAGCTTGTCAAAAGTAACTGGATGATCTAGATTGACGCAGCCCCAATACCCGCCGCCGCCGTGGCCTCGGTCATCGTCGTCGCTGTCGAAGGGGCAATCCCTGGTGTACAATTTCACAGCCCTTTCTCTCTCTTTGATTTCTTTAGCCTTTGACAGAACAAACGGCAGATATTCATTGACAACTACCTCTTTATTCCTCTTCTCGAAAGTGAGCTCAAAGTATCGCTTCTCCGTCGGGAATCTGCTCTTCTCCCTGTCGGGCTCAACCAGCACAAACTGCCATTTCAGCTCGAAATCCCTGTAGAAATCAAGAACTTCCTGATCCTTCTCCATGCTGAGATGGATGCTCTTCTGCTTCACAGTTTTGTTCACCTTCAACCTCTCCGTCTCGGGATTGATCTTCGTGCGGAGGTACACCTCGGCGGCGTCGTAGATTTGGTTGCGCGTGATGCCGCTCTGCTCGTCGACGACCATCGTCATGTGGGTTGAGAGCTTGGTGAAGAACCTGTCCACCAAGTGTTTGAAGAAACGACTGAAAAAGGAGTAGACGAAGGACTTCACGGGCTCCGGGACTATATCATTGGCGATTGACCGGAAAAGCATCGCCGACGCCGCCACCGACGCGTAGGCGGAGAAAAAGTTCGACGCCATGGATGGAACTCCGCCGAAAGATTGCATTTTTCCTTGATGGGTTCTCCGAAATTCAACTTTTTTTGAGGAAAAAACAAAAATTTCAGAGATGTTAGTGGGAATTATTTGTGCGGGATCACGGGTTTTGGAGCTGGGGATTTATAAATAGGACTGTGACTTCAGTCTTCTCCTGCGATTCAACATATTAAAAGCTTATCATAGAAGGAAGTGACCCGACACAAAAATAGTAATATGAATAACACCACAAATATAAGATAATACAATTTTTTTTTTACATTAGTAATCCCGGATATAAGATTTAACCAAAATAATAATTTTTAAAATATTTTAATTCGAATATAATTCGATCAAATGGATATAATTTTTCGGAGGACTGCAATAACCTAGTGCATTATGATGACGTGGCGTTATGTAATTGGTTCAGATTTGAAGGATGTAACTTAGAAAAACATTGTGGGTTGTAGGCTATATTAACTCGGCTTGGGCACCACGCTTACAGTACAATGTGTTATAAGGAGGGAATCTTTGTTTGTTGGCATATATTTAAAAAATTAATTTTTTTTGGTATAGATTTAAAAAATTGTTTTTTCTTGACTAAGTCGAAAGTTCCTTCCAAACGGGGGGGTCATCAAAATTTAATTTTTATTAATTTTAGTCTGAACCTCGCCACATCGGTCAAAGCTGTTCGCACGAGACACTATGCTAAAAATGAATCCAATATTGATTTCGTATCGTATCGAGTCATTATAGACAGAAAATAATTTTACGCCACCACCGACGAAAACTAACAATTAATTTATCGATTTTATATGATCAACATCCACTATCCCTGTCAATTATTGAACTTGGTTTGGCACGTGAGTTTCACCTGACTGAGTAATTGTGATAAATTCTAAATAACATAGAACAAAAATAAGTACCACTGAAGACCAAAATTACACAAAATTAAAACTTTAACAACTAAGCATGATATTTGGTCTTTTAATAAACCTTTTCAATTCGTTTTCTAACTCATTATTTGCACTTTCATTTTCTTTTATGGAAGATTCTGAGTCCATTTCTATTCACTAAAGCAATTAACTTACTGTAGCAAACTCAAAAAAAGCAAATTGGAGTGGTCCCACTTTATCACCACTCCATATTAGAATTCACAAATCAATCATTTTCTTGAGTCGGTAGCAAAGATTTTACGAATAATATAATGTAATATCAATTATGATCGTACGGATACTGACATATCGATATGGACACGATACGATAAGAATACAACGATATGAATTTTTTTATAAATTTTCCACGTGAAAAATATTGGACACAATATTCAATATACAAATATCCAATACGATACGATATGATAAAATGATATTTTTAGGATACAGTATATTAGATAATATCAATGAGTATGCTCTTTCACTTTGACTCGTTTCTATTAAAATGCCTTTCAAATGTACGCTCCAAAATACCGCACAGTCGCAGACGACTCCATCCACGTGACATATTTTTTGTGCCATCTTCGTCCGATTTATTGTGAATGCCATTATAAAATTGATAAAAATGCAAATTTCATTTTATATTTTAATAATTTAGTTCTCTCAAAATTTTATATTTGCCATAAAATCAATTTATCATCAAAAAATTTTATGTGGCAGCCACATCAGCAATATCAATCGTGAAAAATGACGACTTAATAAAATATTGACTAAAAAAAATATAAAATTTGTCCTGTAAAATTTTCATTTTGCCTCCTGTTCGTTTTATCATTTAGAATTAAGTTTCATAACTTTTAAAATTTTATAATGTATGTCCAATATCGTCGAAAACGTTTACGTGGTTATCATCTCATCGACATGAATTAGAAAAAAAAGAAAAATTACTCAAACTAAATTGTTAACTTGTTAAAATATGTGAAATAAAAAGAAATAAAAAAAATACATGTCAATTTTAAAAAAATTCTGCTTTTTATCTTTATATTTAATTAATATCTAAACCTCATAAAATTTAAAATTAAAAAAAAAAACAGAGAGAAGGCATCTTATGCGGCCTTCGGATTATGTTATATTTACACTTTCTAATTTTATGCATATCGTATAAAATAAAATAAAAAATATTTAAATTATTTAAGCCATTAAAAAAAAATCTTAAAATTGCCATATATTCTTTTTGTTTTTTGGTTTTATTTCACATATTTTAACAAGTCAACCATTTAATTTGAGTAAGCATTTCTCCCAATTTATTGAGTCGATATTTTTTCCAATTTAAGTCGGTGATGTGCTAACCACGTAAACATTTTCGATAATAAATTAATTATTTAGCTAAAATCAGGTAGACATTGCAAATTTTTCAACGTTATAGGTCTTAATTGCAAATGATAATGCGAAATATGACTAAAATTTTCAAAATGAAAAATTTACAGGGCCAATTTTGTATTTTTTTTTAGTCAGCATTTTATTAAATCGTCATTTTTCTCAATTCATGTTGTTAACGTGATTGTCACGTAGACATTTCCGATAATAAATTGATTTTTCTACAAAAATTGGACCAACATTACAAATATGTGACTACTATTATTGTGACATGTATTTGTGAGTTTGGAATCGAACCTACATTAACGTGGTTGTCACATAAATATTCAAACACTAAATACATGTTGTTAACGTGATTGTCACGTAGACATTTCCGATAATAAATTGATTTTTCTACAAGAATTGGACCAACATTACAAATTTGTGACTTTGGAATCGGACCAACATTAACGTGGCTGTCACATAAATGTTCAAACACTAAATACATGTTGTTAACATGATTGTCACGTAGACATTTCCGATAATAAATTGATTTTTCTACAAAAATTGGACCAACATTACAAATTTGTGACTACTATTATCGTGACATTTATTTGTGAGTTTGGATTTTATCTTTGTTACCTTTTCTCAATAATGAGAAACAATTTCAAAGAACCAAGTCGACCGCTAGAACTACTGGTCTTAGAACCAGAAAGAAATAGACTTAGTTCACTTGAATCAGAATTCCAAATCGAACTCAAACACGGATTGGTCTTTGGTTCCACAAATCGACCAACATTAACATGGCTGTCACATAAATATTGAAAGACTAAATACTTATATATTAAGCTAATTATGTGACTACTACTATTGTGACACGTACTTATGAGTTTGGAATCGTTCGTCTATTCTATAAGATCGAGCAAGATATCTGAAAGCTCCTTTATTAACTTTCCCCTTTTAATAATTGCCCACGAAGGGTCAGTCGCATCTATGTCACATTATTTAAGAGATAAAGACAAAAATTTGGATGATTTTTCAAGTGCATATTTGTAGCATGTTCGGCGAATAATGTTGTTATATGTATGATGTATCCAATTAAGATAGTATCAAAGTTTAAGTTCAATTTCTTGCTCAGTCTATTGTAATTTTAAGGATAATTAAGGCAACATTGAATTTTAAGGGATGTCGAGATTTATTTTTTTTTTTTAAATTTATCGAGTGTCAATGTACTTATCCCGTTCTAAGATTTTTTTTTTTTTTACACCCCTCCAAATGGTAAGAGAAATTTGAACTTGAGCCATTGTATTGGAAAAATAACGTTTTAACCATTTAGATTAGGTTACTTGTTAAATGGGCAAGATTGATTTAAAATGAACTTGGATCAAGAATTGGAGCAAAGTTTCAAGTTCACAAACCGAATTACCAAAAACAAGAAAAAAGAAGAAAGCATAAAGGAGAGACCTTTTGTTAAAGGTCCTTTCTTAGTGCTTCACACCTCAAATTTTGCTAAAATTATTGTCCAATATTATTACAATAAACATGCCCTATTGTCGACTGGTTCCAAATTAAGCACAAGCTGACAGAAAACTACACTCACAATTCACATCTTCTTGACGGAAATAACATTTCAAATCGAGCACAAATTTGGCAACAATTTGACCCCCCCCAATTAATCGAAATACTAAGTACCATTAACACAAACTGCACACATCAAATCGTGTTACCATCACCACTTAAAATTAGCTAAATTACATCAAAAGCCCAAAATCACTTTCATAAGCCACGGCCACCACAGCTTCCTTACCTTTCTCGCCCCCCTCAACAGCCCCTACTTCCTCGGCGACGATGTTGTTAGCGTCGTTGCTGCTCTTGCTCTTGGTTTTCGGAAAACTGACCAGCCCGGAAAGGGAAATGTCGGCATCTCTTCATGAGTTCCTCGGCGACTTCTGCCGGAGTGATCTTCATATTCGCGATTAGATCTTGGATTTCGGGGAGAAGGGAGCGGTCCTCGGAGAGATTGAGGTAGGTGGAAGCCAAGAGCTTGAAGCCGTGGGGAGTGAGGTAGGACATGTGTATGTGCATGTCCATTCTCCCGGGGCCGAGCAAGGCCGGGTCGAGGTTGTTGGTGGTGAATATGATGATGTGCTTGTCGCTGCAGCTCGACCACAACCCGTTTATGAAGTTTAGAAGCCTGGGAAGTGTAAACTGTAAAAAACAAGAGAGGACACAAATAAAATGATATAGAACGACGATCTAAATGGATAAGATATTGACAAAATTCAATCAATTATAACTATAAGTGCATATCCCTCAAGAAATTAAAGAAAAAGGAAACCTTTGATTAGTTCTAAATATGGTTTTGTTGAAAGCCAAAAATTTTGCCTCTAAAATGATAAAAAGTATTCAATTCTTGACCTTTTGTTGGTTATTTTCTACCCTATCCAAGAACACTAGTTGGAGTGTTGGACCACAAAGTCTTGATTAGTCAAATAACTAGAATAGAGCCAAAGACATGCATGACAAGGACTATGTCATGAACTTTCAATAAAATTTCTCAGAAATTGTAGAAAGAGGCCAAATGCAATTGGAGGCTTTTTCTCTTGTGGGGACACAAATTTAGGTTCTAAGAATCATACTCCAATACCAATAAAATGACAATGATATACTCGTACCGAACACTTATGTCGGACATTATGTCTAACGCTTCTCATATGAAAAATTCAAAAAAAAAAAAAAAAAACTCATTATATCATTGTATCCGTGTCACCGCATCGGTATTCGTGTATCATAGATATCTCGAACTATCAATCGGATTTAAAATCTTAATCATCCTTCTACAATATGAAAAACGAGTTAGAACATTGATGCTTGAAAAAAGAACGAATTGATGACAGTTTTTCATCTCAATCTACATTCCGTCGGTTTTGTACGGGACAACATTCCTTCTTCCGATAACGAATTGATTGAGAAATAAATACGACTAATAAAATAATAAAAATAATACATTTATCTATACAATTAATTGAGTCTGATCGAATTGGATTTAGACTAAAAAATCTCATTTTATTATCATATGGTTGGTTCTTAATATGCTTATTGGGAAGGGACTTTCATAAAACGCGGAAAAAAGGGTTCATTATGCTTCGTGACACGAATGTGACACATTTTCTTGTTGACCTTGATAAGTCGTTTTTAAAGTATATTTTATTAGGTTATTTTTGGGACTTTTATGAGCAATATCATAGAACAAAAGTGCGGCTGAAACAATTTCTTGTTGATTACGATTAGTACAAAGGGCATGCTAGAAATGTTAATCCGTTTTCACATTAATAAGTCCTTTTCAAAACCATATACGAAATGGAATACAGCTTGTTTAGGTCAAGAAAAAATATATTTTACTTAATCCCATAATACAACACTTTTGGATTGTATCTTCATACAACATTACGAACGGTCCTGCGAGCAGGGACGGAGCCAGGATTATCGAGGAGGGAAAAAAAAATCTCATTCTATTTGTAAGTACATTCTTCATTGAATTAGATCGACGATCTAGCATTGATGGAATTTCTATTCTGTTTATTGAATCATATGAAATTTTACCCGTCTCTGCCTGCGAGAGTTGCTTGCAAACCAAAGAACCGAAATAGGTGAACGATACGTTGGAAGGATAAGTTGAGGGTCCTCCGAGGCTCGAGTTAAAATTTATTCAATCTCTTCTTTTGTACAGAAAGTAATAAATTTAAATGATGTGCTTAATTAATTCCCTTTACCTCAACAATGACTTTTATACTGTACTGTACTGGTTGTTTCTTACTTGTACCGACACGTGGCACTTTCCAAATATTACAGCCATAATTATAATTGGGTTTTTACAATTCTTTGGCCCGGATAATTATGACACGGGTAATTCTATCCCGAGCCTAACTCGGTCAAACCGGTGTAACGAGGGGACGAGTGTTTTACATTTACCCTTTAATTGATTAGGGTTCGGCCAAGTCGGGTCTGTGTTAAAATTTTCCTTATGACACATATCTAATCCGCAAAATCTCTAACGATTCTTGCTCTCATCTCGATTTATCGAAGATTCCAGACTCTGGTTCCTATTTACTAAAGCAATTAATTTAATTTAGACAAAGCTCAAAAAACCAATTAGAATTGGAGTGGTCCAGCTTTGTCACAACTCCATTATAGAATTCACAAATCAATCACTTTCTTGAGCTCGTATCAAAATCTTTACCAGTGTGACATCAATGTGTATGCTTTATTACTTTGACACGTTTCTATTAAAAGAAAATAAGATCGCTCAAAGGTACACTCCAAAATGCCTCTCACATTCGCAGCCGTGAGACGACTCTATATTCTTTGTGCGGGTCTTTGTCCGATCATGTTTCTTTGATTTATTGTCGATTCAAATCAGTTAAAGTTTTAATTATTAATACTAAACTTATGGATAAAAAAGTTCAAAGAAATAGATTTTAAGTTAATTATATGATGGTGTCTTATCTATCGATTTAAAGAAGTTGATTTAATAAGCCAGACTCCAATATAATTTAAACTCAGAAGCATTAAAACTCTTGTATAAATAAAACGTGATTAGGAGAATTCTTGTATAGATTAAATCTGACAAGAAAATTTTGTGCCCAGATAAGAACCTATCATAACAAAAGCATTATCATAGGACCACTATTATTATTATTGTGATTTAGAATGGTTTGTCTATTCTATAAGATACTGAAAAGCTCCTCTTATCAATTTTCCCCTTTTAATAAGAGCCCACGAAGTGTCATTCGAATTCGAATGCAGGTCACGTGATTTCATTCATAAAGACATGAATTTTGGATTATTTTTTAGTAGATTTGTCCCTTCAAAACTAATTGAGCTACTCTCTGCGGCCATTTTGGCTGATTTTTGATATTACCTCGAGTGCATATTTGTAGAATAATATGTACTAAATTAAGATAGTATCAAAGTTTAAGTTCAATGTCTATTCAATGAATCTATTTGATGCATTCAAAAAACTGCACCACCCTATTTGTACGGGGACCTTGAACTGTGATGATGAAATTATCTGAAAATAATTCTAAAGGGAGAATAATTCTGCAAAATAATGGTTACCAGAGAAAATACTTGCGCAATAGAGATTAATGCAGCCGTAAAACAATAATAGAAATAGACAGAATAATTAAACAAATAGAATAAATAATGAGAGAGATATCGTAACATTCTCAAAGTAGATTTCTGGAAGATATGCAGATTTCTCGAAGATATGTAGAGAGAGACGGAATTGAGAGAGAAGAAGAGAGATTTCTTGTATTATCTGTTAATGTGATTGATGCAAGGTACAACTCTTATCTCCTATTTAAGGAGGTCTCTAGGGTTTTACACTTTGTTAGGGTTTCCTATTTTCTAGGGAAGTTGATAGTTACAAACAAATGGGATAGTGGGAGATATATTTCCTTCTCCACTATCGGTTACATGATTTCTGTAACACCCCAAACGGAAGGCGCCACACCCCCCGCACCGAGTCCCGACCCGCATATGAAATGGGAAGTCCATACACGTGCCAAGTTACGGCAAACGGGGACTCACTCACTCGCTATGCTAGGCGGGAGCTAGAACCTCGAAACCAATAAAACAATTCAACAGAGTAAATGCACGTACGAAAGCAAAACATATACTTAATTATAATATAAGCAAGGAATGACGGGTTCAATCTATCCCTAGAAGCCTGTCCCGAATCAGTATAACATAATAATAACAATTCATACATTTATCGTATAAAATTTAATTACAATATGCACATGGACATATCACTCAGACTTGATCTAGAGACTTGACAGACTCGACTTCCCGCTAGCACTCCAAAACCTACAAAAGAACTGAAAACAAAGCCGGGTTCAGTCTATAGGAGACTGGTGGGAAAAAAAAGGCAATATTACAATAATATTGCAGATTTTAAACACCCACACATGCAAGCTATAATCTCGTGCGAGGTTTTTGAGATATTTCCCAAGTGGGTAAAGCAAAGGAAAACAACGATCACTTTCATAATTCATTCATTCATGAGGTCATTACGTGAGCCCTGGAGAGTGGGCGAATTCTCCAACCTTCACCTCGTGTGTGCTGTAATGCCCCGACTTTTCAGTCTTATAGTATGATGTATGTGTTTACCAATTCGTGTGAATTAACTGTTATTATAATTGTAATTTTAATTAATATTTTTAATTATATTTATTTTGTTATACTTTAATGCATATTTACAATGGAATTTAATGTTATAATTATAAATATTTGAAATTTAAATGAATTCTTGAATGTTATGAACGTATATGTTTTGATCGCGTGCCGTTCTTATTTGATTTGATTTCGGAATTTTGTGAAATTTTAGTATGTTGTAGATTTATGTGTTATGAACATGTATATATGCTCGTTTCATGTTTTCGATCTTGTTTGGTGTGTTAACGAATTTTATTTCGGGAACGAGACCAAGTTGGGAGATTAAGAGCATTCGGCGCTCCTCTGGTTCCGGATGGCGTATCTTGAGCTAGGGAATTCGGATTTGAATTCCGGAAGAGGCATTGGACTCATAACGAAGAAAGGAAACCAAAGAACCTAGATTCATATTTTTCTAAGCCCGTTTGATCCCTCGAATTTCGCCCGAAATGCAACCCATGTGACAGATTTGCGACCTCGCCCGTTTCACTCATATCCGACCCGTTTCTTATCCGATTTGACCCATTTTTGAACCCATGTAATACTCTTTTAACCCTTTATCACCCTATCTCTCCCTCATCTCGGTTCAACCCAAGGAAAAAGAAGAAAGAAGCAGAAACCGAAGCAGCAAGAAAGAAAATGGAGAAGAGAGCAGTCACTATTCACTCTTGCACATTCTTGCTCGTTCGACCTCCAATCTTGGTGAAATCCGAAAGGTAAGCTCAAAATTCGAACCTCCATCTCCTTGCCTTTCTTTGAAGTCATGATTCGTCCATTTTCATCCTTGTTTGAACATGTTTTCGGACTGCTATGTGAATAGTAAGGGTTTTTGGAAATATTGATGAGTTCTTGCATTCCTTTGCTTCTTTCCTCGAGTTGATGAGTTATATATGATCTATGTGACTTCTATGTATTATTTCCAAGCATGTTTTTCATGGAAATTGGCTGAAGTTCGAACCACCATTGTTGAACCTCCATAAATATGATGAATGAGTAAATATATGCATCTCTTCCTTTCTTGATCCATTTCTGCTTTGTTACTGGGTTGTCTGTTGTTTTTAACTGCTGTTATATGCTTCAATTTGCTGCCTTTTATTGCTTCTTTGTGGCCTGGTTTGTTGCTGCTGTGTTGAAACTTGGAAGAGGACGAAACAGGGGAAGGCAAGCTTCCCGCGATCTGCTTTGTTGAGGTCGCGCCCGCGACCGAAACCAGCTTGTTTCTGGTTGCGGCCGCGACCAAAATTGAAGCCACTTTCGACCTGAGGCTGCTGTGAAGTGTAGCACCCCCAAATACGCTACAACCCCGCACCGTCGCACTTCCCAGGCGGATGTGAGACCTAGCACCTGAGAGGCACACCGGCGAACGGATGATGCTATACGATATCAAAGTAAGAAAACATGGCAGCGGAATTTGAAACATTTAAAACAACAGCTTATGTTTGGGGTAGTAAATAAAAGAATTTTGAATAATGTGAAACTTATGAAAACTTAGAAGCAATACCATAGGGTTAAAGTTGTTCATGATCTAAGAGTACGATACTGGAGTAATATAATAACTATACAAGATTATAGTCTAACTTGGCTTAGTTAAGAAACCTGATCTAATATGCACAAGATAATGGACTCTTTATGCTTCAAGATACCAGCTAATGAGCTATGGCAATACCTGAAATCATGAATTTGAAAAGAGCGAGGGGTTAGTCAAAGTGACTAAGTGAGGGGTGGTTGAGTGATACTATAAAACTTTAGGATTTTTACCAAGAAACTTTTATTCGAAAGGATTTTTAATAGTAATTGAATAAGAATGAAGTAATAATTTTGAGAGTAATGTGAAATCAGTATCCTTAGTGGGATTAACCAAGAAGCTCCTTGGTTAGTACCCGATAATAGGAAAATACTACAACAATATCAATATCGGGTTCATATTTATTTGAAGATAAAGGGGTAGGGGGATTATGTGCTATACTTTTTAAGAAAATATGAACCCCTTTAATTTTGTGAAACAATATGGTGCCCGCAAGCTAGGCGTTCTCCAACCTTAACTCCTTAAAAACCAAGAATATTCGTAACGACATTGATCAAGATGTCGTTACTTAATAAAACGAAATACAACGATACCATCCTTCTTCTTCCGGTGTCACCTCAGGGAGCTACCCCTAGCGACGATATACATGAACTTGGGAGGGACGTACCTTTTCCCGTCACTTGATGTGGAATAACTAACCTCCAGTTAGACCACCACCAAGATCTAGTTGGCGGCTGGTATAATAGTAGACCTCGGCCCATGACTCCCGGACTACTACTTCTACCAAGACCACCGGGCCCACAATAAAAATATATATTTTGCTTGTATTTAACGATACCCGATAAACGGTAGCATAGTACCGAGATAATTTAGCAGGAGATACTTTTAATTGTGTATGAAAAGACGTTATGAATACTTTAAATAATTGATTGTGTACACTGGAACAATATAAGTTGATATCAAAGTATTTTCAAAAAGGGCAGTATCATTTATAAAGGAATAAAAATTGAACGGTATTATGGTAGGTCATAAAATGTTTCATATATATATATATATATATATATATATACTCATGATCCCAGTTGAAAACGTTTAACCTCACCTACAGTAACCAGATATTATGTAATAATACCGGAGTCCTAGTCCGTCCAGATCTTTACCTATGAGTGGTGCTAAAAAAAGTTGAAGTTTCCAAGCATGTGGGTAAGTTGGATCCCAATTGGGAAGGCCCCTTCAAAGTCATTCAAGTACGAGCGAACAACACCTACTTGCTAGAGACTTTGCAAGGCGAGTGTCTCCCCAGACCATGGAATGCGTGTAACCTTAGACGGTTCTACGTGTAAATGTCAACCTTTGTAATTGCCCGCTCGCAGCACTTTGTACTTTCTTTTAACAGAAAGCCTGTTATCAACATCTTTAATTTGCAAGTATAACAGTAAGCATTTTATCCATTATTATATCATTTATTTGCTTTTTCTTTGATTAATGGCCTGGGTAACAAAAAGCTTACTCCGTGTTGAGCATCTTCCACGTCGAACGACTTAATTAATACCCCATTAATCTCAAACGGACGCTATTTGTGTGTACAAAAAAAAAAAAAAAAAACAACAACAAACAATAAACAACAAAATGTTTATATTGAACACACTGACGCTCATAAGCGTGTAAACCCCAAGAATGAGCGTGCCAAGGGGTGGGGTGCAAAACGCTTAATTTTACGCCAACTGGGTGTTCACCACGTCGGTTCGCGCTTGTAAAGCACCCAATTGCTCCCACCCTCGTGAGTTACCTACTGGGGTAAGAATACGCTTGTGGATGGCAAACCCTGGGCCAATCCTTTCACGGACGCCTAAGAGTGAAGCTAACATTGCCGCTACGCTCGCTTTAATTCCATGCTTGGCAAATTCTACATTTGGCTTCTAACCCCACTCAAATTACTGGAGCGCTTAAATTAGAAGTATGTGTTACACGCTTAAGGCCAATACTTAGTTAAATCCTTAGAGGTTTCTAAGTTCAAATTCGAGCCTCATTGCGAATATGGCCAGGGTACCCTCTTAAGGAACACCCTCGAGCCCGTACCTTCATCTCTCAAATGGCCAGACGTTTCCAAACTCTAAACTTAAAATGCATGGCAATATGCGCCAGGGGACCCTCAAGGGTAACACCCTCGTGCACATACGCTCCCATCGCACATATTCAAATAACAGAAGAGACAAGCATGCAAACATCAAACGCAATGGGACAACAATGCTCAACATTCAAACAGGGAAGGGATCAAACATAAGCATTCAAACAGTAAAAGGAAAGTTTGAGTACAAAATGTTCAAGTACGGAAACAAAATGTTCATAGACTGGAATGAGAAACAAACAGGAGGAATCTTAGCACAGCAGTGAAGGGGCTTCATTTAGCTTGGCTCTCGGGTTCAGGAAGAGCAGTGGAGATGGGAACGGGTGCCAACACGTTGGCATTGGAAGTTTCCGCGTCGCCTAGGTCCTCGCCATCCTGAGCATCTAGGGTGACACCCTCGTCCTCTATCAGAAGTGGCTCAGGCTCAATGGGATTTGCAGCTACGAACTCTTCCTGGAGCATCGTCACGAGTTCCTGATACTTCGGTTCAGCCAGGCTTTCCGAGGGATCCTCATCAGGGATCATAGGCTCGCAGTTATCATCCAAGTCCATGCGCAGGCGCTCATCAGTACGAGCGCTCTCCGGAGCCAATCCTAACTTCACCATCTGCCCTATTGCCTTGTAGAAGAATCGGCGAGCGTTGTCGAAGCAGTGAAGGTTGGCCGCGAACACGAAAGCCTTTGAGCGCACGAATTTCATCACTGCATCCCATGAAACCTTCGCTTCCAAGCCTGTAACTTCTTCTTGGCCTCTTCATTCTGGCGTGTGCTCTCGGCCAGCTGACGCCCCAGCTCCCCATTCTGATCCCTCAACTGATCGCGCTCTTGTTTAAGCTTCTTGTGACGATCGTCGAGGGTCAAATATGCATCATCCGACCGCTTCAGCTCTTCCTTCAACCTATCCTTCTCAAGGTTGGTGTCAGTCAGTTGTGCGCTAACAGTATTGTAATCCTCCTGCAGTTGGCCGGGGTCAGAGATACGCAGTAGCTTCTTGTATTTGGCCTTATGTTCGGAATAGGCCTGTGCTCGACCCTGCAAGTTCTTCAGCCTTGGGATTACCTTCTGAAAAGCCCGAGCGAGAAGTCACCATCAGAGGTAAAATGGAAAGGGTCAAAACTTTACAAAAGGAACTGGAGACTCACCGTCAAAAGCGCATGACAGGCGTCATCCGCGACCCAAGCGACATCATGCTCGTTTAGCTTATCATGATCGCCAGAGAACTGAAGTTTTCCGACGATGTCAGAAACCAGATTCACAGAGAACGCGCTCTTCTTCAGTAAGACGGAGCCATCCGTCCGTTGGCGTTTGTACCGAACGTCACCCCGGCAGCCTATTTTCCAGAAATCCTCATCCTCCGATGATGAGGTATCGCCGCCCTCGCCACGGTGGCCCACGACCACCTCCTTCCCTTTGCCAAAAATGGGGATAGAGTCCGGCAGCCTCTTTCTCTTCCCTTGGCGCTCGGCCCTTACTGCGTCATGAAAGTGGGCAAACTCCCCTGAGCGGTTACGGGAGTTGCTGGAGCTGAGTGCAATCGGCCCCTTTGGAGCGGCTGGGGGTGGAGTAACCTCCCGAGCGCCATCTAGGGTCAGGTCTTCTATGGGGCCAACAACTGGAACTTCATCTCCGGCGCCCCTACCACCATCTCCTCACCCTATTCTTCGGCGGATCCCTCTCCCCCTCGGGGCATTCGAGGGTTGGGCCTGGTGCTGTTGTTGTTGTTGAGGGTTAGCGCTCGGCCTCTGAGCGCGCATGATTCAGGCAACACTTTCGGCATTCATACCTTCTGTTAGTATTTGGATATCTGCAAATGGAAAATACGAGTGTTAGAAGACGGCTATCTGGATGATAACTACAAAAGTATAACAAGTCAAACAAAGTCAGCGATGCTATCCTAAAGGTTAGAGCAGTTAGTTCCTAGAATCTAACCATCGAGGGCTATGATTTCAGCCGGAGGGTTGGTTATCATGCTTGGGGGACATGAGAGGCCATAGCGGAATAAGACTCCCTCATTCTTCATCAACACCTCAACTTTGATCCACTTTTTCTCATTCTTCATGGCGAGGGCCAACCCTTTTGCCCAATCCTCGAAAACTTTATTCTTGGTCCTTTCTCTAATCAGTGGCCCCTCGCCATGTATAAACCACCCTCGTTGAACCCTGAAAATTCCCCCAGGAGCCCCTACGAAGAAGTACTTCTCCTTACAATGCTCGCCATATGAGGTGGAGGGAGAATCTATCATTTTAAAGCCAGATTTGGCCTGGGCATAGTAGAACCCATCTGTGGGGGACGAGCGCGTTGAGCGGGCCACTTGAATCAAACTATCAAAATTGTTAACAGAGGGTTCATAGCCTAGGGCCCTCATCAGTATCACGAAGGTATTTATTAGAGCAATGTCGTTCGGCAGGATCTGGGAAGGGCAGAGTCTAAGGTGATGGCAGATGGTAGCAACGGCGGACGGGATTGGAAACCTCAGACCCCCGGCCAGGACCGCATCCCAGTAGACTGTCATCATCCCCGGCGGCGGTAGGTTTGCTCTCTCTCCCTCCTCGGGAAGGCGCATGGGAAACACCGCTTTATCCCAATATGCCTTTGCCTTCAACTCTTCCAGATCTTCGAGCGTCAGGATGCTCTCAATCTCGTCCGGAGACCTATTAGTTTGGTGTGGATTGTTTTGCCTCACTCGCGTAGCAGGCTCTTTGCCCTTTCTTTGGCGTTTTCTGGGAGGCTCATCCTCAACTCGATGCCCGGAAGGCCCTGCACCGCCCTCGGGAGCAGCAATTGCCACCGTGATCCTATGATCTTGAGGCCTTACGACGCTATTGAGCACGGGGAACACCCTCTCCCCCTGTCTCTGCATCTCCATGACATTACCCATCTCTTCAAAAAGATCATCTACCCCTCCGGAAGCACGCTCGTTCATCCCTTGAACGGCGGCGCCTACTTCTTCATCCCCAGCTTCAACCGGAGCCCTCGCCACTGGGATGGCGGTTGGAATCTCATCGCCTGGAGAGGTTCTGGCCATGGGAACCGCCATAGGCACATCACCGTGAGGGGAAGATCTCCCCACTGACATCTCATCTATTTCCTTCACGAAGGCTTCTGCGTTGTTGTCCGCCATATCTGGGGTTTTTGGTTCTTGAAATTGAAGTTTTTCCCAGAAGGTCCAGTGGAGGAGGAAGCTTCTGGAAGGGATTCAATGGCAGAAAAATAGTTCCTCACTTAGAAAGATCACCCGCACACAACCTAAATCTAAAGTTAGTACAAGAATATCAAGGTTTATGGAGTTTTACCTAAAGATTGAAGGAGAACTCGCTGGAATCCGTAAAAATTGTAGAGAATTCTTGCTTTTTGGTTGCTTGGAGAGAGTTGAATGCGGGAAAGAGGTGCAAGGGCTGTACAAAGCCCTACCTAGGAAATCCCCCCACTTTTGGTAACCACCTCACCTCTCCCGGAGTACACGCGTCCACATTCCCACTCCGCATTAAATGCGGACATGACCTCATTTAAAGCAATGTCGGAACGTGCCCGTTACGGAAGCCAAGCGGACACTCCTCTTGCAGCGGTTTGACCCTCGGATATTCAAAACGTTCAGGGCTCGCCTCTCTTAAAATTCTACAGTACGCTCCAGCGATACTACAGAATTTGGGGGGCAAAATGATGAGGCACAAAATCACGTTCGTATCAGAACCGTCCATGTGTCACCGTCAACCGACCTAAGGGCTGGACATTCGCCCTGGTGGGCTCGCGGGTCAACCCAGCCCACACCCTTGTTGGCTAGTACAGGCCCATGAGCCTCGGCCCTCTATTCAGAATACAGGGATCGAGCTGACAGACCCGACACTCATCCTCCGTCCCTTAAGGTCCCCTTTCTCAGAGAGATACCCGCACGAGGGTCCTGTCTCGTGATGCTCGGGGTTTGACGCTCAAGGCCCATCTGCCGTGGAGGACCCATCTGTGCGCCTTTCGAGCGCCACCAATGCTCACGTATGATTCTCTCCTTTGCGAGGGTTCCAAACGGTAGCAAGACGAACCTTAAGCCTTCCCCGCGCGCGACCCTCGCCAACAACCTCTGACACAGAAGCGGTGCGCACCTTGTACCTGACACGCAGCCTTCTTTTCAGAGATGTCACTCTCATGCCCTCACAGGCCGCCACGTGTTAGGGCAACACAGATTTGGGACCACGCGGTTAGTGTACCTAATTTACCCTCACCCCTAACATATAAATAGGAGAGAATACTTGCACTCTCCCCCAAGTCATCTTCCACAAATACATTCATACTCACTGTTCTGGGCATTTTTCCTCCATTTTCTTCACCTTCTCAAGCTTGGTACTACCTTCACCATAGTTCCATCACCACTGCATTTGACACTCTTGGTGTTATCCTAACTGGAAGAACCCACGCTCAAAAGGAAACCCAGTTCCTGAGGCTTTCACGCCTGTGATGGTCTTCCCCTTTCCATACAAATATTGAAAGTGTTGTTGCATTTTAGGAGGTTCATATTCCTGCACCATCAATTTTAGAAAAGTTTTGCATTGATTTGTAAGAAAATATCAACTGTGTCATGAATTTTTGAAGATGTTTTTCCGATAAGCTTCTTATACTAATTTTAAGCTATACCAAAAAAGTACCCTATTTTTAAAATTTGACTTGGAAAGTACACCTTTATTAAAAAGGTCCCAACTGAATGCTCGTAAAGTATTAACCCCGTTCATCACTTATCATTTTTCAAGTATTAATACATTTATCACTAAATGATGTAAACGAACACATTCACCATTCACGTATATTTTGTAAAACAACAAAAAGGAAGAAATAAAGGCGAGGCCTTTTTGTTAAAGGTCCTTTCTTGAGTGCTTCCCACCTCAAATTTTGCTAAAATTATTGTCCAATATGGCAATAAACACAGCCTATTGTCCACAATAGCGGCTAGATACTAAGCACAAGTGGACAGAAAATTACACTCGGAATCCACATCTTCTTGACGGAAATGACATTTCAAATCGAGCATGTTGTGAATAATAATGCAATTAATACCAATAATAATAATAATAATAATAATAATAATAATAATAATCTATACTATAATATATAAGAAGGGTGTATTTTGATCCAAATATATCGATTTTGACTGAATACTAATTTTCTAGAATTTTGAATTTTTTTAATTAATAAAGTTATTATAATGGAAAGTTATTTGACATTTATTATAATCTTTAATTTTTCTAAACAATTTAAAATTCATATCAATTATCTACATAATTTACGAAATATTTAAAATTGGCAAGTTAACTCTGTATCCTTATTTATCTTTTAAGGTTTCTTATTTTTATTATAAAAGTTCTACACACTTATCTACTGTCTCTAAACATAATAATTTTTATCTTATTTCATTTTTTTTTTCACGTCTCTTCTTTTCTCTCTTCACTCTTACATCGTCGAATTCGTTCTTATTCATCCCTTTTAGCCCCTGTCTCTCTCTCTCGGTAAGCACACAATTTTAATGGTTTTCACTTTTAGTTTTGTTTAATAGTTGTTGTTGTTGATCTTAATATGTTTCATATTTATTTGGGGGGTTCAGATTTTTTTTATTGTTTTATAATTTTTTTTAATTTTATATATATATATATATATAAATTTTTTATTTGACGCACTCGAATTATTCTTCAATAATTTATTCATATTTTTTAGTAATTATTTGTATTAAATTGTCCAACTACGCATTTGAATATAAATTAATTGATTCTTCCACCAAAACCAAAAAATATAAATAATTGATTCAGTATCATATTTTTATTTTTATTAATTAATTGTTAAAATTATTTTTATTTTTATATAAAAGCTTTAACATATATTTCTTAAAAAAAAAAAAGTTTAAATTGGTATTTATTGACTCTTAATTTATGCTCTTAATTAAAGAACTAATTATGTATGGTAACGGCATAAATTTGGAATCTTTTTGTAGTTTAAAATATTAACAAAAATCCAATATTTGAAAGGGTAATATAGTTTTCATTTACTACACTTTACATCTTAAAAAATTAACCCAAGGATTCATTTGACATAAAATTCTAAGAACAAATTGGTATTTTATTTGTGGTGGAATTTCAATTTTGATTCTTACGCATTTGTTTTTCTTCTTTACGATTTTTAATTGCTTTTGTAATATACTTTCCTTTTCATTTCTATTGAAGACTTTCTTTAAATCTTGAACAGTATTATTTTATTATATTATGAGTTTTAATTTTCCTTATCTATTTTTATTGTGTATGTATTACATTCGCTTGAGGTGGGTGTTGATGGGTTCTGAATATGAGTCACAGAGTCCGATCACTTTAGAATTTGTTTGGAGTGAGGAAACCACCGGAAATTCGCAGGAAAAGCAGAGGGTTCTACCTGCTAGGACAAACACAGATGTAAAGTCAGAAGGCCAAGCTGAGGGGAACTGGGGGTGATTCCCAGCTTGGCTCTCCGACGCTCAAGTCAGATGATGATCTGAAAGAGAAAGTGTAAGCTAAGTGTGAATTTGCAGAGATGGAGGTTGCTTACTGTGAAGGAGATGAAGACTCCTATTTATAGTTGAGGGTCAGGGACACTTTGGTCATTTGCCGCGTGTGGTCCTGGCCGAATGCTGCCCTAACACGTGGCGCTGTGAGAGAGAAACCTAGGAGGAATCTTCTGCAAAAGCTGCTGAAAGTTAGTGTTGGCAACAGTGGCAGGTGCGCGAGCATGTACGGTGTGTCTGAGAGCAGTTTGGGGGAGTTGGTAACGAGGGCTTGAGAGCGCACTCATGTCAACTAAAGCCTTGGTGGCCAAGGAACCCGTGAGGGGATGTAGGCCAAGGCTTGTGTAGCGAATTGGAGAGGAAGCCTCTCTGAGGTAATATAGCGCTCGAAGAGGGCTCCCTTGACTAATTGGAACGTTAGACATATAGTGTGAAAGGCGCTCGTGAGAGCGGTAACATTGATCACGTGTGAATGCGGCAGAGACGGCACGTGTTCTTGGAGGACACTGACGCTCGAGGGTTTTTAGCGCTCGTGTATGACAGCCGTAATCACAGGAGGACAGGTGTCGTCATATGAGAGGTGCCACATGTCCAATCATGGGGCGAACGTATTTTGTCCTCATCATTTTGCCCCCCAATTCTATAGTCCTTAGTGATAAGGGCTGTAGAATTTTTCCTAATGCGACCCCCGAGCGTGACGCTCGTTCGGGGTTTGGCGTGTTGGGCAATCTTTCTTCTGATTCTGCCATAAATGCGGTCTCTTCAACTGACTGCTTGCAACGTCAAAGCATTAAATGCAGTCCTTTCTTCTGACCATTTGGAGCGTCTAAGCATTAAATGCTGATGCGCGTGGGGCGCGTGAGTCTTGGGAAGTACGTGACGGTTCAGTAAAGTGGACGGTTTCCTAGGCGGGAAATGATTACAGTTTGAATTTTAGCCAGTAATCGTACCGACTCCCATCCCTATAAATAAGGGATTCTGCACCCATTCCACCTTTTACGTGAACAAATCTCCAAGGCATCCTTTCAGCAGAAGAAATCTTTGCATTCCAGTTTCAGAGCATCCCAAATCTTCCTTCTAGCTTTCCCCAAAATTTCAAGATAATTTCCGGTGAAACTTGCTAACTTCTCTAACCTTAGAATTACACTTAAGACCCAGCAATTCCTTAGGCTTCGACTTTCTAGAAATCTCGAATTGCTTCAAATATACAAATCTTCCCAGAAAAAATCCCCAAACCTTTTCCAAACTCCAAAACCGCCATGGCCGATCAACATGTGGAGGAGTTCGCCCGTGAAGTCAGAGAAATGGCCACCCAAAATTCTTTCTCTCCGGTTTCCTCTAGGGACGAAGAAATGGGCACGACTGTTGTGGCCCAGGACGAGAGAAACCCAGATGGAGTGGAACCCATCTTTGAAGAGATGAATTTAGTGATGGAGGCGGAGAGGCAGGGGGTGACTCTCCCGATAACTGCGAGTGCGACTCATCCCCACCGCCATACTGTGATAGTGGCAGTTCTTGCTCCGGCGCCGGAAACTGAAGAGGCAGCGGGGCCTTCTGAAAGAGCCCGTGAAAAAGGCAAGGGCAAGAAAACCAAGAAAACTAAAGGGCCCAACGAGGGTGAGGGCTCGGGCCTGCAAGCGACCGACCGTACCCCAGATGAGACCCCGAGGACAATAACCTTGGGGGAGGGAAAGTCCACCATGGCCCCCATCTACTGGGATGAGCCTTTCCAATGGAGAATCCCAGCTAAGCACGAGCGCGCCAATCACCCGCCGCCCGGTGAGATGGCGGTCTACATTGATGCGGTCAGCTCAGGGGGTTTGAGGTTCCCAATTCCATTCCCCGTGGCTCATATCCTGAATGATTTGGGCCTCTGCCCCTCGCAAATTGTGCCGAATGGCCTCGCGCTGTTAACAAGCTTTGTGATTCTTATGAGATGCGTCGGTTACGAGCCCTTCCTGCGGAATTTCAAAGCTTTATTTCAAGTGGTCAGCTCACCGCGCTCGTCACCTGAAGCGGGCTTTTTCTAATACATTCAGGCGAAGGCCCATTTGAGATTAATTAACTCTCCCTCCACCACCTATGGCCCAAATTGGAAGGAGAAGTTCATTTTTGTCAAGGCCCCCACGGAGGAAGGTTTTGGGGTGTCGTCAGATTAGATCTCGCACGGCAAGGGTACCCTCGCGAGGAATCGCCTGGAATCTTCTTTCCTAAAGGATTGGGCCAAGGATTTGGAGGAGGCTTTGAGGGACGAGGGTCACTTGATTCGAGCAAAAGACTGGATGGACGATGCGGAGCTTATGTTCCTCTGCGATCTTACTAACGACCCTCACTATCTTGACAATCCTCCTGCTCGTGACATGGAGAGAGATGGTTAGATCCTTAGGGCGCTAACTCGTAGATAGGAATACTAACTTGTTAATCTCCGCAATTGTAACTTGAATTTCTAATCTTGCAACATTCTGTTTAAAGGTTTCTGACTCTCCTTTTTTCCTTCCCCGCAGGAGGAATAATCTTAGAAATGGCTGGAGGTATTAGGCACGCCGCTCGTTTTGCTCACGCCAACAGGCAACAAGGCCAGGAAGGGGAACAGCAACGCCCTCGTGGCCGCGGAGGTAGGGGGGACGCTCGTGGTAGCCAGCACGGTGCCGGTTCGAGCTCGGATTCTGGCGCCCAAGTTCAACGCGGCCGGGGGGGAAACCGAGCGTCCAACGTTGAAAATAGGGTGGTGGTGCAGCCACCTCCTTCGTCAGATTCGAGGGTGGCCAACCTTCGTGCTGTTGATCAGGTGGAGCCCCCAGTTAACGTGGCCATAAATGAGGCTCCTCCAAGCGCCAGTAGACCTTCCCGCAAGAGGAAGAGGATGCCCGACACCGTCGCAATAACGGGCAAAGGGAAACAAGTAATCGAGGGCCCCAAGGGCGGTGGGGAAACTTCCTCTTCGGAGGAAGAGTACTTATGGGGGTTTGCCCATCGAGGGGATAGGAACTTCTCCGGCGCCGCAGACGGTGGGGCAGTTTTGTTGAGACCCGGAACGCTCGCTCAAACCGTTAGCGAGAATTTGTATGAGAAGGCCCAGTTTACCGCTGATCACAGGCATCTATTCAACGAATCTGTGGAGAAGGTGGCCTACGATATGGCCCATGCCATAATCTCCGTATGTTTTCATTCCCTTGTAATTTCACTGCCTTTGGTAGGTATTATTTTGACATATTCTTACTAACACTTCTATTCTTCCGAACCGGTGCAGCAAGTGCTCCCCAGGGCAAAAAATATCCAGATGTGGGCCTCCGTTTATACTGACCACAAGGCCAAGTATAAGAAGATGGCACGCACAAACGACCCCGCTCAAATCCAAAGGGAGCTGGACATGGAGAAGACCAAGTATGCTTCCATCAAGGAAGAGATGAAGAAATGGAGAAAGAGATGAAGAAACTGAAGGAAGACTTTGCGAGCGTGGAAACCGCTGGAAGCAGCTTGAGCGACAAGTTGGCCTAACTGGGTGAGGGCTACAAAAATGTCGAGGCCGAGCGCGAGAACTGGAAAACGAGGGCTTTGGAGGCAGAAAGGAAATTCAATGACACAATGAACCAGTGGCCCCAAAGTCTTGAGCGGGCAAATAAGGAGGCGCTTATCAAGTTTTGTCACTCGAAGGCCTTCAATTTTGCAGCTTCTTTGCACTGCTTGGATGAGGCTCAGAAGGCCTTCAACCTAGCCATTGAGCAAGGCATCTGCAAAGGGTTGACGGATCCGGCCATGCGCAGGGCGGAAGGCACGGGGCTCATGTTCAATGAGCGCTGTGAGGAGGATGGAGAAGATCTTGAGGACCCGGAGTCCAACATTGCTGAGCCTGAATACACTTTCCCGGTCACCCTTATTCAAGATGAATATGTGGTGGCCCATCCCCTGGAGGTGGGCTCCCAATCAGCACAAAATGATCCTCCTGAGAACGAGCCCCAAGCGCCGGCCCCGGAGAATGCCCTCGTTCCAGTTGGCGAAAACGTCCCTGCCCTTGCGAATGAGCCCAACGACCAACAAGCGCCTGGGGACAACAACCCTGAGCCTCCAGCAGCCCCTCATCAAGAGCCGGCAGGTCCTATTTTGGTGGTTTTGGATGAAGGCATCGCTCCCGCCGCCTGAAGTTCCTTCTCTCCAGCCTGGCTTTGCAATTCTTCATACCTTACTTTAATGCTCCTGTCTTTTGTAATAATGTTTACGGACCTTTGAGCCCTTATTTTGTAGTATCTAGCGTAGAGCCTCAATCAAATGAAATCCCTTCTTCTCATACTGCTGTCTTTTGCCATTTCTTGAATGCTAAATTTTACTTGTCGCACGTTGTGAACAGATCTTTGTAGTAATAAGATTGTGTGTAACATGCTTGGTAAAGATTGCATATTTCCGATAGGCTTTTGATACTTAGAAGATTTGGTCACATCTTGTAGAACTTGAAAAATTTTACTAAGTCTGGAGTAATCATGAGGGTCTTACTGTGAGGCTGCCCCCCACTCCAGACTTGTGTGAATTTTTGCTTTTATACTTAGAAATTTTGCTAAGTTTTGAGTAACTACGGGGTGTTACTGAGAGAATACCCTCGTTCGAGGCTTGTGAACGTCCTTCTTAGTTTTGGGAAATTTTGCTAAGTCTTGAGGAAATATGAGGGTCTTACTGGGTGACTGCCCGCGTTCCAGACTTATGAAATTTCTTCTTAGTTTTGGAAAATTTTGCTAAGTCTTGAGGAAATATGAGGGTCTTACTGGGAGACTGCCCTCGTTCCAGACTTATGAAATTTCTTCTTAGTTTTGGGAAATTTTGCTAAGTCTTGAGGAAATATGAGGGTCTTACTGGGTGACTGCCCTCGTTCCAGACTTATGAAATTTCTTCTTAATTATGCTGCCCTTAAACGGGTGCTGTCGTGCCTGTTCGACTTTCAGAGTTTTCCAGCGATCCCGTTTTCGAGCGCAAGGCGTTGTGGTCAACGGCCAAGGCCTATTAGGATTTCCTTTGCATTTTCCTTCCGATACATCAGGTTGGTTGTGAGCGTTACCAGTCTATCCTTATGAGGGCGTAGAGTGCTGGCAAGTGCAACCCATGTGCGATAACGGTGATCAATCACGCTCGTAAAGACGAGGAACGTGGGGCTTATTCATTCGTGCAACCAAAAGAGCAGAAGTACAGAAATATTTAAGAGAATGTATTTGTTACTTACTTGAGATTCGAAGTACATTGATCCCATTAACGGGGTGGTTACATCATCGTTTCTAGAGGGCTTTTTTTTTAAACATAAAATGTCACTCCCCGGGTACGCGGGCCCGTTGGACGCGAGCGCAAGTCTCCAAGCCCACCGAGTATAACCTAAAATTGGGCGTAAACCACTGCCCAAAAGGGATATCCATTGGTTATACTTGGACTCTTTAACTTATAAACTGAACTTAACTCTCATACTTTCCCGAAGTGGGATAGGGGTGTCACAATCACCCCTCCTTCAGAATTAACCTAAAATTGGGCGTAAACCACTGCCCAAAAGGGATATCCATTGGTTATACTTGGACTCTTTAACTAATAAACTGAACTTAACTCTCATACTTTCCCGATGTGGGATAGGGGTGTCACATAAAACCGCCGGAGGTTACATGCGTTCCAAGGGCGAGGCAAACGCTTACCCTGAAGCATCTCCAGGGTGTAAGTGTTGTTAGCTCTGACTTGTATAACCTTGAATGGACCCTCCCAATTGGGGTCCAACTTCCCCACATGTCTAGATACTTCTACTTTCTTCAGAACTAAATCTCCCAGTTGAAAAGTTCTTTCTCTCACGCGCTTGTTGTACTGTTGAGCCACCGTGGCTTTATATCTGTGAATTTTAGCCCAGGCCTTGTCTCTTCTTTCCTTCAGTAGGTCCAGCTCCAGGCTCCGGTTGCCCTCATTAAGCTGAGGCTCGAAATAAGCTACACGAGCAGATTCATTTACAACCTCAGCCGGTATCATTGCTTCTGACCCATATACGAGCGCGAAAGGCGTCTCGCCAGTGGCTGCTCGCGGAGTAGTGTGATAAGCACAAAGTGCTCCTTGTAACTCTTCTGCCCATTCACTCTTTTTACTTTCCAGCATTGTCTTTAGGTGCTGTAAAATGACTCTGTTGGTAACTTCTGCTTGTCCATTGGCTTGGGGGTGGCCTACGGAGGTAAAGCGTTGTTCAATCCCCAATTCTGAACACCACTCTCGTGTGTCAGCGGCTATGAACTGGGATCCATTATCCGAAATAAGCACCCTCGCAATGCCGTATCTGCATATGATATTTTTCCAAATGAAGTCCCTCACACCCCGGAAGGTGATTTTCGCCACGGCCTCGGCCTCGGCCCACTTGGTGAAATAATCAACAGCTAAAATGACAAACTTCTTCTGGCCGGCTGCAATGGGCAAGGGGCCGACAATGTCTATTCCCCATTGGTCAAAGGGCCAGGAGACATCAATAGGGACCATTTGAGCGGCTGGCAGTTGAGGGAGATTGGAATGGAACTGGCACTTAGGGCACTTCCTGGAAAATTCAATGGCGTCTTGGAGTAATGTGGGCCAATAAAACCCACTCCTCAGAACTTTCTTAGCCAAGACACGCCCTCCCGAGTGGTTCCCGCAGCTTCCGTTGTGAATGAATTCGAGAGTTTCTTTCGCCTGCGAAGGCCTTAGACACCTCATTGGAGGCCCTTGAAATGATTTTTTGAACAGCCTTCCTTCAGAGTCCATAGAGAACCGTGGCGCCTTGTTTCTAATCTTCCGAGCCTCTATCTTGTCAGTAGGACAAACACAATCTTTAAGAAACCTGATGATGTCATCAAGCCAACACGGCTCGTGTGGCTCAATCATAGCGACCATCCTTTTGGCAACTCTCTCCTTAATCAGAGGTTCTTCTGTTCTAAGGAACGTTACCGAACGTTCAGAAGTGCCTTCTAACGCCGAAGCAAATTTAGATAGGGCGTCGGCGCGCTCGTTTTCTGCTCGTGGTACTTGGAGTAGGTGAAATTCCTTGAACTTCCTAATGATCTCATTGGCTTTGCTTAAGTACTGCACCATGGTGGTTTCTCGAGCCTCGTAAGCTCCTTCAATCTGGCTCGTAATTAACTGTGAATCCACATAAGCAGTGATTCTGGAAGCTCCATTCTGAAAAGCAATTTCCAATCCCTGCACCAGGGCTTCATACTCTGCCTCATTATTGGTGACTTGAAAGTCCAATCTGATTGCGAAGTCTAACTCAATCCCATTGGGGTCTCTAAGGGATACCCCTGCTCCTCCCCCTTGAGAGGTTGAGGAACCATCTATGTGCAAAACCCATAATCCCTCGTTGCCGGGAACTGCGGGTTTTAAACCAAAGCGCTCAACCAACAAATCAGCTACAACCTGAGCTTGTATTGCAGTTCTGGGCTCAAAGCATAAGTCAAACTGGCTCAATTCGATGACCCATTTTATCAATCTCCCTGATACGTCTGGTTTGGACAAAACTTGTTTCAAGGGTTGATCAGTAAGGACCGTTATTGAGTGTGCCTGAAAGTAAGGCCTCAACCGCCTCGATGCATTTATGAGAGCAAACGCAAACTTTTCAATTTCCAAATACTTCTTCTCAGCTCCCTGTAATGTTTTGCTTAGATAATAAACAGGCAAGTGTTTCTGCTCCCGCATAGCTATCAACACCGCGCTCGTAGCCTCAGCTGAAACAGAAAGGTACATAAATAACCTTTCGCCTTCGACAGGTTTAGTCAGTACCGGAGCGCTCGAAAGGTAAGTCTTCATGTCTTGCAGCACTTTTTCACACTCTTCCGTCCAAGCGAAATTTCGTGCGTTTCTCAGAATTTTGAAGAAAGGGAGGTTTCTGTCCGCCGAGCGCGAAATGAACCTGTTTAAGGAGATAATCTTTCCTACTAACACTTGCACGTCTCGGAGATTTCGTGGGGAGGGGATCTCCAAGATAACCTTGATCTTTTCTGGGTTGGCTTCAATCTCTCGTTGACTGACCATGTAACCCAAGAACTTTCCCCCTCGCACTCCAAAGGTACACTTTGAAGGATTCAACTTCATCCCATACTGGCGTAGGATTGAGAAAGTGCGCTTGAGATCTTCCAGATGTAAGCCTTGACGCTCGCTCTTGACAATCATATCATCTACATAAACCTCCATGGATCCTCCAATTTCCTTCTCAAACATCTTGTTGATGAGCCGCTGATATGTGGCTCCAGCGTTCTTGAGTCCAAAAGGCATGACTAAGAAGTAGTATACCCCCAAGTGAACAACAAATGAAGTTTTGGGGCGGTCTTCTGGAGCCATGAAGATCTGATAGTACCCTTGAAAGGCGTCCATCATGCTCATGAGTTCGCACCCTGCGGTTGGATCCACCAACTGGTCTATCTGTGGCAAAGGATAAGGATCCTTAGGGCAAGCTTTATTGAGATCAGTAAAATCATTGCACATGCGCCACTTGTTTGCGCTCTTAGGTACCAACACCACGTTGTACAACCATTCTGGGTACAAGATGGGCTCAATGTATTGAGCCTCCAGAAGCTTATTAACTTCTTCTTTGATAACCGTCTTCCGAAAACCATGTACGTCCCGTTTCTTCTGCTTGATGGGCTTAAACGAGGGATCTACCTTAAGCCTGTGGACAATGACGCGCGGGTCAATCCCTATAAGATCAGATGCTTTCCAGGAAAATACGTCAATATTCTCCCTGAGGATGTCAATCATCAGGATCTGTGAGGGCCCAGAGAGGTTGGACCCAATCTGAGTAGTTTTATCCTTGTTCCCAGGCTCCAGCTCAATAGAAAGGAACTTCTCCGAGGGCTCGATTCTCACTTCTGGGCGAGTTAGTTCAAGCGCCCTCTTTTTTCCCACCAAGCGCCCATCATTATGGGGCTCATCCCCCTCTGAGGAAGATTCTTCGACCGTCCCTGGCGGAGCATTTTCAAGGGAGTTTTTGGCGCTGGGATCATTCTTCTTGTTCTTTTTCTTGTATAACTTGGCCCTTTTGCATATTGGGCCATCCTCATCCAGGTTGGGAAAGTCAACAGACTTCTTAGTAGATCCGATTTGGTAGGTTTTCTCTGTCTTAGACTTCCTGAGAGACAACATGTAGCATTCCCAAGCTTCACGCACATTGCACAACACTTCTCCAACACCCTCGGGGGTGGGGAACTTGATCTTCTGGTGGTAGGTGGAGATGATGGCTTTAAAATCAAAGAGAGCTGGGCGCCCAATTATGATGTTATATGGAATGTCAATCTCTACCACAACATATGTAATCACAAGCGTTTTGCGCTGAGGAGCTCGGCCAAATGAAGTGGCTAAGCAAATTTGCCCTCGTGGGGCAACCTCAGACCCTCCAAAGCCAATGAGAGCTGTTTTGAGAGGTTCGAGAGGGAGGTCGGCATTCATCTTTAAGAAGGTGGAGTAAGGCAAAACATTAACAGAGCTTCCACTATCCACCAACACCCTCTTTACAATGTGGTTATGGACGTCTACGCTAACCACCATGGGGCAGTCAGAGGTTTCACCGTCCCCATGGGGTGTTACAATGTGCTCTAAGTCCCTATCATCAAAGCCTATTACAACATTTTCTTTCGAACGTTGATCATTTGCCCCTCGAATGGCGTAAACAGATTTGGGTATTGATGGGCGTTGGTCGTAACTCCGGATGTACCGTCGCCTTGAGGCGTTAGAGTCTCCGCCAGAAGATCCTCCTGCGATCATGTTGATGACCGCGAAAGGGGTGTTTTCCTGCTCGGAAGCCTTTCCTTTACCCCGATGGCTACTCTCAGTGGGGCCTTGCCTCCGCGGGCTTCTAGAGCGCGATGGGCTCCTTCTTCTTTCCCCAGTGCGCTCATTACAGCGCTCATCATAACGCTCCAAAACCCTAACAAATTCCTTCAGGTGGCCCCCAGCGATGAGTCTTTGAATTTCAGCTTCCAACTGGCGACATTCATCCGTATCATGCCCCTTCTGTTTGTGGAAAACACAGTATTTGTTCGAGCGCCTCAGGGACTCGGTTTCCCTCATCTTGATGGGTCTCTTGAAGAGTTTCTTATCAGAGAGGTTATAGACTTCTGAGTTTGGCCTGGTGAGCGGGATGCGCTCGAAACGTCGAGGGGGAGGGGGCGATCTCTTGCGTTCCGGGTGATGCTCCTTTTTGATAACAACCTCCCGGCCCCACTCTTGGGGGCGCTCGTTTCTCGCTGGGCTATGATGTCGGGGACCATTCATCCCATACATATCTTCGAGCGCGAAAAAGGGCTCGGCAACCTCTCTTAAGGCCATGAGTGTTCCGGGCCTTCTTTCTACAATAGCATCAGCCAATTTCTTGGACGGCCTTTCTACCTGTAGGATCTCCTTGTTGAAGCGAGCAAAGAATGAGCGAAGAGACTCATTCTTGCCTTGCACCACGTTGTAGAGGGCAGTAGCCGCAGTGACCGGGGCCTTCAGAGAATTGAAGTGGTTGAGGAAAACATCGGCCAACTCTTTGTATGAGTGTATTGAGTGCGGCGACAGTCGCTTATACCACTCTTGAGCCATTCCTACCAGGGATGTGACGAAGACCTTGGCCCAGTAGTTGCTTGAGTGCTCGTAGAGATGCATCAAGTGCAGAAAATGATCCAAGTGCTCAGCTGGATCAGTTGTTCCATCATAGCGATTGATGGAGGTGGGGATCTTGGCCATCCCCGGTTGGGCTATCAAGACTTCTTCTACGAGGGGGGAGCCCCTCGCCAACGGATGATAATCATACGTGCAAAAGTTCTCCTCCTGTTCTTTATTGTGGGGGACTTGCAATTGGCGGTCCTTGTGACGAGCGTTTCTGGCATCGGCTCGTTCATCCCTGCTATGGGAGATCTGAGACCGCGCACGAGAAAGCTGTCCGACCATGTCCTTTAAACCCTGCAGCTGGTCTTGCACAGCCGCGAGGATATTAGGATTTGTATCCCCGTCCCTATCCACTTGTTTGGCGGCACGGGAGGCCCTCCTGGAGGCATGAGAGTCCCCTTCATTCTCGTTGACCCTCTCCGTGGGCTCCCTATTCCTGTCCACAGGGGGCCGCTCGTTGTCGCCCTGATGAGGCGTCTCTCCGGCGGGCGGTGATGACGGTGGTGCCCTTAGGACGGCTTAGGCCTCCTTGAGCGGGTACGTTTGCAATCCTCCCAGTGGGGCGGCTACTTGAGTGGCCTGCCCAGAGGGGAAGTACATGGAATGAAACCTCTCCCATACCCCCTGGGCCGCCTGAACCTCACATTCGGCGTAAAGAGCCCTCAGCTGCTGAGAAGTTAAAGGGGGTAGTTCCACCCCTTCAATCTCCCTTGGGATTACCACCGGGAGTTGGATTTGGCCGGCGTGATAGGGCTGGACCGGCGGCATCATGATAGTGGGAGTGAGTGTATAACCAGGCGGTGGTATCAAGTAACTCTGACCTCCTGGGTTCGTGGGGGTATGTACCCATTGAGCCTGGGGAGATTGTGGAAGAGCGGGGAGAGAGGCTCCTCCGGCGGTGCCGAAGACTGGTGGCGCTGGTGGAGGAACTGAAGACTCTGTCTGTGGCGTCACTCCTATGGCGGGGGGTGCTCCACCCACAGCGACGGAAGGAGGCAGGGCTCCGCCAGCGGAGGTGGAAGGAATAGTGGTAATGACATCATGAGGGGTGTTATCTCCTCCTCCTGCAGCTCCGGATCTCGTAGCAACCATAGCTGTAAAGATTATAGGTGTTTGCTTTTCTACTAGCAGAAAGAAAGAAAGAAGTTGAGAGCTGGTTTCCCACAGACGGGCCAAAAATGATGGGTTCTGAATATGAGTCACAGAGTCCGATCACTTTAGAATTTGTTTGGAGTGAGGAAACCACCGGAAGTTCGCCGGAAAAGCAAAGGGTTCTACCTGCTAGGACAAACACAGATGTAAAGTCAGAAGGCCAAGCTGAGCGGAACTGGGGGTGATTCCCAGCTTGGCTCTCCGACGCTCAAGTCAGATGATGATCTGAAAGAGAAAGTGTAAGCTAAGTGTGAATTTGCAGAGATGGAGGTTGCTTACTGTGAAGGAGATGAAGACTCCTATTTATAGTTGAGGGTCAGGGACACTTTGGTCATTTGCCGCGTGTGGTCCTGGCCGAATGCTGCCCTAACATGTGGCGCTATGAGAGAGAAACCTAGGAGGAATCTTCTGCAAAAGCTGCTGAAAGTTAGTGTTGGCAACAGTGGCAGGTGCGCTACGGTGTGTCAGAGAGCCATTTGGGGGAGTTGGTAACGAGGGCTTGAGAGCGCGCTCGTGTCAACTAAAGCCTTGGTGGCCAAGGAACCCGTGAAGGGATGTAGGCCAAGGCTTGTGTAGCGAATTGGAGTGGAAGCCTCTCTGAGGTAATATAGCGCTCGAAGAGGGCTCCCTTGACTAATTGGAACGTTAGACATATAGTGTGAAAGGCGCTCGTGAGAGCGGTAACATTGATCACATGTGAATGCGGCAGAGACGGCACGTGTTCTTGGAGGACACTGACGCTCGAGGGTTTTTAGCGCTCGTGTATGACAGCCGTAATCACAGGAGGACAGGTGTCGTCATCTGAGAGGTGCCACATGTCCAATCATGGGGAGAACGTATTTTGTCCTCATCAGGTGTTAAAAAAAAAGTATATGTACTACATTGTTTTATAATTTTTATTTTATTAGATTAATTTTCAATCCTATTATGTTTTTTTATTCTTAAATATATATAATATATATATTAATTTTCTTTTATATTTATTATTGCATTTTAAAATTTATTAAGTTCTTCCTCTTTTCATTTTATCACTTCCATAGTTTCATTGAATTTTGAGATTTATTAACAAAAGTATTCTACATCATTTTATCTTTCTTTTATAACTTGTCTTCTTGAATGCATTTATACATATAACATTCATCGGGATAAAGTATTTTATAAAAAACATTAATATACAAGTCATAATTCATATATAAAAAAAGATAATAATATTTTTAATAAATCCGTGCATAGCACGGAATAAAATGCTTGTAATAATAATAACAAGGCCCCAAAGTTGGCAACAATTTGACCCCCAAATTAAACTAAATGCTATGTACCACATCAAATCGTGTCACCATCACCACTTAATATTAGCTTAAATTAAATCAGAAGCCCAAGATCACTTTCATCAGCCATCGTAGCTTCCTTAACCTTCTCCCCCTCCTTGAACACGGCTTCTTCGCCTGCGGCAGTGATGATGTCGTCAGCGTTGTCGTTGCTGCTCTTGCTCTTGCTTTTCAGGAAATTGACCAGCCTGGAAAGGGAAATGTCGGGGTCATCGCTCTTCATGAGCTCCTCGGCGACTTCTGCCGGAGTGATCTTCATATTCGCGATTAGATCTTGAATTTCGGGGAGAAGGGAGTGGTCCTCGGAGAGATTGAGGTAGGTGGAAGCCAAGAGCTTGAAGGCGTGGGGAGTGAGGTAGGACATGTGTATGTGCATATCCATTCGCCCGGGCCGGAGCAAGGCCGGGTCGAGCTTGTCGCGGTTATTGGTGGTGAATATGATGATGCGCTCGTCGCCGCAGCTCGACCACAGCCCGTCTATGAAGTTTAGAAGCCCGGAAAGTGTAAACTGCAAAAACAAGAAATGACACAAATAGAATTATATACGTTTTGATAGAACCACCACCGAAATGGATAAATATTCGACAGAATTCAATCAATTATACGACCAATTACATATCCCCTAGAAATTAAAGAAAAAGGAAATCTTTAATTAGTTCTAAATATAGTTTTGTTGAAAGGCCAAAAATATGCCTCTAAAATGATAAAAAAAAAAGCATTCAATTATTGACCTTTGGTTGGTTATTTTGTACCCTATCCAAGAACACAAGTTGCACCACAAGTCTTGATTAGTCAAGTAACAATAATACAGCCAAAAGACATGCATGACACATGAACTTTAAGTAAAATTTCCCAGAAATTGCAGAAAAAAAGGCTAAATGCAATTGGAGGATTTTTCTCTTGTGGGGACACAAATTTTAGGTTCTTAAGGAATAAGGATCATACTCCAATACTAATAAAATGGCGATGATGATATATAGAAAGAAAGAGAGAGAGAGAGGTGTGAAAGAGAAAGAGAGACCCATTTTGTAAAAAGCACAGAACTTTAAATTTTATAAACGTTTTGCAAGAAACTGAACGGATAAGTACCATATAAACAAACAATAACAACAACTACAACTAAGGAACTTTTCAGACAGGCAGATAGATAAAAAGAATCAAATTTCCAGACATGAAGGTTTGGACAATTAATGAACTGAAAAACACACACTAATTACCTTCTGATCACGAGGACGCTGAGAGTGTCCGTCCGAGCTGCCTGATTGCCCTGATTTCCTTTCAGGCAGCTCCACTGTGCAATCGATGTCTTCTATAATAAGAATGGATCGATTTGCAATCCTCAGCAGCAGCTTCCTCAAATCGGAATCCGTCTTGATATTAGCAAGATCCAAATCGTAGATGTCGAATTTCAGGTAATTGGCCATTGCAGCAATCAAGCTTGATTTTCCAGTTCCAGGAGGGCCATACAGCAAATACCCCCTTTTCCAGGCCCTGCCAACTTTCTTGTAGAACTCCTTTCTTCCTACAAACCTGTCGAGATCCTCGATAATGGACTGTTTCTCACTAGGTTCCATGGCCAGAGTGTCGAAGGTCGAAGGATGTTCGAGATTGACGGAATCCCAACCGACTGGGGGTCCGAAGGGAGCCGCACAGGCTAAAGTATGGAGCTTTACGACCTTCTTCTTCTCGCAGATGAGCTTAGCTCTTTCGAGGACAAATGGTATGTAGGAATCCAGGACGATGTCTTTGTCCTTCTTCTCGAAACAGAGCTCGAAGTAACGCTTTTCCGATTCGAGGCGGATGTTATCCCTGTCTTCATCGAGTACCTTGGAGGATTTTTTCCGTTCCTCGGTGACGAATCGCCACTCGAGCTGGATGTCCTGGAAGGAGTCGGCGATCTTCTCCGATTGGGCGAAGCGGTAGGTGACCGCGGTGTCCTTGTGGCGTTTGCTGATTTTCAGGCGCTCGATGTTGGGGCGGATTTTGGTGCAGAGGTAGACTTCGGCGGCGACATAGATCTCGTTGGAGGACATTCCGTCGCGTTCCTCAATGACGACGGCGGCGTGGTGGGGTTTGGGGCGGAAGTAGTGTTGGATGAGGGAGATGATGTAGTTCTGGACCTGCAACAAGCACGTAACATAGCTTAGAGGTGAACTAATAAATTACGGGTTTGAATTCCGTTGGGCGTGTGCGTGTGTTGAATACAAGAAAACAAAGAAATGTAGTTCTGGACCTGACGGGGGACGAGCTGGTTGAGCATCGTCTGGATGAGCATGATGAAGGCGGAGATGGAGGCGTAGGCGGCGAAGATGGAGGACGCCGGCGGCATGCTGGAGAAGGAGACCGCCATGGTTGGGGAGTTCTTGGATTTGTTGAAGATGGGAGATTCTGAGAAGGGGTTTTAGTTACTTTGGAGGGTTTTGGTTTGGTGGGGAAGGTTAGGAGAGAGAGAGTGAGGGGATGTGGAAAGGTGACATACATATATACAGTGGTGAGTGATGACCGGTGGGAGAGGGAGAGTAACGAAAATAAGTTTCACCTTGACTAGACAAAAGAAGAAGATAGCAGTCTATGGGGCCTGCTCACCGACAATCGGGAGATGCTCTGGAAACAAAAAGACAAATACAAGTGAAACTCGACTCAAAATGTAAACTGTGGGCACATGCCGACGAACATGGATGATATGATAAGATATAGTATGAAATTAAAGATGGAGATATCATGACTATGTGTTAGAGATTTGGAAAGCAAAACACACACTCAACATTCAAATTCACAAAAATAAGAGTGGAGAAAAAAAGTGACTCTATTTTAATTAATAAAAATACCTTGATTAACATTTAAAAAAGACTAATACATAGTGTATATACAGTGGCGGCCCCCTTCCGCCGTCCCACCCCCAACCCCATTAATCCCCCTAAAATTAATATTAGATTATATATAATAAATGTACTAGTTATTGTATATAATAAATGTTATATATTTTATATATTATATTAAATATAACTCAAGTTTGACTTTAGTAAGAAAGTGTGCGATTTTTGTTATGATGCACCGAACACTTTAGGAAAAAATTAATATATTATGTTTTTGTGCAAGGAAAAATTAGTGTGGTGTATCTTATTGTATAGATAATGTATCATATAATCCTAGAGAGATAAAAGATATCACATCACGTGGGTAATTCTAATAAAAACCTAATTCTGTCGAATTAATATAACAAAAAATTCAATTTTCCAACACATATTATCTTAATAAAATGTTGTGAGTTCAATTTTTAATTTCAAATATAAAATACTTAATAGACTTTTTAATGAACTGTCTATACTTTAATTTATACTTAATTACTATACTTGATAGTGAATATTTTAATCCCGAAACAAATTCTAGTTTTACTTTTATAAAGAACTATGTTAGTATCTATACGTGAAGACTTTAGTTTGAGAAAAAATGGCGGGAGAAAATTGAAAGGATGACGAATCTTCGAAAACAGTTATGATCTATGAGTTTTAGTGTCTCATAAAAATTGTAAAAACATCTTATGTAATTTGAATAATTTAATTAATTTCAAGGTCAAAAAAATTTTAGCCCCAGCTATTGAGAAATCTTGGATTCTCCCCTGGGTATATACAGGATTTCTAGACATGAACTTAGACTTAGTTCATGTATTACATTTAATAAGACTCTTTACATACTATTCATGAATATACTACTTCATGTACTTACTAAAGCCAAAATAATATAAAATACATGTACTTAAATAAATAAGGACCTATCTAGAAAATGAATCTAGATTAATACAGCATCCACCCTTAATCTTGATTCATGACTCCAAGAAACTCTGGTAATCTTTGAAAAACTTCAAACTTCAATGGCTTGGTAAAAATGTCGGTAATTTGATCTTGTGATTTCGCAAATTCCAACTCAACCTCTTTCTTGGACACACTTTTTTGAATAAAATGATACTTAGTATCAATATGCTTGCTTCTTTCATGGAACACCGGGTTTTTCGCTAATTCAAGGGCAAATTCGTTGGCTCTTCTCGTTGTTGGTAAAGCTCCTTCGATAAATTCCTATGCCAAATTACATGACAAACACAAGAAGTTGTTGCCATGCACAAACTCCACAAGTTGATAAAGTGACAATTGGTTGCTTTCTAGAATTCTAAGTAAAACCTAAATTTCCCACGAAGAAAACAAACCCAGTAGTGCTCTTTCGATCATTGACATCACCAGCCCAATCACTATCACAATATCCAACAAGCTTGAAATCTTGAGAAAATGAATATGAAATTCCATAATTAAGTGTACCTTTGATGTAACGAAGTATTCTTTTGGCCACCTTCAAGTGAGTAGTAAGATTCTCCATGTAGCGACTAACAAGTCCCACGCCAAAAAGAATATCCAGTCTTGTACAAGTTAGGTGCTCACTACCAACAAGACTTTTAAAGAGTGTGGGATTTGATCGTGTCGGATCCGGATCGATGACGTGGCAGGGCCTTGTAATGATCGACTCGAGTCACTTGAGATTTGTTGGTGGGGCAAAGCTTGATATGGAATTGACCTGGGGAAAGTGACAAACGTAAACTTCGGACCGACAAAGGACGGGAGGGGTGATTCCCTTTGTCGGCACTCCGACGCTCAAGTTAGTGTCGAGTGGCTGGGAGCTTATCGAGTAACTTGTGCGTTTTTTGGGTGGTGGTTGTGTGTTAAATGGCATTTATGGGGGGAGTATTTATACCTACTAAGGTAATGATTACCTGTACAGTGTGACTTGCAGGCACATTAAATGCGCCAACTGCTTCGTACGGCCTGTCAGGCCTCATTTAATGCTGAAAACGGCGGAGTGGGCCCCGGGACGATCGACCCAAGTTCGACCTGATACTCAGGCGGTCGAGTACTCGCCGACTTGCCTTGGGCATAGTCGATGATGTTTCGACTATCCCTGGTGGTAGTCGAGTCGACACGGTTGAACGGTCAGATGTTACTTTCTTGAAGGGTTTTCCGTTCGACAGGGCTGATTGAGAGGCTTACGTGGCACCTTTGACTGGTCTACCACTCGACGTGGCTTGTGATCAGTGGTCCACGTGTCGCTAGCGTGGCTGTTCCGGATGGGACCACGTCATTAGCCCCCGGAAAGGCGGTGCCACGATGACGTGGCAGCGTCCTTTCGGTTTTCGAGGAGTGGGCCCCAGGCGTAATGATGGCGACGGTTCGCCTTCGATTTTCCCGCCCAGGGTAACCCCTATAAATAGCCCCTTACGGCCTTCATTTGCACCCTTCACATCTTTAAAAATTCTCAGAGCAGTTCGAGTCCTGAAGAGCTTTTCGAGACCAGCATCCGGGTATTTCGAGTCGACCAGATCACCTACGAAATTTTCCGGTAAGCCTCCTTCGACAACTTCTTTCTCTTTTACTGCTTTGATTTCTTTTGTTTTTTCTATCGGTTGGAGAGTTTGGAGTCGAGTGAGAAGAACCCCATCTCGAATCGCTCTCGACTCGATCCCTGACACGAAAAACCTTAACCCTTATTTCAAGGAGAAGGCGATCTCCAAGGGAATTCAGTCGAAGAACTATTGAGCGGTGGGATGACTTCTTCTACCTCGACTAGCTCAGACCTGTCAGATAAGATCCCGGGCCCTGGGGATGAGGTGCACTCGATCTCCTCGACGTCGGGTGAGGAGGAGTCGGTTAGATCACAGGACCCCGGTAGGGTTGAGGTATCGGAAGCCTCGGAGGACTCGGAGGACTCTGAGGACAGACAGTCGGCCTCTCCTTCGAATCTCGTAGCCTCTGCGGAGCCTATAACGGCGATCCCGCCGATCGGGATGAGACTCGGCCCCGAATTCGCGAGTCGAGTAGGAGATGTGGGGCCATCAACCTCGGATAATCAAGGAGAGGGTGGCGTACACATCCCTTATGGTAGGAAATCCCCTAGCCGAACCTTGAGTAAGGACCCTAGGATAGTCGAAAGCAAAGTATCGGCCAAGATGTTTGAAGAAATGAGAGAGATTTTGTTCGGGGGAGATGTCGAGCTGGGGGGATATAGTTTAGTTCGACCTCGAAGTGGGGAATCCATGACCGACCCCCCGAGAAACTGCATCACCGTAACCTGGAAGATGATCCAAGCAGGGTTTCGGATCCCGATAGACGATGACGTCCTCGACATCCTGAACCATTTAAACATTAGCCCGGTCCAGTTGATGCCGAATGGTTATGCGATGCTTAACGGCATCCGAGTACTGATGAAGTATTTCGGGATTCCCATGCTTGGGGTAGCCAAAGATCTTTTTAACGTAAGTGTGACCAAGGAAGGGTCCGGATCGGGCTATGGGTTCGTGCAACTTTCGTTCAAGCAGAAGCGTAAACTCACAACGTCGCCGACCTCTTCAAATGGACAATCTTGGAAACACCAATTCGTATATGTCGAGAGCGAGTCGGGTTGGCCGAATTTGTGGAATAGAATGTGGTGTTGGAGGCCGAGCTCGACGTTACCGGTGGCAGCCACTCGGTGGTCCAATACCTTCATCCGGGACATGTTATCCCTCGGCCAGTTTGACTGCAAGAAATTGATCGAGAATAGAGTATTGGTCGATTTCGGCTTAGCCCCAGGCCGTATGAGTCGGACGTTCGACCCTGGTAAACCACGTGGTCGAGTCGGACTGACCATTTTGCCTTCACAGTTGCATTTCTAACTTTTTAGTCGATACTAACACTTGTCCTTCTCCTTTTCAGATAAAGTCATCATGAGTCGCTTGGCAAAGATGAGGGCCGACATGGAAGAGCTAGCAGCTAAGCATGCTATGGCTAAGGCAGCCGAGGTGGCCCAGCCACACAAAACTATAGATGCTGTTCTCCCGAGGGGAACAGATAAGAGCGGGGCAGAGCCAAGTCAGACCCCGCAGACCCAAAAAAGGAAAGACAAAGCCCCCCTTCCTGAGCCCGACAGGAAGCGCTCGAGAAAGGACAGGGACCCCAAGCTGGCAAAAAACATTGATCTCAGCGCTGGGGGCAGCCAGTCGAGGGGCACCAACTCCACTGGCTCGCTCCCCTCGACTCCTTCGGGGACCGAAAAGGCGCCGGCCCCCTTCTCTTCAGAGGCCATCAGATTGGCCCACCTTCCATTCACCCCCCCGGCAGAGGACCTGGCCGATTTTTTCAAAATGCTCAAGATCTCCGAGCCGCACCTTCCTGGGGGCTATAAGTTGATCGGGGACGACGGCAAGCCTCGAAGGATAGGATCTATCCCGAGGGACAACCGCGCTGCCGGGGCGGTGTACCACTGCTGCCAAGTCCCAGTCGACCATGAGTCGAGGTGGAAAATGTCCGAGGTGGAGCTGGAGATGTCGGCGGCGGTGAAGATTATTGGGGTAAGAATCCGAGCTCTTCTCCATCTATCGATTCGCTCTATGTCCGACTCCTGACACCCTTATTCCTCTTTGTCTCAGCTTGCTCAAGATGTCTATCATATGAGTCGGAGGGCCCAAATCTACAAGGAGGGGAGGACACGCCTGGAGGCTAAGGCCGGGGTCGACTCGGAAGTCGAAGGTTTGAAGAGGAGAGTGCAGGAGCTAGAAACGGACAAGGCGGGGCTCGGTGCGAGCGCGAAGGCGGCGACCCTAGGGAAGGAGAAAGCGGAGAGGGCCCTCGAAGAAACCAAGAAATTGCTGGAGGCCAAGAAGGCGGAGCTGCTCGAGGCTCACAAGAAGCTCGACAAAGAGGCCGAGAAGACTCTTGACGCTTTCAAAGACGGAGAAGCGGCCGGGGAGGTGAAAGGCGCAAGGTCTGCCATCGAGCGATGCCAGCGTGTTTATGACCAAATCATCGCCGACTCGGAGCGGTTCGGAGCCTACCGATTCATGAAATCGACAGCCTTCAAAAGATCGACCGCCACCTTCGGGATATCGGACATGAAGGAGGGGTTCGAGTTATGCTTGGCCCAGTGTCGTGCTGAGGGTTATATTCCGGTCGATTACGATACGACCAAGATTGGCCTCCTGTGCCCAGATCCGCGTCCTCAGATCGAGCAGGCTGCTGAAGACCCTGAGGAGGATTGGTCGAAGCATGAGTTTGGGTTCGCGATCCCTTTGGCACAATCCATAGTCGGCGGAATCGAGGAGGATACCAGTCGGATGCCCCAAGGGGTCGATCCTATGGTTCTGAATCACGCCAAGGTATTCCCAGAACTCTTCTTCGAGAAGCCCGCCCATGCTCCCTCCGACGAAGAAGTAGACTAGGCCTCCCGATTCCCTGCACCATTTCTTGTTGATGTATATTTTTCTTTTTATTTTAAACTTTGAATTCGGATGTAGTAAGTCGACCTAGAGCGGTCGAACAACGTTCCTGCGGGAAAATCCAAATGTAATTGTTCTTCAAATATCAAATGAATTTTGCTTTCAAGGTTCAATTCGAATTAGCATTTTCAAGTATGCATGTTCAAACCAAACAATACCCTCGAGTCGACAACATAAATTGCTCTAGCCCCTTGCGAGAAGGACGTCAAGCAGTTGGTTGATTTTTAAGAAATAAATCCAGTCAATTATATCGATTAGGCTGTTTAACCCAACAAGGATATGCCAACCTTTTAGGTCGAAAAAGTACCCCAATTTTATTCATCGTCATGTTGGAGGCTACATCTTTTCAAACATAAAAAGCCCTAAGGTTATGGGCGTTCCATGATCGAGGTACTGGATTGCCGTTCATTTCCTCGAGGTGGTAGGCGTGGTTTTTCCCGACCTTGGAGACTCGGAAAGGACCATCCCAGTTGGCGTCGAGCTTTCCGACATGTTTCGTCACATCGACTCGCTTCAGGACGAGATCACCGACTCGGAATCCTCGATGCAGTATATTTTTTTTGTAGCTTCTGGCCACCGCGGCTCTATACTGTTGCATCCGTCGGAAGGCCCGGTCTCTTGCTTCTTCAATCATGTCTAAGTCGAACTGTCGATTCTCTTGATTGCGATCGAGTTGATAATGGGACACTCTATCGGTCTGGTGTATTAACTCGGCGGGGACCACCGCCTCGGAACCATAGACCATTGAAAATGGTGTCTCCCCGGTAGCTGTTCGAGGGGTGGTTCGGTAGGCCCACAGGACGCCGTCAAGTTCTTCGGCCCAAGCTCCTTTGCTCCCGTCGAGTCGGGTCTTCAGATTCTGCACGATTATCCGGTTGGTGACTTCAGTTTGGCCATTGGCCTGGGGATGGCCGACCGAAGTGAAACGCAAACTGATGCCGTACTTGGAACAATAATCTTTGAACATCTTGCTTCGGAATTGGGGGCCATTATCGCAAATCAGAGTCTTTGGCACCCCGAATCGGCATATGATGTGTTTCCATAAAAATCGAGTCATTACTGTATGGGTGATCTTGGGGACAGAGGCTGCTTCGACCCATTTGGAAAAATACTCCACGCAGACAATAACGAATTGATGTTGTCTTGGGGCGAGGGGAAAAGGCCCAACAATGTCGATTCCCCATTGATCGAAAGGCCACGTGATGTCGACCGGGGTCATTTCCCTCGGGTGTTGGTGGGTGAGGTTCGAATGCTTTTGGCAGCTGGGACACTTCTTTACCAGATTGATCGAATCTCGCAGAAGGGTCGGCCAATAGTAGCCGGCCCGAGAGACCTTCTTGGCGAGTACTCGGCCACCTGAGTGGTTTCCGCAAGATCCGGCGTGCACCTCCTCGAGGATCTCCTTGGCTTGGGAGGGTCTTAGACACCTCTTGGCCGGTTCATTGACAGACCTCTTGTAAAGCACACCCTCTGGGTCGAGTGAGTAGCCTGCCGCCCGGGCTATTAATCGGCGTCTCTCTGTTCTGTTTTCCGGTAAAAGGCGGTCCCTTAGATGTAAAACCAAATCATCTAACCAGCACGGCTCGACAGGGTCGATGCTATGTACCGGCTTTCCCCCTTCCTCGATTGATCTAGCTGTGACTGTGAGGAAGGTAATCGACCTATCTCTTGTTCCTCTAAGTCCATTGGCCACCTTAGAAAGGACATCGGCTCTCCCATTCTCCTCCCTAGGTATCTGCTCAAGGCTAAAGTTTTTGAATTTCGCGGCCCATTCCTTGACCTTCTGCAGGTATTTGGCCATCGATTCTTCCCTTGCCTCATAAGAGCCAGCATATTGGCTAGCAACCAACTGTGAGTCGGTTAAAGCCGCTAGGCTCTCGACGCCTTGTTCTCTAGCGATTCTCATGCCCGCTAAGAGCGCCTCGTACTCGGCTTCGTTGTTCGTGGCAGGGAAGTCTAGGCAGATGGCGAAGTCGAGCTCATCACCGTCAGTACTTCTCAATGATACTCCCGCACCTCCCCCGGATGAGGTCGATGAACCATCAAGTGATAAAGTCCATCGAGACGCCCTTTCTTTGAGCGGGGCTGGAGGTTGCTTCTCGACCAAGAAGTCTGCCAAGACTTGGGCTTGGTATGCTAACCTCGGTTTGTAGGATAAGTCATACTGGCCCAACTCGACAGACCATTTAACGAGTCGACCCGAACTGTCTGGTTTGGCCAACACCTGTTTGAGTGGTTGATCGGTGAGCACGATGATTTTGTGGGCCTGAAAATACGGCTTCAATCTTCTGGCCGTGTGCACAAGAGCAAGGGCAAATTTTTCGATTTCCAAATATCGTGTCTCGGCCCCATGCAGGATTTTGCTAACATAGTAGATCGGCAGATGCCTCTTCTCCCTTACAGCAACTAAGACCGAGCTGATTACTTCACTCGACACGGCCATATAGAGGTACAAGATCTCTCCCTGTTTTGGCTTAGCTAGGAGTGGGGGTGACTCGAGATATTTTTTCAATGCCTCGAAAGCCTGGTTACATTCCTCGGTCCACTTGAATTCTTTAACATTCCTCAAGATTTTGAAAAAAGGAAGGTTCTTCTCGGCTGACCTGGAAATGAACCTGTTAAGAGAAATAATTCGCCCAACTAAACATTGTACCTCTCGGATTGTTTTCGGGCTGGACAAGTTGCGGATAGCATCGCTCTTCTCGGGGTTTGCCTCGATCCCTCTCTGGCTAACCAAGTAACCGAGGAATTTTCCTCCCGTCACCCCGAAGGTGCATTTATTCGGGTTGAGCTTCAGGTTGTACCGTCTGAGCAGCTCGAACGATCTCCTTAGGTCTTTGAGGTGGTTGCTCGAACGCGTCGACCGCACAATCATGTCGTCAACATATACTTCCATGGTTTTACCGATCTCTTCCTCGAAGATTCGGTTGACCAGCCTCTGGTATGTAGCCCCCGCGTTTTTGAGCCCGAAGGGCATCACTCGGAAGCAGTAAATACCCTTCACCACTACAAAGGCGGTCTTATCCTCGTCCTCGGGCGCCATGAAGATTTGATAGTAGCCTTGGAAGGCATCCATCATACTCATTAGCTCGCACCCCGCAGTCGAGTCGACCAGCTGGTCGATATTTGGGAGGGGATAAGGGTCCTTTGGGCACGCCTTGTTTAGATCTGTAAAGTCGTTGCACATACGCCACTTCCCTCCCGACTTGGCTACCAGAACCACATTACAAAGCCAGTTAACATACGTGGCAGGCGTGATGTATCCAGCGTCTAATAACTTGTTGACCTCTTCCTCGATTATCTCATTCCTTCTGGCGCTTTGGGTCCGCAACCGCTGTTTGATTGGTTTGAAGGATGGATCGACATTGAGGTGATGCATAATCACGGAGGGGTCGACTCCCACTAAATCGTTGGCACTCCATGCAAAGACATCGGCGTTCTCTTGGAGAAACTGAATTAGGAGTACCTGCTCATGTTCCTTCCCCGGCTCGGGGAGCCCCACATGGGTGATTTTCTCTCTCTGTCCCGGAAGGAGCTCGACTTCCATTGTTTGAGTGGATGCCTCGAGTCGATTATCCGAGACCTTTTGCTTTTTCTTAGCTTTCTTCGCTTTGCGGATAGGCTCGTCGCCTGGAGCTTCCATATCCTCTATCTGATCCTCTTCTCCGTCGGGTAAGCCCAAAATGGGGACGATTCGGCGGTCGGGCAACCTCACCTTCTCCATTGAAATTGAGTAACAAGCCCAGGACACGGGCACATCACACCTCAATTCGCCTATCCCGGTGGGGGTGGGGAGCTTAATCAATTGGTGGTAAGTGGAAATAACTGCCCTGAAATCGATTAATCCAGGCCTTCCTAAAATGAGGTTATATGCGGAAGGCTGGTCGACGACGAGGTATTCTAGTTCGAGAGTCGACCTCTTAGGGAGCGTTCCCATGGAGGTGATCAGTCGGACTCTACCCTTGGGGTATACCTCGGATCCTCCAAATCCCGTTAAAGGGGTTTTGAGAGGCTCCAAATTCAAACTTTTAGCAAGATTCATGCGATTCAGAGTCGAGAGATAAATAATATTTACAGAGCTTCCATTATCAACAAGGGTTTTTGATACAGCATAATTGGCCACGTCGAGCGTAACCACCATCGGACAACTAGGCGTATCGCCTTCCCGTGGTGGCAGGCCGACTAGGTCCTTGTTGCTAAAGCTAATGTCCTGATCTGCCCATTCTCTCCCCGACTCGATCTCCATCACCTCGTGGGGGCCGTAGTAGTTCCTCTGGGCTTCTCGGCGGGTCCTTTTGCGGGAAGTTTTTGTGTCGCCCCCAGCTGGCCCGCCCGCGATCATGTCGATTCGGCCAAGGCAGGGTAGGTTATGGTCATCCCTCTCGGTCGGGGGTTTAGCCTCCCTCCGTCGAGGCGGACTACGATCGTCGGCTCGGGTGGCTAACTCGTCCAGCTTCTTAACGAATTCCTGGAGTTCCCCTCCTCTAATCAATCTCTCGATTTCATCCCGCAGGGCGAAGCACTCCGAGGTGTTGTGTCCGGACTGTCGATGAAAATGGCAGAACTTCCCCGAATCCCTGTTCTTCTGAGTTTCCTTGATGGCTTTTGGGCTCTTGAACAGTTTTTTGTTGGCAATGTTATAAATCTCCTCGATCGAGCAATTCAATGGCGTATAATGCTTCTTAGAGCTGCTACCGGAGGTGAGGTCGACTCGATTCTTTTGATCCTTCTTGAGCTCACTTCTTGCTGGCCGGACGACTTCCAGTTTTCGATTCGCGGCCCCTCTTTGTGCCAACTCGACCTCCTCAACCCTCATCCAGGAGGAGGCGATATCCAGTAATTTAGATATCGAGGCGGGATTTTTCCGGACAATGTGCCGAGCACAATCTCGATCTCTTAGGGCGGCGTGGATGGTGGGTATAACCATGTCCATGCTTGGAGATTGAACCTGTACCGCCGCTCGAGAGAATCGAGTGAAAAATTCTCTCAGGGTCTCATCCTCTCTCTGCACAATGTTGTAGAGGTACGTGGCCGGCAGCTTGTCGCCTTTCACAGAGGAGAAATGAGCCACAAAGCGTTCTATCAACTCATCGTATGACTGAATACTTCTCGGAGCCAGCCTTGAGAACCAGTCCTGGGCTGACTCGACGAGAGTGGTGGCAAAAATCTTAGCTCTTACATCAGACGAATGGCCGAACATGCTTATCTCGATTTCAAAGCGATCTACATGCCGCTCGGGGTCGGACACGCCATTATACGTCGGGAGATTGGTGGGCATCTTGTCCGCGGCCATGGCTGCCAAGATCCTCTCACAAAAGGGAGATCGCACTTCGCGAGAGCTCCGGTACTGATGAGTCGGCCTTCTTTTGGGTGGGGGCGACCGATTGCTGTAGGATATTTCCTCGTCATCATCGACCCGAGAGGGAGTTTTACCATGTCTGGACCGTTGGGGGGAATCTTCCCTTCGAGGCAAGCGATGTCTCAAATCCTTCCGCCCCACAGGGAGACCTCGGTTCGACAATCTCGGGGCTTCAGGTGATGCCCTAGCCCCTAGTCGGTCGAATACCCGGGAGTTCTTTGGTCGTTGCTCTTTCCCGTGGCGAGGAGGGCTCCTTGATTCCCTCGCATCCCTCGATCCTCGTGTAGTCCTTGGTTCACCTCTCTTTTCCTTGGTCCTTGACCTAGCACCTTGAGGTTCTTGGTCGACTGGGCGCTTACCTGGGCGCCGAGTCGATTGGGCCTCTTGGTCGGGAGGTAACACCTCGGTCTGCTGTGGCTCCTGACCTGCCCCTTGTCGCTGATTTTGACCAGGCGGTGGGGGCATGCCGCAGGGATCCTGATGGTATACTATAGGACCGGGCTGATACCCCCAAGGGGGAGGAGGCGGATACCCATAATGAGTGGGCGGTCCGCAGTAATATGCATACTGGCCTGTCGGCGGAACGGCCGGTGTTGCTCGAGGCTTCTCTGGGAAGACTGGGGCTCTACCCTCGGCCGCCGCCGCCACTGCCTCGGCTTGACACTTCTCTAGGTAGGCGTCTAAATCGGGAGTTGCGTACACCATTGTCGTAGGGGCGGCCATTATCTCGGCCCTTGGCCGTCCCGGGGTCTGACTCGGTCCGCCCCCCCCGTTTTGGGTTTCCGTAACGGGGGCGTCACCCCCCAGAGTACGATGACTACGTAATTCCATTTCTCCTCGGCTTCTCGCTCGATTTCCCACAGACGGCGCCAAAATGATCGTGTCGGATCCGGATCGATGACGTGGCAGGGCCTTGTAATGATCGACTCGAGTCACTTGAGATTTGTTGGTGGGGCAAAGCTTGATATGGAATTGACCTGGGGAAAGTGACAAACGTAAACTTCGGACCGACAAAGGACGGGAGGGGTGATTCCCTTTGTCGGCACTCCGACGCTCAAGTTAGTGTCGAGTGGCTGGGAGCTTATCGAGTAACTTGTGCGTTTTTTGGGTGGTGGTTGTGTGTTAAATGGCATTTATGGGGGGAGTATTTATACCTACTAAGGTAATGATTACCTGTACAGTGTGACTTGCAGGCACATTAAATGCGCCAACTGCTTCGTACGGCCTGTCAGGCCTCATTTAATGCTGAAAACGGCGGAGTGGGCCCCGGGACGATCGACCCAAGTTCGACCTGATACTCAGGCGGTCGAGTACTCGCCGACTTGCCTTGGGCATAGTCGATGATGTTTCGACTATCCCTGGTGGTAGTCGAGTCGACACGGTTGAACGGTCAGATGTTACTTTCTTGAAGGGTTTTCCGTTCGACAGGGCTGATTGGGAGGCTTGCGTGGCACCTTTGACCGGTCTACCACTCGACGTGGCTTGTGATCAGTGGTCCACGTGTCGCTAGCGTGGCTGTTCCGGATGGGACCACGTCAGGATTGATCAATTCTCATCTCCATGTTTGGATAATTTAACTCCACATTCAACGGGGGTGCTCACCTGTTTGGAATTTGCCATTTCAAACTTCTTAGGAACTTCCTTTGATAGTCTTCTTGAGAAATAAATATTCCATCATCATTTTGCTTCACTTCAACCCCAAGATAATAGGACATCAATCCAATGTCTTGTTGGGAAAAACACGATCAGAAAACGCGGCGGAATTTAAAATTTTTCCCAAAAAGCAAGATCGGACTTACAATTTCTATTTCTAATCCTAGGGATTCATGAACTTACAAGAATCGTCGCTTTCTTGACACGTTTTGAGCTGCCCTCAAATGCGCTTCATGCGGTAATGGCAACCGTCGTCCCTCGAAAGATTCTTTCTACTAGATTCCACGATAGGTCTCCTCTAGAGTAATAATCCACACCAGTCCTAGATTCAAATCATGTGAGTGACCATGCTAGTACTATGACATGTGTAAACAAAAAAACAAAACGAGAAGAAAGAGAGCAAGAGAATTCTCCCATCATGAAGGCGTAGTTTGGGCGTGATCCCCATGTCACGCGTGAGCCAAAATTCTCGAATCCTAGTCCCTTTTATAGGGCAAGGTTCGAACACCCCCAAGTCTAGATGGAATCGGATTCCATCTTTGACTTTTCTTCTATTTTTTTTCTCTCCAAGTAATAGGAGTCTTATTCAAAATAAGAAATTTATTCCTTCTAGAAAAGAGCTCCTAATCAAATTAGGAATATTTAATTATTCTAATAATAATTAAATATCTTATTCCAATAATATTTATTCTAATCATATTAGAATTAATATTTACTAGAATAATAAATAGAAGATATTTAATATTTATTTATTCTAATCAAATTAGAACAACTAAATAATTAAATACTTAGAATTAATTCTCTCAATTAATTCCATGTAGGGCTTTAGAGCTAATTCTTAATTAATTCCAACGAGATAAAATTAATTCTCTAATTAATTTTATTTGGCTTTATAATTAATTATATTAGGGATTTATAATTAATTCTCTTAATTAATTATAATTGGGTTTTATAATTAATTCTCCAATTAATTAACATATGGTCCAATTTCTCAATCGGACCATACGCCCAACTCGAGCTCACGTGCCATACGTGTACATTACACGTGTGGCCTCGTTTCGATCAACTATTTGATCTTTCCTTCAATACCCTTTGAATCTGGCATTTGTGTGTGACCCCCTAGGTTCATTTTCAGTTAGCAGTGAGACTAATACGCTTTATCAGTTCAAAGATCACACGACCATAGTCTAGCAACAGATGTGTGACCCCTACCTGAACAATGAATATATATTCGAAAGAACCTTTCAATCAATGACAACTGTGAGGTACGATCCTTCTACCATCCCATCTCTCGATTAAGATCCAGGGCATGGGAATAATGAGAGCCCTACTAATCTCGATCATAAAGCTAAGTTCGTTTCATATCCATTTGATCTCAATCCAAGAAACCCTTTTCTTGATGTCCTGATCTACTATCTCGGCCGAGGGTTTAGGATGGAATATGAACGACTTATGCAATAAGAATCTTCTTACATTAAAGCAAGTGTAGGTCCTTTGTTGATTCTCATATACTTCCATGTGCCACTTGTGCAGCCCCAGCATAAACCTTGAATCAGTTATCTTGGGAGACATCCTTTAAAGCTTATACTAAATGATGTGGGTCATATTTTCCACATTAATTAAATCAAGAAATAAGAAGATTATTATTACGGTTGAAGGAGGAAAGATAAAGAGAAAGAGTTGAGAGAAAGGGGGGAGAAGAAGTCAGAAGGAGAGTACGTGCTGAAGTGCATGCCCACGTGCCTAGAATCTTGGAAGGAGTGATAACTGATTTCTATGAAGAGAATAAAAAGGGTAGAAGAGAGAGAGAAGTCAGACTCATTGAACGTAATTCACACAAAACCTACAGACTGCACATTTTCTGAAGAGTCCTAGCAACTAAGCAACTCCCAATTTCTTTCTTTTATACAGTATCACGATAGAATCTCTCCATATTTTCCCTTAGATTATCATTTGCATCAATTGTACGAATTGTATTTTCTAGAATTTTATTGTACACAGAAGACTCAGAAGACAGAAGATTATCAGCAATTCCATATTTCCCTTTCATTCATCGTTATTTTCAGTTTTTATTTAATTTAGAACTTATTTTTCGATTATTTTCCTTTATAGCTTGGTGTAATCTCTTTTCCCGATACAAATAAGTTATATTGGTGGTTGTTGAAATTTTTGGCAAACATCATTTGGCACCGTCTGTGGGAAAACGATTAAATCAAGCGAAGGACGTGAGATTGTTCAAAGTTTTGATGGCATCCAACACCGAATCTGATACCCCGGCGTTTTGGCAAATCCGTCGGCCCCGACCATGACCAACGCCGAAAGCACAACCGTTAATATGTCAAGTCAATTCCTCATCACAAATCCTCCTCCCACACTAACCGACTCCACCACTGGGGGAGTCGTACCATCAACCGAAAGGAACCAGTGAAGTGAAGAGCAGGAAGTGGGTAGCAGAAATCTGCTGCTCCCTCCAGGTGCAGGAGACTCCCTGCCTGGAAGGACCCCCTACCTGAAGGGCCATACCCATCTGCCCCAGCAGACAGTCAGGAGAATGATCAACCCTCTACTGGAAGGCTGGACGGGCTGCTAACTCAAACACCCTACTCTCAGCAGATTACTAGGGCCGCTGATACTTCCGGAGGGCTAAGGCTGGGCGGCAGCTTCGTTGTAGGGCAGTCACGTACCAGGAAGGAATGCACCAGGACCAGGAAGAAACCTCTTGGGAAGAAGACCACCAGGAAGGAATGCCCCCAGGCAAAACTATGGCAGGAGGGACCAACTACCAAGGGTGGAGGAGCAGAGAAGATATCTCTCACCAGAAAGAGTCAAGTGACCCTTACAGAACCAGGAAGTGCAGGAGAAAGTAAGCTGGAGGATGATCCCTGAGAGAGCAGAAACGCTGAAACCTGTAGGCAAGCGGGGAAGGGCCCCTCAAAGTTGTGAAACTTGCAGGACGAGAAGCCCCTGAGCTGGAAGACACTGACGGAATAAGGTTACCTCAACCTTGAAATGCTCAAAACCTGAAAGGGTTTTTCTGTTGAGCAGATGGGCAACTTGCACACCTGGAAGGCTGACAGAAAAGAAAACACATCAAGAAAACTTCCAGGTCATGCCTCCTTTATTTTTTGAACTTGATGATTATTTATGTAAATACTTGTGCTCAGAATTATACATGAACATGATTTGTGTGATTATGATTACAAAGTGTTCTGATGAAATGAGTATACATGAAATATGCGAGATAGCATTACAATGAGAAAAAGCATGCAATGTGAATGTTGTATGCATTTTGTTGTTTAAATTGACACTGGAGAACAGGCACATGCAAAGCCTCCGCAGCTACATCGTTAAAAGATCAAGCTTTAACGATACTTGAAAACCCCGGGTTAAAGGGGGCACACAAATAAGTGTTGGAAAACACGAATCAGAAAGCAGCGGAATTTAAAAAATTTTCCCAACAAAAGGACCTTGGACTCGCAATCGTGTAACCAAATTCGTAGAGATAGAAAACTTACTTTTCTTTTATTCTTTCTTGAAGCGTTTCAAGCCACCCAAGAACGCTCTTCTCGCGGCTTGACAACCCGTCCCTCGAAAGTCTCTTTCTACTTCAGAATCCATTGTCGGGATAGCAATCCACACCAACCTAGATTCAATTCATGTTAGGGAAGTTCTTAACAATATAACATAAAGAAAGAAACATGAAACGAGAAAAGCAGGATTGAAACTCCCTTCGATAACCAGTTTTGCGAAAGTAGAAAACTGCCAGTCGCAAAACCCTAGTGAAAAAATTCATCCTTCAGGATATGGACGAACGGTTTTCGCCATCTTCTTTGGTTCGATTTTTTCATTCGTTTCATGTCGGGTTCAGAATCGTTTCATCATCCCTTCTGATCGTTTTGCTTGATCCCCACTTTTTGGTAAAGCTCGAATCTTCAAAAACTTCTAACTTGAAGCTCTCTAGAGATAGTCCACCAACTTGGCTACAATCTAACTAGTAAGGATGCTAGTTCTCTAGTTAGTGTTTAGGCTTAACCTAGGGTTTCGTTTATCTTGGAGAAAGGATGGTGTTCAACACATGAACCAAAAGAATTCTCAATTAGCTCTAAGGGGAGCTCGAGCTCCCCTATTTATAAGCAAGGGAGTGCCGAAATTCCTAGTCCTTAATGGGCTAGGATTTTGGTCTCTCTCTCTCCTATTACTTGATCATTAAGTAATTTTGACTTTGACTTTGAATTCTAATTCAAATCAACTTTCAAGAGAGCTAAAAATATCCAAACTAATTTGATGGGGTCAAAATACGATCGTCCCACGTCAAGACACGTGGCGTCTCCGAGATAATGACACCTGTCTCCCCCAAGGCTGCACCCATCGGCGAACGAGCACCAAGCGCAACGAGCGCAATCCTTCTCCATGGAGTTAAGCCCAATGAGCGCTCACTCTCACGAGCGCCCCTCATACTGTGTGTTTGGCCCGACCGTATGTCGAGGGAGCCCTCTTCGAGCGTCACACTCCCTCAGAGTGGTCTCCCCTCTCGGCTCGTCGCTTAAACCGAAGCCTCCATTCCCCTCAGCGGATATCATGGCTCCCAACACTCTAGGTTGTCACGAGCGCGCTCTTAAGCCCTCGTTACCAACCACCCAAATGGCTCTCTGACACAACGTACATGCCCGCGCACCTGCCACTGTTGCCTGCACCAACTTTTGGCCGCTTTTGCAGAAGATTCCTCCTAGGTTTCTCTCTTGCGCCGCCACGTGTTAGGGCAACATTCGGCCAGGACCACTTGAGGCAAAAGACCAAAGGGCCCTTGACCCTCAACTATAAATAGCTAAAGTCATCTTCTACATTGGTAAGCTTTTCTTCATCACTGAAACTGTGACTGAACTTACATCCTTTCTTCATACATTGAACTGACTTGAGCGTCGGAGAGCCAAACTGGGTATCACCCCCAGTTTCCCCAGCTTGGCCTTCTGACTTTTGTGCTTGTCCCAACAGGTAGAGCTCACCTCATCTTTTCCGGCGAAGCTCCGGTGGTTTCCTCCACTATTACAAATCGTAAAGTGATCGGATTCGGACCCATACATTCCTGAACCCATCATTTTTGGCGCCGTCTGTGGGAAACCAGTCCTCTGTGTTCTTCCTCTCTCTTTGTTGGTAGAAAAGCAAGCACACCCTTACCTTTGACAGTCATGGTAGCAACAAGATCTGGAGCTGTGGGAGGAGGGGATAATGCCTCCCCGGATGCCAACATCACTATTCCCTCCACCGCTACTGGTGGAGCCCCGCCTCCTTTCGTCACTGCTGGTGGAGCGCCTCCAGCCGTAGGAGTGACTCCACAAGCAGAGTCTTCCGCACCTCCATCAGCACCGCCGATTCCCACCACCGCTGGAGGGGTCTCTCTCTCTGCCCCTCCGCCGCTTGCACAGAGTTCCTGGGTCTATCCCCAAGGTAATCTCGGAGTACAGGGTTATATGATGCCCCCACCTGGATATACCCTTGCTCCAACTGTGATGATGCCTCCGGTCCCGCCATATCAGGCCGGTCGGATCCAGCTCCCGGTGTCCATCCCCAGGGAGATCGAAGGAGTGGAGTTACCTCCACTAACCACCCAACAGTTAAGGGCTCTCTATGCCCAATGTGAGGTTCAGGCGGCCCAGGGGGCATGGGAGAGGTTCCACTCCATGTACTTCCCCTCTGGGCAGGCCACTCAGATTGCTGCCCCTTTGGGCGGACAGCAAAACTTTCCCCTCAGAGAAGCCCAGGCTGTCCTGAGGGCACAACCACCACCACCACCAGCCAGAGAAGTGCCAGAGCAAGAGGGCAACGAGCGTCCCTCCATGGGCAGGAATAAAGAGCCCACGGAGCGAGTGAACGAGAATGAAGGGGACTCTCATGTCTCCAGGAGGGGCTCACGAGCCCCCAGGCAAGGAAACAAGCAAGGGGACGTAAATCCTGACATCCTCGCGGCTGTGCAAGACCAGCTGCAGGGTCTAAAGGATATGGTGGGACAGCTCTCACGAGGGCGTTCAACTCAGATCTCCCCTAGTCGGGATGAACGGGTTGACGCCAGAAGCACCCATACCAGGGACCCTCCACCCAAGGTCCCCCGCCGCAAGGAGCCGGAGGAGAATTTCGGCACGTATGAGTACCACCCATTGTCGAGGGGTTCACCCCTCGTGGAAGAAGTTTTGATGGCCCAAGCAGGCATGGCCAAAGTCCCCACGTCCATCAACCGTTACGACGGAACAACTGATCCAGCTGAGCACCTGGATCACTTTGTGCATTTAATGCACCTCTACGAGCATTCCAGCAACTACTGGGCGAAGGTGTTTGTCACTTCGTTAGTGGGAATGGCTCAAGAGTGGTACAAAGGATTGCCGCCGCGCTCGATCCACTCATATGAAGAACTGGCCGATGCTTTCCTCAACCACTTCAATTCTTTGAAAGCGCCAGTCACCGCACCCACTGCCCTGTACAACGTGGTGCAAGGCAAGAGCGAATCTCTGCGCTCGTTCTTTGCCCGCTTCAACAAAGAGATCTTACAAGTAGAGAGGCCTTCAATGGATTTCTTGATCCCAGTGCTCTTTCAGGCTGTGGATCACAAGCAATATGTGAGCAAAAAATTTGCTGATGCCATCGTGGAAAGGAGGCCTGGAACCCTCATGGCCTTAAGGGAAATAGCCGAGCCGTTCTTCGCGCTCGAGGACATGTACGGGACGAATGGTCCCCGGCATCACAGCCCGGCCAGGAACGAGCGACCTCATCACGAGCGGGGACGGGATGTGGCCGTCAAGAAGGAGCGCGCACAAGAGCGCAGAAGGTCGCCACCACCCCCTCGTCGATTCGAGCGAATTTCGCTCACCCGGCCAAATTCAGAAGTCTATAACCTCTCTGATAAGAAGCTCTTCAAAAGACCCATCAAGATGAGGGAAACAGACTCGCTCAAGCGCTCGAACAAATACTGCGCCTTCCACAAGCAGAGGGGGCATGACACGGATGAGTGCCGACAGTTGGAGGCTGAGATCCAGAGGCTCGTTGCAGGGGGCCACTTGAAGGAATTCGTTCGAGTGCTCGAGCGTTACGATGAACGCTGTAACGAGCGCGTTGGGGGAAGGAGGAGGAGTCCGTCCCGGTCAAAGAGTCCAAGGGGTAGGGGACCCCCCGAAACCAGCAGCCACCGGGGCAATAAAGGGAAAGCCCCTGTGCAAGAGAATGAACCTTTTGCGGTCATAAATATGATTGCAGGAGGCTCGTCAGGGGGGGATTCTAACGCCTCCCGACGGAGGTACGTCCGGAGCTACAATCAACGCCCAACAGTACCCAAACCTATCTATGCCATCCAGAGTCCAAGCGCTCAACGGTCAAGAGAAAATGATGTAATAGGCTTTGATGATAGGGATTTGGAACACATTGTAACACCCCGTGGGGAGGGTATAACCTCTGATTGCCCCATGGTGGTTAGTGTAGATGTCCATAATCATGTTGTAAAAAGGGTGTTGGTGGATAGTGGAAGCTCTGTTAATGTTTTGCCTTACTCTACGTTTTTAAAGATGAAAGCTGACCTTCCGCTCGAGCCTCTCAAAACGGCCCTCATTGGCTTTGGAGGCTCGGAAGTTGTCCCACGAGGGCAGATTCGTTTGGCTACTTCATTCGGCCGAGCCCCTCAGCGCAAGACACTCTTGGTAACATACGCAGTGGTGGAGATAGACATTCCGTATAACATCATTATTGGGCGCCCGGCCCTCGTGGACTTCAAAGCTATCATCTCCACCTACCACCAAAAGATCAAATTCCCTACATCCGAGGGTGTGGGAGAAGTACTGTGCAACGTGCAAGAGGCTTGGGAGTGTTACATGCTGTCCCTTAGAAAGCCTAAAACGGAGAAAACCTTCCAAATTGGTTCCTCCAAAAAGTCGGTGGACTTCCCCAATCTAGATGAGGACAGCCCAGCACGGAAAAGGACAAAATTGAACAAGAAAAAGAACAAGAAGAAAAGGGTAAACAACGAGGAGAATCCCCTCGAAAGTACACCACCGGGAACCGTTGGGGGATCGTCCTCAGAAGGAGACGAGCCGGGAGAAGGTGAACCGGCACCCGACGACCGGTTGATAGGAAAGAAGAGGGCGCTCGAACTTCCTCGCCCTGAGATAAGGATCGAACCCTCGGAGGAGTTCCTTACCATTGAGCTGGAGCCAGGAAACAAGGACAAGACTACACAGATAGGATCAAACCTCTCAGGGCCTTCTCAGATTATGATGATCGACTTCCTAAGGGAAAACAGTGATGTATTTGCATGGAAAGCCTCCGATCTCACAGGGATTGACCCGAGCGTCATTATCCATAGGCTCAATGTGGATCCCTCTTTCAAACCCATCAAGCAGAAAAAGCGGGATGTACACGGCTTTCGAAAGAAAGTCATTGAAGAAGAGGTTAATAAACTCCTGGAGGCTCAGTATATCGAGCCCATCTTGTACCCGGAATGGTTGTGTAATGTTGTTCTGGTCCCCAAGAGCGCGAATAAATGGCGCATGTGCAACGATTTCACTGATCTCAACAAGGCCTGCCCTAAAGATCCGTACCCGCTGCCCCGGATTGACCAATTGGTGGATTCGACCGCTGGCTGCGAGCTCATGAGCATGATGGACGCTTTCCAGGGATACTATCAGATCTTCATGGCCCCAGAAGACCGCCCCAAAACTTCGTTTGTTGTCCATCTGGGGGTATACTGTTTCTTGGTCATGCCATTCGGACTCAAGAACGCTGGAGCTACGTATCAACGGCTCGTCAACAAGATGTTTGAGAAAGAAATTGGAAGGTCCATGGAGGTTTACGTAGATGATATGATTGTCAAAAGCGAGCGCCAGGACTCCCACTTGGAAGATCTCAAGCGTACTTTTTCAATCCTGCGCCAGTATGGGATGAAGCTGAACCCATCGAAATGTACCTTTCGAGTACAAGGGGGAAAGTTCTTAGGGTACATGGTCAGTCAGAGGGGAATTGAGGCCAATCCTGAGAAGATCAAGGCCATTTTGGAAATTCCCTCCCCTCGAAACTTGCGGGAAGTCCAAGTACTAGTAGGCAAGATCATCTCACTGAACAGATTTATTTCGCGCTCGGCGGATAGGAACCTTCCCTTCTTCAAAATTTTGAGGAACGCCCGTAACTTTGCTTGGACGGAGGAATGCGAAAGGGCGCTGCAAGACATGAAGGCTTACTTATCGAGCGCCCCATTGCTGACTAAGCCTGTCGAAGGCGAGAGATTATTCATGTATCTTTCCGTTTCTTCCGAGGCCACGAGCGCGGTTCTGATCGCTGTACGGGAGCGGAAACACCTACCTGTCTATTATCTGAGCAAAACATTGCAAGGAGCCGAAAAGAAGTATTTGGAGATTGAGAAATTCGCATTCGCTCTTATTAACGCCTCAAGAAGGTTAAGGCCTTACTTTCAAGCGCATTCCATAACGGTTCTCACCGACCAGCCCTTGAAGCAAGTGCTGTCCAAACCAGATGTGTCTGGGAGATTAATCAAGTGGGCCATCGAATTGAGCCAGTTCGACTTATGTTTCGAGCCCAGGACTGCGATACAGGCCCAGGTCGTAGCTGATTTACTAGTCAAGCGCTTTGGTTTAGAGCCCACCGTTGCGGAGAATGAGGGGTTGTGGGTACTGCACACAGATGGTTCCTCAACCTCTCAAGGTGGAGGAGTAGGAGTAGCCCTCAGAAACCCTGAGGGGATCGAGCTGGACTTTGCAATCAAGCTGGATTTCCAAGTCACTAATAACGAAGCAGAATATGAGGCCCTCGTGCAGGGATTGAATATTGCTTTTCAGAATGGAGCCTCCAGAATCACCGCTTATGTGGATTCACAGTTAATAGCGAGCCAGATCGAAGGAACTTACGAGGCTCGAGAAACCACCATGGTACAGTACTTAAATAAAGCCAGAGAAATCATTGGGAAGTTCAAGGAATTTCATCTACTTCAAGTACCGAGAGAAGAGAACGAGCGTGCGGACGCTCTGTCAAAGTTTGCATCGGCTTTAGAAGGCACTTCCGAGCGTTCTGTTACGTTCCTTAGGACTGAGGAACCTTTAATCAAGGAAAGGGTCACCACTAAGCTAATCGCCATGATCGATTCAAACGAGCCCTGTTGGCTTGATGACATCGTCATCTTCCTTAGGGACGGAGTTCCCCCCATTGATAAGGTGGAAGCTAGGAAAGTCCGAAGTAAGGCCCCTCGTTTCGCTCTGGATCCCGAGGGAAGGTTATTCAAGAAATCATTTCAGGGACCACCAATGAGATGCCTGAGGCCCTCACAAGCGAAGGAGACGCTCGAACTCATCCACAATGGAAGCTGTGGGAATCATTCCGGAGGGCGTATCTTGGCGAAAAAGGTTCTGAGAAGTGGGTTTTATTGGCCTACAGTTCTCCAAGATGCCATTGAATTTTCGAGGAAGTGCCCCAAATGCCAATTTCATTCAAATCTCCCTCAATTACCAGCCGCACAAATGGTCCCAATAGATGTCTCTTGGCCTTTCGATCAGTGGGGAATAGACATCGTGGGCCCCTTGCCCATGGCCGCGGGACAAAGGAAGTTTGTCATTTTAGCCGTCGATTACTTCACCAAATGGGCCGAGGCCGAAGCGGTGGCAAAAATTACTTTCAAGGTGGTGAGGGACTTCATCTGGAAAAACATCATTTGCAGGTACGGCATACCGAGGGTGCTCATTTCTGACAACGGATCTCAGTTCATCGCAGCTGACACAAGAGAATGGTGCTCAGAGTTGGGGATCGAACAGCGGTTTACCTCTGTAGGGCACCCCCAAGCTAATGGGCAAGCGGAAGTTACCAACAGGATTATCTTGCAACATTTGAAAACCATGATCGAGAGCAAGAAAAGTGAGTGGGCTGAAGAGTTGCAAGGAGCACTTTGGGCTTATCGCACCACCCCACGAGCGGCCACCGGAGAAACTCCTTACGCGCTCGTTTACGGGTCAGAAGCAATGATACCAGCGGAAATAGTAAATGAATCCGCTCGTGTCAGCTATTTCGAGCCTCAGCTCAACAATGGCAACAGGAGCTTGGAGTTGGATTTGCTGGATGAAAGGAGAGACAAAGCATGGGCTAAGATTCACCATTATAAAGCCTCTGTGGCCCAACAATACAACAAGCGCGTGAGGGAAAGAACTTTTCAATTGGGAGACTTGGTTTTGAAGAAAGTGGAAGTATCCAAGCACGTGGGGAAGTTGGACCCCAATTGCGAAGGCCCATTCAAGGTCATACAACTCAGAGCTAACAACACTTACACCCTGGAGACATTTCAAGGTGAGCGCTTGCCTCGTCCTTGGAACGCATGTAACCTCCGGCGGTTTTATATTTAAAAGCCCGTTGCAAACCTTGATGTAACAAGCCTCTTTAACGGGTGCTATGTAATTCCAATCACAAGTAAGCATTTACATAGTCTTTTTTATTTTCTCTAATATTCCTGTTTCTGTGATTGCTTGAATGGATAAGTCCCACGGCACTCGTCTTCGCGAGCGTGGTTGGCAAACCATTCCAAAATGTATGCTGTTATCTCGTATGGGTTACGCTTGCCAGTACTCTACTCCGCATGAGGGGACGCCCTCGTAAGGATAGACTGGTTACGCTCACAACCAATTAAGCGAGTTGAAAGAAGACTACAAGAGCAAATCCTAGTAGGCCTTGGCCGTTTCATAAAACGCCTTGCGCTCGAAAACAGGATCACCTACAAGAACAAATCCTAGTAGGCCTTGGCCGTTTCATAAAACGCCTTGCGCTCGAAAACGGGATCACCTACAAGAACAAATCCTAGTAGGCCTTAGCCGTTTTTATAACGCCTTGCGCTCGAAAATGGGATTTCCTGCAGAACCAGAAATACGACAAGGGCCAGAGCGCTCGAACGATGGCTTCAGAGCCAAGAAGGTATTGCACAGGTCATGAACGAGGGCAACCACTCAGTAAGACCCTCGCATACGTTCAAGACTTAGCAAAATCCCCCAAGGGCGGGAGGAATGCCACAAGTCATGAGTGGGGGGCAATCTCACGATAAGACCCTCACGATCGCTCATGACTTAGACAAATTTACAAGAAAAATTTGTACGAAGTCATGAGCGGGGGGGCAATCCCACAATAAGACCCTCACGATCGCTCATGACTTACGCAAATTTACAAAGGCAGAAATTTATACAAGTCATGAGTGGGGGGCAATCTCACGATAAGACCCTCACGATCGCTCATGACTTAGACAAATTTACAAGAAAAATTTGTACGAAGTCATGAGCGGGGGGGCAATCCCACAATAAGACCCTCACGATCGCTCATGACTTACGCAAATTTACAAAGGCAGAAATTTATACAAGTCTTGAGTGGGGGGGCAATCTCACTATAAGACCCTCACGATCGCTCAAGACTTAGACAAATTTTCAAAAGCATAAACAAAATTTATACAAGTCTTGAGTGGGGGGCAATCTCACAATAAGACCCTCACGATCGCTCAAGACTTAGACAAATTTTCATTGCATCGAAAAAAAAAAATATATCCACAGAGTATGCTACACACAGTCTTCTTATTACAAGATTTGTTCCAGCAAGCTCTAAATATAAGTTCTGATTCATAAGTGAATAAAAGAACAAAGTCATGAAAATAGAAGGTATATTCATTGATAAGGGAAATATTACAAGGAGAGGGGCTCAAAGGCCCGTGAACAATGTTTCAAAAAAAAAAAAAAAAAAAAAAAAAAAAAAAGACAGTAAAACAGGAAAAATACAGGAAATTATAAGGGAAAACTTCAGGCGGCTGGGGCGATATCCTCATCAACGATCACCAAGATGTTTTGGGCCACGGGGCCATGGACTGGGCCCTCAGGCTCTTGCGGTTGATCTTGGGGATCGTTGGGCTCGTTTGCACCAGGAGCGGGAACGTTGGCATTCTCAGCAATTATGACCGGGGCCTCCTCCATGACGGGCGCTTGAGGCTCGTCTTCAGGACCATCATCTTGAGCCGCACCTCCTTCCCGATGAGCGTCCATATACTCATCTTGAAGGAGTTTGACCAGAAACTCATACTCTGGCTCCGCGATGGAATCCGCAGGGTTATCCCCCTCGTCATCCTCCTCCTCGCAGCGCTCGTTGTACATGAGCCCCGTGCCCTCAGCCTCCTTCATGGTAGGATCGGTTAGCCCTTTGTGTATGCCCTGCTCGATGGCTAGGTTAAAAGCCTTCTGAGCCTCCTCCAAGCAATGCAGGGAAGCAGCAAAATTGAAGGCCTTTGAATGGCAGAATTTGATAAGGGCCTCCTTGGTGGCACGCTCCAGGCTTCGAGGCCACTCGTTCACGGCAGCGTTGAAATTCCGCTCGGCCTCCAGAGCCTTTGTCTTCCAGCTCTCGCGCTCGGCCTCCACCTTCCTACAGCGCTCATTAGCTTGAGCCAATTGGCCGCTCAAGCCACTCCGAGCGTTCTCCACCGCCTGGAAATCCTCCTTGAGTTTTCCCAGCTCCCCCTCAGTTTTATTGTACAAATCCTTGAGGGATTCATACTTGGCGATCTCTGTGTTCAGCTCCGATTGCATATGAGCCGGATCATTTGAGCGGGCCATCTTCTTGTATTTGGCCTTGCGCTCGGCGTAAGTAGAGGCTCGCATTTGCACATTTCGGAGCCGGGGAAGAACTTGCTGCAAAAATGGGAGGAAAGAAAGTGTTAGGAAAAAATATAATACGTACAAAAAAGGTGTTAACTTACAAAAATCAACAGAGATAAGCAAGAAGTGAGGACTTACGGAGATTAGAGCGTGGGCCGCATCAAAGGTTACTTGCTCCACAGACTCGCTGTAGAGGTGACGATGGTCTGCCGAGAATTGGGCCCTGCTGAAAAGATCTTGGGCCATAGTCTCGGATAGAGTGCCAGGCCTCAGCAGAATTGGCCCCCCGTCCGTGGGACCTGAGCATTCCCTGTCCCCTCGTCGAGAGAACTCCCATAAATGCTCCTCCTCTAAAGAGGAAGTGTCCCCCTCGCCCTTGGGGCCCTCGACTACCTGTTTGCCCTTGCCCTTGATTGCGACAGAATCGGGCATCCTCTTCCTCTTGCGGGAAGGCCTACTTGCGCTCGGGGGAACCTCAGTTATCGCCAGCGTGGGTGCTGGCCTCACTTGTTCTGCAACCAGGGGGGGTCGAACGTCGCCCGCTCTATCTGAAGAAGACCGCCCCCTGGTCTCCCTGTTGGCCACTCTACGTTCCCCTCGGCCACGAGGGGGTTGGACCTCAGGATGGGCGCTCGAACTGGCGCCCTGTTCGCCGCTGCGAGCGTCCCCGCGGTTGGTACGGTTGCGAGGGCGCTGTTGCTCGCGTTGCTGGTCCCCTTGCTAGGCCTGGTTTCTGTTGGCATGGGCGAAACGGGCAGCTTGTCTGATTCCACCAGCCATTTCTAGTATAGCGGCTCCTGCAAAAAGGAAAAATATTCAAGGGTTAAAAATCCTTAGACGAGAACTGTTAAGTATGCAAGCTACAGATACAAAGGAGAAGTTAGTATTTATTCCTATCTAAAGTTAGTGCCCTAAGGATCTAACCATCTCTCTCTATGTCACGAGCCGGAGGGTTGTCAAAATAATGAGGGTCATTGGAAAGGCCACATAGGAACATGAGCTCCGCGTCGTCTATCCAATCTTTCGCTTGAATAAGGTGGCCCTCGTCCCTCAGAGTTGCTGCTAGGCTTTTGGCCCAATCTTTGGGGAGTGAGGGTGGCAGACGACTCTTTGAATACGAGCCCCATTCCGTGATCACCCCAAAGCCCTCTTCGGTTGGAGCCTTGACGAAGATAAACTTCTCCTTCCAGTCAGGGCCATAAGTGGTCGAGGGCGAGTTGATCAATTTCATGTGTGCCTTCGCCTGAATATAATAAAAGCCAGCCTCGGGAGACGAGCGAGAAGAGCTGACCACTTGGAAGAGAGCGTTGAAATTCCGCAAGGAGGGCTCGTAGCCCATGCTCCTCATCAGAATTATGAAGCAAGTCAGCAAAGCCAAGCCGTTGGGCACAATTTGTGACGGACACAAGCCCAGGTCATTCAACAAAAGAGCCATTAAGTCCGAGATAGGGAACCTCAAGCCTCCCGAACTCACCGTATCCACGTATACGGCCATCTCCCCAAGAGGGGGATTATTAGCACGCTCGTGGTCCTCTGGGATTCTCCACCTATACCGCTCGTCCCAGTAAATGGGGGCCATCATCGTTTTCACGTCTCCCACGGTAACTGTGCTGGGAGTCTCATCAGGCGTGCGCTCGGTAGCTTGATAGCCTGACCCTTCACCCTCGTTATGTCCTTTGGATTTTTGGGATTTTTTGCCTTTTCCCTTGTCACGGGCTCTTTCTGAAGGCCTAGTAATGGCTTCAGCTACTGGAAGAGGGTTTGCGACGGCCACCGTCACGGTATGGCGGTGGGGATGAGTGGCACTTTGAGTTATGGGGAGAACAACCCCTTGCCTCTCTGCCTCCAGGACCAGATTCATCTCTTCGAAAAGAGGATCCACTCCGCCAGGATTCCTATCCTCCATAGCCCTCACTGCCGCGCCCAACTCCTCATCTCTAGGGGAACCGGGTGAAGAAGAACTTTCGATGGCCATTTCATTAATTTCACGGGCAAATTCTTCAATATGTTGGTCGGACATGGCAGAAACTGGGATTTGGAAGTTTTCCGGTAAGAGATTAGGGTTTCTTCAAGGAAAGAAATCTAAGGGTTTATGAGATCCTAAAGTTCGAATCTACGGTTAGCAAAGTTAGAAAATTACACTGGAAATTTACCTTGGAGATTTCTGAGAAAACGGGAGAAGAGGTTGAAGGTGCACTAAAGGAACTGGAATGCGAGAAAATTTTCTTTGCAAAGGGTGCTTGGGAGTTCTGAATGCGTAAAGAGTGATAAGATTTCAGAATCCCCTATTTATAGGGAAGGGAGTTGGTACCTTTTTTTCAAAATGGTAATCATTTCCCGCCTAGGAAACCACCCACTTTGTGGAACCGTCAAGCACTTCCCAATGCTCACGCGCCCCACGCGCGCCCGCATTTAATGCTCTGACGTTTCGGATATTCAAGAATAGTACGAAGCTCAGTATGGAGACATTACGAGCGGACGGTTGAAAAGACTGCATTAATGGCGCAGTCAGAGGAAAATTGCTCAGCACGCCAAGTCCTGTACGAGCGCTGCATGCTAAAAATCGATCGTGTCAAAATTCTACAGTCCTTATCACTAAGGACTACAGAATTGGGGGGCAAAATGATGGGGTCAAAATACGATCGTCCCACGTCAAGACACGTGGCGTCTCCGAGATAATGACACCTGTCTCCCCCAAGGCTGCACCCATCGGCGAACGAGCACCAAGCGCAACGAGCGCAATCCTTCTCCATGGAGTTAAGCCCAATGAGCGCTCACTCTCACGAGCGCCCCTCATACTGTGTGTTTGGCCCGACCGTATGTCGAGTGAGCCCTCTTCGAGCGTCACACTCCCTCAGAGTGGTCTCCCCTCTCGGCTCGTCGCTTAAACCGAAGCCTCCATTCCCCTCAGCGGATATCATGGCTCCCAACACTCTAGGTTGTCACGAGCGCGCTCTTAAGCCCTCGTTACCAACCACCCAAATGGCTCTCTGACACAACGTACATGCCCGCGCACCTGCCACTGTTGCCTGCACCAACTTTTGGCCGCTTTTGCAGAAGATTCCTCCTAGGTTTCTCTCTTGCGCCGCCACGTGTTAGGGCAACATTCGGCCAGGACCACTTGAGGCAAAAGACCAAAGGGCCCTTGACCCTCAACTATAAATAGCTAAAGTCATCTTCTACATTGGTAAGCTTTTCTTCATCACTGAAACTGTGACTGAACTTACATCCTTTCTTCATACATTGAACTGACTTGAGCGTCGGAGAGCCAAACTGGGTATCACCCCCAGTTTCCCCAGCTTGGCCTTCTGACTTTTGTGCTTGTCCCAACAGGTAGAGCTCACCTCATCTTTTCCGGCGAAGCTCCGGTGGTTTCCTCCACTATTACAAATCGTAAAGTGATCGGATTCGGACCCATACATTCCTGAACCCATCATAATTTTGGATAATTTTATACTTTATTTATTTAAAATAAATAACTTATTTTATCTAATTAATTAATTCATAATTAATTAACTAGATTATTTTTCTCCAAAATAAGACTTTCTTTTTAATTCAAAATTAAACCAAAGTCTATGAAATAATTAACAAATTAATTATTTAATATATTATTAAACAATCACGTGTGGCACACGTGTCACAATGACACGTGTCCAGTCACGTGACCCACACGTGTGGTTTCACACGTGTGGAACCCTCTAGGCTCGATTAACTCGTTTAATCATTTTAAAGCCTCAACTCATGTAACCAAGTTGTTGTGTGTGACCCTCTAGGTTCTCAATTCAATTAGCAGTGACCCTAATTAATTAATTCACTAATTAATTAATTAGTCCACAGATTAAACAACCATAGTCTAGCAACAGGTGTTTAACCCCTAGCTGAATTGGAATGTTCGGATTCGACAGAACCTTTAAGTCATTGATTCATGTGAGATACAATCCTCCTACTTACTATCTCTCAACCAAGATCTAGGGTAAGGGAATAATCAGAACCCTAATAATCTGGTCTTAAAGCTAAGTACATTTCATATCCATTTGATCTCAATCCAAGAAACCCTTTTCTTGATGTCTTGATCTACTGCCTTGGCCAAGGACTCCATATGGCATATGAATGACTTACACAATAAGAGATCACCTTGCATATGCAAGTGTAGGTCCTTTCTTGATTCTCATTCACTTTCACGAGTCACTTGTGCAGCCCCAGCATAAGCCTTGAATCAGTTGTCTAAGGCGACACCCTTTAAAGCTTATACCAAAGACTACAGAGTTAACTCATAAAGTAACATGGAACCTCAAGTCTAAGGATCAATTAATCACATCAATGACTCGTGAGATATTTCCTAATCTGGAAGTTTCCATTTCCTGAAATAGAAACTTCCTTTCCCATTTAGGAATGTTCTCACACGGGGCACCTCAGTGAACTTACTTATTAAAGTAAGCACCCTCATGTATCACGCACGTATCAACTATACACTTTGCACCTCCATGAAACAAGGTGGTCTTTCTTAAGGGCGTGATCCCACAAGCAAGCCTTAGAGGAGTCAGGTTGACACTCCCACTGTCTGTAGGACTCATCGGCTTGGAGTATTTTACTAATCATGATTTATGTGATGTAGGGCTCGTTTCATGAACCATTTCACCTAAATGGTAGAGTCCTAAAGTCATCAGGATTAGGGGAGTTCTCATACATGCACAGCTAAAGTAAACGCATACCAAACAAGAGCATATAAAGAAGTGTTTGCCTATGATATTAATCAATCGTATATTATTCAAAGATTGTCTGTGATACTAGGAAAGTCCCAAAACGGATTATGACTAATCGGCTTTCTAGGGCACTATTCCTAACAATCTCCCACTTGCCCGTAAAAGCCATTTAGGTACTCTAAGTCCCATCTTCTCAAGATGCACTTTGAGAGCCTATTGACTTTGGGCATTTCCAAAGTGGATCTGCTGTATTCTCTGCTGATGTGACCCTCTTGTTTACACATCTCTTAGGAAACACCTTTTCCTTATAAAGTGATTCGTAATCACGTGTTCAGTCTCTTGGTGAGGTCTTGGTTCTCTTACTTGAGCAACCATCCATTTTATCATACAATATGATAAAGGAGTTGTTTCATGCTAGGAACTTCATCTAACCAGTTAGATGGAGTTTCTTACCCAAACACTTAACTTAGCGTTATATAATACGACTAAGTTCTCAACTACGATAGTCGTGTTTTGCAATGCCCGTCCTTGGAACCCCTTTCCAACACATTGCATTACCATTCTGGTAGAAGTTGTATCCTTTCAATGATTTCATAATCATCTATGTTTGATGAAACAATTACATCAAAATATCCTTTTAATGATAAGATCTTTTGGGCTCTGTAAACTAATACATATCCTCATTTCTTCTCAAGTACTCTGAGGACATCCTTTACAGAGATCTAATGACCTTCTCTGAGGTCATATTAGATTCGGCCCACTACGCTTAGTGTTGCGCCATATCAAGTCTAGTACATAACATTTCATACATTATGCACCCTTTTACTTAAAGGGATTTTGGACATTCTAACTTTCTTAAAGTTATCTTAGGACACATACTCTTCAAAAGAGATGTTCCATTGTCCCTACTAAACTCCTTTTAGTATTATGGTTATGTACTCGTTTTGTGATAATCCTTTTATTCTCTTAGATCTATCTTCTATAGATCTGAATGTCGAGAATTTAGGATAGTCACTAAGATCTTTCATGTCAAATTGTTTCTTAAACAAGAATTGGTAACTTTCACGTTATCCTTGACATTCCTAATGAGAAGGATGTCGTCTTCTAAAGAACCAAAAATTGACTCTTACATCACTAACTTTCATATGTACACTTTTAAGACTTATTCGACTTCCATCTGTGTCAAACGATTTGACTATCCTATGGAATCGAATTGTCTAACTCCTAGAAGCCTTCATCAATCCACAGATTGACTTTAGGGATTTGCATACCATATGCATACTCCCACTGAATATGAGATTTATAGAAATACCTTATTTCAATCTCTTTCAATCTCATATTGAACAAGATAGTTCTCATATTCACTTATCATATCTCATAGTCAGCATATGAAGATATGGTAAACACAATCCAAATGGACTTTTGCATTTCAACCGTCAAGAAGGTTGTAATGCTTTCCATTTACTCAAAGCTCTAGGAGCTTGATCCTATCAGGTGGATCAACCAAGGTCAAAACTTGGTTCGAGTATATGAAATCCATATTGGATTTCAAGGCTTGCTTACACTACTCAGATTCCAAATCTGACAGTGTCTCCTCTTCAAGTAATTCCTTGGCTATCTAGGAACGCGTTCTAAACACGTCTTAAGAGAAGGGTTTCACACGTGTACATGCTCTAAAATTGGCTAAGTTTTATCAGATGGGCTCGTTTCTTCTATATGTGGCGTGGATATTTATTCTCAAATTTCTTTGAGGTCTGCTTGCTTGTCTTTCTTCTTCTATAGGAACGATTCCTTAAGAAAGATACATTCCTTGAGACAAACAACCTTTGTCTAAGGGAATCGCAGAAATGATATCCAATATTGTTTGTATAAACTTGAACTCATTTCAAGCCTATCTCCCACTATCCTCTTTACTTAAGAGGATTCCACTAAATTCTTGGACAAGAATAATTAGGGAATTTAGTGTGCCACATTGCATAGTGCATCTAAAGGACTGATTTTGGAAGGTGCAAAATTCAAAATCTCTAACTGCATATTCTGGGAGTTTATTCCTAGAATGATTATAAGTCAGTAAAGTTTGCTATGGAATGGACCATATCCTATAAGGTTTCATTCCCTCATTCGGAAACACTGAGGTGTTCTCGAATTAGTTTACTGAGAGATAATCCTATTATTTCTAAGATGACTAAGGAATTAGTTGATAAGATATTGGCTATCTCGATCATATCGATTTGCCTATAACTTATGACTACTTCGGTTCCTAACCTCCTTTTGAAATTCTAAGAATTTCATATAAGTTTCGAATTTGTACTTCAACAAGTATATTCATTCATAATGATTAAACTGATGATTGTATCTAGTGCTTACATTAAGCATCTTACACTCATCAGCATGGATCGAAATCCACTATAATTTTGGAACGTTCCATGTTTCACCTAAACAATGTTCCGGGAACGTTTTCCCTTTGAGATAGGATTCACAGGAAGTCAACTCTATAGGTTCATTTTCATAGAATGATCCTAAGGTGTCTGACTTGCTAATCCTTTTATATCTCAACATTCCAAAGTAATTTGAAGCTTTGTCATCTCACTTACTTTTGTTATCTCGTTGTATGTTCAGAACATTAGTGCCTTGAGTCTTTGCACAACGGATTATGCAGAATTGACTCAAGACTAGTGAATTCTATTCCTAGTAGAATTACTAAACGAGGTAACATTTCAGAGTACTCATACTCTTCGCAGTTCCCTTTCAAAGTCCTTATTTGCTACCATAGAAGCAAACGTCCTATTTGATCTCTAGTGTCTTTTGGGCGCACCCCTTACATGCCCCTCCATTGGGCTCTTAAGGGTTTCTTCTTCTTTAGGCGTTCAAGCCTTTAACTTAGGGAGTTTAGAAGAAGAATTAACCATCTCAACCGTTTATTCCTTCTTAAGGATGCTCTCAACCATTATCAACTAAATGATTAACTATGCTACATTAGCATCATTCTAGTTGAGCATAAAGGGTTTGAATGATGGTGGAAGCAATGTAAGCAATCAGTGCATAGAGAACTCTTTTCTCGGTTGATGATCGAGACCATAAGATCTTCAAATAAGATCTTTAGACCTTGTTCGTGTGCACTTATTTCCTCATTTGGAATATTGAATAATTCCATAATGTTATACCTTGTAACATTTTTATGAGGTGGTTCAATTGCTCTTAAGTGGTTTGGAAAAAATCCATTCACCTCAGATTGCTTCTCTTTTGGCCCGGGTCGAATTTTCACAATTGAAAACTTCGCCCTTTAGAGAACGCCTTTCTCTTATTCGGAATCTAAAACGAATTTTAGGGTCCGAAGCCAATCAGAGTTAGTTAGGACTTAGTCAACTCTTTTGACTTAAGGATGGATACAAATGGGTTTGCATTTCATATTGTAGAGAATCACAGAACTACAACCTAAATGCTAAGCAGAGAAATTGTGAGCATGCTGAATTATAACGATATACAAAAGATAAGGTCTTTAATCTAATGTAGCTCCCACTGGTTTTCAAAGATCTATAATTCCCAAAGATCTAAGAGGAACGCGTTTCCCAATGGGTACTAAGATCCTAAGCATTTTACCTCGAACCCACGACTCGCGGACATTCTAAGTAAAATCCTAGGTAGGTACAACTTACCAATTCTAACACCTTTAGAACTCTTAGCAATTGTTTTTGCATCACCTATCTTTCAATATGGACCCACGACTCGTGTGACATCCATATTTACTTAGGCGTTAAGCTAGACCCATCAATCATAAGATCATGATCAAAACTTAGTTCGAACGACCCACGACTAGCGGACATCGCCCTTGCCAAAATTAACCACGAAATATTGATCATTTAAAATGATCAATTAGGTAACTAAGAACTAATAAGCTCCACTAGCTATCCCACGACTCGCGGACAATAACTAGCTTTACTTACTAAACTTAAAACCTATTGATGGAATGCTAGGAATTTAATTCAAAATTTGCATCTCGAATCAAATACCTATTATTCGAAATGAGCTTAATATTTAATGGGAATTTTCGAATCAACCGAAGAGTTGTTCGGTTCGACTTCACCAACATATATGTTATCCGATTTTATAGTCTTGATTAATGCAAGTACAACTTAAATGCATTTCAAACAAGCACATAAACAGATAACATGTCCTAGCATGATACTAACATGAGATGATCATGGGTTCTACCTATCTTATGCGTGATATGTGGGAGCCACTCCACAATCACAAGTTCTAACATACATGCCACATAAACAGTTTAAATCACATAAGGGAAAGCGGTAACAAAATACGAGCCCTATCTCTATTACATTTAACAATTGAGATTCCCCTCCCTAACATTTTGAGGGGTCTTCACTTATGGCCTCCTTGTTACTTGAATGTGGTCCATCTTACTCCATGGGTGCATTGTCTCCAAAATGAAAATAAAACCTCACCACCTATCTCTACTCTCAAATTACAATAAAAAGAAAAAGACATAAAGTAATAAGGCTCAATCTTCATATTGGCCTTAGACAATTACACGGGGCATACCCCGGCCTCAAAACAGTAATATGGAAAGCCACATAATAAATCACATAACAGTACGCACATAAGTGAGGCTCCAACCTCAATTGAAAAACGCAACTATAGGGCTCCAACCCCAATTTAAACCATCCATGTGCATAAATTAAAACCATACATAAGTCTAAACCCATGATCACCTAACATGCATAAATTGCAAGAATTTAAATTTAACCAATAAATTAAAATTCTCGCTTTAAGTTCTAATAGCTTAAAACACGACTTAGATGCAATTCTTGTTCAAGAGTCTTTTCAATAAAACCCGAAACACAATAAACTAATAAAATTCCAATTAATTTCTGAAAATTAATAATTTTATTCTTTCAATATTTTCATAAAATAAAGTTTGTAATTTTTCCAAAATTTAAATCGCTTAAATTTTCAAAATCCCAATTTAAACAATTATTTCAAAAATAATTCAAATTTAATAAAATAAAATTTTACAGAAAAATTAAATCGGGATTTCAAGGACCGAAAACACGAAAATGCCAAAACCGGGCCCGGAACTGCCCGGAATGAGCACTTGCTCGCCGCGCAGCGTCGCGCGCGCCAGCCTCCCACGGTGCCGGCAGCTCGCGCTGCCAGCCCGCGCGCCCTGCACAACGTGCGCAGCTTGCTGCTGCTCACGTGCGGGTGCTCCCGCGCGGTTGCGGGAGCGTGCGGACGGCTGTCCCGCGCGGTTGCGGGACAGGCGAGCGGGCGCGCCTAGGCGGGCCTAGGCGCGGGCGGAAGGGCCTCCCGCGCAGTTGCGGGAGGGCTGGGCGGCGGCGACGGGTCTGGGCGTGCGACGTGCTAGCACGCCTAGGCTCGTCCTTTTCGTGTTCCGTTTCGTGTTTTGGGTTTCTCCAAAACCCAGTTCAATCCAAAATTCAAAAAACACGATTTAAACAGATTTGAATCCAAATGTTTTTCAAAAACACAATTTAAGAAAACTGTTTCAGAAATTCAAGAAAAATTACAGTTTCGTAATTCAGGCTTTCTAAAAGAACTCGTGAATACCTAATTCGCATCTAAGCCTAAGAATTTCTACCAAATTCAGAATAATTGAGACGAATCAGAAACACGATTTATGAGGTGGCTCTGATACCACTTGTTGGAAAACACGAATCAGAAAGCAGCAGAATTTAAAAAATTTTCCCAACAAAAGGACCTTGGACTCGCAATCGTGTAACCAAATTCGTAGAGATAGAAAACTTACTTTTCTTTTATTCTTTCTTGAAGCGTTTCAAGCCACCCAAGAACGCTCTTCTTGCGGCTTGACAACCGGTCCCTCGAAAGTCTCTTTCTACTTCAGAATCCATTGCCGGGATAGCAATCCACACCAACCTAGATTCAATTCATGTTAGGGAAGTTCTTAACAATATAACATAAAGAAAGAAACATGAAACGAGCAAAGCAGGATTGAAACTCCCTTCGATAACCAGTTTTGCGAAAGTAGAAAACTGCCAGTCACAAAACCCTCGTGAAAAAATTCATCCTTCAGGATATGGACGAACGGTTTTCGCTATCTTCTTTGGTTCGATTTTTTCATTCGTTTCATGTCGGGTTCAGAATCGTTTCATCATCCCTTCTGATCGTTTTGCTTGATCCCCACTTTTTGGTAAAACTCGAATCTTCAAAAACTTCTAACTTGAAGCTCTCTAGAGATAGTCCACCAACTTGGCTACAATCTAACTAGTAAGGATGCTAGTTCTCTAGTTAGTGTTTAGGCTTAACCTAGGGTTTCGTTTATCTTGGAGAAAGGATGGTGTTCAACACATGAACCAAAAGAATTCTCAATTCGCTCTAAGGGGAGCTCGAGCTCCCCTATTTATAAGCAAGGGAGTGCCGAAATTCCTAGTCCTTAATGGGCTAGGATTTTGGTCTCTCTCTCTCCTATTACTTGATCATCAAGTAATTTTGACTTTGACTTTGAATTCTAATTCAAATCAACTTTCAAGAGAGCTAAAAATATCCAAACTAATTTTGGATAATTTTATACTTTATTTATTTAAAATAAATAACTTATTTTATCTAATTAATTAATTCATAATTAATTAACTAGATTATTTTTCTCCAAAATAAGACTTTCTTTTTAATTCAAAATTAAACCAAAGTCTATTAAATAATTAGCAAATTAATTATTTAATATATTATTAAACAATCACGTGTGGCACACGTGTCACAATGACACGTGTCCAGTCACGTGACCCACACGTGTGGTTTCACACGTGTGGAACCCGCTAGGCTCGATTAACTCGTTTAATCATTTTAAAGCCTCAACTCATGTAACCAAGTTGTTGTGTGTGACTCTCTAGGTTCTCAATTCAATTAGCAGTGACCCTAATTAATTAATCAGTCCACAGATTAAACAACCATAGTCTAGCAACAGGTGTTTAACCCCTAGCTGAATTGGAATGTTCGGATTCGATAGAACCTTTAAGTCATTGATTCATGTGAGATACAATCCTCCTACTTACTATCTCTCAACCAAGATCTAGGGTAAGGGAATAATCAGAACCCTAATAATCTGGTCTTAAAGCTAAGTACATTTCATATCCATTTGATCTCAATCCAAGAAACCCTTTTCTTGATGTCTTGATCTACTGCCTTGGCCAAGGACTCCATATGGCATATGAATGACTTACACAATAAGAGATCACCTTGCATATGCAAGTGTAGGTCCTTTCTTGATTCTCATTCACTTTCATGAGTCACTTGTGCAGCCCCAGCATAAGCCTTGAATCAGTTGTCTAAGGCGACACCCTTTAAAGCTTATACCAAAGACTACAGAGTTAACTCATAAAGTAACATGGAACCTCAAGTCTAAGGATCAATTAATCACATCAATGACTCGTGAGATATTTCCTAATCTGGAAGTTTCCATTTCCTGAAATAGAAACTTCCTTTCCCATTTAGGAATGTTCTCACACGGGGCACATCAGTGAACTTACTTATTAAAGTAAGCACCCTCATGTATCACGCACGTATCAACTATACACTTTGCACCTCCATGAAACAAGGTGGTCTTTCTTAAGGGCGTGATCCCACAAGCAAGCCTTAGAGGAGTCAAGTTGACACTCCCACTGTCTGTAGGACTCATCGGCTTGGAGTATTTTACTAATCATGATTTATGTGATGTAGGGCTCGTTTCATGAACCATTTCACCTAAATGGTAGAGTCCTAAAGTCATCAGGATTAGGGGAGTTCTCATACATGCACAACTAAAGTAAACGTGTACCAAACAAGAGCATATAAAGAAGTGTTTGCCTATGATATTAATCAATCGTATATTATTCAAAGATTGTCTGTGATACTAGGAAAGTCCCAAAACGGATTATGACTAATCGGCTTTCTAGGGCACTATTCCTAACAATAAGTCCCTCTTGGGAAGGCGCGTTGATTACGCAAATGCCTTGGAAAGAGCCAGAAGAAAAGCTTTGGGAGTGATTCTCCACCTGCTCTTACCAGATGGGTTGGCCGCCTAGCTGGAAGGAAGCAGTTGATGCTAGGGCCAGAGAGAATGCCCTCAGCAGAGCGGGATCTGGCAGTCTTTTACTATGAAAACAACACCCTCATGAGCTGACGGATGCTACAAGGGACCAGAGAGAAGGTCCCCAAAGCTGCTAGCAGGAAGGGTTAACCTTCAGCTGAACAGGAGAGAACTGGAAGCCCAAGAAGACTGCTCTAACAGCTGTTGCACCAGAACCGCCTCCTTAGGCTGCCCACCTCCTGCTAGCCGGAGAAACAGAAATCGAAAAGAATAAACAAGGACTGCATCGAACCAGATACCCTTGCAATATGAAAAACATGTGCCGAAAAATCAAGTGTCCAAGACATTCATTTCATACAAAAGCCCCAAAATCTAATTGGACAATGCAAAAGGAGATATCTAAACCAACGCTCGATGGAAATGAGCAAAACCAAAGTCAAATGTACGGCCCAATGGAACCGGGCCCCAATTTAGCAAAGTAAATTGAAAAACAAATGCTCGAAAAAATATTTGAAGTCTTTGCAAGTTCAGGAAATTCAAAGGAGCTTAAACCTCCCTTACGTTGCTGACTTTGCTGGAAAATTAGCTGCTCCGGCAGACGAAAAGGAGTGCTAGCTGAAAAAGTACCAGCAGGGGGGAGTCGAACCTTCTGCTTAAGCTGTCTAGCTTTATCCCTGCAGCTGCCCAACCTGGTCGCAATACTTGCTGCTGAACGTGGAAGCCTCCACCTGGAGGGTACATTCGGACATTAGCTTGAAGTTTCATAAGAAGCTCAGTAGGAGGCAGTTCCTGCTGCTGATCTCAACCTCCTGCTACTGAGTTGCTGATCTCAACCTCCTGCTGCTGAGTGGCTGATCTCAACATCCTGCTGCCGAGTTGCTGATCTCAACCTGCTACCGATCCTTAGCACAGGGACTCCTTGAAGAATACCAGAAGAAAAAACAACAACCAGAGTACAAAGCAACAAGCTGAAAAGAAAAAAATTGAATATAATTTCAATCATAGCAGCGAAGGAGAGCAGATAATATTATCTTCAACAAATAATTAAAGGATGGCTTAGTAAAGTTCGCAATACAAAAAGACAACTTCAAGAATATTTTCATTACAAAGAGATAGGTTCAAGACTACAAGAAAGCAACAACTCAGCGCAATACTCAAAAGCAAATACGAGCGAAAGCTGCAATCTTTATCTTCAAGAAGCTGGAAGAAATTCAAGAAAAACCAACAACAACAAGCTGTAAGCTTCACCTTCGTAAAGCTGGAACAATATCCATAACCTGATCCCATCAATTCAACATCATGCACCAATCCAACAGCAAGCCGCACGCCAACATGTCAACGAATGAGCAAAAGAAGTGAGATTCCGATCTTTTTTCAACAAAGAAGCACATCCACCAGTTATCACCACACCCAAAATGCCATAAATCGTGAAGTTACAAAAATCACAGAATTCTTACCGGAGTAGAAAGATTTTCCCTTAGCAAAGTTGGTGATAACCGAAACCGTTGGCGGTGAGTTGGCTCTCAACCCAGATATGCAAGAAAAAGTTAGGCTTTTAGCACTTCAGTATGCAAGAGGACCCAGATCTGTGAGAAGATGAAACCATCCGATTTCCTTAGCGAAAGAGAGAATAATTAAAAAAAAAAGGAGGAGATTCGCAGCGGTGGTCTTCGTCGGAACACGATGCTCCGGACGCGGCAAATCGCACCCCCCGCGAGCATCGACCTGGATTGGAGTAAAAAGAGGGGCTTAAGTCCAAAGAAGGGTTTTCCGAATTCCTTACCCGTAAAGTGAGAACCGACGGAGCTAGAGCAGCGGCAAGAACTCCGGCGAACACCAGTGGCGGCGACGAAAGTAGCTTGGATCTAAAAAAAGAAGGGAAGGAGAAGACCCTTTTCATTTCTCCATGGAAAATGGAGACAAGCGGCGGAGAAGATGCCCCGTCCTCGGTACAGAGGTCGCTGATGGTTAGCGGTGGTATGGTGTGTGGTCGCCGGTCAAAGGAGGCACCGATGACTAGCCGCGTGACTAGAAGATGAAGAAGCGTGTCGGAGAAGGGAACGACTGTATTGGGATTTGAGAATTGCGATTGGAAATAACTTCTGAATCCTTCTTTTGAACTAATTGGAAAAGACAAATACTGCATCCTACAAAGCCCCTCCAATCCCGCTGATATTTTCCCCTTTTGCTTCTTTACTTTATTCTTCCTTAGTAAATTATTTTAGGATGACAATCTTGAATTAATAAATGGTTGGGAAAAGTTTAGAGTTATTTTAATATTTTACTTGGAGAATTCAAGAGAATTATTTTGACACTTACCACGTCATAATTGATTTCGAGGAACTATTCTGATAATTTTGAGTAATTATCTTGGCCATTTTGATTTTTGAGGATTATCTTGATCGCATTAAGAGTCGATCCATTCTTGTTGATGATTTGCCTCAAAGATATTAAATAATCATCTCCTGAATTTAAGATATGATCATATCCTGAAACATATTACATCTCGAGAATACGTTGTAGGAACGTATTCCTGCCAAACTTTGGTGAAGAAAACATTTGTAATAAAGCAGACGGGAAAGAAAAGCAGAAGGGGGCTAACGAGCAGAAAGGAGCATGCGAAAATCAGTTAAGCTGAAAGTCAGTCAAGCTGGAAGGAGCAACAAGCTGAAAGAATAAAGATACTAAGCAGAATGTTGAGCCAACTACAAGAAGCGGAACCTCGAGTAAACCTTGAGTACGGGATGCAAAGGTTGTACTCTTTTTACTCATGAGGGTTTTGTCCCACGTGGTTTTCCCGAGTGAGGTTTTTAATGAGGCAATCACCGTACCCAGAAAAGGAGATCAACCAGTTCAACACATCCAACACCCAGAGTTGTTCTCCAAGATTTCACTACTCTCACAGTCGTCCACACTGTTCGACTGTAAGAGTAGGGGGGAGTGATGATGTGGGCCATATTTTTCACATTAATTAAATCAAGAAATAAGAAGATTATTATTACTGTTGAAGGAGGAGAGAGAAAGAGAAGGAGTTGAGAGAAGGGGGGAGAAGAAGTCAGCAGGAGAGAACGTGCTGAAGTGCATGCCCACGTGCCTTGAATCTTGAAAGGAGTGATAACTGATTTCTATGAAGAGAATAAAAAGGGCAGAAGAGAGAGAGAAGTCAGATTCATTGAACGTAATTCACACAAACCCTACAGACTGCACATTCTCTGAAGAGTCCTAGCAACTAAGCAACTCCCAATTTCTTTCTTTTATACAGTATCATGATAGAATCTCCCCATATTTTCCCTTAGATTATCATTTGCATCAATTGTACGGATTGTATTTTCTAGAATTCTATTGTACACAAAAGACTCAGAAGACAGAAGATTATTAACAATTCCATATTTCCCTTTCATTCATCGTTATTTTCAGTTCTTATTTAATTTAGAACTTATTTTTCGATTATTTTCCTTTACAGCTTGGTGTAATCTCTTTTCCCGATACAAATAAGTTATATTGGTGGTTGTTGAAATTTTTGGCAAACATCACCAAAGACTACAGAGTTAGCGCACAAAGCATCAATGTAATCTCAAGTCAAATGATTACTTTACTCACGTCGTTGACCTGTGAGATATTTCCTAATCTGGAAGTTTCCTCTTCCTGAAGTGGAAACTTCCTTTCCCATTTAGGAATCTTCTCACTCGGGACACCTCAGTGTACCCGTTCTAATAACGAGCACCCTCATGTATTGCGTACGCATCAACTTATGCACTTTACACCCCATGAAACAGGATGCTTTTTCTTAAGGACGCAATCCCACGAGCAAGCCTCAATCGAGCCTAATCAACACTCCCACTGTTTGTTGGACTCATCGACTTGGAGTGCTTTCTAATCCGGCCTTGAGTTAGGGCTTGTTTCATAATGACAAAGTCTGTAACAGCCTTATGGATTAGGGGAGTTCTAATACATGCGCACATAATGAAAACACACAAAACGTGTATTGCATACAAAGAAGTGTTTGCCTATGATAATAATCAATCGTACATTATTCAAAGATTGTCTGTGACATAAGGAAAGTCCCAAAGCAGATTACGACGAATCGGCTTTCTAGGGTACTATTCCCAATAATCTCCCACTTGCCCGAAAAAGCCATTTAGGTACTCTAAGTCCCATCTTCTCAAGATGCACTTTGAGAGCCTATTAACTTTAGGTCTTGGTGATTCGTAATCACTTGTTCAGTCTCTTGGTGAGGTCTTGGTTCTCTTACTTGAACAACCATCCATTTTATCATACAATATGATAATGGAGTTGTTTTATGCTAGGAACTTCATCTAACTAGTTAGATGGAGTTTCTTACCCAAACACTTAACTTAGCAATATCCAATACGGCTAAGTTCTCAACTACAATAGTTGAGATTTGGAATGTTCGCGCTGGGAACGCCTTTCCAACACATTGCTTTACCATTCAGGTAAAGGTTGTATCCTTTCAATGACTTGCAATCATCTATGTTTGATGCAATGATTACATCCAAATATCCTTCTTACAACAAGATCTTTCTGGGCTCTATAAAGATATCCTCATTTCTTCTAAAGTACTTTGAGGGTATATTTTACAGCAACCCAGTAACCTTCTCTAAGGTCATATTAGATTCAGCCCACTATGCTTAGTGTTGCGCCATATCAAGTTTAGTACATAACATTGCATACATTATGGACATAATAACTTTCTTAGAGTTATTTTAGGACATATCCTCTTCAAAGGGATGTTCCATTAGGAGACATTCTCTAAGGAAACACTTTTTCCTTATAAAGTGATTTGTAATCACGTGTTCAGTCTCTTGGTGAGGTCTTGGTTCTATTACTTGAGCAACCATCCATTTTATCATACAATATGATAATGGAGTTGTTTCATGCTAGGAACTTCATCTAACTAGTTAGATGGAGTTTCTTACCCAAACACTTAACTTAGCAATATTCAATACGACTAAGTTCTCAACTACAATAGTTGAGATTTGGAATGTTCGCGCTGGGAACGCCTTTCCAACACCTTGCTTTACCATTTAGGTATAGGTTGTATCATTTCAATAACTTGCAATCATCTATGTTTGATGCAATGATTACATCAAAATATCCTTCTTACAACAAGATCTTTCTGGGCTCTATAAAGATATCTTCATTTCTTCTAAAGTACTTTGAGGGTATATTTTACAGCAACCCAGTGACCTTCTCTAAGGGCATATTAGATTTGGTCTACTACGCTTAATGTTGCGCCATATCAATTCTAGTACATAACATTGCATATATTATGCACCCCTTCACTTAAAAAGGTTTTGGATATAATAACTTTCTTAGAGTTATTTTAGGACACATCCTCTTTAAAGAGATATTCCATTGTCCAAACTAAACTAATTTAGTGCATTGGTACCACAACGGCAGACAATGAGAAGCGTGCTCAGATAGCACTAAAGCATAAGGAATTCAATGCTACAGCTGATGAACTTTGTGTCTCCTTGAAAAAACTCAAAACTGGTTTCTCCTCGCTCACAACCCGTATTAATGACATCAAGCATCGAAGACTTTGAGTGCCCTTCTTGATGATGAAGGGGGAGATAACATGGGAGCGTTGATTCCTGTTGGCTGTTTTATGTTTGTTGTTTTGTTCAAAAAAAACAATGACAGGGGGAGTTTGCACTTCATGAACAATCTTACTCTTATCTTGTCCTTTCTATATATTGTATTGCACTTGTATTATTCCATGCTAATTGAGAGGGGGAGTTTGCTACAAACTTGGGAACTACACTTTTTTGCACTAGTATTGTTTCATACTTGACAGGGGGAGCTTGATTACAAGAAAAGCTTGAAGACAGGGGGAGTCTCTACTCTATTCCTCTCCCAACAGGAAAACAATTTTTGTCATCATAAAAAAGGGGGAGATTGTTGAACATCCAATGTTTTGAATCAACAAAAAGTGATGCATGGTTATTACGTTTGGAAACTTCACTGGAACAAACCATTCCCGCAACACACTCAAGATCAATCAGCTGAATTAAGCTGCACAGGTTTCAAGGAATTGAATATTATTATTCTTAAATTAAAAATTGATTTGAAAATCCTTCATTCAGGAGCTCTGTAACATAAACTTAGTGGAGTCTAATTCTCTCTCCCACTTGCCTCTGATTTGTACCTTGGGAGTTGAGCCCATTTGGAATTCAAACAAAGCAACGGACATCTACTACAAATCTATTTAAAGAGATTTGCTTCCAACACAAAGACTGATTCCTTTCAAGTTATCTCTTGCCAACTATTTTGTGTTTACACCAGATTAGAGAATGTGTGTTTATTCTCTAGGTGGGTAGTTGTTGTAAGGGAGCTTGAGGATCCAGGGGCTGGTCTGGTTTGTACCAGGATTTGTTACAGCAGGTTCCAGTCAGCTCTGCAATGTTGTATCTTGTATCTTTCTCCTAATAAAAGTGTTGGCTTCAAAATCCTAAGTTTGATAACTTAGGTAGAGGATTAATCTCTTTAATTCGTGTTTTACACAGCTCTAGGGGCCAAACCTCTCTAAACACCTTGTCTCTTTTGCTCTCCATTTCTTATACCTTGTTTGAGACCTATTGTTAATGCTTGTGCCTGTGCAAGCAAGCTGAACTAGCTTCTTATGTATTTTGCATTAACTGAACTAGATAAAGTTCTAGTCTGAACTGAGCTTGCATCACATAAGTTCAACATAACTTGAGATTGTTAAGCTCTGATTTGCACCTTGGGAGTTGCTTCTTTGCTAAGCTATTCTAAGCTTTCTACTCAAAGTTGAGTTTGAGGAATAAAAGATTGGAATTGAAAATTGACAAAGAACAATTCACCCCCCTCCCCTCTTGTTCAACAAGAGCAAATACCTCATTGTAGTTCATTCTCGCCTTTTGCTTGTAGCCTTTCGCTTACCAACCTTGCTTTGTACCTCTCGACTTCACCTTTTGAATTTTTCTTGATTTTATACACCTATTTAACTCCAATGGTGTTCTTTCCTTTGGGTAGTGCCACCAACTCCCAACTATCAATTTTTTATCACTTTGATTTCCTTGCCCATGGCACTTCTCCATTTTTTTTAATTACCAATCGCTTCTTCAAAACTCAAAGGCTTGAAATTAGCAAATAAACAAAAAATATTTTTCACTTAAATCCAAAATTACCTCATATGTAACATCATACAACTCAGGAACATTTCTCGTCCTCCTAGGCCCTTCACTTAAACTTTCCTCACCAACAAGTGGATATGGTTGTGGTGGAGTATTCGGTTGCACCAACTCTTTATCATCCTCAAGAAGAGGATGCAAGTTGTATTCTTCTTTGGACATGTTCCATTCCCAACAACTTTTTTCATCGAACTCAACATCTATGCTAATGACAAACTTTCTGTTAGGAATAGTGCCCTTAAAGCCAATTGTATATCCGCTTTAGTACTTTTCTTTTGTAAATCACAGACAATCTTTGAAGAATAAACGAACTTTGGTAACACTTCTTTATATACTCTTGTTTGATTGTGTGATTACTTTAACTGCGCATGTATAAGAACTCCCCTAATCCCCCTAATCAATATGACTTATAGGACTCAACCATTTAGGTGAAGTGCTTCATGAGACGAGCCCTATATCACATAAGTCATGATTAGAAATCACTCCAAGCCGAAGAGTCCTAAAGACAGTGGAAGTGTCGACTTGACTTGTTCGAGGCTTGCTCGTGTGATCACGCCCTTAAGAAGGACCACCTTGTTTCATGGGGTACAAAGTGTATTACTGATACGTGCATGATACATGGGGGTGCTTACTCATTCTAAGTAAGTACATTGAGGTGTCCCGTGTGAGAAGATTCCTAAATGGGAAAGGAAGTTTCTATTTCTGGAAATAGAAACTTCAAGATTAGGAAATATCTCACGAGTCATTGATGTGATTAAGTGATCCTTAGACTTGAGGTTCCATTGATACTTTATGGGCTAACTCTGTAGTCTTAGGTGAAAGCTTTAAAGGGTCTCGCCTTAGACAACTGATTCAAAGCTTATGCTGGGGCTGCACAAGTGGCACATGAAAGTATATGAGAATCGATAAAGGACTTACACTTGCATTAGCAAGTTGATCTCTTATTGTGTAAGTCATTCATATGCCATAATGGAGTCCTTGGCTAAGGCAGTGGATCAAGATATCAAGAAATGAGTTTCTTGGATTGAGATCAAATGGATATGAAATGCACTTAACTTTAAGATAAAGATTATTAGGGTTCTGATTATTCCCTTACCCTAGATCTTGATTGAGAGATGGGACGTAGGAGGATTGTATCTCTCATGAATCAATGACTTAAAGGTTCTTTCGAATTGAGACATTCTTATTGAGCTAGGGGCCGGGTTATACACCTGTTGCTAGACTATGGTTGTATGATTAATTAGGAATTAATTAATTAGGGTCACTACTAATTGAATTAAGAACCTAGAGGGTAACACATAACAACCCGGTCAATTGGGTTAAGGCTTGAAGTCGATTAAACGAGTTGATCGGACCAATAGGAGATTGGTGGGGTTCACACATCGTGTCACGTGTGTATGTGTTAGTTAAATAATTAATTTGATTAATTATTTAATGAACTTTAATTTAATTATGAATTAATATTAAAGTTCTAATTTGGAGAATATAAGTCTAATAAATAATTAATTGTGAATTAATTAATTATTAGATTCAAGTTATTTATTATAAAGCCGCGTGAAGAGCGTTCTTGGGCGGCTAGAACGTGTCAAGAAAGCTACTATCTAAGTGAATTTATTGATCTCTACGAATTTGGGAATAGGAATTCCAAGATTCGATTCTATCTTTTGGGAAAATTTTTAAATTTCCACTGCATTTCTATTTCGTTTTCCCAACACTTTCCACTTTGCGGGTTATAGAACTTATATCCTTTAGAATTCGAATCATAACCAATGAAAACATACCTTTCACTTTTATCATCAAGTTTTGTTCTCTTTTCATCCAAAACATGTGCAAAGGCAATGCTCCCAAAGACCCATAAATGAGAAACATTCGGCTTTATTTTGCTCCAAGCTTCTTGAGGTGTTTTTTCAAAAACACTTTTAGTGTGGCACCGTTTCATCAAATAGACTGCATAAGCAACTGCTTCTGGCCAAAATCCTTTAGGCACATTTTTGCTCTTCAGCATACTCCTTGTCATGTTGAGAATGGTCTGGTTCGTTCTCTCGACAACTCCATTTTGTTGCAGTGATCTTGGAACTGTTAATGGCCTCAAAATGCCATTTCATTGCAAAATTTGTTGAATTCGTTTGATGTGAATTCTCCTACTCTATTGGACCGAAGCACTTTGATTTGGTAGCCGTTTTGCTTTTCCACCATGGTTTTGAACTTTTTGAAAGTTTGAAACAACTCGGATTTTTCTTTCAAAAAGTACACCCAAGTTTTTCGAGAATAATCATCAATGAAAGTAAAAAAATATTTGTTCCTACCAAGCGAACAAGGATTGATAGGGCTATGCACATCTGAGTGTATTAACTCCAACGGGCACTAAGCTCTTGAAAGTGATTCTTTCAGGAAGTTTTTCCTAGCTTGCTTCCCAAAAAGATAACCTTCACAAAGTTGATTGGATTGCTCAATATTTAGCTTTCCCCTCATCATCTTTTCCTTTAGGTATCAAAATTCAAATAACCAAATCTCATATGTCAAAGCCAAGAATCACTTCTGAAACATGCTTGTTAACACCTTGTTACATCACTTTGAATATTAAGCATAAACCTTTGATTTATTTTCATGGGGACTTTTTCTAACAGACGCCCATTTTCATCTCTCATAACCAAACTTCTATTTTTTAAATGAATGTCATAATTTTTCTCCAATAGTTGTCCCAAACTTAATATGTTACTTTTCATTTAGGGCACATAAAAAACATTGGAGATAAATTGATGAGTTCCATCTTTTAATTTGATTAAAATGGCACCTTTTCCCTTTACTTGTACCTGAGAGGAATCTCCAAAGTGTTGTTGCCACCATATGTTTCATTGAGCTCCATGAAAATAATTTTCTTTCAACAAATTTGGTTACTTGCACCGGAATCAAGATACCACAAGTTTTGTTCTTGATTATCTTCACCTTTACATACGAGAAGCAAAGTGGGACCTCCATCTTCATTATTGCTCTCCATGAAGTTTATTTTTTCTTCTACTTTATTTGTGCATTACCAATGATAATGTCCAAAATTATTAAAATTATAACATTGGACATTTGATTTGTCATACCTTCCTAAAATGTGGTATGCTTTTCTTGTTTTTCTTTGAAAGAAGGTTTTGCTTGCAGAACTTGCTCCATCGGTTCTTGATTTGGTTTCTTTAAGCTCTCTTCGTGGGCTTACAAAGATCCGGCTAATTCTTCAATGGTCATGATGTCCAAATCTTTAGACTCTTCAATTGTAACAACAACATAATTGAAATTTGAATCCAAGGATCGTAAAAATTTTCCAACCCCGATCATCCTTCAAGTCTTCTCCATATCTTCTCATTTGGTTAACCACCACCATTATTCGTGACATATAATCCGGACTAGTTTTGGATTCCTTCATGAGTAGAGATTCAAATTTTCATCTTAAGGTTTGGAGACGAATTTTCTTTACTTTATCAATTTTTTTGAACGAGGCTTGGAGAATATCTCAAGCTTGTTTGGAGGTGGTTGCACTAGCAACTTTCTTAAATATTTTCTCATCCAAACTTTGGTGGATAAGAGTGAGCACCTTTTGATCTTTTTTCACTGCAACGACATCGGTGGCTTTAACACCATTCTCGATAGGTTCCCAACCATCATAAGCTTCAAGTAAAGTCTTCATACGAATACACCAATTCTCATAGTGTTATTTTACAAGTTGTGGAACTTGGAAAGGGGAACACTCGTCATTTTTGCATTGTCTCCAAACAAAATCGGCTCTTGATACCACTTTGTTAGAAATTTGGAGAGCAAAACACACACTCAACACTCAAACTCACAAAAATAAGAGTGGAGAAAGAAAGTGACTCTATTTCACTTAATAAAAATGACTTGATTAACATTTAAAAAAGACTAGTACATAGGGTATATATAGGATTTTCTATACATGAATTTAAACTTAGTTCATGTATTACATTTAATAAGACTCTTGACATACTATTCATGACTATATTAATTCATGTACTTACTAAAGACAATGAATAATATAAAATACATGTACTTAAATAAATAAGGACTTATCTAGAAAATGAATCTAGATTAATATCATGACTTTTCAGTTTTCAACAGTAATGTTCATGTGCACAATTAATCCATTACATAATCAAGAAATGAGTACTAAAGTTATATATGAGGATACTTGCAAGATTAGCTAAAATTAAAAGTTATTATTGATGAGTGTGAGTTTGCCTGGGGGTTTGTGGTTGATTAATGGTACGAAATAACAAAGTATTAGACAGTGCAATAATGAAAATATGCAAAGCAAGTAAATGCCACGGTAATTTATCCAGGTTCAGTTCGAAGACCTACGTCCTGTCCCCAAGGTTTCACTTAGGGTTTGAAACTTGTTTCACTCAAATATATTAGCACAAGTACAATAAAGTTCCATGAGTAAAACAGTAAGAACCAGAGAGTTAGAGAAACTCCCTAAGAGAGTTGATACAATATAACCGATCACCAATCTTAGCAACAAGGTAGTGTGACTCGTTTTGGCTGTAATATCGTGACCACTCAGCTTCTACGACCTCAGTATAGTACGCTTAACGTCACTCACACCTAGCCGGAACTAGCTATCGACCGACTACTTCCACGACCCAGCAACCCTGCACAACTCAACTTGCTCCAAGTAATTCTTGAGCTTAAGTTTGATCTCTTCACCTCCAAAGTCCCTCGAGATAATAAACAAACAAATAAGAATTAGAAGAAAACACTAAACCGTAGGATGGGGTATGAATCTGGAAAAGCTCAAACCACCAACATTTAGTATTTGTTTGAGGGGAAGTGTTGGAAAACAGAATCAGAAAGCAGCGGAATTTAAAAAATTTTCCCAACAAAAGGACCATGGACTCGCAATCGTGTAACCAAATTCGTAAAGATAGAAAACTTACTTTTCTTTTATTCTTTCTTGAAGCGTTTCAAGCCACCCAAGAACGCTCTTCTCGCGGCTTGATCCCCTCTCCTTGGTAAAGCTCGAATCTTCAAACTTCTAACTTGAAGTCTCTAGAGAAAGTCCACCAACTTGATCACAATCTAACCAGTAAGGATGCTAGTTCTCTAGTTAGTGTTTAGGCTTAACCTAGGGTTTAATATAATCTTGGAGAAAGGAAGGTGTTCAACACATGAACCAAGAATTGTCAATTAGCTCTAAAGGGGAGCATGAGCTCCCCTATATATAGGAAAGGGGAGGGACGGCCGAACCTAGTCCTTATTGGACTAGGATTTGGTTCCTCTCTCTCCTATTACTTGATCATCAAGTATTTTCCAACTTTGACTTTGAATTCTAATTCTAGTCAACTTTTAAGAGAGCTTAAAATATCCAAACTATTTTTGGATAATTTTATACTTTATTTATTATAAAATAAATAACTTAATTTTATCTAATTAATTAATTCGTAATTAATTAACTAGATTATTTTCTCCAAAATTAGACTTTCTTTTTAATTCAAAATTAAACCAAAGTCTATTAAATAATTAACTAATTTAATTATTTAATATATATATATATATACACGTGTGTGACACGTGTCACAGTGACACGTGTCACTCACGTGAGCCACACGTGTGAATTCACACGTGTGGAACCCTCTTGGTCCGATTAACTCGTTTAATCATTTTCAAGCCTCAACTCATGTAACCAAGTTGTTGTGTGTGACCCTCTAGGTTCTCAATTCAATTAGCAGTGACCCTAATTAATTAATTCACTAATTAATTAATCAGTCCACAGATTAAACGACCATAGTCTAGCAAAAGGTGTTTAACCCCTAGCTGAATTGGAATGTTCGGATTCGACAGAACCTTTAAGTCATTGATTCATGTGAGATACAATCCTCCTACTTACTATCTCTCAACCAAGATCTAGGGCAAGGGAATAATCAGAACCCTAATAATCCGGTCTTAAAGCTAAGTGCATTTCATATCCATTTGATCTCAATCCAAGAAACCCTTTTCTTGATGTCTTGATCTACTGCCTTGGCCAAGGACTCCATATGGCATATGAATGACTTACACAATAAGAGATCACCTTGCAAATGCAAGTGTAGGTCCTTTCTTGATTCTCATTCACTTTCATGAATCACTTGTGCAGCCCCAGCATAAGCCTTGAATCAGTTGTCTAAGGCGACATCCTTTAAAGCTTATACCTAAGACTACAGAGTTAACTCATAAAGTGACAAGGAACCTCAAGTCTAAGGATCAATTAATCACATCAACGACTCGTGAGATATTTCCTAATCTGGAAGTTTCCATTTCCTGAAATAGAAACTTCCTTTCCCATTTAGGAATGTTCTCACACGGGGCACCTCAGTGAACTTACTTATTAAAGTAAGCACCCTCATGTATCACGCACGTATCAACTATACACTTTGCACCTCCATGAAACAAGGTGGTCCTTCTTAAGGGCGTGATCCCACAAGCAAGCCTTAGAGGAGTCAGGTTGACACTCCCACTGTCTGTAGGACTCATCGGCTTGGAGTATTTTACTAATCATGACTTATGTGATATAGGGCTCGTTTCATGAACCATTTCACCTAAATGGTAGAGTCCTAAAGTCATCAGGATTAGGGGAGTTCTCATACATGCACAGCTAAAGTAAACGCATACCAAACAAGAGCATATAAAGAAGTGTTTGCCTCAATTCGTTATTTTATTCAAAGATTGTCTGTGATTACAATAAGGAAAAGTACAAAGCGGATATACAATCGGCTTTCTAGGGCACTATTCCTAACAATCTCCCACTTGCCCGTCAAAGCCATTCTAAAGCTACTCTAAGTCCCATCTTCTGAAGATGACCTTGGAAAGCTTCTCGACTAAGGGGTTTAGTAAGTGGATCTGCCACGTTCCCTGCTGATGTGACCCTCTCAATTTGCACATCTCCTCTTTTGATAATATCACGGATTAGGTGATACTTCCTCATAATGTGCTTGGTCCGTTGGTGAGATCTTGGTTCTCTTGCTTGAGCAACCGCCCCAGTGTTGTCACAAAAGACAATAATGGGGTCTTTCATGCTAGGAACAACATTCAACTCTTGAATGAAGTTTCTAATCCAAACACCTTCCTTAGCTGCATCATTTGCAGCTAAGTATTCGGCCTCAGTGGTCGAATCTGCAGTGGTTGTTTGCTTGGAACTCTTCCAACTCACTGCTCCGCCGTTTAGGCAGAAAATGTATCCTGACATTGACTTAAAATCATCTAAGTCAGATGCAAAGCTTGCATCGCAGTATCCTTCAACAGTAAGATCTTTCTGACCTCCGTAAACTAAGAATAAATCTTTAGTACTTTTCAAGTACTTAAGAATATTCTTCACGGCAGCCCAGTGACCATCTCCAGGGTCAGATTGGAAACGACTTGTTACACTAAGTGCATAAGCCACATCCGGTCGAGTACATAACATTGCATACATTATGCTACCTATTGCTGATGCATAAGGTGTATGAGTCATTCTTTCCTTCTCAAGGTTAGTCTTAGGACACATCTTCTTTGAAAGACATGTTCCTACACTCATAGGAAGGTTCTTAACCTTTGCAGACTCCATATTGAATCTCTTCAATACTTTGTTAATGTACATCGACTGTGATAGTCCTATTAACCTTCTAGATCTATCTCTATAGATTTTAATTCCAAGGATATAGGACGCATCACCAAGATCTTTCATCTCGAATTGGTTCGATAACCATAACTTAGTCACTTTCATGTCATCCTTCGAATTCCCAATAAGAAGGATGTCATCAACATAAAGTACTAAGAATTGCACTGAGGTCTCCAATTCCTTTCTATACACACATGATTCATTCGAAATTTGGATGAAGCCAAACGCTTTGACTGATTCATCAAATCGAATGTTCCAATTCCTAGAAGCCTGTTTCAATCCATAGATTGATCTTTGGAGTTTGCAAACCTTTTGCTCACTCCCACTGAATGTGAAACCTATGGGTTGCTCCATATAAATGTCTTTGTCAATGTCACCATTGAGAAAGGCAGTTTTCACATCCATTTGCCATATCTCATAGTCATAATATGCAGCAATGGCAAGCATGATCCGAATAGACTTTTGCATTGCAACTGGTGAAAAGGTTTCATCAAAATCCACGCCGGGTCTCTGAGTGAATCCTTTTGCAACCAGTCTTGCTTTGTAGGCTGCAATGCTTCCATCAACTCCAAGCTTTCTCTTAAAGATCCATTTGCAACCTATGGGTTTGACCCCATCAGGCAAATCTACCAAGGTCCAAACTTGGTTGGAGTTCATGGAATCCATTTCGGATTTCATGGCTTCTATCCACTGTTCAGAGTCAGAATCTGAAAGTGCCTCCTCATATGTTAAAGGATCATTATCCTTTTGAGAGATTTCATGGAAGAATCCATACCATCTCTCCGGCTGTCTAGGAGTACGTTCAGAACGCCTTAGAGGAGGATTTTCGTGTGTATCGAAATTCGTGATTGGTTGTGGTTGATCAGAGTGGGACGTTTCTTCAGTGGGTGGTATGGGGTCACTTTGTACCTCTTCTAATTCTATGATCTTGCCTTTCTTTTCTTTAAGGAACGGTTCCTCAAGAAAAGTGGCATTTCTGGAAACAAACACCTTTTGTTCAGATTGATCATAGAAGTAGTATCCTATGGATTCCTTAGGATAACCTCCAAAGTAGCATAAGTTAGAACGAGATTCTAACTTATCTCCCACTGTCCTCTTCACGTAAGCAGGACAACCCCAAATTCTTAAGTAAGAATAACTAGGGATTTTACCATGCCACATTTCATAGGGCGTTTTAGGGACTGACTTAGAGGGAACTAGATTCAGAATCTTTGCTGCACTTTCTAGGGCATAACCCCAGAAAGAAGGTGGTAAGTCAGTGAAACTCATCATGGAACGAACCATATCAAGTAAGGTTCGATTCCTTCTCTCAGAAACTCCATTAAGCTGAGGAGTTCCCGGAGGAGTCTACTGAGAGATAATCCCATTATCCTTGAGATGATTAAGGAATTCTTCACTAAGATATTCGCCTCCTCGATCAGATCGAAGTGCTTTGATCTTGTGACCAGTTTGGTTCTCAACCTCCTTTTGAAATTCTAAGAATTTCACAAAAGCTTCAGATTTATACTTCATTAAGTATACATAACCATACCGACTAAAGTCATCAGTAAAGGTTATGAAGTACTGATGATTGTTTCTAGTGCTTACACTAAGCGGTCCACAAACATCAGTATGGATCAAATCCAAAACCTCAGTGGCACGTTCCACAGTTCCTTTAAAAGGAACTTTGGACATCTTTCCTTTGAGACAGGATTCGCAAGAAGTTAACTCTTTGAGATCATTTTCAGAGAATGATCCTAAAGTGTTTATCTTGCTAATTCTGTTCTTGGAAATGTGTCCTAATCTAGCGTGCCATAAGGGAGCTGAAACTTTGTCATCTCTCTTACGCTTTGTTTCTCGTTGTATATTCATAATATTGATATTTTGAGTTAGGTAAAGTCCATTACTTAGAGTACCGATATGAACGGAAGAGTTGTTCCGTTTGATAAAGTATTTACCATTCTTAATATAAGTTTCATAACCTTCACAATCTAATATTGGAACTGAAATTATATTACGAATAATTTTCGGTACATAAAGGACTTTGTTTAATACTAACTCAAAACTACCTAAATCTAATCTAATTGTGCCTAAAGCTCGAGCTTCAACGTTTGAGCCATCGCCGATCTTCAAGACACATTCTCCTTCTTTGAGTTGTTGGACTTCACTTAGCATCTGTACATCATTACAGATATGAGTCCCACAACCGGTATCAAGTACCCAAGAACTAGAATTAATAGAAAGATTTACTTCAACGAGAAAGATACCTTTCTTTAGAGTAGCCTTGTACTCTGGGCAGTTTCTCCTCCAATGTCCCGCTTTGCCACAATGGAAGCAAACATCCTCTTTCTGATCACGCTTCTTCTTTTGGGCCTTCCCCTTCGAAATGCCACCAGTGGGCCTAAGGGGTTTCTTCTTCTTCTTTTGGGCTTTCTTGCCCTTACCTTTAGAAGGCCCAGAAGAGGAAGATGGAGCATTCACCATCAAAACCTTATTGTCCTTCTTGATCGTGCTTTCAGCAGTCACAAGCTGACTAATCAGCTCAGCTACAGTAGCACCAGCATGATTCATGTTGAAGTTAAGGACAAATGGGTTGAATGATGGTGGGAGCGAAGCTAGCAACAAATCCACTGAAAGCTCATCTTTCAGCGGCATGTCCATGGAAGCAAGTTTCTCAGTAAGGGCAAGAAACTTGAGTCCATATTCATGGACACTTGAACCTTCCCTCATTCTCAAGTGGAATAATTCCTTTGAAGTGTTATACCTTGTAACACGTTCATGAGGGCGGTAAAGTTGCTCTAAGTGGTCGTAAATCTCCCAAGCAAATTCCATGGCCTCATGTTGTCTTTGCAAGTCCGGAGACATGTTAGCCAACATAAGGCAACGGGCTTGGAGATTATCATCCTTCCACTTCTGAATCGCATCCCGCTCGGCCCGAGTGGGAGCCTCCCCTTCAGGAGTGGGCTCCCCTTCGAAGAGAACATAAGTTCTCTTCTCAGAATCTAAAATGATTTTTAGATTCCTCAGCCAATCAGAATGGTTGGGACCAGTCAACTTGTTTGACTCGAGGATCGATACAAGAGGGTTTTTGGTTGCCATTTCAAAACACGTAGAGAATCACAGAATCTACGACCTAAATGGTAAAACAGAGAACTAGTGGGCATGCTGAATTATAACGATATACAAAAGATAAGGTCTTTAATCTATTGTAGCTCCCACTGTTTTTCAAAGATCTAGAATTCCCAAAGATCTAAGAGGAACACGTTTCCCAATGGGTACTAAGATCCTAGGCATTTTACCTCGAACCCACGACTCGCGGACATTCTTAGTAAGAACCCTAGGTAGGTACAATTTACCAATTCTAACACCTTTAGAACTCTTAGTAATTGTTTTTTGCATCACCTATCTTTCAATATGGACCCACGACTCGTGCGACATCCATATTTACTTAGGCGTTAAGCTAGACCCATCAATCATAAGATCATGACCAAAACTTAGTTTGAACGACCCACGACTCGCGGACATCGCCCTTGCTAAAATTGACCACGAAATATTGATCATTTAAAATGATTAATTAGGTAACTAAGAACTAATAAGCTCCACTAGCTATCCCACGACTCGCGGACAATAACTAGCTTTACTTACTAAACTTAAAACCTATTGATGGAATGCTAGGAATTTAATTCAAAACTTGCATCTCAAATTAAACACCTATTTGTTCGAAATTAGCTTAATATTTAATGGGAATTTTCGAATCAACCGGAGAGTTGTCCGGTTCGACCTCACCAACATATATGTTATCCAATTTTATTAGTCTTGATTAATGCAAGTACACTTAAATGCATTTCAAACAAGCACATAAACAGATAACATGTCCTAGCATGATACTAACATGTAATGATCATGGGTTCTACCTATCTTATGCGTGATATGTGGGAGCCACTCCACAATCACAAGTTCTAACATACATGCCACATAAACAGTTCAAATCACATAAGGGAAAGCAGTAACAAAATACGAGCCCTATCTCTATTACATTTAACAATTGAGATTCCCCTCCCTAACATTTTGAGGGGTCTTCACTTATGGCCTCCTTGTTACTTGAATGTGGTCCATCTTACTCCATGGGTGCATTGTCTCCAAAATGAAAATAAAACCTCACCACCTATCTCTACTCTCAAATTACAATAAAAAGAAAAAGACATAAAGTAATAAGGCTCAATCTTCATATTGGCCTTAGACAATTACACGGGGCATACCCCGGCCTCAAAAACAGTAATATGGAAAGCCACATAATAAATCACATAACAGTACGCACATAAGTGAGGCTCCAACCTCAATTGAAAAACGCAACTATAGGGCTCCAACCCCAATTTAAACCATCCATGTGCATAAATTAAAACCATACATAGATCTAAACCCATGATCACCTAACATGCTTTTGCAAGAATTTAAATTTAACCAATAAATTAAAATTCTCGCTTTAAGCTCTAATAGCTTAAAACACGACTTGATGCGAGTCTTATTTATAAAAGTTTTCAATAAATCCCAAATTACCAAAACAAATAAAATTCCAATTAATTTCTGAAAATTAATAATTTTATCAAGATGTATTTTTCCCAAAATATAAACCGCTTCAATTTCTCAAAAATCCCAATTTTAATATTTATTCAAAAATTAAAAAAATAAATATTCAAAATAAAATTTTAAAATTAAAATAAAAAAAATTGGGACTGGATTGCACGAAACACGAAAAGGCCGGATCACGAAAACGGGGCCCGTGCGCGAAACGGGGCGCTGCGTTGCAAGCGTGCGCGGACGCGCACGGCAGGCGCGCACAGCGCCCGGCCAAGGCCAGGCGAGTGCGCGCACTGCTCGGCGCGCGCGCGCCCTGCTGGGCGGTGGGCGGCCAGTCTCGGCCGCCCTGGGCGGGCGCGCCTAGGCGCGCCCGGGAGGCTCCCGCACAGGCGTGCGGGAGGAGCTGGGAGGCTGGCCGGTCTGTCCCGGCCAGGCCTGGGCGGCGACGGGCGGACGGCGTGCGGGAGGGCCTCCCGCGCGGTTGCGGGAGGGTGGCGCGCGAAGCCCGCGCGCGCGACTCCTTCGCGCGCGGGGTTTCGCGTGTTCATCGTGTTCCGGGCTTTCGTTTCGTGTTTTCGTTCAAAAGCAAAACCAATCCAAGAAATCCAAAAACAGTTTATACAGTTTCAAATCTAAAATTGTTTTTCAAAAATTAAATTTCATAAAACCAATTTTCAGAAACTTTCAGGAAAATATACAGTTTCGTAATTCAGGCTTTCTAAAACAATTACAAATACTCAATCGCATCAAGCCTAAGAATTTCTACCAAATTCAGTATAATTGAGACGAATCAGAAACACGATTAACGAGGTGGCTCTGATACCACTTGTTGGAAAACAGAATCAGAAAGCAGCGGAATTTAAAAAATTTTCCCAACAAAAGGACCATGGACTCGCAATCGTGTAACCAAATTCGTAAAGATAGAAAACTTACTTTTCTTTTATTCTTTCTTGAAGCGTTTCAAGCCACCCAAGAACGCTCTTCTCGCGGCTTGATCCCCTCTCCTTGGTAAAGCTCGAATCTTCAAACTTCTAACTTGAAGTCTCTAGAGAAAGTCCACCAACTTGATCACAATCTAACTAGTAAGGATGCTAGTTCTCTAGTTAGTGTTTAGGCTTAACCTAGGGTTTAATATAATCTTGGAGAAAGGAAGGTGTTCAACACATGAACCAAGAATTGTCAATTAGCTCTAAAGGGGAGCATGAGCTCCCCTATATATAGGAAAGGGGAGGGACGGCCGAACCTAGTCCTTATTGGACTAGGATTTGGTTCCTCTCTCTCCTATTACTTGATCATCAAGTATTTTCCAACTTTGACTTTGAATTCTAATTCTAGTCAACTTTTAAGAGAGCTTAAAATATCCAAACTATTTTTGGATAATTTTATACTTTATTTATTATAAAATAAATAACTTAATTTTATCTAATTAATTAATTCGTAATTAATTAACTAGATTATTTTCTCCAAAATTAGACTTTCTTTTTAATTCAAAATTAAACCAAAGTCTATTAAATAATTAACTAATTTAATTATTTAATATATATATATATATACACGTGTGTGACACGTGTCACAGTGACACGTGTCACTCACGTGAGCCACACGTGTGAATTCACACGTGTGGAACCCTCTTGGTCCGATTAACTCGTTTAATCATTTTCAAGCCTCAACTCATGTAACCAAGTTGTTGTGTGTGACCCTCTAGGTTCTCAATTCAATTAGCAGTGACCCTAATTAATTAATTCACTAATTAATTAATCAGTCCACAGATTAAACGACCATAGTCTAGCAACAGGTGTTTAACCCCTAGCTGAATTGGAATGTTCGGATTCGACAGAACCTTTAAGTCATTGATTCATGTGAGATACAATCCTCCTACTTACTATCTCTCAACCAAGATCTAGGGCAAGGGAATAATCAGAACCCTAATAATCCGGTCTTAAAGCTAAGTGCATTTCATATCCATTTGATCTCAATCCAAGAAACCCTTTTCTTGATGTCTTGATCTACTGCCTTGGCCAAGGACTCCATATGGCATATGAATGACTTACACAATAAGAGATCACCTTGCAAATGCAAGTGTAGGTCCTTTCTTGATTCTCATTCACTTTCATGAATCACTTGTGCAGCCCCAGCATAAGCCTTGAATCAGTTGTCTAAGGCGACATCCTTTAAAGCTTATACCTAAGACTACAGAGTTAACTCATAAAGTGACAAGGAACCTCAAGTCTAAGGATCAATTAATCACATCAACGACTCGTGAGATATTTCCTAATCTGGAAGTTTCCATTTCCTGAAATAGAAACTTCCTTTCCCATTTAGGAATGTTCTTGTTGGAAAACACGAATCAGAAAACAGCGGAATTTAAAAATTTTTCCAACAAAAGGATCTTGAACTCGCAATCGTGTATCCAAATTCGTAAGGATAGAAAACTTACTTTTCTTTTATTCTTTCTTGAAGCGTTTCAAGCCACCCAAGAACGCTCTTCTCGCGGCTTGACAACCCGTCCCTCGAAAGTCTCTTTCTACTTAAGAATCCATTGTCGGGATAGCAATCCACACCAACCTAGATTCAATTCATGTTAGAGATGTTCTTAACAATATAACATAAAGAAAGAAACATGAAACGAGAAAAGCAGGATTGAAACTCCCTTCGAAAACCAGTTTTGCGAAAGTAGAAAACTGCCAGTCACAAAACCCTCGTGAAAAAATTCATCCTTCAGGATATGGACGAACGGTTTTCGCCATCTTCTTTGGTTCGATTTTTTCATTCGCTTCACGTCGGGTTCAGAATCGTTTCATCATCCCTTCTGATCGTTTTGCTTAATCCCCATTTTTGGTAAAGCTCGAATCTTCAAAACTTCTAACTTGAAGTCTCTAGAGATAGTCCACCAACTTGGCTACAATCTAACTAGTAAGGATGCTAGTTCTCTAGTTAGTGTTTAGGCTTAACCTAGGGTTTTATTTTATCTTGGAGAAAGGAAGGTGTTCAACACATGAACCAAGAATTGTCTATTAGCTCTAAAGGGGAGCATGAGCTCCCCTATATATAAGAAAGGGGAGGGACGAAATTCCTAGTCCTTAATGGGCTAGGATTTTGGTCTCTCTCTCTCCTATTACTTGATCATCAAGTAATTTTGACTTTGACTTTGAATTCTAATTCAAATCAACTTTCAAGAGAGCTAAAAATATCCAAACTATTTTTGGATAATTTTATACTTTATTTATTTAAAATAAATAACTTATTTTATCTAATTAATTAATTCATAATTAATTAACTAGATTATTTTTCTCCAAAATAAGACTTTCTTTTTAATTCAAAATTAAACCAAAGTCTATTAAATAATTAATCACATTAATTATTTAATACATAAATAAATATACACATATATTTATACACGTGTGTGACACGTATCACAATGACACGTGTCACTCACGTGAGCCACACGTGTGGTTTCACACGTGTGGAACCCTCTTGGCTTGATTAACTCGTTTAATCATTTTAAAGCCTCAACTCATGTAACCAAGTTGTTGTGTGTGACCCTCTAGGTTCTCAATTCAATTAGCAGTGACCCTAATTAATTAATTCACTAATTAATTAATCAGTCCACAGATTAAACGACCATAGTCTAGCAACAGGTGTTTAACCCCTAGTTGAATTGGAATGTTCGGATTCGACAGAACCTTTAAGTCATTGATTCATGTGAGATACAATCCTCCTACTTACTATCTCTCAACCATGATCTAGGGTAAGGGAATAATTAGAACCCTAATAATCTGGTCTTAAAGCTAAGTGCATTTCATATCCATTTGATCTCAATCCAAGAAACCCTTTTCTTGATGTCTTGATCTACTGCCTTGGCCAAGGACTCCATATGGCATATGAATGACTTACACAATAAGAGATCACCTTGCAAATGCAAGTGTAGGTCCTTTCTTGATTCTCATTCACTTTCATGAGTCACTTGTGCAGCCCCAGCATAAGCCTTGAATCAGTTGTCTAAGGCGACACCCTTTAAAGCTTATACCAAAGACTACAGAGTTAACTCATAAAGTAACATGGAACCTCAAGTCTAAGGATCAATTAATCACATCAATGACTCGTGAGATATTTCCTAATCTGGAAGTTTCCATTTCCTGAAATAGAAACTTCCTTTCCCATTTAGGAATGTTCTCACACGGGGCACCTCAGTGAACTTACTTATTAAAGTAAGCACCCTCATGTATCACGCACGTATCAACTATACACTTTGCACCTCCATGAAACAAGGTGGTCCTTCTTAAGGGCGTGATCCCACAAGCAAGCCTTAGAGGAGTCAGGTTGACACTCCCACTGTCTGTAGGACTCATCGGCTTGGAGTATTTTACTAATCATGACTTATGTGATATAGGGCTCGTTTCATGAACCATTTCACCTAAATGGTAGAGTCCTAAAGTCATCAGGATTAGGGGAGTTCTCATACATGCGCACGTAATGGAAACACACAAAACACGTATTGGCATATAAAGAAGTGTTTGCCTATAATCAATCGTATATTATTCAAAGATTGTCTGTGATACAAGAAAAGTCCCAAAGCAGATTACGTCGAATCGGCTTTCTAGGGCACTATTCCTAACAATCTCCCACTTGCCCGTAAAAGCCATTTAGGTATTCTAAGTCCCATCTTCTCAAGATGCACTTTGAGAGCCTATTGACTTTGGGCGTTTCCAAAGTGGATCTGCTATATTCTCTGCTGATGTGACCCTCTTGTTTACACATCTCTTAGGAAACACCTTTTTCTTATAAAGTGATTCGTAATCACGTGTTCAGTCTCTTGGTGAGGTCTTGGTTCTCTTACTTGAGCAACCATCCATTTTATCATACAATATGATAAAGGAGTTGTTTCATGCTAGGAACTTCATCTAACAAGTTAGATGGAGTTTCGTACCCAAACACTTAACTTAGTATTATATAATACGACTAAGTTCTCAACTACGATAGTTGAGTTTTGCAATGTCCGTCCTTGGAACCCCTTTCCAACACATTGCATTACCATTCTGGTAGAAGTTGTATCCTTTCAATGATTTCATAATCATCTATGTTTGATGAACGGTTACATCAAATATCCTTCTAACAATAAGATCTTTTGGGCTCTGTAAACTAATACATATCCTCATTTCTTCTCAAGTACTCTGAGGACATCCTTTACAGAGATCTAATGACCTTCTCTGAGGTCATATTAGATTCGGCCTACTACGCTTAGTGTTGCGCCATATCTAATTTAGTACATAACTTTTCATACATTATGCACCCTTTCACTTAAAGGGATTTTGGACATTCTAACTTTCTCAAAGTTATCTTAGGACACATACTCTTCAAAAGAGATGTTCCATTGTCCATACTAAACTCCTTTTAGTACCGTGGTTATGTACTCATTTTGTGATAATCCTTTTATTCTCTTAGATCTATCTTCTATAGATCTGAATGTCGAGAATATAGGATAATCACTAAGATCTTTTATGTCAAATTGTTTCTTAAACAAGAATTGGTAACTTTCACGTCGTCCTTGACATTCCTAATGAGAAGGATGTCGTTTTCTAAAGAGCCAAAATTTGACTCTTACATCACTAACTTTCCTATGTACACTTTGAGACTTATTCGACTTCCATCTGTGTCAAACGATTTGACTATCCTATGGAATCGAATTGTCTAATCCTAGAAGCCTTTATCAATCCACAGATTGACTTTAGGGATTTGCATACCTTATGCATACTCCCAGTGAATATGAGATTTATAGAAATACCTTATTTCAGTCTCTTTCAATCTCATATTGAACAAGATAGTTCTCATATTCATTTATCATATCTCATAGTCAGAATATGAGGATATGGTAAACACAACCCAAATGGACTTTTGCATTTCAACCGTCAAGAAGGTTGTAATGCTTTCCATTTACTCGAAGCTCTAGGAGCTTGATCCTATCAGGTGGATCAACCAAGGTCAAAACTCGGTTCAAGTATATGGAATCCATATTGGATTTCAAAGCTTGCTTACACTACTCAGATTCCAAATCTGACAGTGTCTCCTCTTCAAGTAATTCCTTGGCTATCGAGGAACGCGTTCTAAACACATCTTAAGAGAAGGGTTTCACACGTGTACATACTCTAAAATTTGGCTAAGTTTTATCAGATGGGCTCGTTTCTTCTATATGTGGCATGAATATTTTTCCTCAAATTTCTTTGAGGTCTGCTTGCTTGCCTTTCTTCTTCTATAGGAACAATTCCTTAAGAAAGGTACATTCCTTTGGGACAAACAACCTTTGTGCAAGGGAATCGCAAAACTGATATCCAATATCATTGTATAAACTTGAACTCATTTCAAGCTTATCTCCCACTATCCTCTTCAAGTAAGAGGATTCCATTGAATTCTTGGATAAGAATAATTAGGGAATTTAGTATGCCACTTTGCATAGTGCAACTGAAGGACTGATTTTGGAAGGTACTAAATTCAAAATCTCTAACTGCATATTCTAGGAGTTTATTCCTAGAATGATTATAAGTCAGTAAAGCTTGCTATGGAATGGACCATATCCTATAAGGTTTCATTCCCTCATTCGGAAACACTAAGGTGTTCTCGAATTAGTTTACTGAGAGATAATCCTATTATCTCTAAGATGACTAAGGAATTAGTTACTAAGATATTGGCTATCTCGATCATATCGATTTACCTATAACTTATGACTACTTCGGTTCCTAACCTCCTTTCGAAATTCTAAGAATTTCATATAAGTTTCGAATTTGTACTTTAAAAAGTACATTCATTCATAATGGTTAAACTGACGATTGTATCTAGTGCTTACATTAAGCATCTTACATTCATCAGCATGGATCGAAATCCACTATAATTTTGGAACGTTCCACGTTTCTTATAAACGGGATTCACGAACGCTTCCCTTAAGACAGGATTCACAGGAAGTCAACTCTATAGGTTCATTTTCATAGAATGATCCTAAGGTGTCTGACTTGCTAATCCTTTTATATCTCAACGTTCCAAATCAATTCGAAGCTTTGTCATCTTACTTACTTTTGTTATCTCGTTGTATGTTCAGAACATTAGTGCTCTGAGTCTTTGCACAACGGATTATGCAGAATTGACTCAAGACTAGTGAATTCTATTCCTAGTAGAATTACTAAACGAGGTAACATTTCAGAGTACTCATACTCTTTGCAGTTCCCTTTCAAAGTCCTTATTTGCTACCATAGAAGCAAACGTCCAATTTGATCTCTAGTGTCTTTTGGGCGTACCCCTTACATGCCCCTCCATTGGGCTCTTAAGGGTTTCTTCTTCTTTAGGCCTTCAAGCCTTTTAACTCAGTGAGTTTAGAAGAATAATTAACCATCACAACCTTTCGTTCCTTCTTAAGGATGCTTTCAACCATTATCAACTAAATGATCAACTATGCTACATTAACATCATTCCAGTTGAGCATAAAGGGTTTGAATGATGGTGGAAGCAATGCAAGCAATCAGTGCATTGAGAACTCTTTTCTCAGTTAATGATCGAGACCACAAGATCTTCAAATAAGATCTTTAGACCTTGTTCATGTGCACTTGTTTCCTCATTTGGAGTATTGAATAATTCCATAATGTTATACCTTGTAACATTTTTATGAGGTGGTTCAATTGCTTTTAAGTGGTTTGGAAAAATCCATTCACCTCAGATTGCTTCTCTTTTGGCCCGGGTCGACTTTTCACAATTGAAAACTTCGCCCTTTAGAGAACGCCTTTCTCTAGTCGGATTCTAAAATGAATTTTAGGATCCGAAGCCATTTAGAGTTAGTCAGGACTTGGTCAACTTATTTGACTTAAGGATGGATACGAATGGGTTTGCATTTCATATTGTAGAGAATCACAGAACTACAACCTAAATGCTAAGCAGAGAACTAGGTGAGCATGCTGAATAATAACGATATACATAAGATAAGGTCTTTAATCTAATGTAGCTCCCACTGTTTTTCAAAGATCTATAATTCCCAAAGATCTAAGAGGAACATGTTTCCCAATGGGTACTAAGATCCTAAGCATTTTACCTCGAACCCACGACTCGCAGACATTCTAAGTAAAATCCTAGGTAGGTACAACTTACCAATTCTAACACCTTTAGAACTCTTAGTAGTTGTTTTTTTTTTTTTGCATCACCTATCTTTCAACATGGACCCACGACTCGTGCGACATCCATATTTAATTAGGCGTTAAGCTAGACCCATCAATCATAAGATCATGATCAAAACTTAGTTCGAACGACCCACGACTCGCGGACATCGCCCTTGCCAAAATTAACCACGAAATATTAATCATTTAAAATGATCAATTAGGTAACTAAGAACTAATAAGCTCCACTAGCTATCCCACGACTCGCGGACAATAACTAGCTTTACTTACTAAACTTAAAACCTATTGATGGAATGCTAGGAATTTAATTCAAAATTTGCATCTCGAATTAAATACCTATTATTCGAAATGAGCTTAATATTTAATGGGAATTTTTCGAATCAACCGAAGAGTTGTTCGGTTCGACCTCACCAACATATATGTTATCCAATTTTATTAGTCTTGATTAATGCAAGTACACTTAAATGCATTTCAAACAAGCACATAAACAGATAACATGTCCTAGCATGATACTAACATGTAATGATCATGGGTTCTACCTATCTTATGCGTGATATGTGGGAGCCACTCCACAATCACAAGTTCTAACATACATGCCACATAAACAGTTTAAATCACATAAGGGAAAGCGGTAACAAAATACGAGCCCTATCTCTATTACATTTAACAATTGAGATTCCCCTCCCTAACATTTTGAGGGGTCTTCACTTATGGCCTCCTTGTTACTTGAATGTGGTCCATCTTACTCCATGGGTGCATTGTCTCCAAAATGAAAATAAAACCTCACCACCTATCTCTACTCTCAAATTACAATAAAAGGAAAAAGACATAAAGTAATAAGGCTCAATCTTCATATTGGCCTTAGACAATTACACGGGGCATACCCCGGCCTCAAAAACAGTAATATGGAAAGCCACATAATAAATCACATAACAGTACGCACATAAGTGAGGCTCCAACCTCAATTGAAAAACGCAACTATAGGGCTCCAACCCCAATTTAAACCATCCATGTGCATAAATTAAAACCATACATAGATCTAAACCCATGATCACCTAACATGCTTTAGCGAGAATTTAAATTTAGCCAATAAATTAAAATTCTCGTTTCAAGTCCTAATGACTTAAAACACGACTTGATGCGAGTCTTATTTATAAAAGTTTTCAATAAATCCCAAATTACCAAAACAAATAAAATTGCAATTAATTTCTGAAAATTAATAATTTTATCAAAGATGTATTTTCCCAAAATATAAACCGCTTCAATTTCTCAAAAAATCCCAATTTTAAGTTTTATTCAAAAAATTAAAATAAATATTCAAAAAATAAAATTTTAAAATTAAAATAAAAATTGGGACTAGATTGCACGAGATACGAAAAAACATGGACTACGAAAACGGGGCCCTTGCACGAGACGGGCTGCTCGTCGCAGGCGTGCGCGCGCGCGCACGCGATAGGCGCACACTGCGCGCGCTCCTGCGCGCAGCCCTTCTCGGCAAGGATGGCGGGCGACAGCGGGCGGCCTGGGCGAGCTATCCCGCACGCCTTGCGGGATTCTCGCCCAGCCTGGGCGAGACGGCGGGCGGCCTCTCCCGGCGCGCCCGGAAGGCTCCCGCACAGGCGTGCGGGAGGTGCTGGGCGGATGCCCTGCGCACGCCTAGGACAGGCGGGCGGTGGCGCGCGAAGCCCGCGTGCGCGACGCCTTCGCGCGCGGGGTTTCGCGTGTTCGTCGTGATCCGGTTTTCGTTTCGTGTTTTCGTTCAAAAGCAAAACCAATCCAAGAAATCCAATAACAGTTTATACAGTTTCAAATCTAAAATAGTTTTCAAAATTAAATTTTGCAAAAACCAATTTTCAGAAACTTTCAGGAAAAAATACAGTTTCGTAATTCAGGCTTTCTAAAACAATTACAAATACTCAATCGCATCAAGCCTAAGAATTTCTACCAAATTCAGTATAATTGAGACGAATCAGAAACACGATTAACGAGGTGGCTCTGATACCACTTGTTGGAAAACACGAATCAGAAAACAGCGGAATTTAAAAATTTTTCCAACAAAAGGATCTTGAACTCGCAATCGTGTATCCAAATTCGTAAGGATAGAAAACTTACTTTTCTTTTATTCTTTCTTGAAGCGTTTCAAGCCACCCAAGAACGCTCTTCTCGCGGCTTGACAACCCGTCCCTCGAAAGTCTCTTTCTACTTAAGAATCCATTGTCGGGATAGCAATCCACACCAACCTAGATTCAATTCATGTTAGAGATGTTCTTAACAATATAACATAAAGAAAGAAACATGAAACGAGAAAAGCAGGATTGAAACTCCCTTCGAAAACCAGTTTTGCGAAAGTAGAAAACTGCCAGTCACAAAACCCTCGTGAAAAAATTCATCCTTCAGGATATGGACGAACGGTTTTCGCCATCTTCTTTGGTTCGATTTTTTCATTCGCTTCACGTCGGGTTCAGAATCGTTTCATCATCCCTTCTGATCGTTTTGCTTAATCCCCATTTTTGGTAAAGCTCGAATCTTCAAAACTTCTAACTTGAAGTCTCTAGAGATAGTCCACCAACTTGGCTACAATCTAACTAGTAAGGATGCTAGTTCTCTAGTTAGTGTTTAGGCTTAACCTAGGGTTTTATTTTATCTTGGAGAAAGGAAGGTGTTCAACACATGAACCAAGAATTGTCTATTAGCTCTAAAGGGGAGCATGAGCTCCCCTATATATAAGAAAGGGGAGGGACGAAATTCCTAGTCCTTAATGGGCTAGGATTTTGGTCTCTCTCTCTCCTATTACTTGATCATCAAGTAATTTTGACTTTGACTTTGAATTCTAATTCAAATCAACTTTCAAGAGAGCTAAAAATATCCAAACTATTTTTGGATAATTTTATACTTTATTTATTTAAAATAAATAACTTATTTTATCTAATTAATTAATTCATAATTAATTAACTAGATTATTTTTCTCCAAAATAAGACTTTCTTTTTAATTCAAAATTAAACCAAAGTCTATTAAATAATTAATCACATTAATTATTTAATACATAAATAAATATACACATATATTTATACACGTGTGTGACACGTATCACAATGACACGTGTCACTCACGTGAGCCACACGTGTGGTTTCACACGTGTGGAACCCTCTTGGCTTGATTAACTCGTTTAATCATTTTAAAGCCTCAACTCATGTAACCAAGTTGTTGTGTGTGACCCTCTAGGTTCTCAATTCAATTAGCAGTGACCCTAATTAATTAATTCACTAATTAATTAATCAGTCCATAGATTAAACGACCATAGTCTAGCAACAGGTGTTTAACCCCTAGTTGAATTGGAATGTTCGGATTCGACAGAACCTTTAAGTCATTGATTCATGTGAGATACAATCCTCCTACTTACTATCTCTCAACCATGATCTAGGGTAAGGGAATAATTAGAACCCTAATAATCTGGTCTTAAAGCTAAGTGCATTTCATATCCATTTGATCTCAATCCAAGAAACCCTTTTCTTGATGTCTTGATCTACTGCCTTGGCCAAGGACTCCATATGGCATATGAATGACTTACACAATAAGAGATCACCTTGCAAATGCAAGTGTAGGTCCTTTCTTGATTCTCATTCACTTTCATGAGTCACTTGTGCAGCCCCAGCATAAGCCTTGAATCAGTTGTCTAAGGCGACACCCTTTAAAGCTTATACCAAAGACTACAGAGTTAACTCATAAAGTAACATGGAACCTCAAGTCTAAGGATCAATTAATCACATCAATGACTCGTGAGATATTTCCTAATCTGGAAGTTTCCATTTCCTGAAATAGAAACTTCCTTTCCCATTTAGGAATGTTCTCACACGGGGCACCTCAGTGAACTTACTTATTAAAGTAAGCACCCTCATGTATCACGCACGTATCAACTATACACTTTGCACCTCCATGAAACAAGGTGGTCCTTCTTAAGGGCGTGATCCCACAAGCAAGCCTTAGAGGAGTCAGGTTGACACTCCCACTGTCTGTAGGACTCATCGGCTTGGAGTATTTTACTAATCATGACTTATGTGATATAGGGCTCGTTTCATGAACCATTTCACCTAAATGGTAGAGTCCTAAAGTCATCAGGATTAGGGGAGTTCTCATACATGCGCACGTAATGGAAACACACAAAACACGTATTGGCATATAAAGAAGTGTTTGCCTATAATCAATCGTATATTATTCAAAGATTGTCTGTGATACAAGAAAAGTCCCAAAGCAGATTACGTCGAATCGGCTTTCTAGGGCACTATTCCTAACAGTTCTCACACGGGGTACCTCAGTGAACTTACTTATTAAAGTAAGCACCCTCATGTATCACGCACGTATCAACTATACACTTTGCACCTCCATGAAACAAGGTGGTCCTTCTTAAGGGCGTGATCCCACAAGCAAGCCTTAGAGGAGTCAGGTTGACACTCCCACTGTCTGTAGGACTCATCGGCTTGGAGTATTTTACTAATCATGACTTATGTGATATAGGGCTCGTTTCATGAACCATTTCACCTAAATGGTAGAGTCCTAAAGTCATCAGGATTAGGGGAGTTCTCATACATGCACAGCTAAAGTAAACGCATACCAAACAAGAGCATATAAAGAAGTGTTTGCCTCAATTCGTTATTTTATTCAAAGATTGTCTGTGATTACAATAAGGAAAAGTACAAAGCGGATATACAATCGGCTTTCTAGGGCACTATTCCTAACAGGAAGACCATCATCGACCAAAGGGTCTCAGGAGATGGGTATCAGGATAAGAGCATGGGTTCTACTAGCTAGGCTAACACCGTAGGTTAACTCAATGGTGTTTCTGGATGCTGGAAGTAGAAGATGAAAGCAGAGTTGTGACTGAAGGTGCTTCCTCTAGGTGAGTGTATATATTATGTCTACTGTAGAATGCTCTGTGTTTGATCCAGATAGCTTGGTGAGAGAGATGAGTACCCTGGGTATTTATAGGTTGAGGGTGAGGGCACAATGGTAATTGATACCAAGTGGTCCCAAAATTGATGTTGCCCTAGACACATGGCTCAATGAGAGAGATCTGAGGAAAAGCATCTGTAGGCCTGCCATAAAAGTGGTTGTAAAGCAATGGTGGCAGGTGCACTGCCAGGTACAGAGTGTCAGAGAGCACTACATGGTTGTCACCGAGGGGTTGACGCACTCAGTGTGAGTAGGCTTGAGGCACTTTTAGGATGGAGGACCTTGAGGGCCTGAGGGGACTCATCCTTATGTAGTCCAATGAGGGCCTAAGGGGACTCATCTCTATGCAATCCAATGAGGGCCCGAGGAGAGACTCAAGCCCGAGGGAAGACATGAGCTCGGAGCCCGGGGGAGACATGAGCCCGAGGGGACTCGAGCCCAAGTGAAGTTACGAGCCCGAGGGGGCACGAGCCTGATGGGAGACATGAGCCCGAGGGGATTCTACCCCGAGGGGTCTCAAGCCCAAGTGAAGTCACGAGCCCGAGGTGTCACGAGCCTGATGGGAGACTTGAGCCCGAGGGAGGACTTACAGTTTTCCCAATTGCAAAGTTTTAGCCATTTCCATGTAGTTTATGAGGGTGGCTAAGTTGGCCCAAAGATATACGTGGCGAATCCATGAGGGCCCACGTGTCATGACGTGGCCTCATTATATTTGTGCTCCATCATTGGACTACATAAGGATGAGTCCCCTCAGGCCCTCAAGGTCCTCCATCCTAAAAGTGCCTCAAGCCTACTCACACTGAGTGCGTCAACCCCTCGATGACAACCATGTAGTGCTCTCTGACACTCCGTACCTGGCAGTGCACCTGCCACCATTGCTTTACAACCACTTTTATGGCTGGCCTACAGATGCTTTTCCTCAGATCTCTCTCATTGAGCCATGTGTCTAGGGCAACATCAATTTTAGGACCACTTGGTATCAATTACCATTGTGCCCTCACCCTCAACCTATAAATGCCCAGGGTACTCATCTCTCTCACCAAGCTATCTGGATCAAACACAGAGCATTCTACAGTAAACATAATATATACACTCACCTAGAGGAAGCACCTTCACTCACAGCTCTGCTTTCATCTTCTACTTCCAGCATCCAGAAACACCATTGAGTTAACCTACGGTGTTAGCCTAGCTGGTAGAACCCATGCTCTTATCCTGATACCCATCTCCTGAGACCCTTTGGTCGATGATGGTCTTCCCCTCAAACAAATACTAAATGTTGGTGGTTTGAGCTTTTCCAGATTCATACCCCATCATTTTGGCGCCGTCTGTGGGAAAATCACTCTTCTTCTTCCACTTTCTTTTCAGCTAGAAGCAAAACTAACACCGGCGACTCCATGGTGACCGCCACTAGATCTGGAGCAATAGGGGATAAGGGAGACCTTTCTCCTAGGAATGTTGAAAACCCAGAAGGTGGGTTAAATACCTCCATCGCCACCATCTCAAGGGCGAACCACCCGCTAGCTGATGAATGACTTCCTCTTACGTCCGCAGTGAACAAAGGAAAGGAAACCATGGTGGAATCACCTACCCCAGGTGGAATAGGAGGTTCTGGCCCCAATATTCCCCTTGCGCCACCAGTCTCCGTCCCTATCGCTAACATCAGGGACATCCAAAGGATCCCCCCTCATTTTCAACATCAGGGATCCCCTCGATTTCAACATCGGGGTTCCCCTCATTTTCAAGAGCAGGGATCCCCTCGATTTCGACATCGGGGTTCCCCTCATTTTCAAGATCAGGGATCCCCTGGATTTCAACATTCGGGCTCACACTCGTTTTCAACAGCAGGGATCCCCTCGATTCCGACATCGGGGATCCCCTTGTTTTCATCATCAGGGTTCCCCTCGATTTTGACATCGGGGTTCACCCTCGTTTTCAACAGCAGGGATCCCCTCGATTCCGACATCGGGGATCCCCTCATTTTCATCATCAGGGTTCCCCTCGATTCCGACATCGGGGTTCACCCTCGTTTTCAACAGCAGGGATCCCCTCGTTTTCATCATCAGGGTTCCCCTCGATTTTGACATCGGGGTTCACCCTCGTTTTCAAGATCAGGGATCCCCTGGATTTCAACATTCGGGTTCCACTCGTTTTCAACAGCAGGGATCCCCTCGATTCCGACATCGGGGATCCCCTTGTTTTCATCATCAGGGTTCCCCTCGATTTTGACATCGGCGTTCACCCTCGTTTTCAACAGTAGGGATCCCCTCGATTCCGACATCGGGGATCCCCTCGTTTTCATCATCAGGGTTCCCCTCGATTTTGACATCGGGTTCACCCTCATTTTCAAGATCAGGGATCCCCTGGATTTTAACATCGGGGTTCACCCTCGTTTTCAACAGCAGGGGTCCCCTCGATTCCGACATCGGGGATCCCCTCGTTTTCATCATCAGGGTTCCCCTCGATTTTGACATCGGGGTTCACCCTCGTTTTCAACAGCAGGGGTCCCCTCGATTCCGACATCGGGGATCCCCTCGTTTTCATCATCAGGGTTCCCCTCGATTCCGACATCGGGGATCCCCTTGTTTTCATCATCAGGGTTCCCCTCGATTTTGACATCGGGGTTCACCCTCGTTTTCAACAGCAGGGGTCCCCTCGATTCTGACATCGGGGATCCCCTCGTTTTCATCATCGGGGTTCCCCTCGATTCTGACATCGGGGATCCCCTTGTTTTCATCATCAGGGTTCCCTTTGATTTTGAGATCGGGGTTCACCTTCATTTTCAACAGTAGGGATCCCCTCAATTTCAACATCGAGGTTCCCCATCGTTTTCAACTTCGGGTTCCCCTTGATTTCAACATCGGGGTTTCCCCCTCATTTTTAATATCGAGGTTCACCCTCGTTTTCAACTTCGGGTTCCCCTTGATTTCAACATCGGGGTTTCCCCTTCATTTTTAATATCGAGGTTCACCCTCGTTTTCAACTTCAGGTTCCCCTTGATTTCAACATCAGGGTTCCCCCTCGTTTTCAACTTAGAGTTCCATTCAATTTCAACATCGGGGTTCCCCCTCGTTTTCAACTTCGGGATCCCCTTGATTTTAACATCGAGGTTCCCCCTCACTTTTAATATCGGGGTTCCCCCTCATTTTTAACATTCGGGTTCCCCTCGATTTCGACATCAGGGTTCCCTCTCGTTTTCAACATCGGGGTTTCGCAAAAAGGATTTTGCATTTAATGCTATGCGGAATGAGCGTTCGGGATGCCCATTGTCCCCCCTCCTTTACACCCTCATGGAGTTCAAGTTCAAACTCTATATGCCACAACATTGTGACTACAGAGTTGGGGGGCAAATGATGGAGCACAAATATAATGAGGCCACGTCATGACACGTGGGCCCTCATGGATTCGCCACGTATATCTTTGGGCCAACTTACCCACCCTCATAAACTACAGGGAAATGGCTAAAACTTTGCAATTGGGAAAACTGCAAGTCCTCCCTCGGGCTCAAGTCTCCCATCAGGCTCGTGACTTCACTTGGGCTTGAGACCCCTCGGGCTCGTAACTTCACTTGGGCTCGAGTCCTCTCGGGCTCATGTCTCCCCCGGGCTCCGAGCTCATGTCTTCCCTCGGGCTTGAGTCTCTCCTCGGGCCCTCATTGGATTGCATAGAGATGAGTCCCCTTAGACCCTCATTGTACTACATAAGGATAAGTCCCCTTAGGCCCTCAAGGTCCTCCATCCCAAAAGTACCTCAAGCCTACTCACACTGAGTGCGTCAACCCCTCGGTGACAACCATGTAGTGCTCTCTGACACTCCGTACCTGGCAGTGCACCTGCCACCATTGCTTGACAACCACTTTTATGGCAGGCCTACAGATGCTTTTCCTCAGATCTCTCTCATTGAGCCATGTGTCTAGGGCAACATCAATTTTGGGACCACTTGGTATCAATTACCATTGTGCCCTCACCCTCAACCTATAAATACCCAGGGTACTCATCTCTCTCACCAAGCTATCTGGATCAAACACAGAGCATTCTACAGTAAACATAATATATACACTCACCTAGAGGAAGCACCTTCAGTCACAGCTCTGCTTTCATCTTCTACTTCCAGCATCCAGAAACACCATTGAGTTAACCTACGGTGTTAGCCTAGCTGGTAGAACCCATGCTCTTATCCTGATACCCATCTCCTGAGACCCTTTGGTCGATGATGGTCTTCCCCTTAAACAAATACTAAATGTTGGTGGTTTGAGCTTTTCCAGATTCATACCCCATCACCGTATATGAAACTCAATATTCTCGTTTTTCACTATGTTGGCTCAGTACTCTTTTTTCTTCCTTGCTAATTTTTCACGAGATTTCTCTCTTAAATACAAGTAATAAAACCAATATAATGTGTAACATAAGGAAGGAGCCGTTTGGATTGATTCCGATACAAAAGGAAAGATTTTCAGCTAAATCCCAGAAAAATTTCAAAAGTACCAGGTCAACTCTTTAGGCATGTGATAAATATATGTATGGAAAAAAATCAATTAAAGGATGCATAAAAACGTGGATTGAGATCAATATAATTAAGGGATGATTTTATGCAATTCAAACAATCTTTCCAGCTAGAATTAAACATGTGACACTAGAATATATGGAAAGATGCACAAACATATCAAATATTTTGGAAGCATCAAAACTTACCATTTAAGTACCAAAGAGGTCAACATTTATAACAATTGTAAAATTTAGCTAAAATTACACTTATGACCCGGCCCTTGTACTCGATAAGGGTTTATTTATGAGTTGAGAATACGTTTGTATATCTTATCTTTTCAACTCAATAACAATAAAAGATTATCTTGCTCATTTCGATCTCTTTCTCTCTGTGAAATCTCTCAATTTTACAAAGTACAACGAATAAAATAACAAGTATAATGCATTTATCAATATAATCAGTTATGTTTGACCAAATCAGATTTAGACTAAAAAATTTCATTCTATTATCATATGGTTGGTTTTTAATATGCTTATTGGAAAGGAACTTGTTTAGAAAACACGGACAAAAAAGGGTTTATTATACTTCGTCACACGAATGTGACACATTTTCTTGTGGACCTTGATAAGTCGTATTTGGGACTTTTAAGATTAGATTACGATTTGTATAAAGGGCATGCTAGAAATGTTAATCCCTTTTCACATTAATAAGTCCTTTTCAAAACCATATAACAAATGGAATATTACAGCTTGGTTAGGTCAAGAAAGATTGTAATTTACTTGCCTCCATGCAATCTCCAACGATTCTTGCTCTCATCTTAATTTATCGAAAATTCTAGACTCCGGATCCTATTTACTAAAGTAATTAATTTGATTTAGACAAGAGCAAAATTGCAATTAGAATTGGGGAAATTCTTGGCTGAGCCGGGTGTGGGCCCCAATTCCTACACCCGGCTCTAATACATTAATAAAAAAATATTTTTTATTTTTTATTTTTTATATTAATGTATTAGAGTCGGGTGTAGGAATTGGGACCCACACCCGGCTCAGCCAAGAATTTTCCTTAGAATTGGGGTGGTCCAACTTTGTCACAACTCCATGTTAGGGTTCACAAATCAATCACTTTCTGAGCTTCCATAAAAAAATTCACCAATTGTCACAACTCCATGTAAGGTTTATTTGACACGTTTCTATTAAAAGAAAATAACACGTGTCAAAGATACTCTCCAAAGTCCAAAATACACAGAATAAACTATAATTAAATAATTAAATTCAATTGTATAAGGGATGTTCGACCAATTTACAATCGCAAGAAATAACCATCCTATTCAGACTTTTATATAAGTATAGATTATTCATTTCTTAACTAGGTTTCATCAGTTTAATATTATTCATTTTAGTATTTGTTCTAATACATGAACACTTTTATAAATATTATCATGTGGTATCGTAACTATCTTGAAATATAAATCGGCTTTAAAATCTCCATCGTCCTTCTTCAATATAAAAAATGAGTCAGAACATTGGTGCTCGAAAAAACTACAATCCAACAACAGATTTTCATCTCAATTTGCTTTTCGTCGGTTTTGTACGGGACAACATCTGATCTTCCAATAACGAATTGATTGACAAACATCGTTCCCCGCATGAGTTTCACTTGACTGTGTGATCGATGTAAATATTAAAAAAATACGATGAATAAAATAATAAGTGTAATGCATTTCTCAATATAGTCAGTTATGTTTGATCGAATCAGGTTTAGATTAAAAAAATTTCATTTTATTATCATATGGTTGGTTTTTAATATGCTCATTGGAAAGGGGCTTGTATAAAACGTGGACAAAAAAGGATTAATTATACTTCGTGACACGAACGTGACACATTCTCTTTCTGTCAGTCGTTTTTAAAGCATATTTTATTAAGTATTTTTGGGAATTTTAAGAGCAAATAATAACATAGAACAAAAGTATCACTATAAACAATTTCTTCTTGATTATGATTTGTATCACATGCTACAAATGTAATAAGTCCTTTTCAAAATCATATAACAAATGGAATATTACAACTTGTTTAGGTCAAGAAAGATTGTAATTTACTAGCCTCCACGCAATCTCCAATGAATTATCGAAAATTTCGACTTCGATTCCTATTGACTAAAATAATTAATTTGATTCAGACAAGTTCAAAATTGCAATTAGAATTGGAGTGGTCCAACTTTGTAACATCAAAATCGTTACCCATCAATAATACACGGATATTTTTAAAAATATTGTTTTATCGTGTAATGTTATATCAGACACCGTGTCTGATACTCCTCACGTGAGAAATTCAAAAAAAAAAATTATATCACTATATCCATGTTGTGTCGTATCCGTATCATCATATTCGTATTTGTACATCATAATAACCAATGTAACATGAATGTGTATGGTTTATCACTTTGACACGTTTCTATTAAAAAAAATAAGACCTCTCAAAGGTACACTCCAAAATGTCTCTCACAGTCGCAGCCGAATACATATGCTTTGTGCGGCCTTTGTCCGACAATATTTCTTTGATTTATTGTCTATTCAAATCGGTTAAGGCGGAAAGTTTTGATTATGAGTGCTACTATGAGTGCTACACTTATCAGTACTAGTAAAATGAGTGTGAATGGATCATTTAATTTATTTAAATAAATATAGGTATTATCATTTAATTATTTAAATAAATTTAGTTATCCTTATTATGTTTATGGAATAAATTAAGATATTAAAATTTTAATTTGATTAAATAAATATAATAACATTTTTAATGAATTACTTTAATTCTAAAAAGCTACAATACATGCAAAAATATTTATATGAAATCTCTCTTTCAAATCATGTACAATAAGTAAAAATTCGGAGTAGAAAAACATCCGAATAAATAAACAATAAAAATATTTGAAACTATGTTATTATTAGATTATATAAAAGCAAAATATTTAAAGTGTATAACAATTTGTCCAAATAATTCTAGATTTAAGCATAAGTAATAGTTTGTAACTTTCAAATATATTTAATAAATGAAAAGACATATATAAAAAATATAGACAAAAATCTAAATGTTCATATAAAATGTTATGTTAACTATTTATACTTTATTCCTTATTTTATTTGATCTTTTTTAATAGAATTTGTGATTTATTTTTAATGTTCTTTACTTTTAAAACTATGACTTTTCCACCTAATCATTTTCTATATTTCCGACCTCAATCCCATCATTTAAATGGAAACATTGTTATTTTCTTTTTTCTTTAATTTTTTTTATTTCATATCTTGAGAAATTGTAACTTTTGACATATCATTATCGCCTAAGTATAATTACCTTGGACTAAATATTCAATTGTGGGTTTAACATATTATTATTTTCAATATTGATAGGGGAAAATTCGGGGTCCATGACTGGACTCCACGTGTCGTGCCACACAACGCAAGAAACTAAGCCACGTCAGTCTCTCGTATCCGACCCATGGTGATGTTATCTCAGTGCCAACACTTGGTTTCTATAAGAGGGGCCCATACCCCTACGCGATGGAAGGTTCCGGACGAGGCGCTTCTTTCGACCTAGAGACATCCGACCGGGGAGTCTTTCGAGCAAGAAGTGTCGACCCAGAGACCGGGCCGACCCATCCGCTATCGGACAACCGCATTCAATGCGCGTACCACCCCTAGCAGGCCGCATTAATTGCGGCCGCGCCAAGTACTGTGTCAGGCATCTGGCGGGAACAGGAGAACAGTGCTTTAGCTAGAAAAGCACTGTTTCGGCCGCTTGCCATCCCTTTCCCTCCAGACCAGATCCACACTTACTGGATGGTGTACTTACACGCATGGAGTTCACCTCCAAGCTATAAAAACCCACCATCAACTTCAGTAATGGTAAGCTCTCCTTTACACACTGAACTCCTTACTTCCAACGCATTCTCGTCCGTCAGCTTACGGACTTGAGCGTCGGAGTGCCAAAACGGGTTCAACCCTCACATTCTCCTGTTTTGGCCTTTGAGTTCACGGTTGTCCCATCTTTTCAATCCAGGAAAGCACCAGAGTCTCCCCACTTTACAAATATCTTGGGTGATTGAGAGTCCTAATCTGCAGTCCAGCACACAGCCCAGATTTTGACACCATCATCTTGGCGCCGTCTGTGGGAAACTTTGAACAGAAAGCCTCACCCTCATCTACCAAACTCCCACTGTCTGTAGGACTCATCAACTTCGAGTATTTTACTAATCATGACTTATGTGATATAGGGTTCGTTTCATGAACCATTTCACCTAAATGGTAGAGTCCTAAAGTCATCAGGATTAGGGGAGTTCTCATACATGCATACCTAAAGTAAATACATACCAAACAAGAGCATATAAAGAAGTGTTTCCTCAATTCGTTATTTTATTCAAAGATTGTCTGTGATTACAATAAGGAAAAGTACAAAGCGGATATACAATCGGCTTTCTAGGGTACTATTCCTAACAATCTCCCACTTACCCGTCAAAGCCATTCTAAAGCTACTCTAAGTCCCATCTTCTGAAGATGACCTTCGAAAGCTTCTCGACTAAGGGGTTTAGTAAGTGGATCTGCCACGTTGTCTGTTGATGCGACCCTCTCAATTTGCACATCTCCTCTTTTGATAATATCACGGATTAGGTGATACTTCCTCATAATGTGCTTGGTCCGTTGGTGAGATCTTGGTTCTCTTGCTTGAGCAACCACCCCAGTGTTGTCACAAAACACAGTAATGTGGTCTTTCATGCTAGGAACAACATTCAACTCTTGAATAAAGTTTCTACTCCAAACACCTTCCTTAGTTGCATCATTTGCAGCTAAGTATTCGGCCTCAGTGGTCGAATCTGCAGTGGTCATTTGCTTGGAACTCTTCCAACTCACTGCTCCGCCGTTTAGGCAGAAAATGTATCCTGACATTGACTTAAAATCATCTAAGTCAGATGCAAAGCTTGCATCGCAGTATCCTTCGACAGTAAGATCTTTCTGACCTTCGTAAACTAAGAATAAATCTTTAGTACTTTTCAAGTACTTAAGAATATTCTTCACGGCAGCCCAGTGACCATCTCCAGGGTCAGATTGGAACCGACTTGTTACACTAAGTGCATAAGCCACATCCGGTCGAGTACATAACATTGCATACATTATGCTACCTATTGCTGATGCATAAGGTGTATGAGTCATTCTTTCCTTCTCAAGGTTAGTCTTAGGACACATCTTCTTAGAAAGACATGTTCCTACACTCATAGGAAGGTTCTTAACCTTTGCTGAATCCATAATGAATCTCTTCAATACTTTGTCAATGTACATCGACTGTGATAGTCCTATCAACCTTCTAGATCTATCTCGATAGATTTTAAATCCAAGAATGTAGGACGCATCACCAAGATCTTTCATCTCGAATTGGTTCGATAACCATAACTTAGTTACTTTCATGTCATCCTTTGAATTCCGAATAAGAAGGATGTCATCAAGATAAAGTACTAAGAATTGCACTGAGGTCTCCAATTCCTTTCTATACACACACGATTCATTCGAGATCTGAATGAAGCCAAACGCTTTGACTGATTCATCAAATCGAATTTTCCAATTCCTAGAAGCCTGTTTTAATCCATAGATTGACCTTTGGAGTTTATAAACCTTTTGCTCACTCCCACTGAATGTGAAACCTATGGGTTGCTCCATATAAATGTCTTTATCAATGTCACCATTGAGAAAGGCAGTTTTCACATCCATTTGCCATATCTCAGTCATAATATGCAGCAATGGCAAGCATGATCCGAATAGACTTTTGCATTGCAACTGGTGAAAAAGTTTCATCAAAGTCCACGCCGGGTCTTTGAGTGAATCCTTTTTCAACCAGTCTTGCTTTGTAGGCTGCAATGCTTCCATCAACTCCAAGCTTTCTCTTAAAGATCCATTTACAACCTATGGGTTTGACCCCATCAGGCAAATCTACCAAGGTCCAAACTTGGTTGGAGTTCATGGAATCCATTTCGGATTTCACAGCTTCTATCCACTGTTTAGTGTCAGAATCTGAAAGTGCCTCCTCATATGTTAGAGGATCATTATCCTTTTGAGAGATCTCATGGAAGAATCCATACCATCTCTCCGGCTGTCTAGGAGTGCGTTCAGAAGGCCTTAGAGGAGGGTTTACGTGTGTATCGAAATTCGTGATTGGTTGTGGTGGATCAGAAGGGGATGTTTCTTCAGTGGGTGACTTGAGGTCACTTTGTACTTCCTCTAATTCTATGATCTTGCCTTTCTTTTCTTTAAGGAACGGTTCCTCAAGAAAAGTAGCATTTCTAGAAACAAACACCTTTTGCTCAGATTGATCATAGAAGTAATATCGTATGGATTCCTTAGGATAACCTACAAAGTAGCATAAGTTAGAACGAGATTCTAACTTATCTCCCACTGTCCTCTTCACGTAAGCAGGACAACCCCAAATTCTTAAGTAAGAATAACTAGGGATTTTACCATGCCACATTTCATAGGGCGTTTTAGGGACTGACTTAGAGGGAACTAGACTCAAAATCTTTGCTGCACTTTCTAGGGCATAACCCCAGAAAGAAGATGGTAAGTCAGTGAAACTCATCATGGAACGAACCATATCGAGTAGAGTTCGATTTCTTCTCTCAGAAATTCCATTGAGTTGAGAAGTTCCCGAAGGAGTCCACTGAGAGATAATCCCATTATCTTTGAGAAGATTAAGGAATTCTTCACTAAGATACTCGCCTCTTCGATCAGATCGAAGTGCTTTGATCTTGTAACCAGTTTGGTTCTCAACCTCCTTTAGAAATTCTAGGAATTTCTCAAAAGCTTCGGATTTATACTTCATTAAGTATACATAACCATACCGACTAAAGTCATCGACTAAGATTTATACTTCGGATTTATACTTCATTAACTTTGTCATCTCTCTTACGTTTAGTTTCTCGTTGTATATTCATAATATTGATATTTTGAGTTAGATAAAGTCCATTACTTAGAGTACCGATATGAACAGAAGAGTTGTTCCGTTTGATAAAATATTTACCATTTTTAATATAAGTTTCATAACCTTCACAATCTAAAATTGGAACTGAAATTATATTACGAATAATGTTCGGTACATAAAGGACTTCATTTAAAGCTAACTTGAAACTACCTAAATTTAATCTAATTGTGCCTAAAGCTAGAGCTTCACCTTTTGAGCCATCGCCGATCTTTAAGACACATTCTCCTTCTCTGAGTTGTTGAACTTCATTTTGCATCTGTACATCATTACAGATATGCGCTCCACAACCGGTATCAAGTACCCAAGAACTAGAATTAATAGAAAGATTTACTTCAACGAGAAACATACCTTTCTTTAGAGTAGCCTTGTACTCTGGGCAGTTTCTCCTCTAATGTCCCGCTTTACCACAATGGAAGCAAACATCCTCTTTCTGATCACTCTTCTTCTTTTGGGCCTTCCCCTTCGAAATGCCACCAACGGGGCTAAGGGGTTTCTTCTTCTTCTTTTGAGCTTTCTTGCCCTTACCTTTAGAAGGCCCAGAAGAGGAAGATGGAGCATTCACCATCAGAACCTTATTGTCCTTCTTGATCGTGCTTTCAGCAGTCACAAGCTGACTAATCAGCTAAGCTACAGTAGCGCCAGCATGATACATATTGAAGTTAAGGATAAATGGGTTGAATGATGGTGGGAGCGAGGCTAGCAACAAGTCCACTGAAAGCTCATCTTTCAGTGGCATGTCCATGGAAGCAAGTTTCTCAGTAAGGGCGAGAAACTTGAGTCCATATTCATGGACACTTGAACCTTCCCTCATTCTCAAATGGAACAATTCCTTTGAAGTGTTATACCTTGTAACACGTTCATGAGGGCGGTAAAGTTGCTCTAAGTGGTCGTAAATCTCCCAAGAAAATTTCATGGCCTCATGTTGCGTTTGCAAGTCCGGAGACATGTTAGCCAACATAAGGCAACGGGCATGGAGATTATCATCCTTCCACTTCTGGATCGCGTCCCGCTCGGTCCGAGTGGGAGCATCCCCTTCGGGACTAAGCTCCACTTCGAAGAGAACATAAGTTCTCTTCTCAGAATCTAAAATAATTTTCAGATTCCTCAGCCAATCAAAATAGTTGGGATCAGTCAACTTGTTTGACTCAAGGATCAATACAAGAGGGTTTTTGTTTTCCATTTCAAACACGTAGAGAATCACAGAATCTACGGCCTAAATGGTAAAACAGAGAACTAGTGAGCATGCTGAATTATAACGATATACAAAAGATAAGGTCTTTAATCTAATGTAGCTCCCACTGTTTTTCAAAGATCTATAATTCCCAAAGATCTAAGAGGAACATGTTTCCCAATGGGTACTAAGATCCTAAGCATTTTACCTCGAACCCACGACTCGCGGACATTCTAAGTAAAACCCTAGGTAGGTACAACTTACCAATTCGAACACCTTTAGAACTCTTAGTAATTGTTTTTGCATCACCTATCTTTCAATATGGACCCACGACTCATGCGACATCCACAATGACTTAGGCGTTAAGCTAGACCCATCAATCATAAGATCATGATCAAAACTTAGTTCGAACGACCCATGACTCGCGGACATTGCCCTTGCCAAAATTGACCACGAAATATTGATCATTTAAAATGATCAATTAGGTAACTAAGAACTAATAAGTTCCACTAGCTATCCCACGACTCACGGACAATAACTAGCTTCACTTACTAAACTTAAAACCTATTGATGGAATGCTAGGAATTTAATTCAAAATTTTCATCTCGAATTAAACACCTATTATTCGAAATGAGCTTAATATTTAATAGGAATTTTCGAATCAACCGGATAGTTGTCCGGTTCGACCTCACCAACATATATGTTATCCAATTTTATTAGTCTTGATTAATGCAAGTACAATTTAAATGTATTTCAAACAAGCACATAAACAGATAACATGTCCTAGCATGATACTAACATGAGATGATCATGGGTCTATCCTATCTTATGCGTGAAAAGTGGGAGCCACTCCACTATCACAATTCTAACATACATGCCACATAAACAGTTTACATCACATAAGGGAAAACAGTAACAAAATACGAGCCCTATCTCTATTACATTTTCAATTGAGATTCCCCTCCCTAACATTTTGAGGGGTTTTCACTTATGGTCTCCTTGTTACTTGAATGTGGTCCATCTTACTCCATGGGTGCATTGTCTCCAAAATGAAAATAAAAACCTCACCACCTATTCTACTCTCCAAAAAAATGAAAAAGTACTGAAAAAGTACTGAAAAGTAATAAGGCTCAATCTTCATATTGGCCTTAGACAAATACACGGGGCATACCCCGGCCTCAATACAGTAATATGGAAAGCCACATAATAAATCACATAACAGTACGCACATAAGTGAGGCTCCAACCTTAATTGAAAAACGCAACTATAGGGCTCCAACCCCAAATGTAAACCATCCATGTGCATAAATGTAAAGGATACAAAGACTAGTACCCATGATCACCTAACATGCTTTTTGCGAGAATTTAAACTTAGTCAATAAATAAAAATTTTCGTTTCAAGTCCTAATGACTTAAAACACGTCTTGATGCGAGTCTTACTTATAAAAGTTTTCAATAAATCCCAAATTACTAAAACAAATAAAAATTCCAATTACTTTCTGAAAATTAATAATTTTATTAAAGGTGTAATTTCCCAAATTATAAACAGTTTCTATTTCTCAAAAATCCCAATTTTAACTTTTATTCAAAATAAATTAATTTAATTAAAACAAATTTTTAATAAAATAAATAAAATTGGGACTGGATTGCACGAGATCGAAAGATCGGATTACGATGGAAAAACGGGGCCCGTACGCGAAAAAGACCGCACGCATTGCGGTGCACCTCCTGCCAGGTTGCGGGCGTTCTCAGCAGCCCATAGCACTCCCGGAACGCCTCCCGCGTGGTTGCGGGAGCGAGCAGGTGCAAGACCTGCCCACGCCTAGGTCAGGCGGGTGGCGGTGAGCGAAGCCCTCGCACACGACGCCTTCACGTGCGGGGTTTCATGTGTTCGTCGTATTCCAGGTTTTCGTTTCGTGTTTTCATTCAAAAGCAAAACCAATCCAAGAAATCCAAAGACAGTTTATAGACTTTCAAATCTAAAACAGTTTTCAAAAACAAATTTTATAAAACAGTTTTTAGAAACTTTCAGGAAAAATACAGTTTCGTAAATCAGGCTTTCTATAACAGTTACAAATACTCAATCGTATCAAGCCTAGAAATTTCTACCAAATTCAGTTAAGTGGAGACGAATCAGAAACACGATTAACGAGGTGGCTCTAATACCACTTGTTGGAAAAATGGAATCAAAAAGCAGCGGAAATTTTAAAATTTTCCAACAAAAGGATCGAAACTCGCAATCATGAATCCAAATTCGTAAGGTAAAGAAACTTACTTTTCAATAATCTTTCTTGAAGCATTTCAAGCCACCCAAGAACGCTCTTCTCGCGGCTTGATCCCCTCTCCTTGGTAAAGCTCGAATCTTTAAAAACTTCTAACTTGAAGCTCTCTAGAGATAGTCCACCAACTTGACTACAATCTAACTAGTAAGGATGCTAGTTATCTAGTTAGTGTTTAGGCTTAACCTAGGGTTTATATGATCTTGGAGAAAGGATGGTGTTCAACATATGAACCAAGAAGAATCGATCAATCCGTAAGGGGAGCTCGAGCTCCCCTATATATAGCTAGAGAGGGGCGGCTGAACCTAGTCCTTTTGGACTAAGGATTTGGTCCCTCTCTCTTATTACTTGATCATCAAGTAATTCCAAACCTTGATTTTGAATTCTAATTCAATCAACTTTTAAGAGAGCTAAAATATCCAAAACCCTTTTGGATAATATTATACTTTATTTATTAATAAATAAATAACTTATTTATCTAATTAATTAATTGATAATTAATTAAATAGATTAATTTCTCCAAAATAAGACTTTCATTTTAATTCAAAAATTAAACCAAAGTCTATTAAATTATTAACACATTAATTATTTAATACATAAACAATATACACGTGTGACACACGTATCCCTAAGGACACGTGCTAATCACGTGAACCACACGTGTGATTCACACGTGTGGAACCCTCTTGGTATGATCAACTCGTTTAATCATTTTAAAGCCTTAACTCATGTAACCAAGTTGTTGTGTGTGACCCTCTAGGTTCTCAATTCAATTAGCAGTGACCCTAATTAATTAATTCACTAATTAATTAATCAGTCCACAGATTAAACGACCATAGTCTAGCAACATGTGTTTAACCCCTAGCTGAATTGGAATGTCTCGATTCGACAGAACCTTTAAGTCATTGATTCATGTGAGATACAATCCTCCTACTTACTATCTCTCAACCAAGATCTAGGGTAAGGGAATAATCAGAACCCTAATAATCTGGTCTTAAAGCTAAGTGCATTTCATATCCATTTGATCTCAATCCAAGAAACCCTTTTCTTGATGTCTTGATCTATTGCCTTGGCTAAGGACACCATATGGCATATGAATGACTTACACAATAAGAGATCACCTTGCAAATGCAAGTGTAGGTCCTTTCTTGATTCTCATTCACTTTCATGAATCACTTGTGCAGCCTCAGCATAAGTCTTGAATCAGTTGTCCAAGGCGACACCCTTTAAAGCTTATACCTAAGCCTACAGAGTTAACTCATAAAGTAACATGGAATCTGGAAGTTTCCATTTGCTGAAATAGAAACTTCCTTTCCCATTTAGGAATCTTCTCACACGGGGCACCTCAGTGAACTTACTTATGGAAGTAAGCACCCTCATGTATCACGCACGGATCAACTATACACTTTGCACCTCCATGAAACAAGGTGGTCCTTCTTAAGGGCATGATCCCACAAGCAAGCCTTAAAGGAGACAGATTGACACTCCCACTGTCTGTAGGACTCATCAGCTTGGAGTATTTTTGTAACACCCGGAACGCAAAGGTGCCACATCCCACTCACTATAGCTCAGCCCGCATATGAAACGGACAATCCATACATGAACTGAGCCATAGCGAACGGGTGACAAGAAAATAAAGACTTGACTAGCTAGGCGGGACTAACCCCAAACCAATTACCACAATGCAAAAAGGAATAACATACCTGCAATCACGAGCATTATCAAGTAATCTAAAACCTAACATTACATATCAATACATTATCATCTCTCTAATACATAACATTCCATATAATCCAAAAATAACAATACATATGCAACAAAGTAGGATGGACACGTGCTAGACCCGAAAAGAAAGACTGGACTCGACACCAATCCCGCCTAGCACACACAACCTGCAAAACTGAAAGGTGAGGTGTCAGTCTACCACAGACTGAGCGAGGGGCATAATAGATATAAGCGAAGATAACATGCAAATCATAACCTCGGGTAAGGTTTTATAACCGCAATCAATCTAAGTTCAAAACAACAGAGAGCTCGCCCGAGATTGCAACTATCAGGTTTAACAATTTAATCAATTTCAATCAATCAATCAGTGGCCCGGCGAGTGAGGGCAACTCTCCAACCTTACTCCAACAGTGTACAATCAATCAATCAATTATTCAGTAGTTAGGTGATTGTGATAACCCTGTCCCACATCGGGAAAGTATAAGGATTAAGTTCAGTATATAAGTTAAAGAGTCCAAGTATAACCAACGGATATCCCTTTTGGGCAGTGGTTTAGGCCCAATTTCAGGTTATACTCGGTGGGCTTCGAGACTTGCACTCGCATCCAACGGGCCCGTGGACCCGGGGCGTGACAAATGGTATCAGAGTCGCTCGTCAGCCGCAGGAGCTAAGTGCTATACAGGGCAAAGTGCTACGCACATGGGAGCCACCTCTTGAGCCTGCAGGGCAAAGTGCTACATGTGTGGGAGCCACCTCTTGAACCCGTAGGAGCCACCTCTAGAGTCCCAACGCAGATGAGTCGGTCATGGGCTATATGTCATGCCGTGACGAGGACGTCACGATTCTGAAGGAGGGGTGATTGTGACACCCCTGTCCCACATCGGGAAAGTATAAGGATTAAGTTCAGTATATAAGTTAAAGAGTCCAAGTATAACCAATGGATATCCCTTTTGGGCAGTGGTTTAGGCCCAATTTCAGGTTATACTCGGTGGGCTTCGAGAATTGCACTCGCGTCCAACGGGCCCGTGGACCCGGGGCGTGACAGTGATCATGCAATTCATTACGGTGCGCAATTAGCAGTTTCAGTCCATCTTTCTTCCTCCGGGTGATGGTGGGATTGCAAGGCCCCACCATCCAATCAGTCTGGGCAGAGGGTACATGAATCCCTAAGCCCAGAACTCCTTCCTCCCCTAATCTCCTAGGGGGTTCAGGGGTCATCCCAACGTTTGAGAGGAGTGTAAGAGTTACCCGTCAGCCCATGCTTTCCCGGTTGGCTCAAACACTCACTCTCGGGCCCACAGTACGCGGTACAATATACTCGCCCAAAACACGATCAATCAATACAATACTATTCAGTAAATCAGTTGAAAATCAATAGAGTTTGGAAAACTTTAGATATATAGATACCTTTTGGCTTAAAACATCACATAGGGTTGTAATGGTTCTATATATCTAGAAATTAAACCTCACCTGTACCGACAAAATAAAGAGAAAGACACGGCCTAAAAAGCCCACTCCACGTCACTAGTGTGCTGGTCTGTGCAACAAAGACAAGTGTACATAAGACACGACTCAAATGAACCAATTAGGACGGACGGCGTAACATGACGTGCAATAACAAGAATGGACAATTATGCAATCATATAATCAAGTCATTCGAGCTCACAATTCCACATTGGAGCATAACACGTACAACCATGCATGCAAAACAGAATGCATGAAAACAAAGGGTGACACACCCGTGTCACCAAATTACACTAAGCCGTGACACCCCCGTGTCACAGTACAGCGGACAATATGCATGAAAACAGAAGGTGACACGCCCGTGTCACCAATACAAAGCAATCCGTGACACCCCATGTGATACCCCTGTCCCACATCGGGAAAATATGAGAGTTAAGTTCAGTTTATAAGTTAAAGAGTCCAAGTATAACCAATGGATATCCCTTTTGGGCAGTGGTTTAGGCCCAATTTCAGGTTATACTCGGTGGGCTTGGAGATTTGCGCTCGCGTCCAACGGGCCCGCGGACCCGGGGCGTGACAAATGGTATCAGAGCCGCTCGTCAGCCGCAGGAGCTAAGTGCTATACGGGGCAAAGTGCTACATGTATGGGAGCCACCTCTTGAGCCCGTAGGAGCCACCTCTAGAGTCCCAACGTAGACGAGTCGGTCATGGGCTATATGTCATGCCGCGACGAGGACGTCGCGATTCTGAAGGAGGGGTGATTGTGATACCCCTGTCCCACATCGGGAAAATATGAGAGTTAAGTTCAGTTTATAAGTTAAAGAGTCCAAGTATAACCAATGGATATCCCTTTTGGGCAGTGGTTTAGGCCCAATTTCAGGTTATACTCGGTGGGCTTGGAGATTTGCGCTCGTGTCCAACGGGCCCGCGGACCCGGGACGTGACACCCCATGTCACTGTACAGAAAAACCAGAGCAACATGCACCCCCGTGTCATGCTGAAGAAGGGAAAAGTGACACCCCCGTGTCACGTACGCAGAAGAGAAAAACAGGGCAGTTATGCAGGGGAAGCACGAAATAAACCACAAATCGACAAATGATCACATAACAATCTCCAAATGCATATAATTCATGAAATAAACATGCTAACATACTTATAGTTCAATAATAATTCATAAAAACACATATTTCCACACTAGATCATCAAGAATTTACACTTTGGAACCCACATATGAACTCATGCTCCAAACTTATAAACTTCACAATATATGCATCAAATCCAAGCTATAACCATATAATCATGCTTTCAATAACTAAAACACATTTTATCAAGCTCAAATCACACCCTAGTTATCACTCATAATTCAAGAGTTCATATAAATCTACAAGGTTACCTTAAATGGAAGAAATAGAAGAAAGGATGAAGATATGATGATGATGATGATGCTCCTAACCCAAACTTCCTTCACCAATTATAGCTTGAATTGGATGAAATCCCTTCTCTTCTTGGTAGGGTTTTGAATCAGGATGAGGGAGAGAGGAGTGATCAAGTGTGTAATTGTTTTGATGCAATCAAATGATATATAAGCTAGATATTATAAGTCTAAGCACAAATTGCAATTAGATCCCTCCAATACATAAGCCATGCAATTAAGTTCAATCTCATGGAAAATGATCAATTAAGTCCAAGACTATTTCATGCAATTAGGTCCCTAAGCTTATGAAGTGATCAATTAAGGACAATCAAGTAATTAAACAATTAAGTCATACTTGGCAATTATTCACATTAAATCACATATTGCATAATTGAAAGATTGGGGCGTTACAATTTTACTAATCATGCCTTATGTGGTATAGAGCTCGTTTCATGAACCATTTCACCTAAATGGTAGAGTCCTAAAGTCATCAGGATTGGGGGAGTTCTCATACATGCACAGCTAAAGTAAACACATACCAAACAAGAGCATATAAAGAAGTGTTGCCTCAATTCGTTATTTTATTCAAAGATTGTCTGTGATTACAATAAGGAAAAGTACACAGCGGATATACAATCGGCTTTCTAAGGCACTATTCCTAACAGACTTGGCCGCCTATGCTGAACAATGCCGAGTTGAAGCGTTAGCAACCGCAAGGGAGAACAGAGAGCCCAACATGCCAGCCCCGCCGTAAGGGAGTCCTCTGGCGCTAACTCCTTAGAACGTTGTTTACCCCATAGTCCAAGGTCCTTCTGCACCCTTGGTGTATGCTGTCCAACAGCCTACCAACCAGCCTAGCTTTTGGGGATACCCGCCTCTCCCTTACACTCAAAATCCTTACATCCAGCCGCAGGCCGTCTACTTGGCCACAGCCCCAGGAATACGGCCCCAAGTCCATCCTGGAGCCCATGTAGAGGAAGGCGTGGACGACAACGACAATCCCCTTTTCCGTCGTGAGCCTGAGAGGAAGAGGCGAGAGCTGGAAAAGGAGCGCCTCTCACAGGCCCTTAGGAACGTCAGATATGATGATAGGGGCGCCCGCCACGTTGCAGGAACGGCCAGTGAAATGAACAGTGACACGCCTTTGCCTAGAAATGTTCCTGTGTTCGACCGCTTGGGGGCTAGGGTCCATCCCGACGCCTACTTGTGCACCAATAGCGGCCACTGGGTGGGTTCAGGCGACCTCCAAAATTAGCTCCCCAGGAGACAACAACAACAACAACAGCAGCAACAACATTATCTCCTCGATCCAGCTCATGGGTCGAAATATTTCGACCCCCAAGAGGAAGTGTCATCACACGTTCCTCGCGGGCAAGCCCAGGAGGTTAGGGCACCCGCTCACCATGACGATCATCTTCCCCCATGTGAGGGAAGGGTGTATCGCAGCGAAAGGGAGACAAGGTCCCCTTTCTGCGACGTAATCATAGACGCGAAGGTAGTGGACAAGGTTCCCGCCAACCTGCCAACTTATCACGGGAATACCGATCCCGTGAAACAGTGTTCCAAGTTTGAGGCTCAGGTCAGACTCTATGGTCACTCCAAGCTCATCTGGGCCAAGATCTTCGAAACCACGCTCTGGGTCCAGCCCAAGACTGGTTCGAACGATTGACCCTGCACAGCATACAGGATTACGAGCATCTGGCCCAGAAATTCAAGGCTCACTTCTCCTCCATGGCAGGAGTCAAGCTCCCGTCCACTTATCTGTACAACATTATCGAAGGAGAGGGAGAGACTTTGAGAAGTTTCTTTGCCCACTTCAACGAAGAGTTTGTCAAGGTGGAGTATCCAGGGATCGATGTCTTGACCCAGACCTTGCACAAAGCCATCCGTCATGAAGAATGCGCCGATGAAATCATCCTCCAATCACCATAGAACATGGAGGAAGTCATGGTCATAGCCCGACGATTCATGCGCCTGGAGGAGGTCAAGTCCACCACTCGTGCACAGGGACGCAAGAACGACAAGCGCACGAATGAGCTAGCCCTTGATCGATTCCCTAGGTCCGACCCACCTCGGTCGGAACCACCTAGGCTCTCAAATAGGATGGAGCAGAGGCTCAAGCGTGAGATGTCCTCAGGCAGTGGGGCTAAAAAGGCTTATACCCCATTGGTCTGCTCCGTTGAAGAGATATATGAGGTCATGGACAGGGGTTACTCAAAAAGCCCAAGCAGCTGAAGCAAACCAAAAAGGCCAAAGAGTCAGAAAAATAGTGCGCCTACCACATGCAATCTGGGCATTGGACCTCTGAATGCATTGCACTGAGAGAAAAGGTGGAAAGGCTGATCTAGGGTGGTGCACCTGATGGAGTTTGTTAAGAAGTTGGACGAGCGAGCCCACCAGGCCTTCAACCCTAGGGACTCCCCACCAACAAGAAAGGGACGCAAGCCGCCGCTCGAGAAACCCGAAGAAGGAAACCCCCATAACCTACCCACCAATGAGATATTCATGATTGCAGGAGGCCCTGCAGGGGGAGATTGCAAAACTGCCCATAAGCGATCGCGGCGTCAAGTGGGTCGAGAGTTCTACGGGCCCAGAGAAGTGATGCAGGTAGAAATGGGGTAAGAGTGGTGCGAGCAAGAGATCTCATTTAGTGATAGGGACTTCGTACCAGTGATGCCACGGGACGGAGGAATACCGAGTTGTCCGATGGTAGTCACGCTTGATATTGCTAATTGTACTGTACAGAAGACCCTTGTTGATAGTGGAAGCTCCGCCAACATTATCTTTTACTCCACTTTGCAAAAAATGAACATTCATAACTCTCTCGAATATGAACCCATTAAGACACCTTTGACAGGTTTTGGTGGATCGAAGGTCTATTCCAAAGGGCGAGTCAAGCTGATTACCTCCATGGGTAAGCTGCCCAAAAAAGCCACGCAGCTGTTAGAGTACCTGGTAGTGGAAGGTCCCTCCGCTTACAACATCATCATAGGGCGTCCTGCCCTCATAAGCTTCAGAGCGGTAATCTCCACCTACCACCAAACGATCAAACTGCTAACTCCGCACGGGATTGGAGAGCTCCGATGCAACATACCAGAGTCTTGGGAGTGCTACTCCATTTCTATGGAAAAGTTAAAGCTTCCTAACAAGACTATTGTGCCTTTGTTAAATGTCGATGACTTTTTGGATACGGAGCTCGCCGACCCAGATGATCCAACTGCGGAGATGTTATCCAAGTACATGACTTCCACCATTGCTAGAGAGAATAGAAAGATTGACGATGGGAAAATAGAAGTGGCCGGCGCTATCGTCCCAGTCCAACTAGTTCCCGACGACGAAACAAAAACCACCAACATAGGCGCTAACATCAAAGGTAAGCAGCAATGTATGCTCATCCATTTCTTACAAGATAACGCCGATGTGTTCGCCTGGAAGTCTTCAAACTTGGTCGGCATCGATCCAAAGGTCATCAAACACCACTTGAATGTCGATCCAAGTTTCCGACCCATCAAGCAACGGCTGAGGGCACAGAGCGACGAACGTAATGAAATAATCAAACAGGAAGTCAACAAGCTCTTGGACGCGGGTACATCACGCTGGCGAAGTTCGTGGATTGTCTTTGCAATGTGGTCCTGGTCGCGAAATCTGGGGGAAAGTTGCTAATGTGCAACGACTTCACGGACCTAAACAAAGCATGCCCCAAGGACCCTTATACTATCCCGCGGATCGACCAGCTGGTTGATTCCACTGCTGGGTGTGAGCTTTTGAGTATGATGGACGCTTTCCAAGGCTATTATCAGATTTTCATGGCCCAGGAGGATAAAAAGAAGACTGTTTTCATTGTGGTCAAGGGCATTTATTGCTTCGAGGTCATGCTTTTCGGTTTAAAGAACGCGGGAGCTACATACCAGAGGTTGGTTAACAAAGTTTTCGAAGACGAAATTGGGAAAACAATGGAAGTGTACGTTGACGACATGATTGTCAAAAGCGAGAAGACTGAGATGCACCTGACAGATCTGGGTCGGACTTTCGACCTGCTACGCAAATACAGAATGAAGTTGGATCCTAACAAATGCTCCTTTAGTCCTTTAGTGTGGAAGGGGGAAAGTTTCTGGGGTACATAGTCAGCCAGCGGGGGATCGAAGCTAACCCGAAGAAGATCCTGGCACTGAAAACCATCAACAGGCCCCACACCATTAGGGATGTCCAACGTCTCATCAGTCGAATTATTTCCATGAACAGGTTCATCTCTCGCTCTTCTGAGAGAAATCTTCCATTCTTTAAAATTCTACGTAATATTAAAAAATTCGAGTAGACCGATGAATGTGATGAGGCCTTCGAAAGGCTCAAAGAGTATCTTGCCTCCCCTTCTTTGTTGGCTAAGCCAATTGCAGGGGAAACCATGTATCTTTACCTGGCGGTTACGTAGGAAGCAGTCAGTTCTGTGTTAGTTGTGCTTCGCGAAAGGAAACATATGCCAGTATACTGTGTGAGCAAGATATTACACGGCGCGGAGACTCGCTACCTGGAAATTGAGAGGTTCGCTCCGACACTCGTGCATACCTCCAGGAAGTTGAGGCCCTACTTCCAGTCCCACTCCATCGTGGTCCTCACAGACCAAGGTTTGCGCCAAGTGTTGGAGAAGCCCGAAGTATCAAGGAGGATAGTGAGTTGAGCCAATTCGATATCAGTTACCAGCCCAAGGCAGCGTACCAGGCTCAAATTCTCACAGACTTCCTCTTCGGAAAAGACGACCCAAGCAAGCAGACCCCGAGCTCGGTGTTGTGGACCATGTCGGTCGATGGCTCCTCAACCTCTCAAGGAGGGGGTGTGGGGATATCTTTGATAAGTCTGGAGGGACAGGAGCTTGATTTCGCCATCTCCCTAGACTTCCCTGCCACCGACAATGAAGCAGAATATGAAGCGCTCATCGCGGGCCTCAAAATCGCCAAAGAATACGGGATTGAAAGAATATCAGTAACCACGGATTCTCAGCTGGTGGCGAGCCAATTCCAGGGCTCTTATGAGGCGCGTGAAGAGACATTGATCAAGTACCTGGCTAAGGTCAAATCCTTGGCATCCAGTTAGTCTTTTCTCGGCCGTGTTCCTCTCCGACCCCCACACCTCGGCCCTGAACTCATGGAAGTACTTTGTACACTTCTATTGCCCCCTTTTTCTTTTGCCCTTTCTGAGGCGTAGGCTGAAATCAGCTGAAAACAGCTGAAATCTTAGGAGGATGCTGGTTCTGGAACTCCCTGAAAACAGCTGAAATCTGGCCTCCAGGCTGTGGTGGTGCAACTGGTGGTGGTGGTGGAACATAATCCCGAACCCTCTGATCAATAAGACCCACCACTGCGTTCATGAAGTCCTGTGGCTGAGCCTGAGGAGGTGGAGGAGGAGGTGGTGATCTCTCCCGGCGATGATGACGATGATGTCGATGTCTAGGAGAACGATCACGATGATGTCTATCGCGAGCCATCCTGAAATCAAGTCACTATTGTGCATGTTCGATTAGTAATGCCAATGTGTGCAAATAAGTCAAGATTGTACATAAATTCAAAACTCAACAAGTCACCCCAAATTCAAGGCAGATTCAAAGAGTTCAAAGAGGTTCAAGTATCAAATAACGATGCAAGACTCTCAAATTGACAATTAGTTCCTATGCCGTGCGACCTAGACTCACAAGACGCGACACTAGAGACCCGGTTTTGCAACCGAGCTCTGATACCACCGTAGGATGTAGCACCCGGAACGCCAGGCACCACATCCCCCGCACTATAGCTCCAATCCACATATGAAATGGACAATCCATACATGAATCAAAGCTATAGCGAACGGGAGACAATAAAATGACTCAAGGCTAGGCGGGTACCCTCAATTTAAAACCAACCAACAATCAAGTCAGAGTATAAAAAAAACGGAAGCAATAACATTCATTCGATATGTATAGGTACCATATTTATTTATTTACTTATAGATACCAACATTTACACTATCAATACATTATCCCAAATATCTATACATAACAAAATGTGGGAATGAAGTGTGCTAGACCCAAATTTAAAGACCACATGACTCTAAATTCCCGCCTAGCACGCCCTGCAAAACACTGAAAAGTTGAGGTGTCAGTCCAACACAGACTGAGCGAGGGGTATAATAAATATAAGCGCACATACATGCAAGTTATAACCTCGGGTAATAATTTTGGAAAACAATACAATCTAATAGGTTAAAAAAAAATACTATCGCCCGAGATTACAACTATTCCAATTTCAATTCAATCAATTCAATACAATCAATTTGTGGCCCGGCGAGTGGGGCAATTCTCCAACCTTACGCCGACTGTGTACAATCAATCAATCAATTATTAGGTGATTAGGTGATCAGGCAATTCATTAATGTGCACAATTAGCAGTTTCAATAACGCCTTCTTCCTCCGGGTGATGGTGGGATTGCAAGGCCCCACCATCCAATCAATCTGGGCAGAGGGTACATGAATCCCTAAGCCCGGAACTCCTTCCTCCCCTAATCTCCTAGAGGGTTCAGGGTTCATCCCAGTTTGGTGAGGATAGCCCTCGAGTTACCCGTCAGCCCATGCTTTCCCGGTTGGCTCGAGTCACTACCCTCGGGCCCACAGTGCAATACAATACTCGCCAAAACAATCAATCAATCAATCAATTCCTTCAATAGTTCGATAAAACATTTGAAAACCAATCTCTTTTGAAAACTATAAGTATATAGATAGGTTTTGGCTTAAAACTTCACATAGGGTCGTACGGGTCCTATATATCTAAAATTAAACCTCACCTGAACGACCCAAAATAATCCAAGGAAACAGCTCACGGGGCCTGCTCCTCGTCACCAGGAAGCTGGTCTGTGCAAGAAAGACAATTGTCCGTGAAACACGACTCAAAATGTACCAAATATGACGAACGGCAAAATGCAACGAAACGACGGGAAAAATACAATGCACCATGAAAATATCACGTTTCAACATGTATGCGATCATATAACATCAATTAGGGGTCAAAGAAATGATTGGAGGATGATGATGAAAATTTAATTTTATGCAGTAGCTTTTGCTCTGCAGTCGCCGTGGGAACGGCCGTTCCGGCCTTCCTTTGAAAATGGGAAGGGCCGTTCCCATGGCCTGAAGAAAACGCGCCAGCGTTTTTAAAATATAAAATGCGTTTTGGCTGGGAATGGCCGTTCCGGCTCACAGGCCAAAGTGGGAACGGTCGTTCCCAGTCTCGCTGGCCTAATCTCTCAGCATTATGGGAACGGCCGTTCCAGTTTTGAACTGGGTTTGGGAATGGCCGTTCCCAGAATACGTGAGCTTCAGAATACAGAGCAGAAACAGAGCAGCCATGGCAACACAACAAATAATCACCAAAATGGCTTCAAGCCAAGTTTAAATGCATACATATGATACAATAAATATGCTAACATGCATATTGATCCATAACAATTCATAAAAACACATGACTCCATGTTAGATCATCAATAATCCATCATTTGAAACCCATATATTCAATCATGCTTCAAGTTCATAAAACTCAAGATATATGCATCAAACTCAAGCTTAAAGTTCACAAATAATTTTCCAACAACCAATACACAATATACTCAAGCCAATACAAAGCCCTATATATCATACATATTCAATAAAATCAACCAATCTCATAATTAAATGATCAAACGAGTCCAATGCAATTAGATCCCTAGTTCATGAAAATGAGCAATGAAGGCCATAAAGGAAATAAATCACATTCGGGAAAATAATTCACGTAGCAATCACGTTCAATAAATCCGAAAAATATGATATGATATGAATTTTCAATAAAATATCAAGAATATAATTTTATAAAATTATGTCATGATAGGAAAATGAATTAAATGGTCAATTAATAATTAAATTACAACTCTCAAACGCACACGTGTCGTTCATACCTGAATTGCCGAAAGCTGGGGCGTTACAATCCTCCCTCCTTATAAGAATCTGGTCCCCAGATTCACTGATCGGAAGGGAACAACTCTGGATGGAACCGTCTCATTTTGTCTTCGGTCTCCCACGTGGCTTCTTCGGTCTTATCACTTCTCCAAAGAACCTTAACCATGGGGATCCTCCGGTTTCTTAATTCTTGAAACTTCTTATCCAATATCTTAACCGGTTTCTGAACAAAGGTAAGACTCGGTTCCAATTCCACTTCTTCAACAGGAATGATCTCGGTTTCATCGGGGTAGTATTTCCTCAGCTGAGACACGTGAAATACGTTATGAATCCCCGTGAGGCTCGGTGGTAGGTCCAATCTGTAAGCAACTTCTCCAATTCTCTCCAGAATCTCATAAGGACCTAAATAACGAGGTTTAAGTTTACCTCCTTTCCCAATCCGAGCAAATCCTTTACGTGGAGACGCCTTCAAGAATACCCGGTCTCCAACCTCAAACTCGAGATCCCTTCTGCGACGATCGGCGTAGCTCTTCTGTCTGTCCTGAGCTGATTTCATCCGTTGTTTTATTAAGTGGACTTTCTCAATCATAGCTTCGACGGCCTTGGAAGGTTTTTCCAATTTCTCACCTTTCTTAACACCTTCCTGCTTAGTCCATTTCCACTCTTCCAAGTCAAAGAACAACGGAGATCGACACTTCCGTCCATAAAGTAGCTCATACGGTGCCATTCCAATCGAAGCCTGAAAACTGTTGTTGTACGCAAACTCAATCAAAGGTAGCTGATCATGCCAGGAAGACTGAAAATCCAAAGAACAAGCTCGAAGCAAATCCTCGAGATACCTTATTAATCTCTCGGACTGACCATCCGTCTGAGGATGAAAAGCTGTACTAAACTGGAGCTTCGTACCCAAAACCTCTTGCAATTCACGCCACAACCTCGAAGTGAACCGTGGATCTCTGTTAGAAACTATACTAATCGGAATCCCGTGAAGCCTAACAATCTCCCGGTTATAAAGCTCGGCTAGCTTGCGAATCTTATACGACATCCGAACCGGCAGAAAATGTGCAGACTTCGTCAAACGATCCACAATCACCCAAATCCCATCAAATCCACCTTTCACCTTAGGTAATCCGGACACGAAATCCATCGTCACCTGTTCCCACTTCCACTCAGGAATAGGTAACGGCTGAAGAAGACCTCCCGGTTTCTGATGCTCGGCTTTCACTTTCTGACAAGTGAGACAATGCTTCACAAACTCGGCCACATCTTTCTTCAATCCACGCCACCAATAATATTGCCTTAAATCCTTATACATCTTGTTTCCTCCGGGGTGGATAGAATAAGCCGATCTGTGAGCTTCCTCGAGCAATACCCGTTTCAACTCTTCGGGTACAACCACTCGGTTCTTGAAACGAAGAAGACCGGTTTCATCGAACCCGAATGGACACTCTGGATCAGCTCTTGCCTTAGCTACCAATCTCTGAACTTCCAAATCTGTACTCTGAGCCTCAAACAACTTGTGCTTCAATTCTGGCTGGACCGAAATATTAGAAACTCGAGCCTTAAAAACAATTGGCTCGATTCCACTACTTTCACCCACTTCCAAGCTCGACACACTAGCCTTCCTACTAAGTGCATCGGCGACCACATTGGCTTTGCCGGGATGGTACTTAATCGTGCAATCATAATCTTCCAACCTTTCCATCCAACGCCGTTGCCTCATATTCAAATCCTTCTGAGTGAATAAATACTGGAGGCTTTTGTGGTCGGTGAAAATCTCGAAGGACACCCCGTACAAATAATGTCTCCACTTTCCAAGTGCAAAGACTACGGCAGCAAGCTCAAGATCATGTGTCGGATAATTCTTCTCATGCTCTTTCAACTTCCGGGATGCATAAGCGATTACCTTACCCTTCTGAGTCAATACACATCCCAAGCCTTCCTTAGAAGCATCCGTATAAACAGCATATCCTTCAGAACCTTCCGGAAGGGCTAACACTGGAGCAGACACTAACTTTTCCTTCAAGAAAGTGAAACTCTTCTCACAATCTTCATTCCAATCGAATTTCACGTTCTTCTTCGTCAACCGGGTTAAAGGAGCTACTAACTTGGAGAAATCCTTAACAAACCTCCGATAATAACCCGTCAATCCCAAGAAACTCCTAATCTCAGAGGCATTCCTAGGTTTCTCCCACTTCAGAACCGACTCAATCTTGGAAGGATCGACTTCCAAACCGTTGCCCGAAATCACGTGACCCAAGAATGACACCCTGTCAATCCAGAACTCACACTTGCTGAACTTGGCAAACAACTGATGCTCCTTCAAAGTCCTTAATACCAACTGAAGGTGTCTTGCATGCTCCTCGGCAGACTTCGAAAAAACCAGGATATCATCAATAAAAATAACCATGAACTTATCCAGAAAAGGCCTGAAGATCCTGTGCATCATATCCATAAAAGCTGCTGGGGCATTAGTCAAACCAAACGGCATCACAACAAACTCATAATGCCCGTACCGAGTGTTAAATCCTGTCTTAGAAATATCCCCTGCTCGGATACGCAGCTGGTAGTAACCTTGTCTCAAATCCAATTTCGAATAGACTTTTGATCCCTGAAGTATGTCAAACAACTCCTCAATATGTGGAAGAGGATACTTGTTCTTGATTGTCATCCGGTTCAACTCCCTATAGTCTATGCACATTCTCAAGGTTCCGTCCTTCTTCTTTACAAACAAAACCGGTGCACCCCAAGGAGAAGAACTCGGTCTGATATACCCAATCTCCAACAACGCATCAAGTTGAGTCTTCAACTCTTTCAACTCGGCCGGTGCCATACGATACGGAGTCTTGGAGTATGGCTCTGCATTAGGGTACAAATCAATCACAAACTCAATTTCCCGTTCTGGAGGTAAAGAATCCAATTCCTCAGGAAAAACCTCGGGAAATTCCTTCACTACTTCTGTTTCTTCCAGCTTACTCTGATCCTTAGGTTTGTTGAGAATATAAGCAATGAAACCCGTGGCTCCCTCTCGAACCAACTTATGAGCTTCAGAAAAAGAAAGTAGTGGTACAGTCTTGGAACTCCAACCTACTACCAAATCTGATCCCAACTGAACCTTCTTCGCTCTACAATCAACTGTGGCAGAATGTCTGTACAACCAATCCATGCCCAGAATAGATCCATAGCAAGTCATCGGCAGCTCAATGAAGTCTGACAAGAAAACTCGACCCTCGATGCTCACCGGAACCTCTCTAAACACCCGATCAGATTCTAAACTACCACCAAAAGGAGTACTAACCACATAACATGCAGAAGAGCGAGTAACAGGCAAAGACAGAGAAACAGATATAGCACTCGAAAGAAAGGAGTGAGTAGCTCCTGGATCAAACAAGGTATGAATGTTCGTGCCATGTATGCAAATGGTACCTTCAACTACCGCGGCTGGATCAATATCAGCATCCGGCTGCTCTCCTTCCAAAGCATAAGCCCGAGCCCTAATCAGTGGTCTCGGTGCCCCCGGTGGTGGTATCCTGCGATCTGGACAGCCATCTACCATGTGCTCATCGCTCCCACAAAGTAGGCATAAACCCAAACGCCTCCTGCAGTTATCATAGACGTGTGTCCTCTGTCCACAGAAGGTACAATAAGGTCTCTCGGGTGGTGGTGGCAAAGCTGGAGCAACTGGAGCAACTGGAGCTCTAATCACCGGTCCTGCAGGTCGGGGCTTCTTCCCTGGGCCCTGTGGAGCTGGTGATGGAGAAGAATAAACCATCGGCCTCTTGCCTGAAGCAGAACCCGAGCCAGAACCCTTATACCCTGATCCGGTACCTCTGAAACCCGATCCAGAACCCCTGAATCCCGATCCTGACCCTGAGCCCGATCCTGAACCTGAACGGTAGGTAGATCGCCTCGCATTCACTGAATCCTCAACCAATAGAGCCTTCTTGGTAGCCTTCACCCAGGTGCTCGTGTTGACTGCCTCAATAGCTACCTGAATATCCGGTCTAAGGCCCTGAACAAACTGCATCGCCTTATGGAAATCATCACTCGCTATATTAGGAGCATAGTGGGACAATCTCTCAAACTCGGCGATGTACTCTGAGACCGACCTGTTTCCTTGCTTCAACTCTGTAAATCCCTTCAATCTCCTAGTGCGAGAAGATGGAGGAATGAACTTGTTCTGGAACTCTCTAACAAAGACTGCCCAATTTACTTCCTCACCTGCAGCGGCTAACACAATCTGAGCACTCTCCCACCAAGAGTAGGCCTCACCCTGAATCAGAGAAATGGTACAACGGGCCTTCTCCTGGGATCCACACGGAATAAGCTCCCATATCCTCTCAATCTCTTTCAACCACTGCTCAGCCTGTATATCATTCCCTTTATAAAACTTAGGAGGATGCTGGTTCTGGAACTCCCTGAAAACAGCTGAAATCTGGCCTCCAGGCTGTGGTGGTGCAACTGGTGGTGGTGGTGGAACATAATCCCGAACCCTCTGATCAATAAGACCCACCACTGCGTTCATGAAGTCCTGTGGCTGAGCCTGAGGAGGTGGAGGAGGAGGTGGTGATCTCTCCCGGCGATGATGACGATGATGTCGATATCTAGGAGAACGATCACGATGATGTCTATCGCGAGCCATCCTAAAATCAAGTCACTATTGTGCATGTTCGATTAGTAATGCCAATGTGTGCAAATAAGTCAAGATTGCACATAAATTCAAAACTCAACAAGTCACCCCAAATTCAAGGCAGATTCAAAGAGTTCAAAGAGGTTCAAGTATCAAATAACGATGCAAGACTCTCAAATTGACAATTAGTTCCTATGCCGTGCGACCTAGACTCACAAGACGCGACACTAGAGACCCGGTTTTGCAACCGAGCTCTGATACCACCGTAGGATGTAGCACCCGGAACGCCAGGCACCACATCCCCCGCACTATAGCTCCAATCCACATATGAAATGGACAATCCATACATGAATCAAAGCTATAGCGAACGGGAGACAATAAAATGACTCAAGGCTAGGCGGGTACCCTCAATTTAAAACCAACCAACAATCAAGTCAGAGTATAAAAAAAACGGAAGCAATAACATTCATTCGATATGTATAGGTACCATATTTATTTATTTACTTATAGATACCAACATTTACACTATCAATACATTATCCCAAATATCTATACATAACAAAATGTGGGAATGAAGTGTGCTAGACCCAAATTTAAAGACCACATGACTCTAAATTCCCGCCTAGCACGCCCTGCAAAACACTGAAAAGTTGAGGTGTCAGTCCAACACAGACTGAGCGAGGGGTATAATAAATATAAGCGCACATACATGCAAGTTATAACCTCGGGTAATAATTTTGGAAAACAATACAATCTAATAGGTTAAAAAAAAATACTATCGCCCGAGATTACAACTATTCCAATTTCAATTCAATCAATTCAATACAATCAATTTGTGGCCCGGCGAGTGGGGCAATTCTCCAACCTTACGCCGATTGTGTACAATCAATCAATCAATTATTAGGTGATTAGGTGATCAGGCAATTCATTAATGTGCACAATTAGCAGTTTCAATAACGCCTTCTTCCTCCGGGTGATGGTGGGATTGCAAGGCCCCACCATCCAATCAATCTGGGCAGAGGGTACATGAATCCCTAAGCCCGGAACTCCTTCCTCCCCTAATCTCCTAGAGGGTTCAGGGTTCATCCCAGTTTGGTGAGGATAGCCCTCGAGTTACCCGTCAGCCCATGCTTTCCCGGTTGGCTCGAGTCACTACCCTCGGGCCCACAGTGCAATACAATACTCGCCAAAACAATCAATCAATCAATCAATTCCTTCAATAGTTCGATAAAACATTTGAAAACCAATCTCTTTTGAAAACTATAAGTATATAGATAGGTTTTGGCTTAAAACTTCACATAGGGTCGTACGGGTCCTATATATCTAAAATTAAACCTCACCTGAACGACCCAAAATAATCCAAGGAAACAGCTCACGGGGCCTGCTCCTCGTCACCAGGAAGCTGGTCTGTGCAAGAAAGACAATTGTCCGTGAAACACGACTCAAAATGTACCAAATATGACGAACGGCAAAATGCAACGAAACGACGGGAAAAATACAATGCACCATGAAAATATCACGTTTCAACATGTATGCGATCATATAACATCAATTAGGGGTCAAAGAAATGATTGGAGGATGATGATGAAAATTTAATTTTATGCAGTAGCTTTTGCTCTGCAGTCGCCGTGGGAACGGCCGTTCCGGCCTTCCTTTGAAAATGGGAAGGGCCGTTCCCATGGCCTGAAGAAAACGCGCCAGCGTTTTTAAAATATAAAATGCGTTTTGGCTGGGAATGGCCGTTCCGGCTCACAGGCCAAAGTGGGAACGGTCGTTCCCAGTCTCGCTGGCCTAATCTCTCAGCATTATGGGAACGGCCGTTCCAGTTTTGAACTGGGTTTGGGAATGGCCGTTCCCAGAATACGTGAGCTTCAGAATACAGAGCAGAAACAGAGCAGCCATGGCAACACAACAAATAATCACCAAAATGGCTTCAAGCCAAGTTTAAATGCATACATATGATACAATAAATATGCTAACATGCATATTGATCCATAACAATTCATAAAAACACATGACTCCATGTTAGATCATCAATAATCCATCATTTGAAACCCATATATTCAATCATGCTTCAAGTTCATAAAACTCAAGATATATGCATCAAACTCAAGCTTAAAGTTCACAAATAATTTTCCAACAACCAATACACAATATACTCAAGCCAATACAAAGCCCTATATATCATACATATTCAATAAAATCAACCAATCTCATAATTAAATGATCAAACGAGTCCAATGCAATTAGATCCCTAGTTCATGAAAATGAGCAATGAAGGCCATAAAGGAAATAAATCACATTCGGGAAAATAATTCACGTAGCAATCACGTTCAATAAATCCGAAAAATATGATATGATATGAATTTTCAATAAAATATCAAGAATATAATTTTATAAAATTATGTCATGATAGGAAAATGAATTAAATGGTCAATTAATAATTAAATTACAACTCTCAAACGCACACGTGTCGTTCATACCTGAATTGCCGAAAGCTGGGGCGTTACAATCCTCCCTCCTTATAAGAATCTGGTCCCCAGATTCACTGATCGGAAGGGAACAACTCTGGATGGAACCGTCTCATTTTGTCTTCGGTCTCCCACGTGGCTTCTTCGGTCTTATCACTTCTCCAAAGAACCTTAACCATGGGGATCCTCCGGTTTCTTAATTCTTGAAACTTCTTATCCAATATCTTAACCGGTTTCTGAACAAAGGTAAGACTCGGTTCCAATTCCACTTCTTCAACAGGAATGATCTCGGTTTCATCGGGGTAGTATTTCCTCAGCTGAGACACGTGAAATACGTTATGAATCCCCGTGAGGCTCGGTGGTAGGTCCAATCTGTAAGCAACTTCTCCAATTCTCTCCAGAATCTCATAAGGACCTAAATAACGAGGTTTAAGTTTACCTCCTTTCCCAATCCGAGCAAATCCTTTACGTGGAGACGCCTTCAAGAATACCCGGTCTCCAACCTCAAACTCGAGATCCCTTCTGCGACGATCGGCGTAGCTCTTCTGTCTGTCCTGAGCTGATTTCATTCGTTGTTTTATTAAGTGGACTTTCTCAATCATAGCTTCGACGGCCTTGGAAGGTTTTTCCAATTTCTCACCTTTCTTAACACCTTCCTGCTTAGTCCATTTCCACTCTTCCAAGTCAAAGAACAACGGAGATCGACACTTCCGTCCATAAAGTAGCTCATACGGTGCCATTCCAATCGAAGCCTGAAAACTGTTGTTGTACGCAAACTCAATCAAAGGTAGCTGATCATGCCAGGAAGACTGAAAATCCAAAGAACAAGCTCGAAGCAAATCCTCGAGATACCTTATTAATCTCTCGGACTGACCATCCGTCTGAGGATGAAAAGCTTTACTAAACTGGAGCTTCGTACCCAAAACCTCTTGCAATTCACGCCACAACCTCGAAGTGAACCGTGGATCTCTGTCAGAAACTATACTAATCGGAATCCCGTGAAGCCTAACAATCTCCCGGTTATAAAGCTCGGCTAGCTTGCGAATCTTATACGACATCCGAACCGGCAGAAAATGTGCAGACTTCGTCAAACGATCCACAATCACCCAAATCCCATCAAATCCACCTTTCACCTTAGGTAATCCGGACACGAAATCCATCGTCACCTGTTCCCACTTCCACTCAGGAATAGGTAACGGCTGAAGAAGACCTCCCGGTTTCTGATGCTCGGCTTTCACTTTCTGACAAGTGAGACAATGCTTCACAAACTCGGCCACATCTTTCTTCAATCCACGCCACCAATAATATTGCCTTAAATCCTTATACATCTTGTTTCCTCCGGGGTGGATAGAATAAGCCGATCTGTGAGCTTCCTCGAGCAATACCCGTTTTAACTCTTCGGGTACAACCACTCGGTTCTTGAAACGAAGAAGACCGGTTTCATCGAACCCGAATGGACACTCTGGATCAGCTCTTGCCTTAGCTACCAATCTCTGAACTTCCAAATCTGTACTCTGAGCCTCAAACAACTTGTGCTTCAATTCTGGCTGGACCGAAATATTAGAAACTCGAGCCTTAAAAACAATTGGCTCGATTCCACTACTTTCACCCACTTCCAAGCTCGACACACTAGCCTTCCTACTAAGTGCATCGGCGACCACATTGGCTTTGCCGGGATGGTACTTAATCGTGCAATCATAATCTTCCAACCTTTCCATCCAACGCCGTTGCCTCATATTCAAATCCTTCTGAGTGAATAAATACTGGAGGCTTTTGTGGTCGGTGAAAATCTCGAAGGACACCCCGTACAAATAATGTCTCCACTTTCCAAGTGCAAAGACTACGGCAGCAAGCTCAAGATCATGTGTCGGATAATTCTTCTCATGCTCTTTCAACTTCCGGGATGCATAAGCGATTACCTTACCCTTCTGAGTCAATACACATCCCAAGCCTTCCTTAGAAGCATCCGTATAAACAGCATATCCTTCAGAACCTTCCGGAAGGGCTAACACTGGAGCAGACACTAACTTTTCCTTCAAGAAAGTGAAACTCTTCTCACAATCTTCATTCCAATCGAATTTCACGTTCTTCTTCGTCAACCGGGTTAAAGGAGCTGCTAACTTGGAGAAATCCTTAACAAACCTCCGATAATAACCCGCCAATCCCAAGAAACTCCTAATCTCAGAGGCATTCCTAGGTTTCTCCCACTTCAGAACCGACTCAATCTTGGAAGGATCGACTTCCAAACCGTTGCCCGAAATCACGTGACCCAAGAATGACACCCTGTCAATCCAGAACTCACACTTGCTGAACTTGGCAAACAACTGATGCTCCTTCAAAGTCCTTAATACCAACTGAAGGTGTCTTGCATGCTCCTCGGCAGACTTCGAAAAAACCAGGATATCATCAATAAAAATAACCATGAACTTATCCAGAAAAGGCCTGAAGATCCTGTGCATCATATCCATAAAAGCTGCTGGGGCATTAGTCAAACCAAACGGCATCACAACAAACTCATAATGCCCGTACCGAGTGTTAAATCCTGTCTTAGAAATATCCCCTGCTCGGATACGCAGCTGGTAGTAACCTTGTCTCAAATCCAATTTCGAATAGACTTTTGATCCCTGAAGTATGTCAAACAACTCCTCAATATGTGGAAGAGGATACTTGTTCTTGATTGTCATCCGGTTCAACTCCCTATAGTCTATGCACATTCTCAAGGTTCCGTCCTTCTTCTTTACAAACAAAACCGGTGCACCCCAAGGAGAAGAACTCGGTCTGATATACCCAATCTCCAACAACGCATCAAGTTGAGTCTTCAACTCTTTCAACTCGGCCGGTGCCATACGATACGGAGTCTTGGAGTATGGCTCTGCATTAGGGTACAAATCAATCACAAACTCAATTTCCCGTTCTGGAGGTAAAGAATCCAATTCCTCAGGAAAAACCTCGGGAAATTCCTTCACTACTTCTGTTTCTTCCAGCTTACTCTGATCCTTAGGTTTGTTGAGAATATAAGCAATGAAACCCGTGGCTCCCTCTCGAACCAACTTATGAGCTTCAGAAAAAGAAAGTAGTGGTACAGTCTTGGAACTCCAACCTACTACCAAATCTGATCCCAACTGAACCTTCTTCGCTCTACAATCAACTGTGGCAGAGTGTCTGTACAACCAATCCATGCCCAGAATAGATCCATAGCAAGTCATCGGCAGCTCAATGAAGTCTGACAAGAAAACTCGACCCTCGATGCTCACCGGAACCTCTCTAAACACCCGATCAGATTCTAAACTACCACCAAAAGGAGTACTAACCACATAACATGCAGAAGAGCGAGTAACAGGCAAAGACAGAGAAACAGATATAGCACTCGAAAGAAAGGAGTGAGTAGCTCCTGGATCAAACAAGGTATGAATGTTCGTGCCATGTATGCAAATGGTACCTTCAACTACAGCGGCTGGATCAATATCAGCATCCGGCTGCTCTCCGTCCAAAGCATAAGCCCGAGCCCTAATCAGTGGTCTCGGTGCCCCCGGTGGTGGTATCCTGCGATCTGGACAGCCATCTACCATGTGCTCATCGCTCCCACAAAGTAGGCATAAACCCAAACGCCTCCTGCAGTTATCATAGACGTGTGTCCTCTGTCCACAGAAGGTACAATAAGGTCTCTTGGGTGGTGGTGGCAAAGCTGGAGCAACTGGAGCAACTGGAGCTCTAATCACCGGTCCTGCAGGTCGGGGCTTCTTCCCTGGGCCCTGTGGAGCTGGTGATGGAGAAGAATAAACCATCGGCCTCTTGCCTGAAGCAGAACCCGAGCCAGAACCCTTATACCCTGATCCGGTACCTCTGAAACCCGATCCAGAACCCCTGAATCCCGATCCTGACCCTGAGCCCGATCCTGAACCTGAACGGTAGGTAGATCGCCTCGCATTCACTGAATCCTCAACCAATAGAGCCTTCTTGGTAGCCTTCACCCAGGTGCTCGTGTTGACTGCCTCAATAGCTACCTGAATATCCGGTCTAAGGCCCTGAACAAACTGCATCGCCTTATGGAAATCATCACTCGCTATATTAGGAGCATAGCGGGACAATCTCTCAAACTCGGCGATGTACTCTGAGACCGACCTGTTTCCTTGCTTCAACTCTGTAAATCCCTTCAATCTCCTAGTGCGAGAAGATGGAGGAATGAACTTGTTCTGGAACTCTCTAACAAAGACTGCCCAATTTACTTCCTCACCTGCAGCGGCTAACATAATCTGAGCACTCTCCCACCAAGAGTAGGCCTCACCCTGAATCAGAGAAATGGTACAACGGGCCTTCTCCTGGGATCCACACGGAATAAGCTCCCATATCCTCTCAATCTCTTTCAACCACTGCTCAGCCTGTATATCATTCCCTTTATAAAACTTAGGAGGATGTTGGTTCTGGAACTCCCTGAAAACAGCTGAAATCTGGCCTCCAGGCTGTGGTGGTGCAACTGGTGGTGGTGGTGGAACATAATCCCGAACCCTCTGATCAATAAGACCCACCACTGCGTTCATGAAGTCCTGTGGCTGAGCCTGAGGAGGTGGAGGAGGAGGTGGTGATCTCTCCCGGCGATGATGACGATGATGTCGATGTCTAGGAGAACGATCACGATGATGTCTATCGCGAGCCATCCTGAAATCAAGTCACTATTGTGCATGTTCGATTAGTAATGCCAATGTGTGCAAATAAGTCAAGATTGCACATAAATTCAAAACTCAACAAGTCACCCCAAATTCAAGGCAGATTCAAAGAGTTCAAAGAGGTTCAAGTATCAAATAACGATGCAAGACTCTCAAATTGACAATTAGTTCCTATGCCGTGCGACCTAGACTCACAAGACGCGACACTAGAGACCCGGTTTTGCAACCGAGCTCTGATACCACCGTAGGATGTAGCACCCGGAACGCCAGGCACCACATCCCCCGCACTATAGCTCCAATCCACATATGAAATGGACAATCCATACATGAATCAAAGCTATAGCGAACGGGAGACAATAAAATGACTCAAGGCTAGGCGGGTACCCTCAATTTAAAACCAACCAACAATCAAGTCAGAGTATAAAAAAAACGGAAGCAATAACATTCATTCGATATGTATAGGTACCATATTTATTTATTTACTTATAGATACCAACATTTACACTATCAATACATTATCCCAAATATCTATACATAACAAAATGTGGGAATGAAGTGTGCTAGACCCAAATTTAAAGACCACATGACTCTAAATTCCCGCCTAACACGCCCTGCAAAACACTGAAAAGTTGAGGTGTCAGTCCAACACAGACTGAGCGAGGGGTATAATAAATATAAGCGCACATACATGCAAGTTATAACCTCGGGTAATAATTTTGGAAAACAATACAATCTAATAGGTTAAAAAAAAATACTATCGCCCGAGATTACAACTATTCCAATTTCAATTCAATCAATTCAATACAATCAATTTGTGGCCCGGCGAGTGGGGCAATTCTCCAACCTTACGCCGACTGTGTACAATCAATCAATCAATTATTAGGTGATTAGGTGATCAGGCAATTCATTAATGTGCACAATTAGCAGTTTCAATAACGCCTTCTTCCTCCGGGTGATGGTGGGATTGCAAGGCCCCACCATCCAATCAATCTGGGCAGAGGGTACATGAATCCCTAAGCCCGGAACTCCTTCCTCCCCTAATCTCCTAGAGGGTTCAGGGTTCATCCCAGTTTGGTGAGGATAGCCCTCGAGTTACCCGTCAGCCCATGCTTTCCCGGTTAGCTCGAGTCACTACCCTTGGGCCCACAGTGCAATACAATACTCGCCAAAACAATCAATCAATCAATCAATTCCTTCAATAGTTCGATAAAACATTTGAAAACCAATCTCTTTTGAAAACTATAAGTATATAGATAGGTTTTGGCTTAAAACTTCACATAGGGTCGTACGGGTCCTATATATCTAAAATTAAACCTCACCTGAACGACCCAAAATAATCCAAGGAAACAGCTCACGGGGCCTGCTCCTCGTCACCAGGAAGCTGGTCTGTGCAAGAAAGACAATTGTCCGTGAAACACGACTCAAAATGTACCAAATATGACGAACGGCAAAATGCAACGAAACGACGGGAAAAATACAATGCACCATGAAAATATCACGTTTCAACATGTATGCGATCATATAACATCAATTAGGGGTCAAAGAAATGATTGGAGGATGATGATGAAAATTTAATTTTATGCAGTAGCTTTTGCTCTGCAGTCGCCGTGGGAACGGCCGTTCCGGCCTTCCTTTGAAAATGGGAAGGGCCGTTCCCATGGCCTGAAGAAAACGCGCCAGCGTTTTTAAAATATAAAATGCGTTTTGGCTGGGAATGGCCGTTCCGGCTCACAGGCCAAAGTGGGAACGGTCGTTCCCTGTCTCGCTGGCCTAATCTCTCAGCATTATGGGAACGACCGTTCCAGTTTTGAACTGGGTTTGGGAATGGCCGTTCCCAGAATACGTGAGCTTCAGAATACAGAGCAGAAACAGAGCAGCCATGGCAACACAACAAATAATCACCAAAATGGCTTCAAGCCAAGTTTAAATGCATACATATGATACAATAAATATGCTAACATGCATATTGATCCATAACAATTCATAAAAACACATGACTCCATGTTAGATCATCAATAATCCATCATTTGAAACCCATATATTCAATCATGCTTCAAGTTCATAAAACTCAAGATATATGCATCAAACTCAAGCTTAAAGTTCACAAATAATTTTCCAACAACCAATACACAATATACTCAAGCCAATACAAAGCCCTATATATCATACATATTCAATAAAATCAACCAATCTCATAATTAAATGATCAAACGAGTCCAATGCAATTAGATCCCTAGTTCATGAAAATGAGCAATGAAGGCCATAAAGGAAATAAATCACATTCGGGAAAATAATTCACGTAGCAATCACGTTCAATAAATCCGAAAAATATGATATGATATGAATTTTCAATAAAATATCAAGAATATAATTTTATAAAATTATGTCATGATAGGAAAATGAATTAAATGGTCAATTAATAATTAAATTACAACTCTCAAACGCACACGTGTCGTTCATACCTGAATTGCCGAAAGCTGGGGCGTTACATTTTTAGGGGGTGTTTTTTGTGACACCCCACTCATTTGTACGTGCAGGTTCGTGCCACATGTGAGTTTAATTTCTATATTTGCATTACTTTAATTTCCATACTTGATTTAATTGTTGTTACCTATTTATTATTTAAGTGGTTATATGAACTATTTGATTTAAATGATATGAAATTTTCCCTAAGTGTTTTTATGACATGAAATTTTATGAAATATTAATTCTTATGATATGAATTCCATTGTATAAGTGATTTATATGAATTATGGTTGCGATTGTAAGAGGTTTGAATGTTTTAGGGCTTAATTGAAAATAAGCCTTGAACCTATTTGACACTTTTTGAAAGTTCGAGGACCTTTTCGGCTATTTTAAGCTCGGGATTCAAATTCCAACAATGCTATTGGATTCGTTTCGACAATGGAGTCCAATAGAACAAACCGTTTATTTTTCTAAGGCCGTTTGAACCCCTTAAGCTTTAAAATTCGATCAGAACAAACCGAACCATTGAACTGAACCTTTCTTGGACAAACCAACCGGTTCTCTCCCTCTAACACCCCAAGAACTAGACCCCCTCCCTCTTATTTTCCCTCATACATGTTCAAGACCCAAGGGAGCCAACAAGAAAGGAGAACCAAGAGCTACAACACCATTCTTGACCTTTAGAGCTCATTTGACCATTTTTCTTCAACCAATTTTCAAGGTAAGCATGGATTTTGATTCTCCATTATCTTGTGCACATTTTAATCCATATATTTCATGCTTTAACTCAAGAATTCATCGTTTATGAGAATGGTGATGAATAGTTAGGGTTATAGCTCAAATTTGAATAATATGCTCATTTTTGCACCTTTTGAAGATTTAATGCATTTATATGCTTATATTTATTGGTAGTTGGATATTGAATGCTTTGTCATTAATGAACTTGAGCTTAAGCTTTGATAAAACTTGGTATATGTTGAGATATTGCATCCATCTTGTTGCTATTGTGTTGTCGGTTGATGTATGATGATGATGTCGTTGTTTTTGCTTCATTTTAGGCCTTCTCCTTGTCATATTTGTTACCTTTGATCATGCCCTGAGTTGCTATTGTTCTCCTGCTCTTTTCCTTGTTGTTAGCTGCTGCTGCACTTTTTTTTTTTTTTCCCCCCGAAGACGAAGCAGTTGCACGGCTACGCGGCATAAAGGCTTAATGCACGCAAGACCGTACATTGCACTTCGATTTTTGCTGAATTTTTGCTGCATGGTTGTACAACATTTGTGAAGGAAATGTACAAGGTCGTGCAGGAGGGTTCAGAATTATTTTTTGGATTAAAATCCTTATGCACGACCGTGCATGTTTGAGGAGTAAATCCCGCGCAACCATACATGTGTATAGGGCTTCCTGAATGATTTCTTTTGATGTTTTAATGCTTTTCGTTGCCTTTTTCCACCCCGATTATGACTCATATGTATTGTTAACCTGATATATTATGTGTCATGATTCATGACTGAATTTATGGTGTGATTTGATATGTTTTATACGAGCTATGAACTTGAATGACTTAAGTGTTACCTTATGGTGTCTCATATGCATTCATTTCAGTCATAAGCATCGCCGCGCATCTAATTGGTACATAATCGAGTCTAAGTCTTGGATTTCGTATTTGTTTATCACAGAGCCAGTTTAGGAGGACGTCGAGCCCGAGGCTTAGGTGTTCGAGATGCCCATTTTAGATCTCTTTTGCTACTTTTTTTGCTATAAGGTGAGTATTAGGATTCTTTTCTTTTAGTTAAGCATCCTGTGGCCTTTATGTGTTGTTTTCTCACCCCGCATGCAACTATATCACTTATATATAATTAAATGTGTGTATGTAAGCTATATTTATGGTCTTATGGATACGTTTAAGTTTATGAAAAGGGGTATACGTACGAGCATAAGTAAGCTTAAATTTTGAAAGGTTTATGTACGTTTATGTTAAGATATGTACGAGTTGAGCCTTGAAATATAGGCATATGATAAGAAGGTATGTTGGGCCCTCGGAGGCTACGGGTTGGGAAGTCGGTACGGTATCGGGCAGTTGGACTAACCCCGGGCATAGTCTCTATTTGAGGTACTTACGCGCAATTCTTGAAGGTTGAGGAGGCATAGGGCCTTGAGCCTTCGGTGGATACCGGAGAAGGCACGATGAGGGATCGCTACCCCGTGTGCATACGTAAGTAGGTGGTGAGGGTTTACTTCCCCGAACCACCATGGAAGTTTGGGAGGATATGATTTATAATTTCAGATTTTTTTTGTAAGTTATGAAGTAAGGTTAGGAGGCCCGTACTTGTCGGGCATATGTTTAAGTTTATAATATGTTGGATTATGAATCGAGTTAGGTTTTCTTTTATGAATTTTATGTTATGTTTATAAAAACATTTTGGATTGCAAAACCCTAGCCTCGATTCATAACCTATCCCTTTTTACTTGCTTTGCTCTATATCTATAGTGTGCGGGTGTGCGTTAGCCCCCTCACTCAGTCGAGGTTTGACTGACTCCTCTCTTTTCCAACCTTTAGTTGTAGGTTTGCTTGAGTTAGGCGGGAAAGAGTGTCGTCGAGTCACACTAGCTGGCTTAGGTCGAGTTTGCATTCATATTCGCATATTTTGGTTACTCTTATATGAATTGTATAAGGAGTGTATTATGAATATTTGATGTATTCTTTTGGCCGTGATGGCATTGTATATATATGTTGATCCTGTTTGTTGCTTCCACACTAAAATTTTTTAAATTATTCTGAGCAATTTAATATGATTTAAATAATATATTAATATAAATAATAGTTTAAAATTATATAAGGTAAGTATGTATAATAAATAAAATGCTTGTGAAAAAATAGATAATAAATAAATATAAATTGAATGATTTTAAAATAAATAAATTTATTAGAATTAAGAAAAGAGAAAAATAAATTTATAAAAAAATTTACTTTGTAATTACAATATCAGAATTTTAATTGAGATATTTAAGATTATCGATAAGAAAAGAAAAAAAATAATAATCATATAAACCATAAAATTATATATTAATATAAAAAAGTTAATTAAGGAATATTAATATTTTAATGAGGGTAGTATTGTCTAAAATAGAATTTAATTAACAACACAAAACTGAATATGGTATAAGCAGAATCCAGAAGCAACCCATGACCTGGGTTGCTTTTGGATTCTAGCTTATTTCTGCTTAAATTAAGCAGAAGTTGGATTTCCAAACACGACAAAATTAAGTGCTTATTTTTAAAGTTTGCAAACACTCCCTTATTTTGCTTTTCTTTATTTTTGGTCAGTTATTTTGCTTTTCATTTATGCATCGGATGGTACTTTTTCAGTTGCATCAATTACTGCATGCAATTTTCAATTAATAATTTATACGCTTTGATTAATTGTAATGAGAAAGTAAAACTACGTGGATACTTGTAAACTAAGTTTGCTATAATATTTTGAGTTATATTCTCATTAAACAATTAAAAGTGTTAGTAATTTAATTATACAAAATATTAATGAAGCTTTTAATGATTAGTTTATTTATAATGTATGATAATGTTTTATTAAAATTAATTAGATTCTCAATTGATTTTTTATATTTATATATTGAACAACTTATATACTCCTCAAACAATATCTTTTGAAACTCGATTGTTTGAACATGTGCAATTACCTTTCCAAAAATCTCCTTATTAAATAATTGATATTTTAAAATTATAACTTTTTTCAAAAATCTCTTGATATATAAAATATCTCTTTCAAATCATGAATAAATAAATGATTTGATTAACAACTGATCACTAAGTAAAACATAACAAGATTAATAAATACATGAATTCTTCTCCATGTGAAAGAACCTCATTTGTTGACAAAAAATTTGATACCCGAATGGCATCATTATTGAAACAAATAAAAAAATTATTTGAGTTGTTCCTTAATTTGGTATGTGTGTGTATATACATTAAAATTAAGTAACTATTTCTTTTAACAAATTATTCTTTATCTCTTTTTATTCTCTCTTTACCGTTTGAGATTGCATTCTATTTTTTTATTTATATTTTTCTAATGAGTATTATTTAAGATTTATGTTATTCTTTTACTATTGATTTTATGTATGTAGTAGAAATAATTAAAAGAGTACATTTATATAAAAATTTCAAAGAATGTTTAATTAAACACTATAAAAAATATTTATAAAATTTGATTATATCTTATTTTTATATGCACACATATTGAGTCTCTAAATTTTGGTCTGACGAGTTGCAATTCTAAATTATTGTTTTTTATTTTTTTTTTGAAAAGTAAACCCCCGAAGGGGAAATTTACTAAATTAACTGAAATCATAACATACAAAGGAATAATGAAAAAAGCAACGCAGTCTCGAGGCAGCAATTCTAACAAATTTGTGGGCAATCATATTTGTTCCACGCCTAATAGAACATAAACTAACATTCTCAAAACTAGATCTAATATAGGTAAAGATCGTGAGAATACAACCAACAAAAGAGAGGACTTTTTCCACGAACGTAAGAGAATAGCTAGTACTCAACCCTAGTTGCAGAATCTTTAGTTGTTAAACATGGAGTCATACAGGCATGTCTCCATTTGATTTGATCTTCAAGTAAATGCAGCCATCTGAAATTGACAAAAGAGGCAGACGATTGCAGCACCGGGAGGACCACCCTGCAATGAACGATGAGATCACGAAAGAAGAAGAAAGTAAAATGGCTTTCATTCGAGAGAAAACAGCTCTCATACGAGAGAAAAAATTACTCTCATATGAGAGGGAAACAACCAAAAAAAGAGAAATAAACGATAAATAATGGATCAAGAACTCAAAGGATCAATTTGAGATCTGGATCTCGTTGGAAAACAAAACAAATATTTAAATTTAAGAGATATTTAGGAAGTAAAATAAACGATGAGATCACGAAAGAAGAAGAAAGTAAACTGCCTCTCATTCGAGAGAAAACTGCTCTCATACGAGAGAAAAATTACTCTCATACGAGAGGGAAACAACCAAAAAAGAAAAAAAAAAGAGAAATAAATGATAAATAACAGATCAAGAACTCAAAGGATCAAGAACTCAAAGAGATCCAAATCTTTTCATTGGAAAACAAAACAAAGATTTAAATTTAAGAGATATTAGGAAGAGAAGACGACTTCTAAAAAGAAAAGAGAAAAACCCTATAGGGTTTTTACAGTGAGATTAAATTATTATATATTTGATGGGTTCTGAATATGGGTACAGAGTCCGATCACTTTAGAATTTGTTTAAGTGAGGAAACCACTGGAAGATCGCCGGAGAAGATGGGGGTTCTACCTGCTAGGACAAACACACAGACAAAAGTCATAAGGCCAAGCTGGGGGAACTGGGGGTGATACCCAGTTTGGCTCTCCGACCCTCAAGTCAGATGAAGATCTGAAAGAGAAAAATATGCTAAGTATGAAGTTGCTGTAATGGAGGGAGCTTACAGTGGAGAAGATGAACTTGTGTATTTATAGTTGAGGGTTAGGGACCCTTTGGTCATTTACGCCGTGTGGTCCTGGCCGAATGTTGCCCTAACACGTGGCGCTGCGAGAGAGTCCTAAGAGGAATCTTCTCTGCAAAAGCTGGTGAAAGGTGGTGTGGGCAACAGTGGTAGGTGCGCGGGCATGTACGATGTGTCAGAGAGCCGTTTGGGGAGTTGGTAACGAGGGCTTATGGGCATGCTCGTTGTCAACCAAAACCTTGGTGGCCAAGGAATCCGCTAGGGGATGAAGGCCAAGGCTTGTGTAACGAATTGGAGTGGAAGCCTCTCTGAGGTAACGCTCGAAGAGGGCTTCCCTTGATTGATTGGAACGCTAACCATGTAGAGTGAAAGGCGCTCGTGGGAGAGCGGCAACAGTGATCACGTGCGAAGGTGACAGAGACGGCACGTGATCTGGGAGGATACTGGCGCTTCGAGGGTTTCAGCGCTCGTGTATGACTGCCGTAATCACAGGACAAGTGTCGTCATCTTGGAAGTGCCACGTGTCTAAACGTGGGACGAGCGTATTTTGACCCCATCATTTTGCCCCCCCAATTATGTAGTCCTTAGTGATAAAGGTTTTAGAATTTTTCCTAATGCAATCCATCGAGCGTGACGCCTGTATTAGGTTTGGCGTGTTGGGCAATCTTTCTTCTGATTGTGCCATAAATGCGGTCGCTTCTACTGACCGCTTGTAACGTCCAAGCATTAAACGCTGTCCTTTCTTCTGACCATTTGGAGCGTCTAAGCATTAAATGTTGATGCGCGTGGGGCGCGTGAATCTTGGGAAGTACGTGACGGTTCAATAAAGTGAACGGGTTTTCTAGGCGGGAAATGATTACGATTTTGAATTTTTACCAGAATAGTACAAACTTCCATCCCTATAAATAAGGGATTCTGCATCCATTCCATCTTTTACGCAAACAAATATTCAGAGCATCCTATTGCAGAGAAATTCCTTGCAAACTAGTTCCAGAGCATTCCAACCTTTCCTTCAAGCTTTTCCAGAAATTTCAAGGTAATCTTCGGTGAAACTTTCTAACTTTGCTAACTTTAGAATCAAGTTAGGATTCAGCGACTCCTTAAACTTCTATTCTCTAGAAATCTCGAATCTCTTTAGATATACAACACTTCCCAGAAAAAATCCCCAAACCTCTTCCAAATTCCAACACCGCCATGGCCGATCATCATGTAGAAGAGTTTGCCCGTGAAGTTGAAGAGATGGCCACCCAGAACTCATCTCCTCCAGATTCCCCTAGAGACGAAGAGTTGGGCGCGGCAGTTATGGCCATGGACGAAAGAAATCCAGATGGGGTAGAGCATTTCTTCGAAGAGATGACCTTGGTAATGGAGGCGGAGAGACAAGGGGTGTCTCTCCCGATAACTGAGAGTGCGACTCACCCTCATCGTCATACAGTGACGGTGGCCATCGCAGCTCCGGCGCCGAAAACAGTGGAGGTAGCGGGGCCCTCTGAAAGATCCCGTGGCAAGGGTAAGGGCAAGAGGACCAAGAAAACCAAGAAAGCCAAAGGGCCCAACGAGGCTGAAGGCTCGGGCATGCAAGCGACAGAGCGCACTCCTGATGAGACTCCCAGCAAAATCACTTTGGGGGAGGTGAAGACGATGATGGCGCCAATTTACTGGGATGAGCGCTTCACATGGAGGATTCCTGCTGACCACGAGCGCGCCAACCACCCGCCGCCCGGCGAGATCGGTCTACATGGATGCGGTCAGCTCTGGGGGCTTGAGGTTCCCGATTCCAGCCCCAGTGGCCCATATTCTGAACGATATAGGCCTCTGCCCCTCGCAAGTCGTACCCAACGGCCTCGCACTGGTAACGAGCTTCGTGATCCTTATGGGATGCGCCGGTTACGAGCCTTGTATGCGAAATTTCAACGCTCTTTTTCAAGTGGTCAGCTCACCGCGCTCGTCACCTGAGGCGGGTTACTTCTACTATATCCAAGCGAAGGCCCACTTGAAAGTGATCAATTCCCCCTCATCCACTTATGTCCCAAACTGGAAGGAGAAGTATTTTTTCGTCAGAGCGCCAGAAGATGAGGGTTTCGGGGTGGTCCGAGAGTGGATAACCCACGGGAAGGGATCCCTTATACAAAATCGTTTAGAACCTGACTTACCAAAGGATTGGGCCAAGAACCTGTCTAGGGCATTAAGGGAAGAGGGTCGTTTGATCCGAGCCAAGGATTGGATTGACGATGATGAGCTCATGTTTCTTTGTGGGCTTACTAACGACCCACATTATCTTGACAACCCTCCGGCTCGTGACTTGGAAAGAGATGGTTAGATTCTTAGGGCACTAACTTTTAGCTAGGAATGCTAACTGTATTTTTCCCTTTGCAACTTGTATTTTGAGAAATTTGTTTAAGGGTTTCTGACCCTCGTTTCCACCTTCCTTGCAGGAGTAGCAATTCTCGAGATGGCCGGAGGAATCAGACATGCTGCTAGGTTTGCTAACGCCAACAGGCGTCAAGCCCAGCAAGAGAAACAACAAAACCCCCGAGGCCGTGGAGCAGGCAGGGGAGACGATCGTGGCGGTCAGCACGGTGCCGGCTCAAGTACGGTTCCTGGCGCTCAAACTCAACGAGGCCGAGGGGATAGCAGAGCGGCCAACGTGGAAAACAGGATAATGGGGCGGCCACCTCCTGCGACAGATTCGAGGGTGGCCGACCCTCGTGCTACCACCCAAGTGAGGCCCCCAACAAATGTGGTAACAAACGGGGCTCAATCAAGCGCTGACCGGACGTCCCGTAAGCGGAAGAGGATGCCCGACACCCTCGCAATAACGGGCAAGGGCAAGCAAGTGGTGGAAGGCCCCAAGGGCCACGGAGAGACTTCCTCTTCAGAGGAAGAGCATCTGTGGAATTTTTCCCGTCGAGGGGATAGACACTTCACCGGCTTCGCGGATGGAGGTGCGGTTCTGTTGAGGCCCGGGACGCTCGCTCAGACTGTCAGCGAGAATTTGTACGACAGGGCCCAATTCACCGCGGACCACAAGCATTTGTACAGTGAGTCCATCGAGACTGTGGCTTATGACATGGTGCACGCTATAATCTCCGTAAGTTCTCATTCCCTTGTAATTTCACTATCTCTGGGAGGTATTATTTTCCCACATTCTTACTAACACTTTCAATCTTCCGAGCCCTTGCAGCAAGTACTCCCGACGGCCAAAAACATTCAAATGCGCGCCTCGGTCTATGCTGATCGAAAGGCCAAGTACAAGAAAATGGCACGTGCGAATGATCCCGCTCAAATCCAGGTGGAGCTGGACACTGAAAAGGCTAAGTACGAATCCCTCAAGGAAGAGTACAGAAGAATGGAGGAGGAGATGAAGAAGCTGCAGGGTGACTTCGCGAGCGCGGAGAACGCTCCGAACAGTTTGAGTGACAAGTTTGCCCAACTTGGAGAGGGCTATAAGAAGCTTGAGACCGAGCGTGACGGCTGGCAAACGAGGGCTCTGGAGGCGGAAAGGAAATTCACTGACACCATGAACGAATGGCCCCAAAGTCTCGCGCGAGTAAACAAGGAGGCGCTCATCAAATTATGTCATTCTAAAGCCTTCAACTTAGCCGCTTCCTTGCACTGTCTGCACGAGGCGCAAAAGGCCTTCAACCTAGTCATTGATCAGGGCATTCACAAAGGGTTGACGGATCCGGCCATCCGTGGGGCCAAAGGCATGGGGCTCATGTTCAATGAGCGTTGCGAGGAGGATGATGACGACCGGGATAATCCTGCAGACACCATTTCTGAACCGGAATATGACTTCCTGGTCAAGCTTATCCAGGATGAGTATATGGAGGCCCATCCTCCAGAAGATGTCCCCCAAGCAACACATAACGCTCCTCTTGTAAGCGAGCCTCAAGTGCCTGCCGTGGAAAATGCCCTTGTTCCGGCTGCTGAGAATGCCAATGTTCCTGGCCCCAATGCCAATGAGCCCAACGCCAATGAACCCAACGATCCTCAAGCGCCTGCAAACAACGAGCCGGAGCGTCAAGCTGCCCAGCACCAAGAGCCGGAAGGCCCCGTTCATGGCCCTGTGGCCCAGAACATTTTGGTGGTTTTGGACCAGGACGTTGCTCCAGCTGCTTGAAGTTCATTCCTCCCAGCTTATCTTGAAATTCTTCTACCCTTAGTTCAGTGCTTTTCTTTTTCTTGTAGCAATATTATGGGCCTTTGAGCCCTTACTTTGTAATATTCGGCGTGGAGCCTCAATCAATAAAATTCCTCTTTTCCATAATATTGTCTTTTACCTTTTTCTTGATTTGCGTATTTTCACTTTGCGCTTGTTGTAACAAAATCTTGTAGCAATGAGATTGTGTGTAACAAGCTTAGTAAAAATTGCATTACTCAGATAGGCTTCTGACATTTGACAGATTTTGTTAAATCTTGTAAACTTGAAAATTTTTACTAAGTCTTGAGTAATCATGAGGGTCTTATTGTGAGGCTGCCCCCACTCAAGACTTGTGTAAATTTTTGCTTTTACTCTTAGAAAATTTTGCTAAGTCTTGAGTAATTACGAGGGTCTTACAGAGAGAATGCCCTCGTTCAAGACTTGTGAAATTTCTTCTTAACCTTGGGAAATTTTGCTAAGTCTTGAGTGATCACGAAGGTCTTACTGAGAGACTGCCCTCGTTCAAGACTTGTGAAATTTCTTCTTAATGATGTTATCGCTAAACGAGCGTTCTTGTTCCTGTTCACCTTTCAGAGTTTGCCAGCGATCCCGTTTTCGAGCGCAAGGCGTTGTAACAAACGGCCAAGGCCCACTAGGATTTTCTTCGTATTTTCTTTCCGATTCATCAAGTTGGTAGTGAGCGTTACCAGTCTATCCCTATGAGTGTTAGGAATAGTGCCCTAGAAAGCCGATTCGACGTAATCTGCTTTGGGACTTTTCTTGTATCACAGACAATCTTTGAATAATATACGATTGATTATAGGCAAACACTTCTTTATATGCCAATACGTGTTTTGTGTGTTTCCATTACGTGCGCATGTATGAGAACTCCCCTAATCCTGATGACTTTAGGACTCTACCATTTAGGTGAAATGGTTCATGAAACGAGCCCTATATCACATAAGTCATGATTAGTAAAATACTCCAAGCCGATGAGTCCTACAGACAGTGGGAGTGTCAACCTGACTCCTCTAAGGCTTGCTTGTGGGATCACGCCCTTAAGAAGGACCACCTTGTTTCATGGAGGTGCAAAGTGTATAGTTGATACGTGCGTGATACATGAGGGTGCTTACTTTAATAAGTAAGTTCACTGAGGTGCCCCGTGTGAGAACATTCCTAAATGGGAAAGGAAGTTTCCATTTCAGGAAATGGAAACTTCCAGATTAGGAAATATCTCACGAGTCATTGATGTGATTAATTGATCCTTAGACTTGAGGTTCCATGTTACTTTATGAGTTAACTCTGTAGTCTTTGGTATAAGCTTTAAAGGGTGTCGCCTTAGACAACTGATTCAAGGCTTATGCTGGGGCTGCACAAGTGACTCATGAAAGTGAATGAGAATCAAGAAAGGACCTACACTTGCATTTGCAAGGTGATCTCTTATTGTGTAAGTCATTCATATGCCATATGGAGTCCTTGGCCAAGGCAGTAGATCAAGACATCAAGAAAAGGGTTTCTTGGATTGAGATCAAATGGATATGAAATGCACTTAGCTTTAAGACCAGATTATTAGGGTTCTAATTATTCCCTTACCCTAGATCATGGTTGAGAGATAGTAAGTAGGAGGATTGTATCTCACATGAATCAATGACTTAAAGGTTCTGTCGAATCCGAACATTCCAATTCAGCTAGGGGTTAAACACCTGTTGCTAGACTATGGTCGTTTAATCTGTGGACTGATTAATTAATTAGTGAATTAATTAATTAGGGTCACTGCTAATTGAATTGAGAACCTAGAGGGTCACACACAACAACTTGGTTACATGAGTTGAGGCTTTAAAATGATTAAACGAGTTAATCAAGCCAAGAGGGTTCCACACGTGTGAAACCACACGTGTGGCTCACGTGAGTGACACGTGTCATTGTGACACGTGTCACACACGTGTATAAATATATGTGTATATTTATTTATGTATTAAATAATTAATGTGATTAATTATTTAATAGACTTTGGTTTAATTTTGAATTAAAAGGAAAGTCTTATTTTGGAGAAAATAATCTAGTTAATTAATTACGAATTAATTAATTAGATAAAATAAGTTATTTATTTTAAATAAATAAAGTATAAAATTATCCAAAAATAGTTTGGATATTTTTAGCTCTCTTGAAAGTTGATTTGAATTAGAATTCAAAGTCAAAGTCAAAATTACTTGATGATCAAGTAATAGGAGAGAGAGAGAGACCAAAATCCTAGCCCATTAAGGACTAGGAATTTCGTCCCTCCCCTTTCTTATATATAGGGGAGCTCATGCTCCCCTTTAGAGCTAATAGACAATTCTTGGTTCATGTGTTGAATACCTTCCTTTCTCCAAGATAAAATAAAACCCTAGGTTAAGCCTAAACACTAACTAGAGAACTAGCATCCTTACTAGTTAGATTGTAGCCAAGTTGGTGGACTATCTCTAGAGACTTCAAGTTAGAAGTTTTGAAGATTCGAGCTTTACCAAAAGTGGGGATTAAGCAAAACGATCAGAAGGGATGATGAAACGAATCTGAACCCGACGTGAAGCGAATGAAAAAATCGAACCAAAGAAGATGGCGAAAACCGTTCGTCCATATCCTGAAGGATGAATTTTTTCACGAGGGTTTTGTGACTGGCAGTTTTCTACTTTCGCAAAACTGGTTTTCGAAGGGAGTTTCAATCCTGCTTTTCTCGTTTCATGTTTCTTTCTTTATGTTATATTGTTAAGAACATCTCTAACATGAATTGAATCTAGGTTGGTGTGGATTGCTATCCCGACAATGGATTCTGAAGTAGAAAGAGACTTTCGAAGGACGGGTTGTCAAGCCGCGAGAAGAGCGTTCTTGGGTGGCTTGAAACGCTTCAAGAAAGAATAAAAGAAAAGTAAGTTTTCTATCTTTACGAATTTGGATACACGATTGCGAGTTCAAGATCCTTTTGTTGGAAAAATTTTTAAATTCCGCTGCTTTCTGATTCGTGTTTTCCAACAAGTGGTATCAGAGCCACCTCGTTAATCGTGTTTCTGATTCGTCTCAATTAAACTGAATTTTGAGAAATTCTTGAATCTGAATTACAGTTAGGTATTCTTGAATTTGTATCGTAATCTGAGCTTTTGAATCTGAGAGGTTTCCTGATAAATTGAGAAAATCGTTTTCTGGAAAAAGGGTTTTATTTTAGATTTATTAAAATCGCGATTTTGATTCCCGAATCGAGACGAAAATTTTTCTGAAAAATTTTGTACGGAAAACGGTGTGGGACGACGAGGACCAAGCGAGTTTGTCGCTCGTCGTCGCCGCACGCGGACGGGTCCGGACGAGGCCGGAACAGCCTGTGCGGGATCGCCCGCACACCCCTGTGCGGGACTGCCCGCACGCGTCTGCGCGGGGCTGTGCGGGATCGCCCGCACGCTTTCGGGCGGATGTGACGCGATGCGATTTTTCGTGTTTTTGGCCCAAATTTTATTTTAAAATTATTTTAAAAATCTTTTTTACTGAAAATATTTTAATTTTGAAATAAAATTATAATTTGGGAATTTCGGGAATCAAAGTTAATTTTAATTTTTCGGGAAAAGTATAATTATTATTTTTTGAAATAATGATTTTAATAAAATTGTTAATTTTTGAATTAACTTGAATTTTATCAGATTCTAGCTTTTGATTTTGAAATTATTCTTGAACAAGGAACTGTTTTTCAGATTACTTTGAGTTAGTCGAACTTAAAGTTAAAGGAATTTTAAATTTATTGGTAAATTTAAATTCGTGCAATTTAAGCATGTTAGGTGATCATGGGTTTTAGATCTATGTATGGTTTTAATTTATGCACATGGATGGTTTAAATTGGGGTTGGAGCCCTATAGTTGCGTTTTTCAATTGAGGTTGGAGCCTCACTTATGTGCGTACTGTTATGTGATTTATTATGTGGCTTTCCATATTACTGTTTTTGAGGCCGGGGTATGCCCCGTGTAATTGTCTAAGGCCAATATGAAGATTGAGCCTTATTACTTTATGTCTTTTTCTTTTTATTGTAATTTGAGAGTAGAGATAGGTGGTGAGGTTTTATTTTCATTTTGGAGACAATGCACCCATGGAGTAAGATGGACCACATTCAAGTAACAAGGAGGCCATAAGTGAAGACCCCTCAAAATGTTAGGGAGGGGAATCTCAATTGTTAAATGTAATAGAGATAGGGCTCGTATTTTGTTACCGCTTTCCCTTATGTGATTTGAACTGTTTATGTGGCATGTATGTTAGAACTAGTGATTGTGGAGTGGCTCCCACATATCACGCATAAGATAGGTAGAACCCATGATCATTACATGTTAGTATCATGCTAGGACATGTTATCTGTTTATGTGCTTGTTTGAAATGCATTTAAGTTGTACTTGCATTAATCAAGACTAATAAAATTGGATAACATATATGTTGGTGAGGTCGAACCGGACAACTCTCCGGTTAATTCGAAAATTCCCATTAAATATTAAGCTAATTTCGAATAAATAGGTATTTAATTCGAGATGCAAATTTTGGATTAAATTCCTAGCATTCCATCAATAGGTTTTAAGTTTAGTAAGTGAAGCTAGTTATTGTCCGCGAGTCGTGGGATAGCTAGTGGAGCTTATTAGTTCTTAGTTACCTAATTGATCCTTTTTTTAAATGATCAATATTTCATGGTCAATTTTAGCAAGGGCGATGTCCGCGAGTCGTGGGTCGTTCGAACTAAGTTTTGATCATGATCTTATGATTGATGGGTCTAGCTTAACGCCTAAGTAAATATGGATGTCGCACGAGTCGTGGGTCCATATTGAAAGATAGGTGATGCAAAAATAATTACTAAGAGTTCTAAAGGTGTTAGAATTGGTAGGTTGTACCTACCTAGGGTTCTTACTTAGAATGTCCGCGAGTCGTGGGTTCGAGGTAAAATGCCTAGGATCTTAGTACCCATTGGGAAACGCGTTCCTCTTAGATCTTTGGGAATTATAGATCTTTGAAAAACAGTGGGAGCTACATTAGATTAAAGACCTTATCTTATGTATATCGTTATTATTCAGCATGCTCACCTAGTTCTCTGCTTAGCATTTAGGTTGTAGTTCTGTGATTCTCTACAATATGAAATGCAAACCCATTCGTATCCATCCTTAAGTCAAATAAGTTGACTTAGTCCTAACCAACTCTAATTGGCTTCGGACCCTAAAATTCGTTTTAGATTCCGAATAGAGAAAGGCGTTCTCTAAAAGGCGAAGTTTTCAATTATGAAAATTTGACCCGGGCCAAAGAGAAGCAATCTAAGGTGAATGGATTTTTCCAACCACTTAAGAGCAATTGAACCACCTCATGAAAATGTTACAAGGTATAACACTATGGAATTATTCAATATTCCAAATGAGGAAACAAGTGCACACGAACAAGGTCTAAAGATCTTATTTGAAGATCTTATGGTCTCGATCATCAACCGAGAAAAGAGTTCTCTATGCACTGATTGCTTACATTGCTTCCACCATCATTCAAACCCTTTATGCTCAACTAGAATGATGCTAATGTAGCATAGTTAATCATTTAGTTGATAATGGTTGAGAGCATCCTTAAAAGGGAATAAAAGGTTGAGATGGTTAATTCTTCTTCTAAACTCCCTAAGTTAAAGGCTTGAACGCCTAAAGAAGAAGAAACCCTTAAGAGCCCAATGGAGGGGCATGTAAGGGGTGCGCCCAAAAGACACTAGAGATCAAATAGGACGTTTTCTTCTATGGTAGCAAATAAGGACTTTGAAAGGGAACTGCATAGAGTATGAGTACTCTGAAATGTTACCTCGTTTAGTAATTCTACTAGGAATAGAATTCACTAGTCTTGAGTCAATTCTGCATAATCCGTTGTGCAAAGACTCAAGGCACTAATGTCCTGAACATGCAACGAGATAACAAAAGTAAGTGAGATGACAAAGCTTCGAATTACTTTGGAACATTGAGAGACAAAAGGATTAGCAAGTTAGACATCTTAGGATCATTTTACGAAAATGAACCTAGAGACTTAATTTCCTATGAATCCTGTCTTGAAGGGAAACGTTCCCGAAACATAGTTTGCGTGAAACGTGGAATGTGCCAAAATTCTAGTGGATTTCGATCCATGCTGATGAGTGTAAGATGCTTAATGTAAGCACTAGATACAATCGTCAGTTTAATCATTATGAATGAATGTACTTGTTGAAGTACAAATTCGAAACTTATATGAAATTCTTAGAATTTCAAAAAGGAGGTTAGGAACCGAAGTAGTCATAAGTTATAGGTAAATCGATATGATCGAAATAGCCAATATCTTATCAACTAAATCCTTAGTCATCTTAGAGATAATAGGATTATCTCTCAGTAAACTAATTCGAGAACACCTTAGTGTTTCCGAATGAGGGAATGAAACCTTATAGGATATGGTCCATTCCATAGCAAGCTTTACTGACTTATAATCATTCTAGGAATAAACTCCCAGAATATGCAGTTAGAGATTTTGAATTTTGCACCTTCCAAAATCAGTCCTTTAGTTGCACTATGCAATGTGGCATACTAAATTCCCTAATTATTCTTGTCCAAGAATATAGTGGAATCCTCTTAAGTGAAGAGGATAGTGGGAGACAAGCTTGAAACGAGTTCAAGTTTATACAACGATATTGGATATCAGTTTTGCGATTCCCTTGCACAAAGGTTGTTTGTCTCAAAGGAATGTACCTTTCTTAAGGAATCGTTCCTATAGAAGAAGAAAGGCAAGCAAGCAGACCTCAAAGAAACTTGAGGAAAAATATCCATGCCACATATAGAAGAAACGAGCCCATTTGATAAAACTTAGCCAAATTTAGAGTATGTACACGTGTGAAACCCTTCTCTTAAGATGCGTTTAGAACGCGTTCCTAGATAGCCAAGGAATTACTTGAAGAGGAGACACTGTCAGATTTGGAATCTGAGTAGTGTAAGCAAGCCTTGAAATCCAATATGGATTCCATATACTTAAACCGAGTTGTGACCTTGGTTGATCCACCTGATAGGATCAAGCTCCTAGAGCTTCGAGTAAATGGAAAGCATTACAACCTTCTTGACGGTTGAAATGCAAAAGTCCTTTTGGATTGTGTTTACCATATCCTCATATTCTGACTATGAGACATGATAAATGAATATGAGAACTATCTTGTTCAATATGAGATTAAAAGAGACTGAAATAAGGTATTTCTATAAATCTCATATTCAGTGGGAGTATGCATAAGGTATGCAAATCCCTAAGTCAATCTGTGGATTGATAAAGGCTTCTAGGAGTTAGACAATTCGATTCCACAGTCAAATCGTTTGATACAGATAGAAGTCGAATAAGTCTCAGAGTGTACATATGAAAGTTAGTGATGTAAGAGTCAATTTTGGTTCTTTAGAAGACGATGTCCTTCTCATTAGGAATGTCAAGGATGACGTGAAAGTTACCAATTCTTGTTTAAGAAACAATTTGACATGAAAGATCTTAGTGATTATCCTACATTCTCGACATTCAGATCTATTGAAGATAGATCTAAGAGAATAAAAGGATTATCACAAAATGAGTACATAACCACCGTACTAAAAGGAGTTTAGTATGGACAATGGAACATCTCTCTTGAAGAGTATGTGTCCTAAGATAACTTTAAGAAAGTTAGAATGTCCAAAATCCCTTTAAGTGAAAGGGTGCATAATGTATGAAAAGTTATGTACTAAATTAGATATGGCACAACACTAAGCGTAGTAGGCCGAATCTAATATGACCTCAGAGAAGGTCATTAGATCTCTGTAAAGGATGTCCTCAGAGTACTTGAGAAGAAATGAGGATATGTATTAGTTTACAGAGCCCAAAAGATCTTATCGTTGAAAGGATATTTTGATGTAATTGTTGCATCAAACATAGATGATTATGAAATCATTGAAAGGGTACAACTCCTACCAGAATGGTAATGCAATGTGTTGGAAAGGGTTCCAAGGACGGACATTGCAAAACTCGACTGTCGTAGTTGAGAACTTAGTCGTATTATATAACGCTAAGTTAAGTGTTTGGGTAAGAATCTCCATCTAACTGGTTAGATGAAGTTCCTAGCATGAAACAACTCCTTGATCATATTGTATGATAAAAAGGATGGTTGCTCAAGTAAGAGAACCAAGACCTCACCAAGAGACTGAACACGTGATTACGAATCACTTTATAAGGAAAAGGTGTTTCCTAAGAGATGTGTAAACAAGAGGGTCACATCAGCAGAGAATATAGCAGATCCACTTTGGAAACGCCCAAAGTCAATAGGCTCTCAAAGTGCATCTTGAGAAGATGGGACTTAGAATACCTAAATGGCTTTTACGGGCAAGTGGGAGATTGTTAGGAATAGTGCCCTAGAAAGCCGATTCGACGTAATCTGCTTTGGGACTTTTCTTGTATCACAGACAATCTTTGAATAATATACGATTGATTATAGGCAAACACTTCTTTATATGCCAATACGTGTTTTGTGTGTTTCCATTACGTGCGCATGTATGAGAACTCCCCTAATCCTGATGACTTTAGGACTCTACCATTTAGGTGAAATGGTTCATGAAACGAGCCCTATATCACATAAGTCATGATTAGTAAAATACTCCAAGCCGATGAGTCCTACAGACAGTGGGAGTGTCAACCTGACTCCTCTAAGGCTTGCTTGTGGGATCACGCCCTTAAGAAGGACCACCTTGTTTCATGGAGGTGCAAAGTGTATAGTTGATACGTGCGTGATACATGAGGGTGCTTACTTTAATAAGTAAGTTCACTGAGGTGCCCCGTGTGAGAACATTCCTAAATGGGAAAGGAAGTTTCCATTTCAGGAAATGGAAACTTCCAGATTAGGAAATATCTCACGAGTCATTGATGTGATTAATTGATCCTTAGACTTGAGGTTCCATGTTACTTTATGAGTTAACTCTGTAGTCTTTGGTATAAGCTTTAAAGGGTGTCGCCTTAGACAACTGATTCAAGGCTTATGCTGGGGCTGCACAAGTGACTCATGAAAGTGAATGAGAATCAAGAAAGGACCTACACTTGCATTTGCAAGGTGATCTCTTATTGTGTAAGTCATTCATATGCCATATGGAGTCCTTGGCCAAGGCAGTAGATCAAGACATCAAGAAAAGGGTTTCTTGGATTGAGATCAAATGGATATGAAATGCACTTAGCTTTAAGACCAGATTATTAGGGTTCTAATTATTCCCTTACCCTAGATCATGGTTGAGAGATAGTAAGTAGGAGGATTGTATCTCACATGAATCAATGACTTAAAGGTTCTGTCGAATCCGAACATTCCAATTCAGCTAGGGGTTAAACACCTGTTGCTAGACTATGGTCGTTTAATCTGTGGACTGATTAATTAATTAGTGAATTAATTAATTAGGGTCACTGCTAATTGAATTGAGAACCTAGAGGGTCACACACAACAACTTGGTTACATGAGTTGAGGCTTTAAAATGATTAAACGAGTTAATCAAGCCAAGAGGGTTCCACACGTGTGAAACCACACGTGTGGCTCACGTGAGTGACACGTGTCATTGTGACACGTGTCACACACGTGTATAAATATATGTGTATATTTATTTATGTATTAAATAATTAATGTGATTAATTATTTAATAGACTTTGGTTTAATTTTGAATTAAAAGGAAAGTCTTATTTTGGAGAAAATAATCTAGTTAATTAATTACGAATTAATTAATTAGATAAAATAAGTTATTTATTTTAAATAAATAAAGTATAAAATTATCCAAAAATAGTTTGGATATTTTTAGCTCTCTTGAAAGTTGATTTGAATTAGAATTCAAAGTCAAAGTCAAAATTACTTGATGATCAAGTAATAGGAGAGAGAGAGAGACCAAAATCCTAGCCCATTAAGGACTAGGAATTTCGTCCCTCCCCTTTCTTATATATAGGGGAGCTCATGCTCCCCTTTAGAGCTAATAGACAATTCTTGGTTCATGTGTTGAATACCTTCCTTTCTCCAAGATAAAATAAAACCCTAGGTTAAGCCTAAACACTAACTAGAGAACTAGCATCCTTACTAGTTAGATTGTAGCCAAGTTGGTGGACTATCTCTAGAGACTTCAAGTTAGAAGTTTTGAAGATTCGAGCTTTACCAAAAGTGGGGATTAAGCAAAACGATCAGAAGGGATGATGAAACGAATCTGAACCCGACGTGAAGCGAATGAAAAAATCGAACCAAAGAAGATGGCGAAAACCGTTCGTCCATATCCTGAAGGATGAATTTTTTCACGAGGGTTTTGTGACTGGCAGTTTTCTACTTTCGCAAAACTGGTTTTCGAAGGGAGTTTCAATCCTGCTTTTCTCGTTTCATGTTTCTTTCTTTATGTTATATTGTTAAGAACATCTCTAACATGAATTGAATCTAGGTTGGTGTGGATTGCTATCCCGACAATGGATTCTGAAGTAGAAAGAGACTTTCGAAGGACGGGTTGTCAAGCCGCGAGAAGAGCGTTCTTGGGTGGCTTGAAACGCTTCAAGAAAGAATAAAAGAAAAGTAAGTTTTCTATCTTTACGAATTTGGATACACGATTGCGAGTTCAAGATCCTTTTGTTGGAAAAATTTTTAAATTCCGCTGCTTTCTGATTCGTGTTTTCCAACAATAAGCACCCTCGGAATGCCATATCTGCAGATGATGTTCTTCCAAATGAAGTCCCTTACCACCCTGAAGGTGATTTTTGCTACGGCTTCGGCCTCGGCCCATTTGGTAAAATAATCGAAAGCTAAAATGACAAACTTCTTCTGTCCGACCGCGATGGGCAAGGGGCCAACAATGTCAATTCCCCACTGGTCAAAGGGCCAGGAGACATCTATAGGGATCATCTGAGCGGCTGGCAGTTGAGGGAGATTGGAATGGAATTGGCACTTAGGGCACCTTCTGGAAAACTCAATGGCGTCTTGGAGAACTGTGGGCCAATAAAACCCACTTCTCATAATTTTCTTAGCCAGGATACGCCCTCCTGAATGATTTTCACAGCTCCCGTTACGAATAAGTTCGAGCGTTTCCTTTGCCTGCGAGGGCCTTAAACACCTCATCGGTTGTCCTTGAAATGACTTCTTGAACAGCCTTCCTTCAGAGTCTATAGAAAAACGAGGGGCTTTGTTTCTAATTTTCCGAGCCTCTACCTTGTCAGTGGGACAAACACCATCTTTAAGAAATCTGATGATATCATCAAGCCAACGTGGCTCGTGTGGATCAATCATAGCGACCACCTCCCTGGCGATTCTCTCCTTGATCAAAGGCTCTTCCGTTCTAAGGAACGTGACCGAACGCTCGAAAGTGCCTTCTAATGCCGAAGCAAATTTAGATAGAGCGTCAGCGCGCTCGTTCTCTGCTCGTGGAACTTGAAGTAGATGGAATTCTTTAAACTTCCCAATGATCTCCCTGGCTTTGCTCAAGTACTGCACCATGGTGGTTTCTCGAGCCTCATAAGTTCCTTCAATCTGGCTCGCAATTAACTGTGAATCAACATAAGCAGTAATTCTGGAAGCTCCGTTCTGAAAAGCAATTTTCAATCATTGCACAAGGACCTCATATTCTGCCTCATTATTGGTGACTTGAAAATCCAACCTAATTGCAAAGTCTAGCTCAATCCCATTGGGGTCTCTGAGGGCTACCCCTGCTCCTCCCTCTTATGAGGTTGAGGAACCATCCGTTTGCAGGACCCATAATCCCTCGCTCTCCTGAGCAGCAGGTTCTAAACCGAAGCGGTCAACCAGCAGATCCGCTACCACCTGCGCTTGTATAGCTGTTCTGGGCTCGAAACTTAAGTCAAACTGACTCAACTCAATAGCCCATTTTATCAATCTTCCCGACACGTCCGGTTTGGACAACACTTGTTTCAAGGGTTGATCAGTAAGGACTGTTATTGAGTGCGCTTGAAAGTAAGGCCTCAATCGCCTTGATGCATTGATGAGGGTGAACGCAAATTTTTCGATTTCCAAATACTTGTTTTCCGTCCCTTGTAACGTTTTGCTCAAATAATAAACAGGCAAGTGTTTACGTTCCCGCACGGCTATTAGCCACGCTCGTTGCCTCGGTCGAAACGGAGAGGTACATATATAGCCTTTCGCCTTCAACGGGCTTGGCCAGGAGCGGAGCGCTCGATAGGTAAGCCTTCATGTCCTGCAGCGCTTTTTCACATTCGTTCGTCCAAGTAAAATTACGAGCGTTTCTCAAAATCTTGAAGAAAGGAAGGTTTCTGTCTGCTGAGCGTGAAATGAACCTGTTCAGGGAAATGACTTTTCCCACTAGCACTTGCATTTCCCGTAGGTTTCGAGGGGAGGGGATCTCCAAAATAGCCTTGATTTTCTCAGGATTGGCTTCAATTCCCCTCTGACTGACCATGTAGCCTAAAAACTTTCCCCCTCGTACTCCAAAAGTACACTTTGAAGGATTCAATTTCATCCCATACTGGCGCACGATCGAAAAAGTGTGCTTGAGATCCTCCAGATGCGAGCCCTGATGCTCGCTCTTGACAATCATATCATCGACGTAAACCTCCATGGATCCCCCAATTTCTCTCTCAAACATCTTGTTGACGAGTCGCTGATACGTGGCTCCAGCTTTCTTGAGTCCAAAAGGCATAACTAAGAAGCAGTATACCCCCAAGTGAACGACAAATGAAGTCTTGGGGCGGTCCTCTGGAGCCATAAAGATCTGATAATACCCCTGGAAGGCGTCCATCATGCTCATGAGTTCACACCCTGCGTTTGAATCCACCAATTGGTTTATTCTGGGAAACTGGTACGGATCCTTGGGGCAAGCCTTGTTAAGATCAGTAAAATCATTACACATGCGCCATTTGTTTACGCTCTTGGGCACCAACACCATGTTGCACAGCCATTCTGGGTACAAGATGGGCTCAATGTACTGAGCCTCCAGAAGCTTGTTAACTTCCTCCTCAATAACTCTTTTCCGAAATCCATGTACATCTCGCTTCTTCTGCTTTATGGGCTTAAACGAGGGGTCCACATTGAGCCTGTAAGGTCAGATGCTTCTTCTGCTTTATGACTATGACGCTTGGGTCAATGCCTGTAAGGTCAGATGCTTTCCATGCAAAAACGTCAATGTTTTCTCTGAGGAAGTCAATCATCATAATCTGCGAGGGCCCAAAGAGGTTGGACACAATCTGAGTAGTTTTATCCTTGTTTCCTGGTTCTAGCTCAATGGTAAGGAATTTTTCCGAGGGCTCAATCCTTACCTCTGGACGGGGAAGTTCGAGCGCCCTCTTTTTTCCTGTCAAGCGTCCATCGTTAAGGGGCTCGGAAGAGGATTCTTCCACTGTTCCTGGTGGAGCGCTTTCGAGGGAGCCTTTGGCGCTGGGATCTTTCTTCTTGTTCTTTTTCTTGTTCAATTTGGCCCTCTTGCGCATGGGACCGTCCTCATCAAGATTAGGAAAGTCAATAGATTTCTTGGTGGACCCGATTTGGAAAGTTTTCTTAGCTTAGGCTTTCTGAGGGACAGCATATAACATTCCCAGGCCTCTCGTACATTGCACAATACCTCTCCAACGCCCTCGGGGGTGGGAAATTTGATTTTTTGGTGGTAAGTGGAGATGATAGCTTTGAAATCAACGAGGGTTGGACGCCCGATTATGATGTTATAGGGAATGTCAATCTCCACTACTGCATAAGTAACCATGAGCGTTTTGCGCTGTGGGGCTCGGCCGAATGAAGTGGCCAGACGAATTTGCCCTCGGGGGACGACCTCTGAACCTCCAAAGCCAATGAGGGCTGTTTTGAGAGGTTCGAGCGGGATGTTGGCATTCATCTTTTGAAACGTAGTGTAGGGTAAAACATTAACCGAGCTTCCACTATCCACTAACACCCTCTTTACAACGTGATTGTGGACATCTACGCTTACCACCATGGGGCAATCAGAGGTTTCACCGACCCCATGGGGCGTTATAATGTGCCCTAAGTCCCTATCATCAAACCCTATTACATCGTTTTCTCTTGAGCGCTGATCATTCACCTCCTGAATGGCGTAGACGGATTTGGGCATGGATGGGCGTTGGTCATAACTCCTGACGTGCCGCGGCCGGGCAGCATTAGAGTCTCCCCCAGAGGAACCTTCCGCTATCATGTTGATGACCGCAAAAGCGGTATTTTCTTGCTCGGGAGCCTTTCCTTTGCCCCGATGGCTACTCTCCGTGGGGCCCCGCCTCTACGGGCTTCTAGAACGCGACGGGCTCCTTCTTCTCTCCCGGGTGCGCTCGTTACAGCGTTCATCATAACGCTCCAATACCCTGACAAACTCTTTCAGGTGGCCCCCAGCGATGAGTCTTTGAATTTCAGCTTCCAGCTGGCGACATTCATCCGTATCATGCCCCTTCTGCTTGTGGAAAGCAGTATTTGTTCAAGCGCCTCAGGGACTCGGTTTCACTCATCTTAACGGGCCTCTTGAAGAGTTTCTTATCAGAGAGGTTATAGACTTCTGAGCTCGGCCTTGTGAGAGGGATGCGCTCGAAACGTCGAGGGGGCGGGGGTGATCTTTTGCGTTCCTGGTGACGCTCATTTTTTACAATGATTTCCCGGCCCCGCTCTTGGTGGCGCTCGTTTCTTACTGGGCTGTGATGCCGGGGGCCATTAGTCCCATACATACCTTCGAGCGCGAAGAACGGCTCGGCAACTTCCCTTAAGGCCTTGAGGGTTCCTGGCCTCCTTTCCACAATGGCATCGGCGAATTTCTTGCTCACATACTGTTTGTGATCCACAGCCTGAAAGAGCACTGGGATCAAAAAATCCATGGACGGCCTCTCCACCTGCAAGATCTCCTTGTTAAAGCGGGCGAAGAACGAGCGAAGAGACTCATTCTTGCCTTGTACTATGTTGTAAAGGGCAGTAGGCGCAGTGACTGGAGCCTTCAGAGAGTTAAAGTGGTTGAGAAAAGCGTCGGCCAACTCCTGATATGAATGTATCGAGCGTGGAGGCAGCCGCTTGTACCACTCTTGGGCCATCCCCACCAGAGATGTGACAAAGACTTTGGCCCAGTAATTGCTCGAGTGCTCGTAGAGGTGCATCAAGTGCAGAAAATGATCCAAGTGTTCAGCTGGATCAGTTGTTCCGTCGTAGCGATTGACGGAGGTGGGGATTTTGGCCATTCCTGCTTGGTCCATCAAAACTTCTTCCACGAGGGGGGAGTCCCTCGCCAGTGGATGTTATTCATACGTGCAGAAGTTCTCCTCCTGCTCCTTGCGGTGGGGGACCCGTGGATGACGGTCCTTGTGACAAGCGTCTCTGGCATCGGCTCGTTCATCCCTGTTGTGGGAGATCTGAGACGGGGCTCGAGAGAGCTTTCCAACCATGTCCTTTAAACCCTGCAGCTGGTCTTGCACAGCCGCGAGGATTTTAGGATTCACATCTCCTTCTTTGTCCCCTTGCTTGGTGGCTCGGGAAGCCCTTTTGGAGGCATGAGAGTCCCCTTCATTTTCGTTGATTCTTTCGGTGGGCTCCCTGTTTCTGTCCACAGGGGGACGCTCGTTGTCACCTTGGCGGGGCGTCTCCTTTGCGGGCGGTTGTGGCGGTTGCTCCCTTAGGACGGCCTGAGCCTCCCTAAGCGGGTAAGTTTGCAGTCCGGCCAAAGGAGCGGCAACTTGAGTGGCCTGCCCAGAGGGGAAGTACATGGAATGGAATCTTTCCCATGCCCCCTGGGCCGCCTGAACCTCACATTGGGCGTAAAGAGCCCTTAGTTGCTGATGAGATAGAGGAGGTAACTCCACTCCTTCAATCTCCCAGGGGATCACCACCGGGAGCTGGATCTGGCCGGCGTGATAGGGCTGAACCGGCGGCACCATGACGGTGGGGGTAAGCGTGTAACCTGGCGGCGGCATCATGAAGGACTGACTTCCTGGACTCGCATGGGTATGAACCCAGTGAGTCTGGGGAGGCTGTGGAAGAGTATGGAGAGAAACACCAACTGGTGGTGCTAGTGGCGCTGGTGGTGGAATTGTAGATTCTGTAAGGGGAGTCCCACCTACAGCAGGTGGTGCTCCTCCAGTGGCGACGGAAGGAGGCAGGGCTCCGCCAGCGGCGGTAGAGGGAATAATGATGTTGGCATCCTGGGAAGTGTTGTCTCCTCCTCAACAGCTCCGGATCTAGTAGCTACCATGGTTGAGAAGATTCTGGGTGTTCGCTTTTCAACTAGCAGAAGGAAAGAAAGGGATTGAGAATCAGTTTCCCACAGACGGCGCCAAAAATGATGGGTTCTGAATATGGGTACAGAGTCCGATCACTTTAGAATTTGTTTAAGTGAGGAAACCGCTGGAAGATCGCCGGAGAAGATGGGGGTTCTACCTGCTAGGACAAACACACAGACAAAAGTTATAAGGCCAAGCTGGGGGAACTGGGGGTGATACCCAGTTTGGCTCTCCGACGCTCAAGTCAGATGAAGATCTAAAAGAGAAAAATATGATAAGTATGAAGTTGCTGTAATGGAGGTAGCTTACAGTGGAGAAGATGAACTTGTGTATTTATAGTTTAGGGTTAGGGACCCTTTGGTCATTTACGCCGTGTGGTCCTGGCCGAATGTTGCCTCAACACGTGGTTCTGCGAGAGAGACCTAGGAGGAATCTTCTCTGCAAAAGCTGGTGAAAGGTGGTGTGGGCAACAGTGGTAGGTGTACGGGCATGTACGATGTGTCAGAGAGCCGTTTGGGGAGTTGGTAACGAGGGCTTATGGGCACGCTCGTTGTCAACCAAAACCTTGGTGGCCAAGGAATCCGCTAGGGGATGAAGGCCAAGGCTTGTGTAACGAATTGGAGTGGAAGCCTCTCTGAGGTAACGCTCGAAGAGGGCTTCCCTTGATTGATTGGAACGCTAACCATGTAGAGTGAAAGGCGCTCGTGGGAGAGCGGCAACGCTAACCATGTAGAGTGAAAGGCGCTCGTGGGAGAGCGGCAACAGTGATCACGTGCGAAGGTGACAGAGACGGCACGTGATCTGGGAGGATACTGGCGCTTCGAGGGTTTCAGCGCTCGTGTATGACTGCCGTAATCACAGGACAAGTGTCGTCATCTTGGAAGTGCCACGTGTCTAAACGTGGGACGAGCGTATTTTGACCCCATCAATATTAAATCACAAGAAACCAAAAATCCTTTTCGTACTTTTATGATACATATAGATAATGTGAATCATCCTATTTAAATAATATTTACGTATTTAATTCATATTTTATTATATAAATGGTGAAGGAGCCTGGTGAAGTTATCTCCTTTGCTTCTAATCAATTAGCAGCAGAACATAGGCTGGAGCTTGATTCAAATTTGCCCAATCCAGTAGCTACTTTGAATCATTGGAGGAAACCAAATGTTGGGTGGATTAAAATCAATTTTGAAGGGCAGTTTTCGGGGAGGAGAACTGATACGAACGTATCTCAAAGAGACTTTAGAGTAGTCTCGGTCCCGTAAGAAAAGGGGATGAGAGAGAACAAGATAATCCGGTAAGACCGATCGACCGGTGAAACTTAAGGGAGAATGAGATTTGAAAGAAAAGGTTTTAGAGAATTGATAATTATGTTATTGATATCCAAAATTAATCTAAGACGGTAATATATAATAAAAGACTTCTACCAACTAGAGACTCCTAAAGGAAATAAACAGCGTAATTGTAAAGCTATCCACGACTAAAATAAACTAACTAATGCATATCGTAAATATTGATATCATATTAACTCTATCCAATCCCTACTCTTCTCTCTTGATATCGTGTATCTCCGTCCATATCATTCCCTTGATGAGTATCTCTGTCCATATCACTCCCTTGCCTATCAAGGACCACCTTGTCCTCAAGGTGTAATTTGGGAACAACCCGCCGAACATTGCCAATCGGTTTTCATGAGGCGTCATCAAGAGACCCATCCGACCAATTGACCAATCTTTGTTCTTCGAGAAAAACATTGCGCAGCACCGTGCAGACTTCGTGGACCTTTATCAGCTGCGATGGAGCCTTGTCGTGGAGGAGGTTAGTCTGCAATGCAACAAGCGACACGCCCTTATTCAAGCCCTTCGGATCACGCTCCAAACGTTCTTCACACAGATTTGGAGATGGTTTCGGCGGCAATAAGGCAATAACTGTTGCGGCGCTCGACTAGGAAGTAACGGTATTGAGGACGGCGGCACATAAGGTGTCTCCATGCCTCGTGATACGGCATTCTGTCCACCCAATTAGCATGTAGATAAGAACGAAGACCAGGCCTGATGTTTGGCTTCCAATTCTCGTGCTAAAGCATAGGATGCCGACAAGGAGTCGGGTTTCAGTAATATAATCTCGTGTTGCAAGTGTTACTTCAATCCAGCATGAAAGATGGATTGCAGATTCTCCTTAGAAACGTCTCTTAGCAAACCCAAAACTTCCTCAAAAACGGTTTGATACTCCAAAATGGATCCCGTCTGTTGGACCTTCGCAAGAATTTCAAAGTAATCCACATAATTTAGTGGGTCAAAACGAACCTTCAACTTAGTGATAAAATCTTACCAAGAATCCAATAAGTTGTTGCGTTGATGCCATCGAAACCAATTTAAGGTGGGGCCCTCAAGCATCAGACCCACTGCGAGCAATCGTGATTCCTTTGGGACACCGTAAAACATGAAGTATTCATGTGCCTGAAAAAGTCAGCCTAATGGATCGGTGCCATCACACTTTGGCATCTCAATCTGCATATTCGTCATAGGGTTGGAGAGCACGTTGGTAGGCTGATCAGGATTCGTCACAAATCCTGTAGATTCAGAATCCGTCCGAGTTTTCTCGGCGCGAGCCAGATAAACCATCAAATCGTGTTGCAATTTCTAAACCGCTTAATTTAGCTGTTTCATGGCAATGGCCGTGTAGGAGAGCCCTGAATCCGACATTGCTCATGTCACGCCCCGGGTCTGCGGGCCCGTTGGACGCGAGCGCAAGTCTCCAAGCCCACCGAGTATAACCTGAAATTGGGCCTAAACCACTGCCCAAAAGGGATATCCATTGGTTATACTTGGACTCTTTAACTTATATACGGAACTTAATCCTTATACTTTCCCGATGTGGGATAGGGGTATCACAATCACCCCTCCTTCAGAATCGCGACGTCCTCGCCGCGGCATGACATATAGCCCATGACCGACTCGTTTGCGTTGGGACTCTAGAGGTGGCTCCCACACATGTAGCACTTTGCCCCGCAGGCTCAAGAGGTGGCTCCCATGTGCGTAGCACTTTGCCCCGTATAGCACTTAGCTCCTGTGGCTGACGAGCGGCTCTGATACCACTTAAGGATGTAACACCCCAAACGGAGGATGCCACATCCCCCGCACTAAGACCCAGACCCGGTCATGAAATGGAAGTCCATGCCCGAATCCGGATCAGAGCGAACGGGAGACAAACGCACACGCTATGCTAGACGGATCTAACTCGACAAACTCAGAGTGCGGAAGCAATTCAAACATTCAAACAAGATAGCGAAAGCATTTAAATCAACATTCAAAACAGGTGACGGGTTCAACTAGCATAGATACCTAGTCCCGAATATCAATAAGCATAACAAGTGACGGGTTCAACTAGCATAGATCGCTAGTCCCGAATATCAGATCAACATAACGTAATAATCATCAAGTGCCACAAAGGGCCGAATACGAGTGCCACACAGGGCTACCGAACAGTAAAGTAAAATCTCAAGTCTACAAGTCAAAACATAAGTAAAGTGTATGAAAGACAAATGCAACTAGAAAGGCTAGACCGACGAAGTGCAACTCAAAGGACTCACTCCCGCCTAGCAAACGCCAACAGACCTGCAACTAAAAGTGTAAATGAGGGGTCAGTCAACTTGACCGAGTGAGGGGGCTAACGCACACCCACAGTATATATATAGAACACAGCATATATCAGAAGGGTGGACTCATGAACCGGAGATAGGTGTTGCATACCAAAGACATTTCCAAAAGTACCCAAAAGATATATAAGTATAAGTTTTAGAAAACATTTCAGAACTCTATCTCGATTCATGATTCCCAGGCAGAACAGATCACATGCTCGGCGAGTACGAGCTTCCAACCTTTACTCCTTAGAACATATCAAAACATAGAATACAAAATCCAATCCAACCGTCACACCAATGATGGAGGAGATGTACCGTCCCCAAACCATCCAGAACAGACATACCCTCAAGGGGTAGCGAACCCACAAGAGTCCTCCCTGGCTGTACACCGAAGGCTCAAGATATCAAGCCTCCCCTATCTCCATGAGTCGCGCAATGATATCTTAAATGGAGACTATGCACAGGCCGAGCCCTGACGGCCCTATACCGTCCCAGGGATTCCTTACCCATAGCTCCTCGGATCCATAACAGAACAGAACAGAACAGATACCATATATCATGGCTAACTCGCTAAAGAACAGATCATAACATAACATAACTTTTCAAAACAGCTTACATATGCTTTCATATTTAATTTTCAAAAACAGAGCTGATTCACAAGGTCATAAACATATCATATCCAACACATACGTATTTATAATAGATATACTCGCATGCAAGGGTTGAAATCAGCATATTAAGACCATAGGTCGCATAACTATACAAAATCCTAAACCTCACCTCGTAGTAGTAGAGTCAGAGAGTGTGAAGAGCCAAACACTCTAAACCTCGAGCTCACCGGCGCCACCAAACTCTGTGACAAAACATACAAAAGCCCAAACTTAGACTCTAGATGAACCAAGTAAGACGCATGGCGTACAAAGTATGAATGACATGTGAAATGGAATGATGTTTATCAAATTGGCCACAAGGGATAATTCAAATATTCAAGTATTTCATGCAAGTAAAAAAGTATTAAGGTTCAGAGATGCATTCCATGTCATATCGGATCATACAAGTCAAGTAGCAACTCAAACGAATCAAATACGCACGAAAAAGCAAGTAGAAGAGGTCACAGACGCATGGGAACGGCCATTCCCATGCACAACATAGCATGGGAACGGGCCTTCCCACGCCAAGGCCTAGCGAGGCTGGGAACGACCATTCCCATGCACAACATAGCATGGGAACGGGCCTTCCCACGCCAAATGTTCGGCCGCCAAATCCAAACCCTAGCCCGGAAGGGCCGTTCCGGGCTTAAAGCACAAACGGGAACAGCCGTTCCGGCCATAGATCTGGAGCAGAAACTGGACAGTTTTGGGAAGAACAAGGGGAACACCAAAAATCATCAAACCAACACGAAATCTACCATAAAACATCACGAAATTCAAGTATATCATCATATAAATCATGCTTAGCATCAAAACATCAATTAATCCAAGTTTAGGAAAGTTTTGCCCAAAATCTCAAACACCCATTTTCATGAATTTCAAGCCCAAACATGAAGATATGAATCCCTAGTCTTCCATACACGAATTTCCAGCAACTAAGACACATAAGGAGCATTCAAATCATCAAGGCTTACTCAAGGAATTCAAGATCTCATCATTCAAGTTCATGCTAACAATTTCATGCTCCAATCCAAGAATAGAAATGAAATACTCATCAAAAGAGATCCAAAGCTTACCTTGTCTTGTGAAGGAATGAGGAATCAAAGAATATGAGCTCTTAGAATGAAAGATGGTTCAAGTCTTGATCTTCTCTTGAAATTTCTCCATGATTCTCTTTGAGGCTAACTTGTGTGGTTTGAAATGAAATGAAAAGGGGATAAGGCTATTTATATGGTGGCTAATAGTTTTAGGTCAAGGTTAGGGTTTCCAAGATATAATATGAGGCTAAATTCTTGAATAGGATTTGGGCTCAAATAAATGACTTTCGGCCCAAAAAGTCAAGATTAAAAGGTTTAAGGTCTAAACGATTTTCGAAAAATATAAAGTAAATTCTGTTGGACCCGAATCACCGAATCAAGTCCAATGGTGGTGTCGGAATTCGAATTCGAATTCCCGAGCTCATATTGGTCCCGAATAACCCAAACTTACCTAATTCAAGTTAGGCCCAAAACACACAAATAGGTCCAAGTCCTATTTAAATCTTCTAACAATTAATTTAAATTCATCCAAGTTCCATTCTCAAGTTGTCATGCAAGAATTCATATTTTACCATTTTAGGTTTTAGTCAATTAAGTCACATTTCAATCAAAGTTGAAATTAAACACATAAAAGAGAATTAATCACATAAGTGTTGGGAATAGTGCCCTGAAAATTCAATTTATTGAATTAATAAAACTGAATTTACAGCGAGTTGTGAGTATTTCACATATTAATAATTAATGACGTGTGGTGGTATTCTTATATGAAATGTGTTTCATAGGAAAAGACTTTGAATACCGAAATCACGTGTCATTAAAGTTCTAGTCGGTAAGATAAGAATATGTTTTTATCAAGACTATAACGTGGTTATATAAGATGATTAGTCTTTCGTCATAGGGAATGGTGATTTTAATTATAACACGTTGATGATTTTCAATAGGATTGGAAACATCGAACTGGACCACTGAGATAATTCATTTTATACTGCTATCTAAAATGAATAAAATCTCAGGAAGCATTGTACTCTTAATCCTGATAATATTTCGGCTTTAGGCATGTAGTGTTAGTCACTGTAACATACTCGAAGTGAGGTCTCGGTAACGGGTGGCCAAAATACTTTGTATGATTCGGTGACAACATGAAATGTGCTAAAGAGTTATATTGATCGAGGAATCTGTGGCCTTGCTGGAAGGTAAAAGGTATCCTTGAAATAGATTTGCAAAAGTTCGAATTAAGACTTTGGCCAAAGCACTTCGCGTGATACGTCACCGAAGTTGTATGATGAATGTGTTTCACATACAGATAATTTGAACTTAAGGCGAATCAATAAATTTCAAATTGGACATGAAAAATAAATGATAGTAGTTACAATTTATTTTTCATGGATCTACACAGAGGAGTGAAATGCGAAATTATTCTAGATCGATAAATTCGTGAATAATTTAATTAATTTTAGAGTGCAACAATATTTATTTAGTGGAATTAAATATTGTTAAATGGCAATTAATTATTATCATGGGATGATAATATATTAACCCGCTTGGAGCTAAAATTAATTAGTCCTGCAGGTCCCCCTGCAAGCCCCAATTGAAAACCCAAAGAGAAAATATTAAAAGGAGAAAGAGAAATGAATTTTCAATGTGTTTGAAAATAAGCCAAGGGATTTATTTTAAGAAAATAAATCAAGTTCCAAAGAGTTGGAAATGCCCGGAATTTTATTTTGGAGAAAATAAAATTTTAAAATTTTTTTAAAAATAAAAAATAAAAAAAATAATAATAATAAAATGCTGACGTGGCATTTTGCTGATGTGGCAGGTGACGTGGCACCTGACGTGTCATGCCACATCAGCGGAACGGGCCCCAGGTTACGCTGACTGGGCTCCACGTGGCACGCTGCGTGTGCGGCTGAGATTGCGCCACGCCATCGCGCGTGAACGGTCCAGATTTGATCTGGACCGGGCCGGTCAACGGGTCGAATAACCCGGTCAAACGGGTCAGAGAATCGGGTTAGCGGGTCGGTTCTTGGATAGGGTCAAACCGGGTCCGGTCCGGGTAGGACCAGACCCAGACACGTGTCGCGTTCTGGAGGTGTCTACGCGCATCAACACGCGCCAACCACTTGGCGGCCTTCCGACGGCGCGTGACGGCGCGTGGGGACACGTGTCGGCGCGTGGTTGGTGGCGTTGGATTCGTGGCGACGAGTTCTTCAACGTGGTGTCATCGGATTGGTCGGCTTGGGACGCGGTTTGTATGCGGTTTGCAAATGACCAAAATACCCTTCAATTTATCCCTAAAATGACCGTTTTACCCTCCGTTTTATGCCTATAAATAGGCTGATCCCTTTGCCATTTTTCTCATTCCATTTTTCAGCCAACTTTGGCATAAGAGAGAGCTCTCCTCTCTCAAGTTAATTAATTCCTAATTAAGGGATTAATTAATATATAATTAGGTGGTTATATAATTAATATATAATCCATTTAATTATTAGAAAATTAGGGAATTTTCTAGTCTAGAAAAATGAATTTTTTTCTAGAAAATATTTTCTCGAGTATTTAGGAAAATACTCGCGGAGCCCACACTCCGAGGGTCGAGTCGGGGATATTGCAGGGAAGCTCTGCCGGTCTCACGAAAGGAAAAGGAGCTGGAAAAATGCCGTTAGATAGCCATGTTTGCAGTGCAGTAATATTTTACAGTAATATTATTTTAAGCATGATAAATTATATGCTATTAAGTGTTAATTGCATGTTAGATATTTATCTGCTTAAGTGATTTAAAATTTATTATCAATTGCATGTATATACTTGAGTAGATCCGACTAGTCTTCCGCTTTTGTATTAAAATGTTTTAGAAATATTTTAATACCTGTATTATAATAAAAAATTTTAAAATGTGGTCCCGGACCGCTACTGTTCTAGGCCCGCCTCCCAGCAACTGGTATCAGAGCCGTGCTCTAGATATATACATGCATTGATATGATGCATGTGATGCATAATTTTAAATCTGATACTGTGCACGTAAATTCTGTCAAAGGAGGCTGATTTTTAAGTGGGACCGTTGTGACCCCTCCAGTGTTTCCTGGGAATTTACGTGGAATGGTAATTTTCTGGGAATCGATTTCAATAATCTTCCTGGTTAATTACAGAATCAGTAAACATGATTTAAATTATGAGATAATTTATTTATAACATGTTTACTTTATGCCATTTATTTTAAGTATGATAATTATGTGATAATTATAACAACAAGCTTAATTGATTTAATTTATGGCATATTTATTTTGTGTCATTTAAAATTTTAAGCATGATAATTATGTGATAATTATATGAAAGCATGCTTAATTATTTTATTTTATGGCATGATCATGATAATATGAGATATTATGATATTTACAATTATGCATATTTTATTTAATGTGATTAAATAGTAATGTTTAATAGAAATTAGACGCGATGCATAATTGAACTAATATTTTTCGGCCTAATTAATAAATAGTTATTAAATTGCCTTAAAATATTATTATTAGGATTTTAAATATGATTTAGTAATCCTAGTGGGAGGGTATTAATTAGATTAATTACTTCCAACAATAAGACGCCAAAAGTGATTATTAAATAATCAAAAGATAATCCACACCTTTTAAAAATTCAAGTGGGAGCGGGATGAAAAGAGTTGGATTCTCACGGCCTCCATTACCCGTCTATAGTATAGTGAATATATACTACTCCCTTCGGCGGGTATGTATTCACGGTATACAAGATTAGACTTCTACGGATAGATTGAAATACGGGAAAGTCAGCTCGACCACGCCTCCGTGGAGTGTCTTGACCTACTCGTACGGACTTCTAGGTAATGGTGCACACTTGACTGAGTAATGTATTAACCTCCCTTCGGAGCTCTGTTACATTTACTTAGAGGCCAAGGGTTGACGTGGTGAATTAGCATTGTTTGGTAAGAGTTGTCTAGATGACATGTTAATTAAGAATAGTTCTTGCTTTTCTAAGCGGTTTTCGACCTCGCCTCCGGGGAGTCAACTGCAGTTAGTTAAGTCACCATTGCGTAAATCAAAATGCTTACGTGGATTTCATTTATTGGTTGGACGCAGAAGAAAGTGAAATACATAATCATAACTTGCATTTATTTATTTCAGTTTTGTAATTACGATCTCTCTTAGCCCACTCCAAACTGTATGTCTATAACGAAATAGGCTAGTAAGGGTTCAACTATGCTGACTAATTAATAAATCTTGACATCGTATTGAGACACGAAAGTTTACGTACTCACTGAACCTTATCCAAAAATTTCGGAAACTACAACCAGTCAGGATTAGAAAGACGTTTATTCTAAATAGATCAAGTGTGATGATCTGGCTAGTCTTATATCCTGACATCTGTTTTAAATGTTCTTGAGCATCAAACACATGAGATGTCTACTGATAAGAACATATGTTGAAGACAGAGTCGTACGTAGGTACGAGCCATGAAAACGGTTGTCAGTTAAAGATGTTTGAAGGATCACTGTTTCATAATCATATTATGAATATGATAGCTAATCTGAATGAGATTGAAAGCCTCTGTGCTTAAAGAGACAATCTTAACAGATAGGATACGATCCTATACTCTCTGCCTAAGTCATTTGAACGTTCAAGAATAATTTTAAATTTTTATAAAACCAATGAACGACCTCAATATGGTAGAAAGGATGATATAGACTAAGGGAAAAGTTCTCTTTAATCAGACATCAATATCCACGGCCTAAAAAGCCAGTAAGTGGAAGAAAGAAAAAGGAAAAAGTTCCCAATCTAAGGTTCAGAAATAGAAAGTCAAATCCGACAATGGAAAAGTGTTTCTATTTCGGTGGTAACGGGTATTGGAAAAAGGAAATTATCCAAAATACTTAGCCTGTCTGTTTGTTACGCCGTTTAGATAAGATATGAAGATATCTTACTCGTTGAAAATATGTTTAGTTGGAAATTCACCGGACTCCTGGTATGTGAATTTGAGATCAACTAATCATATTTGCAAGTTGTTGCGAAGATTCAAACCAACCAGAAAGGTTGAAAAACGGCTAACACATAACTACTGCACGGGGATAATACAAGTGTAATTGTATTAGCAGTAAAGACTATAAAGTCGTATTTTGGCAAAAGGGTTTTAATATTATACGTGCCATATATACAGAAATTTAATTTCTGTAAGTTATTTGATAACTAATAGTTTAATTGTTTGTTTTGAACAAAAGTTTACCACTAAGCAAAATAAAAGGTTTATTTGCTCTGGCACAATAAAAGATGGTCTTTTATACATCAATGAAAACCCTAATTCAAGTTTAACATTAAGAAGCTTGACCTACCATCTAAGAAGAAAAACTTCTTCGTGGCACCTATCTATTGGTCAATTGAATCTGAATAGGATCCAAAGACTGATTGTTGAGTCCTATTGACTTGAAAATAGTATCAATCTGCGAATCCTATTTAGAAGGTTAAAATGACCAAGAAACCTTTTTGAGACAAAAGGTATTTAAGCCATGAAGTTGCTTGTGTCAGTTCATACGGACATATGATACTATGAATGTTCAAGCAAGAGAAAGTTTTTGGGTACTTTATCATTCATTTGAATGAATACTCTAGATACAGATATGTTTATTTGATGAGACTTAAGTCTGTAATTTTGAAGAGTTCAAAGAATATAAGACTGAAGTCAAAGAGTCAAATTAGAAAACATATCAAGGCACTTCGATTAGATCGAAGTAGTGATAAGTATCTAAGTTCAGAGTTGAATAGAATTTCTCAAATGAGATTAGATCTCAACCATATATATGAGATACGTCAAAGATGTATTGCAGAAAGGAGAAATAGAACTCTGATAATGATGGTAAGATTCATGAAGAGTCATGCTACCCTATGAATTTCGTTTTGGGGTCTTACACACAAAACGACAAACCTAGTTCTATCTAAGTCAGTTCCTAAAACACTGATGGATCTATAGCTAGGGTGAAAACCCTGTATCTTTTATCTTCGGATTTAAGGTAGCCTGGTCCACGAGTTAAGGATGGATCCTGACAAGTTAGAATAAAGAACAAAGGTTTACTTGTTCTAAGGTTATCCTAAGAAAAACAAGAGGTGGTATATTTTGTAATTTGAGAAATCACAAAAGATGTTTGTGAATATTTCAAAGATAATTACATAGATAACCGCAAAGGGTAGAAGCAAAGTAGTGTTAAAAGAAATAACAGTATTAGATACTGATTTCCATAAACCCGAGATGACTGAAAATATATTGGATACATGTGATGTACCAAATACAACATGTGATGTAGAGACGTGTACACGAGAGCATCATTGTAGTGGGAGGATTGTCAGGACACCTGACAATATACTTATTAACCCAAGTGGTTGAATCTAAGGTATCTGATCCTATCACGTGTAATGAAGCTGTGGAAGATATAGACGATGACCATTTGGTCAGAAGCCATGGAATCTAAGTTAGAATCTCTATATTCTAACAAAGTCTTGAGCTTGTGAAGGCGCCTGAAGGCATTAAACCCATTAGATAAAATTAGGTTCTACAAGACGATAAAAGGAGAAATGGACAAAAGTAGAGACTTTAAAGCAAAGCTTATGGCAAGGGATTTTACCCAGAAAGAAGAAATCATTTATGAGATCTTCTCGCCTGTAACAGTGCTTAAGTCCATTATCCTCTCCATTTTATCTCATTATCGATTATGAGATTAGATAAATGGATGTAAAGACTATGTTCTTGAACGGGCAACTTCAAGAAGAGGAGCTACATGGCATAACCTGAAGGCTTCACAGCCAGAAATCAGGTGCATATAATGCAAGCTTGATAGATCGATTTATGATCTTAAGCAAGCGTCTAGATTATGGAGCATCATAATTAAAGAGGCAATTTAAATTCTTTGGATTTGTACAATTGCCTGATGAACCATGTGTGTACAAATGACATCAAGATAATGTTGTAACATTTTCATTTTGTACGTAAACAATATTCTGCTCATAGGGAATTATGCAAGAATTTTGTCAGTAGTCAAAATTTGGATGTCAAATCATTTTGACAAGAAAAGACCTATGTGAAACCAATGTTATTCCAAGGATCAGAATTCTATCGTGATCATAGGAATAAGGAGATTGGTTTATCACAAGAAGCATATATAGATAAGATCTGGTAAGGTATAATATGACAGATTCCAAGAAAGGTTCATTACCTTTTAGATTTGGAATTTATCTATCTCGGGATCAGTGTCCTGAGACAACTGAAGAGATAGAAGACATGATTAGAGTTCCGCAGCGGAAGCTTTATGTGTATCATATTATGTACAGGGCCAGATGTCTATTATATAAATAGGTCTAAGTCAGCAGATATTAGTCAAACCCTAGAATTTGATACTGGGTAGTAGTAAAAGCATATATTGGAGTACTTGAGAAGGACTTGAGATTATATGCTTGTCTACCACAGTGGTAAGCTCATTTCAATAGAGTATAGAGATTCAGACTTACAATCTGATTAGTATTTTAGATGTTTGACATCAGAATACGTGTTTACTCTAGAAAGAGCAATCGTTAATTGGAGAATGGTACGCAGACTTGAATTGCTTACACCGCCATGGAAGTCAAATACATGGTAGCTTGAGAAGCAACCAGTTAGATATATTGGATTCATGATTTCCTAAATTGTTGGCTAAGAGAAACGTCTAAAAGATTCCTTCACTAAAATTATTGGCGCAAAAGAGTGCAAAACGAGTTTTGACACTCGTGTGAAAGGAATAAGACTTAGATGTATGGCCAAATTGAATTTAGGGCAAGTGGGAGATTGTTGGGAATAGTGCCCTGAAAATTCAATTTATTGAATTAATAAAACTGAATTTACAGCGAGTTGTGAGTATTTCACATATTAATAATTAATGACGTGTGGTGGTATTCTTATATGAAATGTGTTTCATAGGAAAAGACTTTGAATACCGAAATCACGTGTCATTAAAGTTCTAGTCGGTAAGATAAGAATATGTTTTTATCAAGACTATAACGTGGTTATATAAGATGATTAGTCTTTCGTCATAGGGAATGGTGATTTTAATTATAACACGTTGATGATTTTCAATAGGATTGGAAACATCGAACTGGACCACTGAGATAATTCATTTTATACTGCTATCTAAAATGAATAAAATCTCAGGAAGCATTGTACTCTTAATCCTGATAATATTTCGGCTTTAGGCATGTAGTGTTAGTCACTGTAACATACTCGAAGTGAGGTCTCGGTAACGGGTGGCCAAAATACTTTGTATGATTCGGTGACAACATGAAATGTGCTAAAGAGTTATATTGATCGAGGAATCTGTGGCCTTGCTGGAAGGTAAAAGGTATCCTTGAAATAGATTTGCAAAAGTTCGAATTAAGACTTTGGCCAAAGCACTTCGCGTGATACGTCACCGAAGTTGTATGATGAATGTGTTTCACATACAGATAATTTGAACTTAAGGCGAATCAATAAATTTCAAATTGGACATGAAAAATAAATGATAGTAGTTACAATTTATTTTTCATGGATCTACACAGAGGAGTGAAATGCGAAATTATTCTAGATCGATAAATTCGTGAATAATTTAATTAATTTTAGAGTGCAACAATATTTATTTAGTGGAATTAAATATTGTTAAACGGCAATTAATTATTATCATGGGATGATAATATATTAATCCGCTTGGAGCTAAAATTAATTAGTCCTGCAGGTCCCCCTGCAAGCCCCAATTGAAAACCCAAAGAGAAAATATTAAAAGGAGAAAGAGAAATGAATTTTCAAAGTGTTTGAAAATAAGCCAAGGGATTTATTTTAAGAAAATAAATCAAGTTCCAAAGAGTTGGAAATGCCCGGAATTTTATTTTGGAGAAAATAAAATTTTAAAATCTTTTTTTTTAAAAAAAATAAAAAAAATAATAATAATAAAATGCTGACGTGGCAATTTGCTGATGTGGCAGATGACGTGGCACCTGACGTGTCACGCCACGTCAGCGGAACGGGCCACAGGTTGCGCTGACTGGGCTCCGCGTGGCGCGCCGCGTGTGCGACTGAGATTGCACCACGCCATCGCGCGTGAACGGTCCAGATTTGATCTGGACCGGGCCGGTCAACGGGTCAGAGAATCGGGTTAGCGGGTCGGTTCTTGGATAGGGTCAAACCGGGTCCGGTCCGGGTAGGACCAGACCCGGACACGTGTCGCGTTCTGGAGGTGTCTACGCGCATCAACACGCGCCAACCACTTGGCGGCCTTCCGGCGGCGCGTGACGGCGCGTGGGGACACGTGTCGGCGCGTGGTTGGTGGCGTTGGATTCGCGGCGACGAGTTCTTCAACGTGGTGTTATCGGATTGGTCGGCTTGGGACACGGTTTGTACGCGGTTTGCAAATGACCAAAATGCCCTTCAATTTGTCCCTAAAATGACCGTTTTACCCTCCGTTTTATGCCTATAAATAGGCTGATCCCCTTGCCATTTTTCTCATTCCATTTTTCAGCCAACTTTGGCATAAGAGAGAGCTCTCCTCTCTCAAGTTAATTAATTCCTAATTAAGGGATTAATTAATATATAATTAGGTGGTTATATAATTAATATATAATCCATTTAATTATTAGAAAATTAGGGAATTTTCTAGTCTAGAAAAATGAATTTTTTTCTAGAAAATATTTTCTCGAGTATTTAGGAAAATACTCGCGGAGCCCACACTCCGAGGGTCGAGTCGGGGATATTGCAGGGAAGCTCTGCCGGTCTCACGAAAGGAAAAGGAGCTGGAAAAATGCCGTTAGATAACCATGTTTGCAGTACGGTAATATTTTACAGTAATATTATTTTAAGCATGATAAATTATATGCTATTAAGTGTTAATTGCATGTTAGATATTTATCTGCTTAAGTGATTTAAAATTTATTATCAATTGCATGTATATACTTGAGTAGATCCGGCTAGTCTTCCGCTTTTGTATTAAAATGTTTTAGAAATATTTTAATACCTGTATTATAATAAAAAATTTTAAAATGTGGTCCCGGACCGCTACTGTTCTGGGCCCGCCTCCCAGCAATAAGTGCGTAAAGTAAACTCTCTCGTGGCGCATACCTGTACGATGTAGCGGACGGGCCGTCACAACCTCCCCCACAACCTCCCCCCCCTCAGGAGAACCTGTCCTCAGATTCGCTGCTTGAAACAACTCCGTATACAACTTCCTCATCTTCTCCTCAGTCTCCCAAGTCGATTCCTCAGATTTCTGTTCTCTCCACAACACTCTGACCAAGGGAATCTACTTGTTTCTCAACACTTGTACTTTCCGATCCTGAATCTCAACTGGGTGCTTCACAATTGTCAAATCGGACTCAAGTTGTACCTCTTCAACCGGTAAAACCGTCGACTCATCGGGGTAGAACTTCCGAAGCTGTGAAACGTGGAACACATTATGAATCCCAGTCAAACTCGGCGGTAGGTCCAACCTATACGCCACCTCTCCAATCCTCTCTAGAATCTCAAACGGTCCAAGGTATCGAGGGCTAAGCTTCCCTCCTCTACCAATACGAGAAAAGCCCTTCCTAGGAGATGCCTTCAAGAAGACACGATCTCCGACCTCAAACTCGAGGGGCCTTCTCCTCTTATCCGCATAACTCTTCTGTCTATCCTGAGTCGCTTTCATTCTCTGCTAAATCAACTTAACCTTCTCAACCATCTTCTCAATCTTAGATGAAACCTTAGCTCTCGTGAGCTTACCATCCTTAGTCCATCGCCAATCCTCAATATCCCAATATAGTGGCGACCTACACTTCCTCCCATAAAGTGCCTCGTAAGGGGCCATACCAATCGAAGCCTGGTAACTGTTGTTGTAAGAGAACTCAACCAAGGTCAAGTGCTTATCCCATTTATCCTTAAAATCCAATGCACATACCCTTAACATATCCTCGAGTTACTTAATCAGCCGCTCTGATTGTCCATCAGTCTGAGGATGTGATGCGGTGCTAAACTTAAGCTTTGTACCCAAGCACCTCTGAAGATCCTTCCAAAAACTAGCTGTAAACCGAGGATCCCGATCTGACACGATGCTAGTCGGAACTCCATGTAGTCTCACTATCTCATTACAATACAATTCAGCCAACTTAGGTACCATATCTGTCATCCGAAACTTAAGGAAATGGGCAGACTTAGTCAAACGGTCTATCACTACCCAAATCCCGTCGAATCCTCTCCTAGACCTCGGCAGGCCGGACACAAAGTCCATAGTCACCTGCTCCCACTTCCACTCCGGTATCGGAAATGGTTGGAGAGTACCTCCCGGTTTCTGATGTTCTGCCTTAACTGTAGCGCCTCCCTAGCACTACAACCCCGCACCGCAATACTCCCTGAGTGGAGGTTAGACCCAACACCCAGGAAATACTACGGCGAACGGTCAGGATAATATGAATGGAGTATGTGACACAGTGCAGCGGAAGATAAAGAGATTCAACTTTACCAATGAACGGGGAGGATAACGTACAATGAGCAAGGATTATCATTATTGATCAAAGTAGTTTGCAGAAGAGTACAACAGGTTGACATGCAAGGACAAAGTATGAGATGGTTTGTTTCTACAGAGGCTAGGTTCAAGACAGTGTACTCGTAGGATCGGATCGAACCTACGGTTGTAGTGCTTCAAGATACCTCTAGTTGTCGTTCATTGATTCCTGAAATCATGCATTTTAAAATAGGCGGGAGGGTTAGTCAAAGTGACTAAGTGAAGGGGGGTATAATAACTTATATGTATATGTGTATATATATATATATATGTATATGATCAAGAAGATTCTTGATCTGAAATAATAACAATAGGATATAGCAAATAGGAAACGGTTCATAATAATTGTAAAACAGGGATAGGGGTAGTTTGGAATATTTGTAGAAATATGAACCGTTTGTAACAAGAACATTATTGCCCGCAAGCTAGGCCTTTCCACCCATAACTCCTTAAATAGTTGGTAAAATAGTATCGGGCTGATCAGGCTCCGATACTTCAATAAAACCAAGAATTTTAACTCCACTACTCCTTGATGTCAATAGGGAATCAAACCCTAGAGACCACGAACTAGATTCGGGAGGCAGCTATCTCTCCCTCATCCCTTGGCGTGGAGTAACTAACCTCCAGTTAAACCACTACCAAGAGGTGGTGGCAGTCCGCAGCACCAACAATACCCTCGGCCCGATACCTTCCGGGTAATTGCTCGCTACGGTTACAGCCGGGGCCCATAACAGGAATCGAGAACAATATTTTGCTTGCATAACCCGGAATCAATGTTTTGATAAAATGGACTTGAAATATATAATGTTCTAGAAAAACGTTGATTCCGGCAAGAAAGTATTTTTCCCTTAAGAGGGACATTGTAGTACAATAATATGTATATAGGGTAGTAAATCAAAATGATAGGTAGGCTTGAAAATAGATTTTATATAGATACATATGTATAGCATGATTCCAGTTGAAAACATTTTAACCCTCACCTATACCGGTAGTCAGACATTGTAATGTGGATTCCAGTGCGCCTGAAAGTATTAACTACTATAGACTTAGAACTAGGTTCCTTATATTAATCAAATAAGCACATAAAACACATAATGTTCATGCATAAAAGGATTACATCAAGTAAACACGTAAACTATATCATGTTAGAGAATTCCCGATAAACTCTAATCTTAACCGTTTAAGGGAAATTAAGTAATTAATCAGGTTTCATGAATTCTTAAACCACTTAAATATTTATTAATCACATTATAATCTTAATTATAACATTAGCAATGGAATTTAGAATTTAATTTGACAATGTAGGTTATATTTTGAAAATAATTCACAATTTACCGATTTTTGGAAAATTCGGATAAAATCTTTATTTAAAAATTCCAAAACTAATTTTATAATTATTTTAATAATATTTTCGAAATTATCATGATAAATGTTGACCAAAAGTCAAAGTTACTATTGAAAACATTTGCTATTCAATTTCTTATGAATTAATCACTTTATAACATAAAATCGAACACACGCTCTCACACACTATCACAAGTGCACTTAAAATTGATCAAGAACAACATGAACATGTTCTTGAGCCTATTTGAATATTCAAAGAAGGTATGTAACACACTTGATCATATTCATATTTATAACATAGAATTTGAAGCATAATATAGCAAAATATATTAATTCTCTATGAAAAATAATTCTAAATAAATTATTCTTGACATGAATTTAATCAAACAAGATCATAATTATTTAAACACATATTCATATCATATCATATCATAACTCATGCATTTAATTAAATAAAATGCATATATGTTATCACATTTTTCCTAAACTAGCATAAATAGCATATATTTCATAAAATAAATTCCTAAAGTATAATTTAATTAATCCTAGACAAGCTACTACTATTATTATACTAAGAACATTATATAAAGCATGAAATAATAAAAGAAAACATACCTTGGAGAGAGAAGGGAGAGAGTGGCGTGAGAATGGGGGGGAAGAGAGTGATTTTGTGTGTTGATTTGTGAGGTATAAATGAGGCTTGAGGGGGGTATTTATAGGTAGTCATGAGGGGTCTTTAAGCAATAAATGAAAGTTTATGGGAGATGTGGTTGCTTATGATTTCAACAAATGCTTGGTAATAAATTTGGAGATGTGGTTAAATTACATGTTAAACAAATGCTAGGTAATTAACTAAGTAATGTGGAGAAATTACATTCATTTGTTTAATCCTTCTAGAAGACCATGTGGTCATGGATGGTGTCATTTTGATTAAAAATAAATGTAAAATAATATAAAATTTATTCAAGAGTCGAGAGGTAAAAGATTGAAGTAGTGAATTAATGAAAGAATGAGTGAAAAATGAGCTTTGTTTTGATTATAAATGTGAAATATTTAGATTTTCGTTTATAAATTATGAATATGAAAGATGATGAAAATCATAGGAAAATTATATAAACGAAGCTATGATAGAGTTTAAAGATGGGAAAAATCATTATAATGTAGAGGAAAATTCAAGGATCGTTTCAAGTATAATTTCCACTATTGAATAAAAGCTAATTTGTTCAAAATAAAATGATGATTTTTGGAAAGGAAAATATTTATAAAATATGCTATGGTGAAATCGAGTTTTTAGTAAATGCATGAAAATTCGTAAAATAATTTAAGGATCGTTTTGGTTATAATTTTGAATATCAAAAAGTAGATGAGTAGGGATTTATTGATGATCGAATCATAAGCTAGGGTTTTTGTCGGTTTTTGATACTACGGGAGCTAGGATGGGAATTATGGTTTACGGAGAGTATCACGATCCTCGAAATAATGTGAGGATTCTTTTGGTTAAAATATTGGGTAGTGAAAGTGTTTCGGGAAATGTAGGAATATTTTTGAGCTGTAGGGGTATTTTCGTAATTTTCAACTTGCCCCTGTTTCGGGCTGTTACATTAACCATCTGGCATGTCAGACATCGCTTCACAAAGAATGCGACATCCCTCTTCATGCCACTCCACCAATACAACTCTTTCAAGTCCCGGTACATCTTCGTACCTCCTGGGTGAATGGAATAACCGGAGCGGTGCGCCTCCTCAAGTATTACCCTCTTGAGCTGGTTAGGCACACACACTCTTGCCTTAAACCTGAGCAAACCAGAATCATCAAACCCAAACTTAGTCTCTGGATCATCTCTAGAACGAGCAACCAATCTCTGAATCTCGGGGTCCGTAGACTGAGCCTCCAACAATCTCTGCTTCAAATCAGGCTGAACCGTGATGTTGACTAACCTAGCCACCGAAACCAAAACAGTCGAACTCTGCTCAGAAAACCTAGCCATTAAACTCGAAATACTGACCTTCCTGCTCAACGCGTCTGCAACCACATTTGCCTTACCCGGATGGTACTGAATCGTGCAATCATAGTCCTCTAAGAACTCAACCCATCTTCTATGTCTCAAGTTAAGCTCTTTCTACATGAACAAGTACTGAAGACTCTTATGATCCGAGAATACCTCAAATGTAGCACCATAGAGATAGTGGCGCCACTTGGACAACGCAAACACGACTGCTGCAAGCTCTAGATCATGGGTGGGGTAATTCTGCTCATGCACCTTCAACTTCCTAGAAGCATAAGCTACAACCTGACCATTCTGCATCAACACACAACCCAGTCCTTCCTTAGAAGCATCTGCATAAACCGCATAACCCTCAAGTCCCTCGGGTAGGGTGAGAACTGGTGTTGTAGTCAACCTTTCCTTTAAAGTCTGAAAACTCCTCTCACAACTATCATCCCATTCAAACTTGGTGTCCTTCTTAGTCAACCTAGTTAACGGGGCTACAATCTTAGAGAAATCCATCACAAATCTCCTATAATAACCTGCCAAGCCCAGAAAACTCCGTATCTCAGAGGCGTTCCTAAGCCTCTCCCAATGTAACACCATTTCAATCTTAGAGGGATCGACCTCAATTCCATCGCCTGAGATGATGTGACCCAAAAAAGTGACTCAATTAATCCAGAACTCGCACTTACTGAACTTAGCATACAACTTGTGCTCTCTAAGTGTTTCCAACACAATCCGGAGATGCTGTGCATGCTCCTCAACCGATCTCGAATACACCAAGATGTCGTCTATAAAGATCAACACGAATTTATCAAGGAACGGTCAAAAGATGTCGGTGGGCTTTAATACCATTTGTCACGCCCCAGGTCCGCGGGCCCGTTGGACGTGAGCGCAAGTCTCCAAGCCCACCGAGTATAACCTGAAATTGGGCCTAAACCACTGCCCAAAAGGGATATCCATTGGTTATACTTGGACTCTTTAACTTATATACTGAACTTAATCCTTATACTTTCCCAATGTGGGATAGGGATATCACAGCTCAACTCTCAACAAAAGCACCAACGATACGAACGTATCTCAAAGAGACTTTAGATTAGTCTCGAACTCGTAAGAAAAGGGGATGAGAGATGGGAAGATAATCCGGTAAGATCGACTGGCCGGTGAAACTTAGGGGAGAAGGAGATTTAAGAGAAAAGGTTTTAGAGAATTGATAATTATGTTATTGATATCCAAAAGTAATCCAAGACGATAATATATAATAAAAGACTTATACCAACTAGAGACTCCTAAAGGAAATAAACAACGTAATAGTAAAGTTATCCATGACTAAAATAAACTAACTAATGCATATCGTAAATATTGATATCATATTAACTCTAACCAATCCCTACTCTTTTCTGTTGATATCGTGTATCTCCGTCCATATCAAGAACTCTATTGAAATTGGAGTGGTAGCACGCGATTCGGATGGGTGGTGCGTCGGATGGGAAACGGATAAAAAATCACACCTCTCGGACCCCCTAGTAGCAGAGACATTTGCTGCACTTTCAGCGGCGCACTTAGGACGTGATTTTGGTTGGAGAAGGTTATCTTGGAGGGCGATAACATCGATGTGATCAATTACCTCAGCCATCAGAAAGCTTATCCATAGTTGGTAATAAATCAAGAATGTATGTTCTTATTTTGCTAGTGTTCGTTTTTGTTCTGTTAGACGTGGTGCAAATAGAATTGCCCAAAAATTAGTTAGAAATGCAGCCTCGACCTGTGTTGATCCTTCGAATGTTCCTTCTTATGTTTTTGAACTTGTTGATTTAGAGATGTAATGAAGTGGCCTCCTGGGGTCTTTGTTTTTTTTGAGAAAATAAATAGATACATAAAGGAAGGAAGATTATATAGTTAGTTAGATTTAGACAATTACAGTTATATTAGTATTAGGTAATTGAAAATATTACATTAGGATTAATTAATTTATTAAATAATGATGGTGCAGAAACTTGTAAAGGATTTAAACACCAATCACTTTAGAATTTGTTTGTAGAAGGGAAGACCATTACAGGCGTTGAGCCTCAGGAACTGGGTTTCCAATGAGCGTGGGTTCTTCCAGCTAGGATAACACCAGGAAATCGTGCAGCAAGGGTGCAGGGAATGGTGAAATATATGAAGCTTTGGAGAAGATGAAGATGCAGAGGAAAAGGATGACCAGTTCAGTAGTGTGGTGTCTTGTGAAGAAGATGACTTGGGGGAGAATGCAAGTGTTCTCCCCTATTTATATGTTAGGGGTGAGGGTAAATCGGTTAATTGACCGAGTGGTCCCAAACCTATGCTGCCCTAACGCGTGGCAGCCTGTGAGGGCAGGAAAGTGACATCCATGAAAAGCAGGCCGCGTGTCAGGTGCAAGGTGCGCACCACCTCTGTGTCAGAGGTTGTTGGCGAGGGTCGCGCGCAGGGAAGGCCCAAGGTCCGTCTTGCTAGAGTTCGGATCCCCCGCGGAGGGGAGGATCATACGCGAGCGCTGGTGACACTCGATGGGCGCACGGATGGGTTCCCTACGGTAGATGGTCCTCGAGCGTTCAAACCCCGAGCATCATGAGCGGGGTCTTCGCGCGGGTGCCTCCTTGGAAAGGGTGGCTCTGAGGGCCGTGGCGTGAGCGTCAGTTAGACAGCTCGATCCCTTTACTTGAATAGTTGGCCGAGGCTCATGGGCTTGTACAGGAACTCGAGAGTGGGCTGGATTGATCCGCGAGCCCATCAATGCGAGCGTTCAATCCCTAAATCGGTTTACGACGACACGTGGACGGCTCTGAAACGAGCGTGATTTTATGCCTCATCAT